>OY293311.1:13770570-14970570 GCA_958502075.1 Orchestes rusci
CTATTGATTTAGTAATCTGAAACTTCTGGAGATTATGTAAACAATGATTATCACATTTTGATCGCTTATCTACAAGAGACGTATAATTATGTCAATAATCTTATCGTTTATTGTTTGGAAAAATATTTCGAACATTTCCTTATTGTGGAAGAAAAAGCCCCGAAAACGAGCAAACCCCATTTGCATGCTAATGCTGCACCAAAACGTACATTCGTATATACAAGTTACTACTGTGGAATAACAATTGAATTTCGTTTCGTAAAAATGTCATTTCAGGATTCCTGTTTGACGAATTAAATTTATCACCTGATAATTTCAAATGCTGGCGCCGAGAGATTAGCTGGGACTATTAAACTAGGTCAGATGCTACGCAAATCAGCTATAATAAATATTTTAAATCTGGCCTTTATTTTGCTAAAAATACGTTGTTGCCATAAGGCCCTTATGAGAGCATCTTCAAGTTCAATAAGCTCCAGTTACACGTTTCTAATAAAAACTCAATTTCCTCACATATGTCTCTGAATCAAACAATGCCAGGCTGATGTTTACTCTGGATGTCAACAATGCATTTTATCGACACATCCAGACGCCGCTATGTTTACGGGAGGAGACCCTACGAAACTCATTCATAATTGCGGCATTAATTCACACTTTGAGGCACACTCAAGTGCTTAAACTAAATGGAGCTACTTTCAACTTTGTTGCGCTTTTAATGGCCGCTTTAAAGGAAATTTATGAGCTGTGGCTGTCTGATTGTTGGGGAAATTTGGGCCGTCACACCCACGAATCAATTCACTCAAGACAAATATCCCTAATCTTATCCATATTTTTCCAAGGTTTTATCGTGCTGGCTCACCCAGGCCCATATAATCTGGTCGGGGGTCAAAAAGGGCCTAAACAACCAAGGGTGTCGATAATACAATATCCGCTCTGCGATAAACAAGTCGTAAAATGAACCATTATTGTTATTGTAGGGGGTGATTGGTGAAAGGCGCAAACTGCGGTATTGATGCTTTACGCTTTGACTATTTTATGGCGCATCACCTGCATGGACTATTGTCAGGTACAACTTTGAAAAGGTAATCCTTGTTTCAAGGTAGATTTAGTGATAGAAGTAATCCTTAAGGTTCCTACCTACTCCAATGCTGTTTGTGTTTTATATGACAAGACGTTTCATTGCCTCATAGAGGTCAACATCACCTGTCTTCACTTGGAATCCTAAAGGAAGAAATCTTCTAAAATACCACAAATCAGCCTTAACGTCATTATAGTCCTTGAAATATTTTTTTGTTGTTGATTTAAAACGGTTATCGCTCCAATTCAAATTCGGTGCTGTGATAACGTTGGTGTGACTCCGAAAATATATTGTTTATACAATAAAGTCAACCTTGTATATTATGTAACACTTGTAACACACGCACTATTTAACTTAATCTGCTTCTCGAAAAAGGGTTATTGTTGGTACTTGTTTCACAACTAGGTGCAAATTAGATGTATAAAACCGGAATTGGGCCTGGCTCTACCACCCATGGTTTTGAATATAAGACTGGAAGATAGAAAATATCTTCAATTCTTAGCCTAAGTAGGTACCTTTTCTAGAAATGTTTGAAATAAAATCTCCAAATCTAAGCAAACTGTCACATTAATGGCATAAAAGCTGAAAAGATCAAAATTTAGCATACAATGGAAAGAATACAGCCAAAAATCCTGATATTCAAAGAAGCAAGAGTTGGTGTAACATCAAAAGTCTTGTAACGACAAAATCTCATGGTTAATGTGCACAACGATATCTATGGAGAAATGATGATACGACGAAAACTGTGAATGTCTATGATTTTAGGCAGTTAAGTTATGTTTTTTTTGGAGAGTTACTGGAACGTAGCCGCACTTTTATCTGTAAGGGTATCAGTTTGTATTTTTCTTTAATTTATGGCGGAGAAATTCATCTACGGAAACTCAGTTTCCTCTTTGGGATCACGGGTAGTGTGGAACTTGCATCTTGTCAACCTCCACAGTTTCAGCTCCGTCGCTCCTAAGAACCTTTGAACCTGTGGTAGTGGAAGTGATGTTGGTTGTTCTTGTCGGAGTTTACACTCCCCACGGTGTGTTTCTGTTAAAGCGTTGTACATTTCACAGTGGCATTATGTGAAGAGATGTTTCATTCTCTTCCCCAAGTGATCTGCCTTCCAAACAACGGCTGCTAGAAATTTTTTGAAAGGAACATGGGGGCAAAAGCTATTCTAACCTATTACTGTCCTTATTTGTGCACTGGTGTGAGTCTTCAATGGTCTACTTTCCTGCAGATAGGGTATAGGAAGAAGCCCATGATCGAAACCCTCCGATTTCTCTGGGCTTTACCCGTGATTCATTGTTGATAAGATTTCTCCTTCACGGTTCTCGTCTGATCCCAAACGGCTGGAACGCTGGTCTCACTCCCAGAAGCGAATTGTGATTTCTAACTCCTGTTTTACAGCTTCTTTCTCCTTTTAC
The DNA here is from genome assembly GCA_958502075.1 of Orchestes rusci. Classification (NCBI taxonomy): domain Eukaryota; kingdom Metazoa; phylum Arthropoda; class Insecta; order Coleoptera; family Curculionidae; genus Orchestes; species Orchestes rusci. Next base: position 13,773,061 of record OY293311.1, read on the forward strand.
CAGGATTAGATTTCCAATTTTGTTTTGTACTTCGTCTATCTAGCAGACTTTCTAGTATACTGTCTTTGAATTATTGAAGTCAAAAGCCTGGATTGCGTCTGAACTATTTGTGATGATTGAGAGTGGCTTCGTTGGTGGGATTGCTCTTTCTTATGTTCACTCCATAATTCTCATTAGGTCGGTGATCTCTTTACGCAGGTCGCGTGATTTCTAAACATCATGGACTTGTGAATGGGGTTGACGCTATTGGCCCAAGAAGGGTCACGTGTGCAACGTGTCTACTCGATCAGCTGTTAGGCTCCGGCGTAAATTCAATATTCATCTATGGTATTTTGATTATTTTGGATTTTGTATACGGACTTAACCACTTTACCTATCTATTTGCGTTTTGAGTTGAATTCAGAAAATAGCAAATCCTAATTTATTAATCTGCTGTGTGATTTTATTTTGCAGTTTCGCAGGAGATTATTTGTGTTGTGTTATCTTTCAACTATACCCATATGTTTTGTGTGATTTTTAGTTTACAGCCCTGGAAAGTTGTCGTCGGCTTATAGGGATCGGCAAAAAAAAATCCAAACAGAATGATATTTTCATTGATGCTTGTGGACTGCATCCTAAGCATCCAATTAAAAAATCTGACTCGAAGTCCTGGTACGTTTGGCGCTGAAGAGGTGGTTTTCTAAACATTTTTTTAAAGCAAAATGACCTGGATAAAAGTTATAGAGGATCAAAAACTAAACATTTTTGCCTCATAAATTTTTTTGACAGCTGTAACATTTGATGAATTACAGCGCAACAAATGACAAAATTCCACTGGCAACAGGGATATGGTTTCAAAAACATTTTTCTAGGGATCATGAAAAAAGTTATGAAGAAAAGTTGTTCAGCCTTTGATTCTCTGAAAATGCATCCAGGATTTATTTGCAAAAAAATGTTTTTAAAACCACTCCTTAGCTTATTTTTGTCATTTGATGCGCTGAAACTCGTTTGGTATTAGAGATATCATAAAATGTTATAAGGCAAAGTGGTTGGATCATATTGGATATTGTATTGGTTTCTGTTATCATGATAACAATGAATATTTTTCTCATCAAGAATACCTAGTTGTATTTTTATAAAGAATTACTTTTTACCGAAAAATGATATTATTGGTACATTTGCTCTCTTGAGGTAGACCATCGCTGGACATACCTATTTTATTATGAGGCTGCGCCGAAAAAAAAGGGGAAAGCAACTCTCATTGAAATAAATTTCCTATGTTCAAATTATTTATAACAGACTAAGAGTTGCAATAGTGTTTTTTTGCGCAACTATAAAAGCACAGAATATTATTAATTTAGAAGGTAAGATAAGGAAATAGGTATATTGAAATACCTTCTGGATAAATTTCTGAACAAATATGTGATACATCATTATCTGTTTTATTTAATAGACAATCATTTTTGTTTAATTTTTTTTCATCAGTTAGGTGTTAATACTATGAAAACAACGTATATAGGAAGGGGTACCAGAGCACTTGGTGGTTGAACCTTGGTTGAACTTATAAATTTTGTTTCAAGAAAAAATATAATTTTTTTTAAAAGCTTCTGAACTAACCTACATAATATTCTCCCCACGTCATTTCAAGAATCTTTTTTCTCCAATGTCGGATCGTTTATTATAGTTTTTTATTGAGAGTTGAATTCAAATTTTGTATCGATCAAATTATGGAAAGCGGTCTCCATGGAATTAACTGATCAAAAACCGACATTATCTTTAAATTTTCAACAGTGTACCTATGTCAAAAATAAGCGGACCTACATTCTACATCAAGAATCTACACCTTTAACGATCAGCATCTTATTCTAAAACACTCTGCTTATGATATATTTAGTCATTTTCGTAATACAAAATTAAGAATGGCTTTATTGAAATGTTTTCAGTTTCAAATAACGCGGTTATCTTCCTAAGGCGGAGTCATGCCATGTTGCAGCCAATTGCCGGCCTCTCATTCGCAAGTCCATGATGTTTAGAAATCACGCGTCCAGGTCTAGAACCTGTTGCCTTTTCTGTTGAGCGATATCCCTCACATCCATAGATACGCCAAGCTTTGTGTATTTGTGTTCCAACTATATACCAGATTTGACCTTCCTCTAGTTTGAGTCTGGCAATCTGGTTATAGACATGCACTCAACTTTCAGGTATCCTTTTAATTCGAGGTGGCGTGTTGAGACTTCTATTCTGAACTTCGTCTGTTTTGGCAGACAGACATCCAGTGTTCTCTATTTCCTCAAATATCATACCGTATCTTCTTTAATTTTGATATTTAGAGGGGAAACACCACGTTTCTTTTGTCATGGTTGCAGCTCGTGTGGCTGCACCAGTCATGCAGGCAAGTCAAAGTCCTTGTATTTCATTCAGCAAAAGTGTCTGTTTTACAGTCCTAAATTCCGTTGCTTGCGACCATAAGTGATTATGGGTCTGACCATGGTTGTGTATACCCAGCGCACCATGGCTGGTGATGGTCCTCAAGACCAAATGTTTTTTTGCCTGGTTATGATTGAAGGTCCCTGTTCCGATGTGTGACTTTCTTGTCAAGTGCATCTCCTAGATATTTGTTTCCCCGTAGAAAGTAAGATGCCTGTGATACAAGCGTATGCGGAGAAGTATGTTTCTTAGGAAACTTCAAGAAATAACGGGCTTTCTTCAATTATGTGTCTACAACAAATTACTGTGTTACGGTTACATCAATTTGATCTTCCTGAAATAGATATTTATCAAATGGGCAACAAAAGTATTGGATTATTCAGCTACAAAAGACACAACTTCCTTCAATAAACTTCATCATCTTGGGGGGAAAAATCCCTATATTAGAACCGCGATGAGGAATGAGAACTATTTATCAACGGGGCAAGCTCATTAGGTCCCGTTGTTGTCAGAATTTGTGATTTTTCGTCACTATTAAGCGTGAGGACTTGTTGGGAGTGCCTTGGCCTTTCAATAACATGAGTATTTGGGTCAGAAATAGAAGTAAGCCACTTCCTTGACTAATTCTTTATGTTCAATAACTCCCACAATAGTGAATATAATAACGTTCAATTCATCATGCATGCAGCTACATGTATAATCCAAAAACAGTTGCTATTGTTTGCCACTAGAGGTGTCCGCGATCAATTGTGTCTATTTCCTTGTTTGACGTCGTACGACCGGCAACACTACGAATCATCCACTGTAACCTTTTGTCTATTATTCTACCCCAAAAACGAGTGGGCTCACCAGCTTACAGTGGAGAACTGGAAGAAAAGGGATGACCACACAACCCGAGTGACAACCCAACAAACCAAGGACGGCTATTATAGTTGTTGTTCAAAATAGGATAGTTCTGCTGAGTATCACCGTAGGCATTCTGACAGGACATTACAAGTTCAACCGGAGGACTTACTTTGTGGACCTTCGAGACGTCCCACGTACGACCAGTTCAGTACCTACCTAGGGACGTCCAAATGTCGCAGTTCAGGACTTCTCTCCCGGAATTCCATTGTACGTCACTCTCCGAGGTCCCTTGTACGGCCCTCCAAAGTCCCATGTGGACGTCTGATTCTAGGTTCTAATGAATAGAAGAAGACTTGGTTAGAAATAGAACTATCTGCACTAAACCTCTCCTTAACAGTTTCAACAAAAGATTCCACCGCTATTTTAGCCAATCACTGTTGTCACGGACACTCCGACACACGAAAACAACTTTTATTCCGAATCACTTTAGCACTTGTCTTGGCTTTTGGCCTTCCTTGGCAAGAAAACTGAATGACTATTGATTTCTGGCTGCAACGCGAAACCGAAAATTGACATGAATGACAACTGAGATCATTCGGCGAGTCCAGGTAACTGCAGCGCTGTATTACTTTATTCAAGCGGTCACATTTGAATGACATAAATGAAGTTTTCTGCCGCTTCGTCACACTTATGCTTTAGCGGTGGACTATTATAGCGCTGCAGTCTGCACTCTGCAGTTAAGCTGAATCATGCCATTAAGAGGGATGCCCTTGAATTAAGCGCTGTAACGCTGGAGGTCCCTGTACGTGGCCACTGCTGTTATCATGCATAACGGGAAGGGGAAATGATTTTAGTCACGTGATAGCATTTTGTACTGATTTATCCAAGATCCCGTGATTTAATCACGTGTCGTAATTCTATACATCTAAAAATCAAAATAGACGATTGTCTGATTGAAGATCCACTACATTAAAAGATGATTCAGTTTCTTTGAACTCTCTGCGATCGGGTGCGTTAAAAAATCCTTATTTATAGCAGTTTGCAGGCATAGCAGAGTTTTCTTACTTAGGGATAGTAGAACTTATACACAATAACTACCTATGAATGACAAAATCGTAATCAAGCGCTACGTAATAGGAATACTGTGTGTGTCCAAGATAAGAATGTCTATCATGAGATGAGAATCTTGAAAACCATAATTTAGAGATACGAAGATGGTTAAATTAGGGGCCGGTTGCGCATTTTCAAGCCCAACAATATGCTGTTTAGAATGTTTTAAAATTCCGAGTAGTTTCGGAGATGTGCCTGAACAAAACGAAATTTGCCGATTTCGTTTTTATTTATTTTTTGACTTTATTCAAAGAGATATGGAAAAACTAAAGACACTTTTTAACCTCTACAAAACAGCGTTGAGAGATTTTCCGTACGATGGGTTTCTAGTAAGTGGTTCTCAACTAATTTGTTCAAATAATTAACATATTATGAGGTGACCTAACTACGTATATGAATTAAGTTTTCAAATCGTGAATAACGTGATTTCAATTCAATATTTTGAAACATGAGTAATAATACCCTACTACACTATACTCAGCGCCATCATTTCACCGCCTACTAGGTACACCAAACATAATTAAAACCCAATTCCCAATTCAAGTATTGTAAAATCATATTGTGTCATATATCGTTGTATTCGTCATAAAATATGCTATTTAAAACAGGGTGTACTTTTTTTCCGCGACATATAAAAAAATAAACATGATGACGGTTTCTTCGAAACGAAACGTCGTACGGAAAATCTCTAAACGTTGTTTTATAGACCTTAAAAAGTGACCATGAGAGAGTATCTTTTGTTTTTCCAAATCTCTTTAGTTGACGTCAGACAAAAATAAAAACAAAATCGGCAAATTTCGGTTTCTTAGGCATATCTCCGGAACTACTCGGAATTTTAAAACTTTCTAAACGGCATATTGATTGTGCTTGAAAATGCAAAAAACCTTCCTCCAATTTAACCATCGTCGTATCTCTTATGGTTTCCAAGATCCCCATGATAGAGACATTCTTATCTTGGACACACTCTGAATAGGCATCTTTAAATAAATAAGTTTTGGGTGAAATTATTCGCACACATTCTGTAGTCAGCCATGAATCAAAAAATCATTAATATTTCGCACATTTCAAAAGATGTGATCTCTCTGATCTCTTGTATCCAAGTGTGGAGGGAGCTAAAATTTTGTTTATCCAAAATAGGTACACGACCAACGTCTAATGTCCAGAGGACCTTTTCCGGACGTTTGGCGTCGAGTGGTATTAGGGTATATGGGAATAGGCGAACACCCCTACTTTAGAAAGCCTTCTACTATCTACTATGAGGGTCTGCGATAGATGCGATCCCTTGAGGAGGAAGTGGCAACCATTTTTTGGGAAGAGTTGAGGGACCCAATCTGAAGCCACTAGCCAGGCCAACCAGCTGGCTTCTGCCCCCTCATCCTTATCAATACCAAAAATACCTACCGGCTACCGGAAACAACCAATTTTGTTTCTGTTGTTCCTAGTTTTGACAAAGGCAACCTATACTATCCAAATGTATGTACACCAAAAATGAGTTGCTACAGCTTCGCAGCGCTTCTAACAGACCAACATGAACATACCGACCAAAACATGACCACCGCCTTCTTCAATAAAAAAAAGTCGACAACCTCCCGGCTCAATTGTCGTAAAAACGACGAGTTACCGACTGAATGATCTAACGTGAAATATGGCAGCACCGCACTTAGCATTTTGCCGCCACGACAGCCCAATCACACCCAATACGCTTCATCAAATAGTACCACAAATTCGCCGATTTTCATTGATAATACTCAACGACAGCCCAATTTTCCTATTGGAATAATCATTTGGCAGTATATGGAAAAGGTTGAATGTAGTGTCAACTGTGGGCGACTATTTCTAACGAATAAATCTGGAAAGGGCTGGGGCGTGGGCTGTACTGCTATTGATTAATGTTGCACAATTTATTGCAATATATGGATGATGTATGCATAATGTTCGGCTGTAGCAACCAAAACACCAAGTGATTATTGGGCTGTAAATGATTATTTCGGAATCAAGACGAAATGTGGCAACAGTGCGTCTGTGAAATTTGCCGCCGCTTTATGGAAAGTGCGGCGTGGCGAATCCCGCCCTATGCGCCTCGTAAAATAGTACGTTTTTGTAACGTGATTACGCTGTCAATACTGCACGACATCAAATGATTTTCACTACTAAACGTAGATTATAGCGTATTTTTCAAGTATACAGGGTTGGTATAGGGAAACTCGAGTTTAAAACGAAAAATCTGTTTTAAGACTGCGCATGTGAAACCGGCAGATCGAGCGTTGCGGCACCGGCCGCTACTACTATTCTTTCAAAATCTCAGACTTAAGCCGGCTTTTGCTCTGTAAAGTCATATCGAGCCGCTTCACAAGTGAAGTCGATCTTCCAAGTTAAATTAAGGATGTATACAAAGCCGACTGTGTCTAGTAAGAAAAGTGTCGTAGTTTCGAAATTGTTTATCTCATTCGTCACTGATATTTCGTTCGTGCTTCATATTCCGTGCGTGCGAAAAAAACTGTTCAACTGAACACTATACATTAAACCGCCTACTGTGACAGTGATTCTGTTTCAGTTACTTACTCAGGATTTTAGGTATGCGTACTTTTTTGTTACTCATTCCTTAACGATTGACAAAAAGTTTAAATACTAGCCATAACTTTTTTGGATTTTTCCGATTTTTCACCAAAGCATAAATGTTCAATTGCTAAATATTGACCTAATTTCATTTTTGAATTTACATTATACCTATGATTGACATCATTTTATTGCTGAAATAATTCAATTCAATCGAGGGATTTTCCCGCATCACTAGAAAGGCGGCAAAATACTATTTTGAATGAACGAAAAGTGAGAGTTTCGGAACAAGCTACCTACATTCCATACCTACCTATCCGCGAATTTTGAATGTTGAAATAAAAGATAGAACCAATTCAATAAAATACATATCAAATAAATTATTTGGATGTAAAATTTTATTACTGAGATAATTTCAATACATTTTTCTTTTATTACCTCAGATAACTCACTTTCAAGATGTACTACGTTACCTACTTATTGGGAGATTGAACATAGGTAATAGGTATGTAATAGGTATGTCAAGTTGGTAATAAGAGTAATGAAATAAATTTTCAATTCATTTATTCCAATTATCAACTTAGTTTTCATTTTTAAATTAAATTCTGTTCATATTAAATTACGATTGACATTTGGAATTAGCACGATTAAATTAATTCAATAGAATATCTGCGTCGTTAATTTCAATAAATTTATTTCAAGACCCAATTCCCCTCCGTTCCAGTATACCTAATTAATCAGCTACGGATTGAAGTGTAAAAATATTTAAACTAACTTTTGCCTATATAAATATTTGAAATAAAAATAGTAATTTTCTAATTAAGCTTTGTCAAAAATTCAGGCCAGTTTAAAATTGAACATTTCCCACAGCTTGGACTCGTTTCAACCAGAAAGGAATTAAAGCCGGTTTGAATTATTATTTGGAGTGTCACATTTATCAGCTCGGGTTCGTACCTGAGGTACCTTTTCAATGACGGTGGTACCTGAAGAAAAACATTAGTAATCAATTCGTCAAATTTTAATTTAAAGAGCAAAATTGCTGCTGGGCAAACCCGGAAGTCTATTAGAAATTCACGCTAGATCGGCTATTGAGGAATGTACGGAATGGAGATCATTCTCGCGTGTAAATTCAACGGAATAATGTTGAAATTAAATGTAATTGGATTGACAGACGTAAGACGGGAATTTTTATCATCATATTGATTTTATTGCGTATAATTGGAATCCGATAATACCTGCTGATAAAAAAAATTCCTGCGATTTCGTCATAGATAGGTGCATTGACACTTTCCATTTCTTTCCGCATGTTCCCACGCCATTTTTTTCCGCGAGGTCGCCTCATGATTCAATAATTATAATCGATCCTAATTACCGTTCCTCAGTCTATATCCGAAACCCATTAAAATTTGTGCAGTAGTATAGTAAACACATTTTTTTCTATAGCATTGTTTATTTTTATTTCCGTTCGTAAACAAAATAAACTTGGAAGTGAATCAACATTGTGCAATCTTGCATTGTTTATTTATTATTGAATCCAATCAGGTGTATTATTCTTTTGACTCCACCAGAAAGGGGTTCCTAAATCTCAACAAAACCAAAGTTAAATTTGAAGTACCTAGTCTTACTTATTTATGTATTTACCAAGTTCTCAACTGATGAATAGGTGATTTATTTGATGGATTATTTCCTCGATTATTTCTTTTCGCAATAGAAAAAAAATAGTGAAAAAAACCAAAAAACAAGCTTTCGATCTAAAAAGTAAAACATATTTTTTAATTCAAGAATAAAATGATTATCGGAGTAAATAATAAATTATAGTTTAAAAAACTGAAAAACACGCTTCCGAACTAAAGAGTGAAAAATAATTTTTATTTTAAGAATAAAATGATTAATGAGAAAATTAATTATTATTACAGTGATGTATGGGTAGTCGCTCGGGTAGACGGAAATACATACTCTATAATCCGAATGCCCCAATTGCTTAAAATGAATTAGGTACCTTGGCAACGTTGCTTATCAGACGGCCGTGGTCGGTCTGAGAATTACCGTCACGCCCATCCTTTATCTATCCTTTCTTCAACCATTCTCTAAGAGCTGAACTGTCATAGAAAACAAATGTCAAAAATTAATTAAAACTATTATTTTTCTCTAATTACAATTTATTATCTACTTTTTAGCTATTTTTTCATTGGAATTCTTATATTGTCATCGGTCCTTGATATGTGTGCAGTTTCGAATCAATCAGGGCATTGGAAGTGGGTAAAAATCGAGTTTGAAGACTCCGTTACAAACCAACGTACATATAAATGAAACTTATAAAGCGTGTAAAAATTAGTGTCATTATGGTAAAAGCGTGGGGTACTTTGTAATATATTCATAGATCATACACTAACTCTGCATTTTGAAATAGAAATGGATAAGAAATTATAACAATTGATATAGACATTGATGACATTTCTCGTAAACAATCGATTTAAAATGATTTTCTACTTTTTAGTTCGAAATTTCGAAAGCGTTTTTTTTTACTATAATTTTCTTAAACCCTTGACAAGAAAATTACCTTAGCAACGTTGCATATCAGACGGATGGTTTAAGAATCACCATCAACCATTTTTCACCACCTGTCAAACAAGCCAAACGTCAGATAATTCAACAGAAGCACAATTCTCTCTAATTAAAAATTATTTTTTAAGTTTTTTTTTTTATTGAAATCATTGTATTTTCATAGGTTCTTGTTCTCGACAAGTGTGCAAATAAGCTTCGAATCAATCTGGGCATTTGTATTGAGTAGAAATCGAGTTCCAAGATTCCGTTAAGAACTCACAAACAAGTGAAGCCAATATAAAGCGTGTGAAAAGATACTTTTACAAATTTTTGTTTGCAGAGGAATTCAACTTCTTGCTAGTTAGATATTCAGTCAAAAAGTTATTTGAAATAATTTTAGACTATTTTAGAGTCTAATCGCAATCGGCCTACCTACAACATTTTTCCAGATCCAGAGGAGTTAGTATCAGTTTCATAAAATATCTTTCCCCTTCGATAAAGGCCCTTGTTTGTAACATCTGCCCAGACGTGACATGTTTTTTTCATAACGGATCGTACAATTTGTACGAAAAATCGGAGCATCGGATAAAATAGAGAGATAAAATGGAACCTAATTGTCATGGGACAAAAAATTTACTTTCTCTGCTCGAAATTGTGAATCTTTTTCACGCGCCAACAATCTCAATAGGCCCCCGACGGTTCTTCAATTTATTAGGATTCCCGCAAAAATAACGCCTTTCTGATCCGAAACAGCTGCACTGCAAGTTTTTCACTTCCAATTGGTGGACTTTGAGATTCATTTTTGATTATCCGCCTTGAGAAGCTCGTTGCGCAAGGAGCAGACCATAACACCCCATCACTTGTTGCCTGTATGAATAATTATGGACTTCCCTTCCCAATTAATTATGATTTTTCATAATTTTTTCCGAGCTCGCACCAGACGAATAATTCTCCACGCTTCTTTGCACCTTCTTTGATAGCGTGGGGCTAATTAAGGGGGGGTTCAGCCAATTAATAATTTGCGGGCACACTCCACCACAAGTCAGGTGAATGAAATTACTGTTCATTTTGTCGATGACACCTTCGCTGGAGTAATTGAACACCAATGGAGTGGATCAAAAAGTGACACGTTCCATCGTTAATTAAGCAATCAAACCTATGTCTATTTTCGAAATGTAGAAAGTGGATGTATTTTTGGATCCGTTTATTTCAGTGACAGAACACGGCAAACCGACGCGCGGACGGGAATAGATACGTTATATTTTTAGGACGTGTAATAATTGTTACTGCTTGGGAGACATTGATCATTCATACCTATTGTAGATACTCATTGAACAGCCCCTATATCCTTACAACTTACAAGCAACTATAGCAAATTGTAAAGAAGTGTCAAGGCCCATAACAAATTATCAGCGTTACATGCAAATGGTGTCAATTTATTTGTGGAACATTTAAAGTACATACTTCAACCATGCCTATTACATGTTTCGGTAAATCCAATCGTTAATGAACTATAAGATTTGGTGATCAATTTTTAGCTTCTTTTTACTTACCGTTATAGGTATAGATTATCATAGGCATGGATGGTTGGTTCCCCCATTATAAAACTGTTGCAATTAAAAAAAATACCATACGCATTCCTCCTGGCATTCCTCTATATAGCCTTATTTTTACACTGATTAGACTAAAGAAAACTTACACGTTTTCCATTTTCCAGCAGCTGCCGACTTGCTCGCCAGCGACGTGGAAGCCAGGACAATTGTGATATTAGCTTAAGAAACTTGAAATATGATAGACAAAATGGCAGATTCCATATTTGAGTCGATGTTGCCGTTCACTATCGAGCAATTAGCGTCGTCGCCTCTAATTAACAGCTCTTTCGGCGACGAGGGCAGAACCACCAACCACATGCTCAACGACGATCACTGGAAGTCGTTCGAAATAGATTTTCCAGAACTGTGTGACATTGACGGGGTATTTGACGAATTGCACACGAGTAGTTTCGGCCAAAGTTGGCCGATGACTTTATTAGACAATCCAGAGTGTTTGTCTCTCAATCATGACTGTATGTGGGCAGGACATTGCGGCAGCAAAGAGCACGCAGAAGAACCCAGATCTGGGACTTGTATATTACCCAAACCTCCTGTTGTCAAAAAGGAAATGTGCCCTCCGCCAATTCCTGTGGTGGCCAAACAAGAGAGTATACTGAAGCCTCCCGTCAAGTCTATGATACAACACGCACCTCAGACTCCTCCAGAATCGGATGATGAGGAGAACAAGGCAAACACATCTAGTCTGTTGAAGATTTTACAAGATGCCATTGATGGTTGCGACTTAGACGAGGAGACGGACTTGAATGAGTACATCTATGAAAATTGCGATATAAAACAAGAACCAGTGGAGATCAAGCAAGAGGAAGTTGACATTAAAGAGGAGCCTGAAGATACCGAATCTGAACAGGATGAAGAAAGCTATCAGCAGTATAGAATACGAACCCAAATGGCTGCCGAGAACGACCACAGCTACCACAAGGACAAGAATGCTGCCATGAGTTTGAACAACTACGGACTCGACACTCCGTCTGATTCGGGTGAGTTTTGAATTCATTGTTTAAAGGGTTTTATTTCACTGCACGGTGCAGGGGTCAAAATATTCTGATATTTGAGTTACTATGCGGGTTTAATGAACTGACTTGAGAACTTTTAGATAAAAAAATATCAGTTGACATACATAATTGTTATATAACGCTTAGATTTGATACGCTTAGGTTGATAAGATAAAGGCACTTGGGCAGGATTTTGGATTTTTTTCCTTAGAATTAAAAAACGTATAATATTCATCATAAATTCAGATTATAAGTGACAAGCGTTGATATCTAATGACTTTTCCAAATTTCTGTCTCCTAGACTGGCACACATGTGGCAGACAACGAGTTGGGATATATAATTAACGATGGGAACCCATATATTCCGTACTAATGGGTGAATATTTGAACAAGCTATCAATTTCAAAGATTAGATAAACAAGCGAAGGTTCTTGGGTATGTTTTTTCAGGATCCTGTCTTTGCCTTGTCAATCCCGAAGATAAGTCGCTTGATCATATTTCATGTTTCACGGCTTGTTTGCACTGATAAGCATACATGTCATTGTCCTTCGGGAATTTTTCGTCCAAATATCAAGTGCTAATTGGCGGCCCACTCTTGGTACCAGCGTGTGTGGTATCAGAACTAGTTCATATGAACCAAAATGTCTGTAGGTGTTTGAACTTTAAACATACAATCTGGTGGTTATTGAGATAGAGGGGTTGAACATTCCATTCAAATTCAAATCAGTCAACAGGTTTGATCCATTCAACCTATTTCATGCTCTAGTTACGCGCCGCAACCCTTCAAAATTTCCGGAAGTGCAACGTTCCCAGGCCCTAGTTACGAAAATTGATTGTCACGATGTGATTTAATTGGACCGCACACGTGCTCACGAGTTTATTTTTGCAAATGATGAAAAATGCATACCTAATTTCACTGCTACGAAAATGGATTTTCGACAAATGATTTTTGCGAATTTATTTCCGTACTGCTCGTAACCTTGGAGTAAAATCGTACAATACGTGCGGTGGTATTGGAAATAGCACAGCGCGTGACCAATTTAGCGTACTATTAGATTTGTGTTTGACGGATCAAATGGGCATCCACTGCATTATTCTCCCGGAATCTCTCTGATCACTGGCGTTATAGTTGCAAAGTCAAATATTTAATCAGTCTCCATCCATTCACTTCCACGAATTAAAAGTCGTTTTATTACATTCCTCGGCTCGTTATGCAAATAATGCGCCCGATACTTTTCGGTTCTCGGAATATGGCCAGCCTAGGTAGAAAACGCGAAAAGAGTCAAAAAGTGACACGCCGCGTGAAATAATGAATTTCACAACAAGTCTAAAACTGGTTCGAAATGTCAGAGCATCAGCTTTTCTCCGCCGTCGAGGGACAATAATTACAATTAAAGCAAAAAGGGGTAATTGGTATAAATAGTCATTAAGCGACAGCCAAGTAGGTGAAGCCTTTCACTCGATTGTATGCATTTGGATTGGAATGAGGAATATTATTTCCCATTGACGCCCCATTACCGAGAAGTCTGTGTTATTCATTCAACCGCTAAAAATGCCAAAAGCATACGGTCAATGCAAAGCAAAACACGACCATTCGTCGAACGGGTATAAAAATGCGGGATTCTCAGAACCGACGGCCGCTATTTTTTATTAATTAATCCTTTAATGCATTGTATTAACATGCACCGGATTAGGTTCTTAACCGCCGTAGGTGGCGGGTACCACGCAACTGGTACTTTCTAATGTTTATCTTACCGCCCCCGTTAACTGCATGTAACTAGGATTTTTCACATTTACCTATTTACAAGTGCGCTACACTATATCCCTATTATCAATCAATATTTACTAAGCCAAAGTTTTTTCAATGAATCCATCGATAAGACCGTTACCAAATATCCAACTACAAAATTTGTTGCACAATCGACAAATATTTGTATGGCCATCGACTCGATTGGATAAATATTTTGGAGTTATTTCTCTGACTGATTGCAGGTGAGGGATAGTTATTATTTTAATAAGACAGAAATGTATTTTGAAATTCTCAGTTTTGGCACGCAAGTTCGCAAAATACAATGATTTTCCAAATTGAAGTTCTCAGGGCTCAGGTAAAAGAAGGTTCTTGCTACAAATATGTACATATTATGAAGGATAAAGTACTTAGAGGAATTGAATTGGCATTACTTCTTGGAAGAAAAGGTTCTGCAATTTCATCTAGATTGGCCAAGGGGAAACGCATTAAGGAGGTGACAATTTAGATTTACTGCCGTGAGTTATAAAACTGCCAAGTGTAACCTAACACTCCGACTATCGGCCAGCCAGGAATGTGCAGCAATGCATTAGGCGACGTGCCGGTTTCCCGCCAAATACGCTTGGCGCGTCACTTTTCGCAACAATCACACATGTTGGTTGCCATTTGAACCAGATTTCCGTTTGACCTGAAGATATTTGCCGGATTTCGATCAGCCGCTCATTTTGCTTTCGTAACGTGATAATGTTGCGGCAATATGTCGATAATAATTATTGTTCTGTGATGCATTTTTTAACAATTGACAATTAATTGGCGCTAATGATCGGAATGCGGCGCCAGCAAATTGCTTGGTTTTTCTGTTATGCAACTTATGGTAAATGGGCTTTTGAGGTTGATGGTTAAATTACGCGAGCAATGCGAAAACTACGTCAAAAGATAAAATTGCTCGTGTAGGTCGCCTTTTACGACGGCGTCGCATTGGCGGGAATTTATTCATTCATTTTATGTTAAAATTATTGATTCGCGTTACGTCATTTACACGCGCGGTATCGCGTATAAGCAGTGAGGGGAAATTGACGTACTTTAATATTAGTTAGAATTCCAATCGAATCGGAAGGAAGTCGAATGCAGTAGTAGATTATTTTACCAAAATGAGACCTGTCAAAATCACGATGAAGTCAGTCTGGGTCAACTCGCCGACTTTGTTAACCTTCAATTGTACCCGAACAACGCCATTCCTTGGCCATGAAAGTGCAACGAACAGCACTTTTTGTTTCGGCATCCAAATGGTACATACTACGTCGTAGCGTTGATTCAATCAACGGTCGTAGTCTAGGTTTCGATGAACCCGCGCTTTTGGGTTTAAGTGCGTTCAATTCGGAAGATTTCCGAGAAAATTCTTCACACATATGTATTCTTATCTTCAAATCTAAATCGCAAATTGGCCTGCACAAAAGGACCGGAAACGGGTATTTTAACGATCGTATTAATAAAGCCATAGTACAGGTATTTCAATTCGGGCCTAATTGGCCAAAACTGGTTCAGCGCAGCGGACTAAAAATCATCCTCGTTAACTTTGAGCATTTTTATATCGCCGCGACCAGATATCAAGTTTCTGATCAGAATAATAAATCAATTTCCATCACAATTAAAATTTCTGGAAAAATCAATTAACGACATTTTTTAAATGGTTTAAATCAACTTACCTTACATACCATCGATACGCCTTCTCAATTGTAAATTCCCATTCATCCTGTTTACGCGGAATTTCACAATATGACGCCCTGACTCATACAGATGAGTGTGCCTACTCTCCATTTAATGACGCGGGAAAAATGCATCATAGACTTCCACTAGACATATTGTTTTATTCAAGCAACGGCTAGGAGAATATAGTTTCGTAATTATTTATATTTGGACTTCCACATAAAGCTTACAAGATTTTATTTGCAAATCGAATTCTTTTGTTTTACACTACTGGGCTACTTCCGATCGGTATTAGTTTTTTTTTATTAATTAATTAAAACTATGTATTAAGCAAAAGGGGTATAGGAACTGCGCCCACTTGAGCAAAATCATTTTTTTTACACTCTTTATATTAGCTTCACTTGTAAGTTTGTAACGGGATCCTTGAACTCGATCTGTACCCACTTCAAAATGTCAAGAACCGATGACAATTTCAATTAAAAAAGACCTTAAAAGTAAGCAATAATTTTGAATTTAAAAAAAATTGTTTTTGTTGAATTATCTGACGTTTGGCTTGTTTGACAGGTGGTGAAAGATTCCGTTTGATAAGCCAAGGTAATTTTATTGTTAATGGGCTAAAAAAATTATAGTTAAAAAAATCTTACTAAAAAGTGAAAAATAATTGTTATATAAGAATAAAATGATTAACGAGAAAATTATTGTCATCGTGATAAAAGCGTGGGCTGCTTCGATATCAATTATTATATTGTCATAATGTCTTATTCTTACTAATTTCTATAAGAAAGAGTTAGTATAATATGCAACAAAGCACCCCAGGCTTTTACCACAATGCCAATATTATCCCGTTAATCATTTTATTCTTATCCTTTTTAGT
Source organism: Orchestes rusci (assembly GCA_958502075.1). NCBI lineage: Eukaryota > Metazoa > Arthropoda > Insecta > Coleoptera > Curculionidae > Orchestes > Orchestes rusci. The sequence goes on from OY293311.1 coordinate 13,789,456, forward strand.
TCGAAAGCTTATTTTTCAGATTTTTTTACTATAGATTTCTCAATAACTATTTCCAGATATTGAAAATAGATTTTAGGAGATCAATTCATTCCAGAATTAACTTGTTTTGCGATTTGGGGGAAAGTACTCACACCAATGGGGTCAAATCTTGTTAGCGATTCAACAAAAATTTAAAAATCTGGTAACAGGTATATGTATTGTCCAAATCGAATAACAGGATATAGTGAAATAATTATTGGACAAAATAAGAGCGTATAAACTCGAAACTAACTCAGTAAAACTTAGCAGCATTTCTACCTCCGCCTCTGCGAGGTTAATTGTTTCACATTACCAAGAGGTATGTATATATTTATGAAAGTTAGTGCACCAAACACACTTTTGAGCTTTAAAGAGAGAGCTTTTGCTATTTTTCATTATTGTCAATTAAGCTCAAGTTTATTGATTTTTTTATTCTTCATGGTTTGTTTTTTGTGAGAACCAAGTCTATACCCTCTAGACTCAAGACGTAGTGCTATATCGTTTCGTCATTATGCATATTTGAACATGCTAATATTTGCCTTCTAATGTGAACCAAGTAGATTCCCTTGATCTTTTTGATCGAGGAAATAAGATTATATGATAACCAGTTAATCAATTTTCTTTATTGACATTATTGTGGGGACATTCCAAAAACGGCATGGAATTTTCCTTTCCAAATGAAAAGTTGTTAAATGTCAGGGCTACACAGACACGTGTAAGAATCAAATTTCTCTTCGTATTTATGAAAATTGCAGATATATATTAGTTAATTAGCATATGGGCCAGACTATTAACTTCTATCAGTATGTTTGATAATATATTCGCATGGGTAAAAAATGGCCCACTTGAAGGCCAGACGAGATATTTGAATATTCGTAGTTTCTTATTAAACGACCGTTTCTGTTGCCAACTACATTTAAATTTATCTATTGCGGTGTGGTTTTCCGAAATATTGGCTAGAAATTAATTTCTAACTGATATTAAACCGCAATCTACATCCTGAGATTAATATTGTGGCAATTATCAGTTATTTGGACTATGGATTAGAAATGATTGCTTTCTAAACCAGTTACTTACTAGTGTCCTGTCTACACCTACCGACACCGACGCTTACAGATGTCACATTCCTAGACTGAACCATCGCAACGCCCACTAGAAAATCCCACAACCATTATAGTGCGTTCCAAATAGGAAACTGACATAGTGCCTCTTATATGGTATTGTTGTAATGGGCTGCTGAGAAAGTGCCTGTACAACTAATTTAACAATTGATGGTTTCGACTTAATATCTCAACACGCAAATTTAATAATAATTGTGCAATATATAGGTCACTACGGCAACCCCGCTGTACGGGCCGTATTGGCAACCAACCATGGTCATACCGTTTCAGGAAACCTTGATAATTTGCGATTTTAGTCCAAGGAGGGAACCGTTACGGTCCCGTAATTTGCACGCAAAAAATATTTATTAATTACGCATTAAGGCTAGACTGTACGCAAGTCGACCTAGACATTATTTTCTTGAAACGCACTGCACATTGGGCCCTAAATCGAATGCAACCATGATTGATAAATCGCAGCAATTTTAATTGGACCGCACCCAATGGTCTGGTATGCAGAACGGGTTAAAAATATCCACGTGGGGTGGTACTGCGTCTGCGAGGCCATGGAAAGTGAAAAAGCAGGATGCAGGGTGAGAACCACCGAAATGTGTGGCGGTCCATTGACCTGAAATTCCGCGAAGGTTAAATGCCGTCGGCTACGTAGACTGACCGTTCTCGCGATTTTTCTTGATGACTCCCATCCGCGGCAACACTGCACTTGGAACCACATGAATGGAGAGGTGGATTGCGTAATAATAAGGAATAAGGCGATATCATTACCGAATTAGGGGCGTTTTGAAAGGCAATTACTGTCTGACATAATTGTCCGCTCTCAACCATGGACGTGTCGGTTATTTAATCCTTTTAAATCCATGGATGTTTATCATTATTTCCTAAATAAACTGGGATCGCTGTGAGGGGCCAATGAAAAAAGCGCAGCCCACATCTTGGTACAAAAAATCCCAGACTGCAAATAAATAAATGCCAAGTTCAAAGTCAAATAAGTCACAAGACTTGCGGTCATACATTTAAATTTGATCGATTGTTTACGTACGCCACTGAACAAGGTCAGGAAGGCCTAATTTGTAAACATAACACGGCGGCTTTCTTACTAGCCATCAGCCTAAAGAATGAATAGCGACAACAAAGAGGGACAGCTGCATGTTGGAACATGTTCGATTACGACAAATTTGCATAGAATGAGAAAAATCAAAAATTGTTACCCACATAGAATTGTTCGGGTTCTACAACCACAACCAAAACTGATGAATGGCAAATTTCCAATAAAGGTGACTAAAGTCATTGGGCCTTGTGGGAGGCAGCAGCGTGGGTTGTGATTTATCCATCTTTAGCTCAAAAGCTAGGTCATTTCCTGTGCAAGTTTGTTTACAAAGTACTGACTTATTTTGCCAATTGGCAACAGATGGTAATATAAAACTGAAAAGTGCAAATTCAGTAGCAGAAACCGGGAAGGCTTATTCAAAGTGCAATATCCTGTGAGCGTATCATGTGTCTTACTATATAATCGCCATTCTCACGAACCCTACAGGGCCGTACAACAAAAGACGAATTTCATTATTATAAACATCCCATCTTCGCATATTGGCCGTAATCATCGAATTAATGTTATGATCCATTGTTCTCATGCATTGTAGTATTTTATTCAAATTAATCGGCATCAGGAGGAGGAGCATTTCCTGCAATACGTCCCTGCATACAGCGTTACTTTAAACCCATTTGTATGAAGTCCCACAATGACACTTTGCAATTGCATGCAACAGTATCGAGTTACGGAAAAAATGCTCGTCTTAACCTTAATCAGTTTGCATCTACCGAGTGTCCCTGTGTTTATGAGAAAAGGGGCGAATTGTCGAACCCAGACTTATTGTTTATTTTTTCAGACGGAGGGTCAATATTTGAAAAGATTTTCGGTCTTGTTCTTGTGCGAATTCCAGTTTTATTTCCTGCAAATGAATGGCTCAGGACTCGTTTACAAAGGGTTGATGATCTCAATGCCGTCTGACTAAAGAGGGTCACTATTTTCGGCATTTGAAAACTATATGTCCAAAAATAAATGTTTTCAAAAACAGTCCGTTTGATGTTTCTTCATCCCATAATCTGTTTTGTACACATAACTCGAATCGTTGCCCTAAAATTAACTATTTATTTTTGGATTATCAACTCCGAGTGTCAATTTTTTGGTTCTTGATGCTTTCCGAGTCATTAGCGACGCGTTGTTTTTCTTTGTATTAATAATTCAGGTACGTTGCAGTCTATGAGATGACGTAACATTAGAATGCAATGGACCGAACTGACGCCGCTTTCCGTTGCCAGAACGGCCCTAATTGCTTTTATTTTCCCCGAACTGTCGCAATCCTTAAATCAGTCCCGGAAAGCTTTTTCGGGACATTGTCGTAAAATTGGCCGCTGCTGATGTCATCTCTTGTAATGGGGTTTTTAATCTTTGATTGGCGCATAGTGTCCAACAATCACCAGTCGTTGACCACAACTAGTGGTACGCTTTTGGAATTGCAATGAGCACCATCAGCTACTTTAGGAGAATCTTTATTGCTTGTTTTCTTCGTGATAATTTACACTTTTCCTCATCACTCAAATTATAGTAATTAATCTGATGTAATACATACTATCATAATATTATAATGATAGGTGTGTTTGTTATTTTGGTGAAGATAGTGAGATTCACCAAACGCGTTAATAGGTACATTCAGTGCAGATATTGTAACCTAAAAAAACGATAAACATTTCACAAACATCGATGGATTTTTCACTCCAAATTGTCTTTATCTTTATTTTAGGTTAGGTTCAGAGAAGCTTTGTTTACAAAATACACGAAATCGAAATAGGCTCCTCACACTACACTTGTTACACCTCCACTTGCTCTGGTGTAACTAGTGCAGAATGTGCATCCTACACTGATAAAACAAACATGCTACACCGTTTGCACTAACCGCGTAACAAACGCCGCAGTGTACAACAGTGTAAATTCGTGGGCACTAGTGGAGAATAACAAACAGATCTAATGTATTTTGATTGATACAAAATCTTCAAAACTAGTTTTATTACCTTTTGTGATAGCATTTATGGGAATTTGCCGCAAGAATCTAGTTCAACAATTCGCTTATCAGTGATAAAATGTCGAAACTGTTACTTGTCGAGATCTGTTGAATATTTACAGAGTATTCATCAATAATTCGTGAAAATCGGAATAGCTGATGGACCAAAAGAATTTCGGGGCTAACCTGTTCTACGCCAGCTGTTCGATTATCATACAAATGATACCACAAAATGTCACAAGCTCTCTAAACCGCCCATTAATATGCCATACGTGAAATTTAAATTTGTAGATTTTCCATCGAAATGACGTAAGCGTGTGAGTTCTCGAGCGGAAGTGGTATTTTTGGGGCCCTTCAGGGTCACACCGATAAAGCCCTGTGATAAACATTCCGCCTTTAATCAAGTGGCCTTGGTCCCGCGCTAATAAAAATATTTTATCTACAACTGCGTATTTATTGAAATTCGTTCATGAACTTTTTGTTGGTCCATCCAGTTTGTGCGCGGGTTGTTCAACTTGTTAACAACCTGCCGCTAATCATTAGAGAGGAAAATGTCAATTTTTAATTAGCGTCATTTGTTTTTTTTTTGGGCTAAGATGTTCCTTAAAGTGGTACCTTATTTGGACTTAGTGCCGAAGAATTTTCGATTAGTAGTAGTGCGTATAATGCGTAGATTCTCCCAAAACTTTTATTAAGGGTGTCAAATAAAGAACAGTGAAATTATACTTTCTTTACTGTCCCGATGATTTTGATGAGTAGAACGCACCAATTTTGATCATTTTGAAAGCGGAGGTCTCCATAACTCCTCAACTAGGCCGAATGACAACATTGAAGCCACGTTTTATTGTCCATTCAACCTTCAAGCCGAATAAAGCCCAACTATCAAAAAAGCTCTCACGCACACGCACTTTCCAAGGCTGGATTCCTTAGCGTAGTAAATTTATTAGCGCCGTAAATTTTTTGGCTGTCGCAATTATTATTTAGCATATTGATAGTGTTTTTGTATCATTTATATGCGCGAATTATCAATGGACATTATTATGTATAAGTCGAAAGGAAGTGGGTTGTTGTTCTGGCCAATTTCATCCATACGCATTTCTAATGATGTGAGTGAACAATGAAGAAGACCTCAATCATGTGTCATTGAAATGCGCGACTCATGAATGAATCCAAAAGGCGAAAGGAAAAGCAACTACTACGAGTGCGTTACGCAACCCCATTCGTCAGCATAAATTTGATTCAAATTTTTCCACTCGTCCTTGTATATTAATTCATAGACAATATTCCGTAAGAATGCCAAAGTGCGTAGTTTCACAAGTTACAGGGTGGTTCTGTGTTGAATGGACAATTAAAAATGTATTGCCATTTGCATATATATAGCATATTTAGATTGGGCTTCGATACGTTAGTATTTACATTTGTGATGAGAGAATATAAAATTCAAGGCTACGGATTTTCCTTGATCCTAGCCTCGGGTGATTAACCTTTTAATATTTCTACGGCGTAGCGCTCAAGGCTCGTAAGTGACATATTTATCGCCTTCTTGCGATTGAAGTTGTTTGATCAAATTTGAATCCATTAGTTTAAAGTAGGCCAAACACAGTTTCACGCCCCCTTCATCTTTCAGGTGAAACTTTCCGAGATCAACGTCCGGGTTTAATAATCAAATAATCCGACGCGTGTGCAAATTATTGGAGACGAGCCTCCGTTTGCTGTTTGTTCTATTAATAAAGATTTTTGCCGTGACAGATTGTAGCCATTTAAATGGATAAATTAATGTGGCAACACTGTCCGCCTCCACCCTTTTTGGCGGGCTATTCAAGGTCGCAGACACGTGCTGAAAAATCGATTTTCCAGCGTCCTTGGCGGGAAAACTCGAGGGTGCGTTTTAGGGCGGGAAAATATCGGAGCGGTCATTTCTGGGCGCAGCCGAAAGATAAATCAGAGGAAACAGCATACGTAGGTTCAATGCATCTGGAAAGTTCAGGCAGTGGGGGTGGGGGAGCCGGCTTTTCGGAAGGGCCATGAAGGGTCTATCGAACTTTAACTTGTCTGCCGCGGGTAAATGATTTATTTACCTCGAATAAAGCGTATTTTCTACAACTATTACGGATGTTGACATCATGAAGACAAATTATGAGATATTGCGGAAGTTGATTATAGGGTTGCTGGTTTATTTATTGTACAACAAACGACGCAGGATCTTTCCTGGTTTAATAAACTGATAAATTCATCCGCGTAGATGATGTCTAATTACAAATGTAATAGAAATTCCAAGAAAAATGTTGAAACTGTTTCTTCAGTCTGACCAATTCAGGAACATTTATTTCTGCCTACTAGGCGTCATCAGAATTACTTTGGGTCAGACTGAAGAGAACAGTATCATGATGTGACTGATGAATGATGTGAATTTTCCATCGAAGTGATAGATGGCGTTAGGTCTACAACATCTCACTATAAATTCCAAGTTGATGAATTAATATGTTTAAGGGATTTATGGTGAACTATATTTTCCAAATGATTGCTTCGAAAACAAAAACCCTGTAATACGTGTGACATTTGACAAGTGGCATAAGAAACGTCATGCGCCGTAGCACCGTTGCACATGATTATTATGTTGCATGATTCAATTTATGTCCCAACAACGGTTTTAATGTATAATACGCAACTGATGAAACTGCAGATCACAAATCAAGTTGTTATTTATAGTAAAGAAGGATGGTCTGCACAAGTTGCCTAAATTGCCGAATTACAATTGGTCCATTCAACTGGATATTTTTCCAATCATTTTGGCAACACGACATCGTCTAGACAGCGAGGGTCATTTACCGTTGCTGGAAACTAGTCAAAACAAAAAAATGCGCATTAATATCGTGGATAATTAGCCGCTCTCATCTATTCTTAAGCCTGGAAAAATATCTGTTCTGTTGTGTAGAATATTCTCCCTCCTGTTTCCGGTCAATTAGCCTCACCTACATTCTTGTGGGACACAAGTCATTAGCGAACCTTGGCGTCCGTCTATTTGGCACATTGCGAGGTGTCCTAAAATTTCGATAGGTCAGTCTACATTGTCTGCGTGCCAATTTCGTAATCAGAAAATGGTACTGGACCGGAATGGATTCTAGCCTAGCCTAGCGAAACCCGGTGTTTTCTCCAGAATCATTGACCTGCCTAGCTTGGCAGCAGTCTGGCATTTTTCGAAATTTGCTAATTTGCGGGTGATAATCGGTGTTTTCTCTGTCATCGCTCCTAAACCAATCTTTTCGCCCGATAGTTTCCAAACTATTTTCAGAATGATTGATAATGATGTTATCCTGTAACCTTCAACCGTGTTCGCTGAAACCCTATTTCCAAAAATCGATTGACTGATGGTAATTTATTGGCGTGGTCAAGTTTTTTGATTTTAGTCTGTTGAGGATTAAGCGATTCATCTCAACACAACACCCACCCAGTTGCCCCCTACTCTCCAATTTTCATATATGTTCTATTTTCGTCTATGGATTGTAGATCCAGTCACAAGGCCTTCATAATGGCGTAACTACTCTTTTCAAATATACATACATAACTTGACATGGATTATTAATCTCTCTACCTGCTTTCGGGCCGGTCCTTCTCGGAACCGGCCGATTGAAATTGAAAGATGCCGACTCCGATAGGATAGTAAAGATTCGTTTCTATTTTGAAGGTAGTACGGATTATCTACCCTATTTGCAGATGTTTCAGGTACAGAGTACTTGCGCCATATTAGTGTCTCCGAAATAGGCGGTCCCGATCGCGCCTCTCAGTATCGAAATGGTACTGCGAATCCGTTATGGGGTCGACCCGGTGCGGAATGTGAAAGGTACAAGAGGATCGACCTCCGAGTGGTTCCATCTCTTCTGACAATACGACATTCCGATCGTCGATGCACCTCAAATTGCCGTATTAATTAGTTCATTTGTTTTTTGCTCGTCTGCGGAAAAACAGTGTTATTGGATCGATAGAATATCGATGAGCTTTATGTTGAAATCGGACACTGGCTGAAGGAATTCCTGTCCAGTTAAATCGGCCAGGAATCCGTGGAAAGCCGCATTAATCACTCCCACACTGTCGCGAATAGTCCGTTAGTCAGATAGTTTAAAAATAGGTTTGAAACGAAAACGGACAAGGAAATGGGGCGAGAATTGATTTGGTTTATTGACCTGCACCGGCGCTAACATATCTACTGTTCATACTTTCAGCCTACTAATAACTGAATTCTATTTCAGAAGAGGAAGAGGAAATTGATGTGGTCTCAGTCAACGAAAAGTTCACCAACGCCAGCCGCATGGCTCTGTCGCTGCCCACCAACCCTTCCTCCCATGACCGACACCAGTTACAACGCCGTGTTGCTACAGCCATGTCTAGAAAGCGCATTAATAATAACTCTGGCAATGGTATTAAAACAATTTTGCCGGTACGAAACGGGGACACTCCGTCCACGTCCAGACGTGGCGTGAAACGTGGCAGAGGCTCACGCAACAACAACAGCTACAAGCGCAGAAAAACGAACATTGATGATAAGGAACCGACAGACAAGCGCCATCTGCACAATGACATGGAAAGACAGAGGCGCGTCGACTTGCGCATTGCCTTTGAAAACTTGAAGGCTGTGGTCCCTGAAGTTTCCGGAACTAAGAAGATTGCTAAAGTCAACATATTGCTGCAGGCAGCCCAATATTGCTACTACTTGACTAGCACCAATTCCAACCACAACAAACAGCTGGAGGAGTTGAAAAGAAAGCAAATGTTTTTGAGGTCGCGAGTGTCTCAGTTGAGAAAAAGTCTAGCTGCTAGACGTTAAATGCTTGTGTGTAGTTGTAGTTTTTGTTTATATTTACTGTGATTTATCAATTAATCATTATAGGGGAAATAATACTATTTTTCGTTTCGTGTTATATTTTGTTAGAGCTAGATTTTAAGGATTTTTATAAAGAATGTTTTTAATTTACGTTAGTTGCAGGGCCACCTGTACCTGTAGTTTTAAATTTTGTGATGAAATGACATACGAATGTGATATCCCTTTTAACTTCTCCTCCGGTAAATCGAATTCTAATCCCTTTTCTAAGTATGATCATTTCTTGTGTCTGATTTGCTTTTTGTTAATGGTCGCTTTATGTGGCTCCCCAAAAACTTATCGACTTCTCAGGTATAATTAGCTTAGGTATTAGTTATATAATATTGAGAGATATGAGGCGGCCATTTTTAGACGAGCTAAGGTGCCGTTGAAATTTACCAAAAATTGTCTTATTTGGAGTGGAAGTGTGGTGCCTCGGCCCGGCTTTACAATTGTACATAACCCTTGCTTCTAGAGTACGAATCATTGCTTTCTAGGTAGGTTTTCTTTTAATCAAACAATGCAAGTTTAGTGTAAATACGTTATCCCTAAGATTTTGTTTAGTTTAAAAGCATTTATTATAGCTTCATATTTTAGGATGTGTTTTAAATTTTGTTATTGGTGATTTAAGTTAAGGGGCGCGGAGCCTGACGGATGAAGTTTTATTTTTGTTTAATTGTAATAATTGTAGTTGAATGTCACCTTCAATTGGAGATTTTAGATACACCATTTTGATGTGCCATAAGGGTATAATGTGTATCTGTGTGTATATATATAAGATCATTTTTAGATTGTCACCACATTGACTCCATTTTTGAAGGTGCCAAAACTGTTGGAACCGATTGCTCAATGTGTTGATATAAGGCGCACTGAGGCTGATCACTGCAGATTAAAAATTGCTGCTTATATTTCTGGGAAAGTGGTCAGCAGATGTCCGCTGTGGTTTTGTTAATAATATAAGTGTTTCTTTATATGGGTTACTTTTATTTAGCTAAAAAGGGCGCGCGATTGTATGATTTTTGAACCCAAGTCTTCCGATGCGCCGCGCGTCGCTTATATAAACGGAGTCGTGAGAAATAGAGAGAATTGTTGTGTTCATAATAGTTTACAGTATTTTATACTTTTTTGATAAAATATAAAATTATAGGAGAAAATATATTACATATTATGTAACCAGATAAAATACAAAAAAAAATATGAAACCGATTGTGATAAAACTTTTTGATAAGACGACTTAGCAACTCTTTACCCCGATTTTCTTTCCACTTAAGTTTCGCTCAATATTTTTGAATCTGTACCTGTTTACCTCGCTGATAACCAAAAAATACAAAATAACAGGATAGTGCTCCGGCCTTTGAATCGTCTTGCAAAAAATTGATACGATATAATACAGGGCAATTCTCTATATGCTTAGCGACACTAGGCATTTTATTACTATGGCATAATTAATAATCTTTTAGCCCTAATACTTTAAACTTGTTATTTTGTACTTATATCCAAGGTAATGTTGTAATGATCATTTATATATCATGGATTTTCTAGTTCCTAGGTTTTACAAAATAAAAATCTGCTTTGTGAAATATTTCTTTCATTATTTTTTCCCAACCCCCACTGGGAATAATCCAAAAATATATGCAAATTATTGTAACATCGCAAACTTGAACAAAAATTGGATTTTAATGTGCTATACCCAGAACGTACGGAGTAATAAAGCGGTGCTATGACTTCCACTGCACAAATTGATGTGAATAACGCGAATGCAGACCCGCATGTGTGGATGTCTTCACGAACAAGTAACGAGCGCTCGTTTCCTTTAGTGTGAAATCTAACAATACTCGCCAAATACCAATTCAAAGAACAGAAGAGATAGTTTGGCGTAATAGGCAATACCTGAATAATGCAAACCATTCACAGTGAAGAAAAATGCAAAAGACTTCCGTTTTTGATGTCACAATATGCTTTAACGAAAGTAAAGTTGATGTGTTTTTATAGATAATAAAATCGTACCGCCCATCCCAGATAAGGTACCTAATAATAAGCAGTGAGGATGAGGAACAGTAGTTGTCTCTTTTTGTGACAACCAAACCGTATGTTTTACGCATTTTAGGGCGTTCTTCATTGTGAATGGTTTTTATTGACTATTAGGCCAAACTATACGGGCACTACGCAGGGTGTCCGGATAGGAGCTGTATTACGACAAAGGTCAAGACCTACAGGTTTGGAAAAAAACTCTACATGTAAGCGATTTGTGTTCTCAAGAGGCGATTTTAGTAGAACGACTTTTGTTGATCAACAAAAATCGTGTCGAAACGATAATCGGACTGAAATGATATTGTCATACTTGAAAATGGTTCTAAGCAGAGGTTCAAAAAAAATGGTCACTGTGTTTTTTTTTTTTTTATTTAAGAATTTATTTTTCCGTGTAACACAAAATAATTACCATAAAAACCAAAGTCTTGACTCCTTTTCAACATACAGGGTGTGAATAAATAAGTGCGAAAAAATTCAGGGGGTGAAAAATTTCGGGTAATTTCAAGAAAAAAACTTCTTATGAACGTATGTCCTGAAACTTTTGTGAAGATTTTTAAAAAAATCATGTTTTTTCATAATATCTATGAAACCCTGTCAATTATCTACTGATAGTTGTTTGTTGTTTGTCTGTCAGTTCAAAATTAAAAAAAAAGAGATCAAATTTACTCAGAAATAAATGAGAATTACAAAAAAAACATCAAGAGAAAACAGTGGCGTACCATATTTTTCTTCAAAAATATTTAGTTTGAACCCCGCACGAACGCAACTGGTACAAATTAAACTAAAAATAGGTGAACGTCAGAAAAGGCTTTTTGATGCATAAAAAATGCATACCAAATTTCATTAAAATATCTACAGGGGTTTCATAGATACTTTACAGTGTGTCGCAGATAAGATGAATACACCCCTGTATTTTCCTAATTTGAAGAAGTCGGGGTTTGAAATTTTGTGCAGTTATACCCTAGAATATAAATAAAAGAGTCATACCTTAGACTTATTTTAGTCTAACAGTCATACTGACTGATAAGCTCCACTATTTATGATATTCAACTGAAATTTGATGTCTAAACCCCGCCTACACGTCTTCGCAAAAAGTGCCAATTCTAGATATTTTGCTTCGCGTCAAAGATATACCAAAAAAAGATATACAGTAAAATGTTGTTCTTAATTATATTCTTACCCTGGATACCAAGTTTCAAGAGAAAATTCTAATTTCTATTTTTATATTTTTCAGATTAAATCAATCACCCAATAAGAAATATGCCTTTTCACAACTTTAAAAATTGTTTTTGAGACATAATGACAGCATTGTGTAAATGAGTCAAGTGTTTAGTTTTTATGGAAATTATATTTTGTCAAACGGAAAAATGAATTCGTAAATGGACAAAAATTTTGATAAAAAAGTTTGGATTTTTTTGATGAAACTTGAAATTCGTGGTAAGAATATAATCTAGAACAACTTTTTTCAGTAACTTTTTTCCATATCTCTGACGCGAAGCAAAATATCGAGAATTGGCCCTCTTTGCGAAGGCGTGGTATGCCGGCTTTAATTTCAGTTAGATATCCTAAAAAATGTGGCTCATAAGCCTGTATATATCTATCCTCTATCTATCCTCGAATAAGGAAAATACAGGGGTGTATTCATCTTATCTGTGACAAACTATAAAAAACTATGTTATTATTAAATTCTCACTACCCTGTATCTCTACAGTTAGGACTTTTAGAACATACGTTCCTATGAAGTTTTTTTCCTGAAATTAACCCAAGAATCGCGTCCTTCATTTTTTCGCACTTATTTATATAACTGTCATGGCGCCTCGAAAATTGTTTTTAAGCTTGTGGAAAGGCATAATTTTTATTCGGCAATTGATTTAGTGTTAAGAACTATGAAAATAAAAATTGGAATTTTCTCTTTAAACTTGGTATCCAGAGTGAATAAGTATATAATTCAGAACAACTTTTTTTGGATTTTGGATATCTCTGACGCGAAGGAAAATATCAAGAATTGGCCCTCTTTGCGAAGACGTAGTAGGCGAGGCAAGACATCAAATTTCAGTTATACAGGGTGTCCCGCATAAGAACCGACACAGAGTAGAGAGCAGGGGCATATAGGGGAACTCAAAATATTATGATTTAATGCAACCTACCTATAATATACCAAGAGCAATAATCGACAGTAATCGAGGTTCAATCATTGAAGCGTTCTAAAGGGTTGGTAAGGGATGACGCAATACGCAATACGCATGGTTAAAATAAGACAAAATTTTTCAACCCGGCCGTTGCCGGACTTGAAAAAGTATCATTCTATTTGGAATTTAGTTCTAAAACTTTCCTTACTGCTGTTATTTCTCAAGAAACCTGGTCGTTTTCGGCAAAAACGGAAATACTAGCCTAGTTTACATCGATAACTCGTTTAGTTCGGTCCGATAGGACCAAGTGGGTGGGGATAGTACGGTAGGACCAATGATTGCTTCTCGCCCGTTTACACGGTCTTGCAACGCGTGAACTAAATCTGTACGCCCGCAATTCGTCAAATGTCAAAAACAAGTCGAAATTATTCATCAACACAATTCGTAACCAAAAAAAACATGAGTAAGTACGCTCAGATGGCCTTAGAAACTCAGAACCAACACAATTCACAATAATAACAATCAACATAACCTCATAATTTTGATCCAGATCGAACCAAATTTAGTTCGGTAAACTTGCTGGCGAGTACCGAACCAAGAGCGGACCAGCTTAGTCCGCAACTGTTTACACCATTCGAACCAAATATTTGGTTCGGATATAGTCCGAATTTGGTACTTGGTCCGCGGACCAAGTTGTCGGTATAAACTAGGCTACTGAAGACGCGACTAACCCAAACTAACAAGTTAAACTATAGCATACAATTTGCACTAAGAAATGACAGAAAATTTACAAATCAACACCAACATTATAGTAGTTTCTTATGAGTGTGCTATCTGTTATCCTATTTCACAATTATTCATTGCTGAGTTATGGTGATCGAGAAGGCCAGACTTGTGAACAATATTAGAAAATAATTCAATCCCTTAGGATACTGTTTGAAAAGTCCTCAATCCGAAAGAGTGTTTTGGAGTACTCCGAATGAATGGAACAATTAAATGTCGATCAATAACACCGACTCATTAATATAAACCCGCGTTGGATATGCCAAGGCCGGAAACGTCACTGCCATTTTCACATAAATTAACAAAAACTACCAAGTTAAATCACTAATTTTCCGGTTTGTGAAGTCTGACGTTTATTTACATAGCCAAAGTTGGAATTCTCGACGATTTTTAATATGACAGCTACAATACGTGTCGTCAGTTATTTGTGTTTTTGCCGAAAACGACATAGTTTCTTGAATAATAACAAGAGTAAGAAAGGATTAAATTCTCCATAAAATAGTATGATAATTTTTCAAGTTCGCTCACGGGTTACAAAATTCTCTCTTATTTTAAGGGTGCATCATCCCTTAACAACCCTTTAGAACGCCTTGATGAACTGATGAACTCCAATTTCTTTCGATTAATGCTCTTGGTACACTCACAATCTGCACCAGATTTGGTTTTTCTAAGTCAAGGTATAACTGAGATATTGATTTTTTTTTCGAAATTCAAAACTCCATTTCCAAGGCGTATAACTTCTTAGGAGTGTCAATTAGCATTGCGCGATAAGTTGCGTTTAATCATTATATTTTGGGCTCCCCTACATGCTCCTGCTCTGTGTCGGTTCTTTTGCGAAACACCCTGTATATCATGAATAGTGGAGCTCATCAGTCTGTATACTTAACTATTCAAAATTTCGAACCCCGACTTTATCAAATAAGGAAAATACAGAGGTGTATTCATCTTATCTTATTTTGAAGGACCTTTGACACTGATTACAATTGCCGAGTTTCAAGCCTCTGCTATCATTCCTGTTGATATGAAAGCGTACATTTTTTTTTTATTTTTCTTAATTAATACTTACCCGCAAGAGTTGACTTGACTCCAAACTAAGAGGATATTATGATGAGGTACAGAAGATCTTCAATAGAGCTATTACACAATCTTTTTGACGAGGATTTGGTCACATTATTTTTTTTTTTTTGGTGAAATTTGTCCTCGTCAGAAAAAATGAGTAATAGTTCATTTTGAAGTTCTGTACCTGATCATATCCTCTTAGTTTGGAGAAGTCAACTCTTGCGGGTAAGTGTTAACTAATTTACAAAAATGATTTTTTTTCGACACGCCATCATATCAACAAGAATGATAGCAGAGGCTTGAAACTAGGCAGATGTAATCAAGGTTGAAGGGCCTTCAAAAAAAGGTATCACTCGACCCCCCCCCCTTTTCATTTGATTTTTCATTCAAAATGGCGCCCAGCTGTCAATTTGACATTTTCAGCGGTCACAACTATGTCAAAAAACGGTCTCATATAATAATATGGTGTGTCCAAATTTCGTTCTCATATATCAAACGGTTCAAAAGTTAGAAGGGGGAGACCTTTTTGAGCCGCACTGAATATTCAAATATTCATTTGTAAACTATTAAAAGAAAAATGTAAACACTATCTTGTAGAACCACTGCCCTCGACAAAAGATGTTCTATGTAGGTACCTATATTGCCATTCATTCGACATTGTTAATACTAAAATCAGGTCATATGTGTAGAGGCTGAATTTTCGACGATATCTGAAAGTGTGTGTTTGATTATACTTGCAGCATTTTTGAGACTCATATAAATCTCCTTAAAATGATTCAAGGTATGAAAATCGTTTTGCTTTATTCATGAACAATAAAAAAGTGAAGGATTTAATCTTGTAACTGGATGAAGTAATTCCCTATCTTATCAATTTGCAGAGGGCTCCAAATTTAATAATGATTTATAAGATAACAATTGGCACATACAGGACTAACTGACTTACCTACCTACTTCCATTTTTGGTAACTCATTTACTTCAGTCAATTAGGTTTATGTTTGAATTTGGGATTAAGGCTTGTGTCAATGTTTTGTTTGCTCATTAACGAGATTTTGTCTAAGTATTTTTCATACATTTCTCTATACTTTGTTCAAGGTTAGAATTCTTGATCAACCAATTAAATACAACTTTATGGAAGCGTGATGTCGGTATTTCTTGTTTCCAACCTATAGTTCACTTCTCCAGCCCAAACTTGAGAATAAAAAGACCAGAAGTTTTCCACGAAGGTAAAGATAGATAGATTTTCTAAAGAACTATAGTTAAACTTTTGGAAATCTGATTCTAACAGAAGAGAAGATTGTAGGACGGTGACACTTGTAGAAAGATAGAAAACAGAATCAAGAAGAAAACATGAATTAAGCCCCCTTCACAATAATCCTGATAACGTTTTTCTTGAACTACCTCTTAGCAGGAGGAAGCGGAAGAATATGGATTAGAATAAATCAAAGATAAGGAATAGAGTGTTGGAATGTTGGGGATGGAGGAAGTAATATCTTTTTCCAACTTCCAGATTAACAACACAAGTTCCCGGGACTATTCGCATTGTACCAGATGCCCAACATACATAAATCCGTGATGGGTACAATTACCATACCAGACGCGAGATTTACGATCGATTTTATTGCACTATGTACTTTGTAGTGCGTTTTTCAAGGAATTCCATCTAACTGCAACACGCGTTCGATTTGTCCTTAGTTAATTATAGAAAAATCCGCTAATTATTCAGTTATGATCTGAAAATAGAAAGTACACGTGGACTTATTGACCCGTCGGGTGCACTCAATGCGGAATTGTAATTATTATTGTAAATACGCCAATAATAGTGAAATTATCTATGCGATTTTGCTACATAGACGGTTTTCGGCTTTTTGACGATAACGGATTTGTATTTTTGGAAATGTATTGCGTAGTACGCTCTTATTGATACGACGCGACGCTGCAACAATGTATGGAATGATTGTGTAAATGACGGACCAGATCTTTGTCACCAAAATCTATATACTATTGAACTGGAGCTTGCAACGCTCAAACTATATTTTATCTTTTGTTGATCATCATCCACTGTTCAGAGTTCAGGGTGCCCACTGCCCTGGAATTACCTATAAGAGATACGATGATGCCCGTGATGATGCCTAACAAGAACGAGTCGCACCTGTACCCTGGAATACTTTTCTTCACTTACCCGAAAAGCACCTCAATAATCCAAAAGGTAGCGCACGAGATTTGGAAGACTTCCTTTCCAACCCCCAAAAAATCCATGGCGCCCGAAGACGAAAACCAACCTTTTCTACCGAAATCACCTAGTTTCTACTCCAAAAATACAAATTGCGTTCTTTCTATTTTCCAGAGTATTCTGTTTTTTACTAATTTACCTACTCAAAATTTTTCATCGCCTCCAAGTGGAAATACATGGTGATTGCCAAAATATTGGTAGGCAAAGGGTCAAAGGAGTGATTCCCGATTCCTGAGGTATTTTTACACCGAAGTCACCGGTCTATCCACCAACACTGTCTAAAATGCTTTGGGAGACTTTCTTTCCAACCCTCGAAAAATTCAAAGTAACGTCATAAATTTGGCGCCCGAGCAGGGACTATTTTCTGCACACGACCGAGAAAATTTTTCTCAAAAATCTTAAAGTTTCCACCGAAATCGCGGAAATTTCTGGAGTTTCTACTCCCAAAATAAATAGCGTTCTTTCCATTTTTCCGAGTCACATTGCAGACATTGATGTGGTCAAGGGTTGAAACAACCCCATTTTTTGATGAAAATATTTATAGAAACACAAAGCCTCCTTCTGGAAACAATATTATTTTAGATAACTACCACAGATCATTTAATTGACTCAGAGCCAAGAAAAATAAAAGGAAAAATCCAGAAATTGATACATATTGTGACATCACAATGTATCAGATTTTTCCAATTACTGGTCAACAGTGAGATAACCGCATCTCGATTTGTAACTCGCCAAAAACCGGCGGTGTTATCATTGAAACATTAATTAAGTAATCGTTACATTATCAAATAACAAACGCGAACAAGTACTGAAAAAATATCAGCGACCTTCGGCACTGTTGCGTCGCCAGGCGGATAAAATTTCGAAAAAATCCCACTACATCTGATTTGGAGTCACGATTAGTATAAATGAATACCACATACATTGATTCCGTTCCATTAACACTGGGTGATAAAAATGAACAAAAAAATGAATTATCAACTAATTATAATTAATGCCCTTTAATTGCGCCAAATGACGTAACAGCAGTAATGCCCAGTGATCTCATTTGAATAAATGAGTTAATGAATGGACTCAACACGACTTGAAGTCTACCAGTTTTGGCAGCTATTTGCGTCTTAATTGAGGATGTGTTTTTCACACTACAATGAAAATATGAAATTAATTAATTAAACGAGTAGTCCGCCACTGTCAATCTAAAACTCCGAAAACACATTAAAATGCCATCCCATGCTTTTTTCCATCAAGATTTATTTTATATATGGACCTTGACTATGTCTAATGGCGTCTGGAGCAAAACTGACACCCTGTATATCAAATCTATTTTTATACCTGATTATCTGGATGACTCAATCGCGTTGGGACGTAAAAATCCAATAAAAAAAACACATAAGTTGTTTTTTATGTACATAAATTGGGTCAAGACGGGATTTATTAGATTCAGGAAATGGGGAGGCTACAAGCCTTATAAAACTCAATGGAGGCTACAGAAGGTACGCCTCTGAGCTGTCTGCATATTTGAACGGAAATGAGTGGTACCCGTTACACATTTTTATTAGGTACGTTTATGCCGAAGGAAATTAAGCATATGGTGAAGGAATTTTGCAAACGGTTCCCAGCCAGAGTCTTTTGTGAGACGATTTTTTTCACTGTAAACTGATAGCTTTTTTTTTTGCTGAATGTTCAAGGTAACAACTACTTTATCGGCTATGGAATCAGTTTGTGATAAGAAGCGTTTTAGCTACTTGTCGCTGCAATCAGTATCACGTTACAAAACAATCGCAGAAAGTGTTAAATAGTGTTTACCCCACTCGAAGGTGATAACACGTATAGAATTAATTGAATAATGGCTACTTTTTTCGATTATTTTGACGTAGATGGATGTGCGGATGCGTTTTATCGGGAGGAACATTTGTTGCCTCATTTTCTGATATTTTTTCAAACGACATAGCAACACTTTTATGAAACTTTCATTGCAATGGGATAGGTCAAGAACTAAGAATATTACTCTATTTGCTTTACCACATACCTTTCCAATGCCAAAACAGATAAGGATTAAAAAAAAAATTATCTTCACAGTGAAAAAGTCGTAGGTACAAGTTTCAAAACATCCATTTATAAGTGGTTTGATTCAAGTTTGAAACTTCGAAGTGAGGGGCGCCTCGACTGATTATTTCACTCAAATATTGACAGTTATTTTTTAATCTCGTACGTACTTATTTATTTACTAATTAATATATAGCCGGCTTCGACGATGCCTTTTTTTTAAGATAAAACAGGAATCGGGAATCGTCAAAATCTTTTTGAAAGTGTTTTTTTGTGTAAATTTGACTAAAATAGTCCCCGAATATTACAGTCTGGCAATACGGCACTAACAATACCAAATCGCAAAGCGAATGTCGAGGGTGTTCTGTTCATAGCGAAACTTTGATGTGCTTGTATAGTGATTCTACAGGGTGGCCCATCAAAAACGTTCCGGCATTGATTTTGGGCATTTAATCCTCTACAGGGTGTTTCTGAAGTTGGAGTTTTCCTTGTAGCATGAAACAGAACTTTATAAAAGAAGCAAATTTCTTGAATAACATTTTCTCGAAAACTCAAAGATAAAATAAAATAACAAAAAAAAATCTACCATATATCACATTTTGCTATACATCAAAATGGCTTATATTTCTTTAAACGAGAGCCATTCATCTTACGAAAAAATATCAGGAGATCAAATTAATTCCAAAGTAATAAATGGGTATTTCAAAAATAATATTTATTTCAAGAAAAAGCAGTGGCGTACTATTTTTTTCTTCAACAAAATTCAATACAAATCCAGTTCGAATACCACTGGTAGAAATTTTTCAAAAACTTTTACATCAAAAAAATTTAGTTGAATGGTCAAAAAAAGTGTACCAAATTTCTGGAGTGGTAGGAGAGATGACGAAAACGGATTTTTTTTCTTGAAACTTTAAAACCCTGTATCTAGGAAACTAAGCATTTTCGGACAAATGTGATTTGAACAATTTTCATATTTTCTGGCCTTCTATACAGTGTTGGAAGGAAAACCCCAACTACATATACAACCTATATATAAAAATGAGAATCTGTACGTTTATGTTCTTATAACTCAAGAAACACAGAAAAAAGTTGAATGAAAATTGAAAATTCGTTCGTTAAATCATATAGTCCAGTAATCCAAGGTTTAGAAAAACTGTTTCCAGGACAAAAATGTAGAAGTATTTTTCTCACTCGTTCTATATGTTTTTTGGTCTGCTGAATCCGAATCTGAGGTTTGCCACCTCGCCAGATGTCGGCTTTACAACGAAAATTGCAGAAAACCTTTGGCACTTTTTTTTTTAGTTTTTCAAGTATAACTCGAAAACTAAGCGTTTTTGGAGGATAAGTGTAAAGCAACTTTAATCCATTTGTCAGTTTACGTGTCGTGGCGATTAAAAAAAAAATGGTTTGGGGTCCTTTTGTCACTTTAAAAAAAGGGATGAAACTTGTATCTCATGGATAGAGTATCCCTTGTTCAATAATTGTGAAATTTTCAGAAAGTACTATATTCACCCCCTCTTTCGAATGGTGCTAGCCATTTTGATCAAAATTTACACTAAAGAATTTAATTGTTTCATTTGCAGCCATTTTTTTAAACGTGACGAAAAAGCCCTGAACAAATTTTTGAAAAAAATCGCCAGGACACATGAACTGACAAATCTATTGAAGTTCTCAGATCTCAGATCCACCATTATTTCCTTGATCACTGATGCAGAATCAAAGTTTCATCAAATTTTTGACATGTGCTATTTATCTGACCATGAGTGTGAATGGACCTCACTCACGTTTGTCAATCCCTTGGATGTAACCAGGACATACCAAGTAGTCATGATATAATTGATTTTGAAGGAGTATAAAGCGTGAACTTAAAATAATATCATCAACTTTTTGAAGGAATGTCAAGAGATACCATTTTTTTTACCCAATGTATCGACGTCATGGAATGTCCAAAGTTTAAAGTAATTATATGTGTTTGTAGCTAATTTTGTCTACTTTCATTTGTTGCTTAGTTTCCGAGTTATACTCGAATAACTGGAAAAAGTGCCAAAATGTTTAGGTTTTCTGCAATTTTCTTTGTGAAGCCGACAACTGGCGAGGTGAGAAAATTACTTCTGCATTTTTGTCCTGGAGAAAACCTTTGCTTAATGGAGTAATAGCTGATTTTAAGAAATCAAGATTTATATTCAAATTCCTGATAAAACATGACATTTGACAGTGTCATTCGCCATTTTCTTTCATTTATTGACAATGACAGTATTTTTTTCATTTGAAGTTGAGGCATGTTCTATTGGTTCGAACAAAACATAAAACCGCGTTCACATTTAATGAATATTTGCGTTGTGTGGTGAATGTATATGAGAAATTGAAAGTAGAATGTTAATATGTATGTATTAGGTAAATGTTTGAGAACATATTATTTATAGTATATATACACTTTTGTTCTATAAAAATTAATGAATCGGGAGTTTGTTTTATATATTTCATATACACTTACAGACAAGCGAGCGAAGTCGCGGATTTTCAGCTATAATCCAGTAATATTATATCACCTCATATAGGGTAAAATAAAACAAATACTAAGCGGCCCTTCAATGAGCCGTTTGGGATGGTTTTCAAAAAAATTCTTTAACAGCCAACTGACCCGTATGAAAGTTTTTCATAATAAATGGACAAGCAACTTTTTTTCATGAACTTTCTTTGACACTTGATTTTTTTGGAGATGGTGCCCGGTTTATCGACAAACTATGGGCTAGTTTCGTAATTTTTGTTTAGCTCTGTGAATTCACCAAAATAGAGGTTTCCATAATAAAATTACATGCAACCTTCGAAATGATAGTATTTATTTATTTCCCCGGAACTAAACATGGAATTAACGATGACGTGTTTTATGAAAATAACAATAATGATCTTTATTAGCAAAAAAGCTATACAATCAACAAATTAGTGAAGATATATCTATAAAATACATAAATGAAAGATCAGTTGTGAGATAGTCAAGTCACAAAATAAGTTCATAAGGCAAAGGTAGTATACAGGGTGTCCCAGATCAACTGGTCACTACTTATACAGCAAATAGAGGAACCATAAATAAGAAGTTTGAGATGGGGAACCCATGGCCAGAAGTTCCCCGTTTCCTAGATACCGGGTTCGGTATTCGAGAAAACAAAAAAACAACAAAAATCACACGCCACTGTTTTTTGGGCAAAATTTTGTTTTCTTGCAAAATACTCATTCAATTTCCAATAAAAAAAGTATCTTGAGTTTTTTCTCTCCGACGAGTAGAACAGTAAAATTTCTTATTATTACCAAAACTGAAAATTAGCCACGCTTTGAACGCCACTAGTATGGTTTTTATTTTTTTACTCGGAAACGGTGCGTCGTAGAGAAAAAAGTCCAGAGAGCTATTTTCTTGAAAATTGAACGAAGCTTTAGAAAAAAGTATTATTGTTTCAAAAAAATTATGTTATACCTTTTTTTTTAAATTATGCACACGACATGTTCTCTACCTCCGGAGCTGGACGGGTTTTTTTTTTTCAAATAGTCAGAAACATGCAATATCATTTAGTATTCAAACCCTGAAAATTTCATAAAAATCGGTTGAGCGGTTTTCAAAATAAATCCAGATATTCATTTAAAAAAAAAAACTTGTACACCCTGTATCTAGGAAACGGGGCACTTCCGGTCATGAGTTACCAGAGTTACCCATCTCAAACAGTCGATCTGGAACACCCTGTATACCCACTCCAATCTCTTATTATGAACACCTTTAATTTGGTAAATTTGCAGAACTAAAAGACAATTACGAAACTACCTCAATTTATTTGTCCATGAACCAACTCCAAAAATAATCAATTGGAAGAAAAAGTTCATGAGAAAAAGTTGCTTATTTATTTATTATGAACAAGTTTCACAGGTCAATTTGCTGTAAAAAAAGTTTTTGATAATCACTCCAAACGGCTCATTGAAGGGACGCTAAGTCGGGAAATAATAAACTTATGAAAATAATTAGTAAGGGAAAGATACAGAGAATGTTCTTGTGTACAATAAAATTTGCATTTGATTATTTTGTTGTAGAACAAATTCAAAAAACACCCCTTTTGCTCAAACTCTCCCACATAAAAATTTCCGATTTTGCCTGAAAAAATCAGCTTTTCCGTATTTTTTTTTTATTTTCGAATGACAATTTTGTTGAACCTGACTAGTTGGTTTAAAAATAATCAGAAATACAAAACTTTATCTTACAATGGAGAAGGATATATTACTCACAAACTGACAAGTAAGAAATATAAATTCTTTGGGCGTGAATTTACTGATTTCTCTAATAGAAAAAAATGGTGACAGTTTTGATTGTCTTATTCTTCGACCCCGACGGTTGCCTACAAACACTACAACCAGGTTTACGATATTGCTGTAAAAAAAGTTGAGTATATTTTATTTTATATTCTATACTTGAAATACCGATTTAAAAAGATACTTGAAATTTCCGAATTATTTGTTCAAGTCAATTGATATCGATAGGCGGTTCTTAATAAACCACCCACAACCCTAGTTCCATTTGAAATAACGGTTTCTATCTGTACCATAAAAGATGTACAACTTTAGAAAGGGGATTAGTCGAAAGAGATTTAACGGTTTTATTCCCCTTATCAGAGACGTTTACTTAAGTTAAATCATATACCGTAGAAAGATGATGCAACTCATTCCGAGTATCATTGAGTCACTTCAAATATTTGCACCGATGCATTATCTTTGGACACACTCTTCCGTGAAACTTGAAACCAGAAAGAATCGGCGCCATAATTCAAGGACCAGATTAATTTCAATCTTGGGGTATTTCCCCTTGTCCTTGTAAGATTAGATTATTAGATATGTTACATACATTGTTTGAGTTCGGATATTGCCCGAAAAAATGGACATTGTACCAAAACATGTAGTCCCGACAGACTAGTAAGTATCATTGTACCAAAATTAGTTTTGTATGTACAGGGTGATTCATTTTCAGCCGCAGGGAGCCAGTTCCCGTGAACTATTGATCTGATTGATAATAGAGACCCAGGAAAAGAAATCTGTAATGTGCCGAAGAGAAAATGCTGGAACTATATTTCAAGCTTCAAGGATCTCCGCAAGGGACGTATCGGTACTGTGAAAACAGAATATCCACATATTTTCAAGATTTTTCCCAGTGAACTACCAAAAAAAAAAAAGAAACAGATTTTGGACGATATCCTCCACAAAATTGCCCCTCGACACTCTCTAAGTTGTCAAATAAGACAGGTACAGGCTGTCAAACTTGATGTTACTAAATTGCCTATAACTTCCAACTGATTTGACTGTTCTTTGGCTCATTTTAAAAAGAAAAATTTGCTCTTTCTGGTGCATGTACTCGGAGTCGATTTTATCTGGTTTAGTGTGCCACACAACATGAATTGTGAAACTCAAACCTGTAATTGAGGTTATTTCGAAATTTTCAAACGCAAACCCACAAAATAGATGCCTCCATCCTGTTATTTGGATAATTTCCTATCACTTTCATGAAGGTCATTCTTCTAAATCTTTTGAAATAGAAAAGCTACGGAGACTTCATCAGGAATCCCTCGAGGTTTACATTTGAAACAGCCCCTGTAAATTTGAATGTGTCAAAAAGATCCACTGATCCACATCCGATTTGTTTTGATTCGCGTTTAACATTTTCTTCAGTTGATGTTAAAAACAAAAGCCTATAAGTGAGAATGCCAACTATTTTTCTTTTTTTTACGAGCAGCTGTCAAGAAGAATACAGTTCACAGTTCACCACACGCCAAAAATAATAATAATAAGATGGACCAGTAAACACCTTTTCTCAAAAATATTTAAAAAAAATTGAAATAAACCCAAAAAAAAACAAAAAACTAGTGCAAATGCTCAAAATCCCGCAAGGGACTCCTATCTTTTTGACATATTCAAATTTACAGGGGCTGCTTCAAAAGTATTTTTCGAGGGATTCCTGATGAAGTCTCCGTAACTCTTCTACTTCAAAAGATAAAGAAAAATTACCTGGATTAAAGTGGTAGGAAATTATCCAAATAACACGATCTATCTAGTGGGTTTGCATTTGAAAATTTCGAAAAAACCTCAGGTTTGACTTCTATAATTCATGTTCTGTGGACGGCTAAAGCGAATAAGTATCGACCTCGGGTAGACCTTTTTAAAATGAGCTGAACAATCAAATCGGTTAAGGAAACTCGAAGTTATGGGCAATTCAGTAACATCAAGTTTGACTGCCTGTAGCTGTCTTAATTGACAACTTAGTGAACAGTATCGGGGGCAATTTTGTAGAGAATATCGTCCAAAATCTGTTTCTTTTTGGTAGTTCACTGGAAAAAAATTCGAAAATATGTCGATATTCTGTTTTCAAATTATAGGTACCGTTACGCCCCCTTGCGGTGATCCTGAAAGCTTTAAATGTAGCTGAAAATGAATCACCCAGGTATATACAGGGTGTTCACAGATAAATGAACCCCCCATTAACTTTTTGATTTGATGTTTGGGAAAAAAATGTTTCTGATGAAAGTTCAATGGTTCAAAATTAATTTTGAGAAAACAAGGTTTTCACATATACAGGGTGTTTCAGAACGTCTGGGAGTGGTCCAACTTTCTTATTTCAAATTACAACCCTATTTTTTTATTTGATTTTTGAATTTTCCGGAAAATTCTCAACTTTTTTCATATAGCATACCCTATACCCTAATTCAACCAATCAGAAGATATTGACGTCAGAAATTTTCTATTTTTTCGAGCATGTTTTAAAATGTATAGTATCATCTCGAAACCTTGGAAACGAGGTAGTTGTTCGTAGATGTCAACTTGTCAAGAGAGATTTGAACATGTTATATTGCGAAGAGGAAAAAGTAAAGAAATTAATATTCTCCTCATGCATACAGGGTGACCCAGTTTTAACCTACAATATTTCAAATCAAGATTCTACCTCGGATTCTACTAAGTAATTAAAATGAACAATTTTTATTCTATGAAAAATTTTAAAATATTTAGTTTCTTTTTAGAAGCTTTTTTTAAAACGAATATAACTCCTATTGTTCAAGTGGATTTTGTTATGGTTCGAGAGGCTATTTCGTCGTCTTTCAGAATAAATGTCCATAGAATAAAGATTGTTCATTTTAATTAGTAGAATCTTAATTTTAAATATTTTTGGATAAAATTGGATCACCCTGTAAGTTTTTCAAATCTTTTTTGAGAAGTTGACATCTATTAACAATTACCTCGTTTTCAAGGTTTCCAAATGATACCATACATTCCAAAACATGCTCGAAAAAATAGCAAATTTCTAATGTTAAAATCTTCTTATTGGTTGAATTCGGGTAAGGGTATGCTATATGAAAAATGTTGAGAATTTTCCAGAGAATGCAGAAATCAAATAAATAAGTTGGGTTGCGATTTGAAATAAGAAAGTTGGACTACGCCCAGAAGTTCTGAAACCCCCTGTATATGTGGAAAACCTTGTTTTCACCAAATTCATTTTGAACCATTAAACTTTCGTTTGAAACATTTTTTTCCCAAACATCAAATTATTTTTTTTTTGTGTATATGAAAAAACTACATCAGAGGAAAATAGCTTTTTAGAGAAATGCGAAGACACTTTGAAAAACCCAATCTACGACTTCTTTTATTCGCCATAATATTTATTATTTAGTAGATAGCGTGGTTATTGGCGCCATTATTATGATTATGAAATCGTTTCGGGGAGGCATCCGGACCTCCTGAGCCTCCCTCTAAATACCTGCTTGTGATCGACGTCCAATAGAGGTACATATTTAGTCCATATCATCTCCTGTACGTCTAGCTCCAATGGACAATTTGCATACATTTTCGAATGACTTGGAATTTCATAACGTATTCTCCCCATTATTTGAAAATCACCAGCAAAAACATTCATTCAAAATACTCAATAATTTACTGAATAAATAAAATGAAAAGGCAAATTTCGCTAAATTAACTAAAGCGGGGCGTGGCCTTATAACAAAATGTGACGTCATTATCGTTGCTATTGGGTCGACATTTCGTGCCTACAACCTTGTGAACCGCTCATTTGTCCATTATTTTAGTCGATTGACAGTGATGGCTGTTGTTCACGAGACGTTATTTAACCTCCGCTCTAACGTTGCCAAATGTGCTATTATCAACTAATAGCTGACTCGCGATATTGCTACATTTAGATATTGTATTTGGGTTATTCATTATGTTATGCACAAGATCTTAGCACAAGATAAGTTGGGCAGGAGCGTTTTTTTTTAAACGATATTCAAGAGAACCTCCACCGGCTACGCTGGGCAAGAGCGTACCTTTTTACTCGGGCAGGAGCAGCCATATGGGCAGGAGTGTTACTTTTTAAACGATATTCAAGAGAACATCCACCGGCTACGCTGGGCAGGAGCGTACCTTTTTACTTGGGCAGAAGCGTTACTTTTTAAACGATATTTTAGACATATCATGTTGTTGTACTCAGCAAAAACATAGAATTGACCAATAACATTCAGCAAAAAGATCCCGACATTATTCTTCTACAAGAAACATTCTTAAAACCAGATGTAAAGTTCACTCACCCAAATTTCGAAATGTTCCGCACCGACCGAATAGGAAAAAAAGGTGGGGGTACAGCAGGTACCGCGGCTTGGCGGATAAGCTACGCCCATGTCCTCCTCATATAACCACCAACACCGAATTCACTTCCATCGGATGTACATTTCATCCGTCTACAGGCCTCCTAATGTAGAAATATCCAGCGATATACTTGATTTTCTCTTACCACCCAACTCCAACTCAATAGCAGCAGGTGATTTTAATGCCAAAAACAAGATATGGGGTTGTAATTACAACACCAAAATAGGACTATCTCTGGAAGCATACGCCAACGATAATCAAATTGTAATATTATCATATTATCACCTAACACCCCCACGCACCAGCACCACTCTGATGGGATACATAGACCTGACATTCTTGACATTGCCCTTGCCTGTGGAAATGCAGCAAACATTCATATCCATCAGTGTGATGCCGCTCTGTCTTCAGATCATGATCCCCAAATCATCACCGTATCCAATATTAATGTCAACTTCCAACAACAATATAAAAAAATCACTAATTATAACATATTGAGAAAAGAGTTCGAGAAAATCGAACTCCCGATGACTTTTAACAACATAGCTAATATTGACAGTCCCATCGAAAATTTTACCATAAAAATACAAAACTCCATTGAAACAGCCTCCGCATCTATCAGCCACAACTTCTACAACCCTTATCCCTTGCCTGAGGAAATTAAGGAGCTAATCTTGTGTCGCAATCGTACGAAGGGAAAAGCGAAAAAACGTCACCTACCAATCTTATCCGCACACGCTAACAGACTTACCCACATTATTAAAAGGAAAATAATTCAATTCAGAAATAAATCCTTCAACAATCAGATTGAAGCAATTGATGTCAGAAGCTCAAGATTCTGGAAATTAGCCAGAAACTTCTCCAAGTAAAAATCCAGGCAATATCCCCCTATTTCACACAACAACACCATGGCATTCACGGATCAAGACAAGGCGGACGCATTTGCTCACTCCCTCCTACACCAATTCACCATAAATGAAGACTTGGGAACACCAGCACACGACAATATGATCTCCAACTATCCTGTGAATGTTCGGGACTCGGCTGCGAGATTTGTTTATAATAGCAAAGGAATCCCCGAGATAAATGACCCGGACATCGAGGAGTTGGAGACTATTATTCAAAACCTCAAAAGATCAAAAGCTCCTGGATGTGATAACATCACCAATAAAGTCGTAAAAAACTTTACTGAAAACATAAAAGTCTTCCTCCTCAAACTATATACAGAATGCATCAACCACCTCTACTTCCCTAAAGCATGGAAAAATGCGATAGTTGTACTACTCCCTAAGAAAAATGAAAATCTTCAGCCACCCTCCTCCTACAGACCAATAGCCTTACTTTGCAGTATAGGAAAGATGTTTGAGAGAATACTTCTATCCAGACTTCAGGAACAGGTCAGCGAACTACGTATTTTCGCCCACTTCCAATTTGGATTCATTGGAGAACATTCAACAGAGCTCCTGATCGCCAGACTCCTGGAAGACACTACTAGAGGCCTCAACACCAGTAGAGCCACAGGAACTATCTCTAGATATTCAAAAAGCTTTCGATAAAGTCTGGCATCAGGGGCTCCTCTTCAAACTCTGCAAATTCGGACTTACCAAGAAAATCATTTTCCTAATCAAGAGTTTTCTCGAAGACAGGCAATATAGGTCAAAGATTGGAAACAACCTCTCTGGATCGCAACCACAACGGGCAGGGATCCCTAATTATCCCCACTTTTGTACAATCTATACACCGCCGACACCCCCACTTTGAAAGATGCCAATATTTCCATATTCCGATGACACGTTGCTTCATGTCACTTCGATCAGCCCTAATGTCATCAAAAACAGACTACAACAATACTTGGATAAATTAATGTGCTTCTATAATATGTGGAAAATCAAAGTAAATGAACGTAAAACACAAGCCATTGTTGTAACAACAAAAGTAAGAAAATTCCAGAACATCCCCAGTCTAGTCATCAATAATATTCCTATCCCCTGGACCAACCAAATTAAGTACTTAGGCATAACAATTGATCATCGCCTGTCCTGGAGATATCATCTGGATGAAAGACTGAAAGTTGCAAACAGGACATATTATTATGCTGCTTTGTACCCCCTCCTAATCTCCAAAAGTAAATTAAACACTAAAAACAAAATCACTTTGCTCCAGCAAGTTATCATTCCCAAGATCACTTACGCAACGGGAACCATGAGGCTTCCGGAAAATCAGCTGAGACGTCTACAAAGATTTCAAAATGTTGTCGTCAGAAGATGGGACCGAACCCCTTGGTTCGTCAGAACAGGTGACTTGTTTCACGACTACAAGTCAAGCTAGCCCTACACACCACTTATGATGCTAACTACAGAGTAAAGAACCCTCGCACTACACCACAACCCACTGTTGCAGGCAACAATAAAAAATAGGGCTTTCAAATGCAAACGCGCGCGTATCAAAAATATCTGGTTCAATTTTCCAGTAGGAAAAAATTGGGTAACAATTGCTTATACGGTTTTCTGCTATTTTACGATGATTTCCAAATCTTTTTGTTTGGTCACATTCTAGTGTCTTAAGGGATTGCAAATTCACTGGCGGAGGAAAAAAATTATGTTATCTAATTTTTATTATAAATAACGTATTAAGAATGCCGCTCACGCGGCATCCATTTATGTCAGAGAAAACTAACTCAAACTAACCAAATCTAACCCAAACTAACCAAAACTAACCTGACTTAACCTGAAAAAAAACTTTTCTCCGCCAGTAAATTTGCAATCCTTGAAGACTCTAGAATGTGTCTATATAAGAAAATTTTGAAAAAATCGAAAAATAGCTGAAAACCGTATAAGCAATAATTACCAAAAAATGTTCCACAGATGAATTATGTCCCGCCTCCCCCCCATGCCTCCTCCTCCCTAATCCTGCCTTCTTTTTTCTTACACCCAATTTCCAAAATCTACAATAATTATCAATACTTAATTCACCTCTTCATCCTAATTCCCCCCCTGGAGACTGACTCCATCCCCAATTCAAAACGCAAAATTCAAGCACCACTACCTATCGCGAATTTTCTGGGAAAAAGTTCTTCTTAAAAGAACTATCCCCATATTTATAAGTATATGACTATCCCCCTTCATCTTCAATACACATGTTGTTGTTGAACTTGTTTACATTCATGACGCTGCTCGTCAGAACTGTCAGATGTCAGGAGAATTAAAATGTCAAAGACCAAAGATGTGATACATTGGCAACGTTGGAGCGGAGGTTAGATAACGTCTCGTCTGATAGTCTGATGGTCTCGCAGGCGTTCTCAAAACGGCTTGGTTTTTTTTGTTTCACTTGCTGCCTGTTCTCGTTTCATGTGAATATTGTGAACATAGACGTGTTGGAGTTTCGCGTTTGGCTGTTGAACAATGGAACCAGGGTTTTAACAGGACGAAGTGACAATTTTCCAAAAATATAATACCCGACTTTTTTGTTGTTGAAAAATGGAAAAGTAAGGGATAATATAAGTAGTGTTAAGTGTAACGACAATCAATAACTGAACAATAACTGATAGAACATGAAAAAAAAAATGTGGTAGATATAGCACTGCTGCATTGCCAATGCCGAAAGTCTTTCTTGGCCCATAGTGTTTCTTGAATTATTCGTTTGAGCGTTGAAAAGCACCGTTCTGCTTGAGCTGAAGCCATAGGAATAATTGTTATTAAAATTTGTATGTGTTTTAAAGTTTCAATAAAAGTTTCACTTAGCTCGGTATTTTGAGAAATAAAATCAGAAAGCACAACGAGTCCCGAAATGGCTTTAAATTCTTCTGTGTCATAAATGACGGTCAATTCTGTACGAAGTCGATAAAAAATGGGTGATTTTTGATTGTTTCTTTAAATTTTTGTTCAGGGAAACAGGTATTATATTGTCCGTATTTTTCAGAGCAAAAAGACTGGCTGCGACACAGGCCACTTACCTGTGAAGCTGAATCGTTCCCTCGCTTGACAAATGATAATATCGCAAACTTCCTTTGCTTCCCGCGAAGATTCTGCAGAGTCATCCAGGTTACGCCGCTTTGCATTAGATGAAGATGGCTCAACGTCGCCCAAAGTGATGCTATTTCTTACTTCTGTTAACTTAGTTTCAAATGATGATATACATTGTTTTGCGATAACAGCGTCAATTTCTCTTCTCTGAAATTTACCAAGTCAACATGTGGCATTAGCTTATAAAATAAATTTAGCCAGAAAACAAGAGTATTGCTTCTAAGTATTTTGACAAATCCTGAAGCTTGGGTAGTAGTGCTAACGTTTCTACTCTCATTTTGGATTTTTTCCATTGTCTCCAGAATGCCGTCTTTGTATTCAAATACGGTACAAACAACCCTGGAATCCAAATTCCATCTGGTCGGGGCTGATCGTGGTAGGCGCTTTTTAATAATTTGGTCTAGTACTGCGGATCTCTGAGGGCTACTTGAAAAAAAAGTACAAATTCCTTGTAAATTGGCAAAACAAATTCGGACATTCTTGTTAGCGTCGATTAACATTACCAAATTTAATTGATGTGCATAACAATGCACGTATGCGGCGTGTTCATAAGTCTTTTTAATAATTGCTTGCACCCCGTAAGAGGATCCGCTTCACTCATAACTGATTTACTATCATAGGTTTGTGCAATAAGTTTGTTTTTCTTTACGTGCTTCTCAAGTTCCGTGAGAATAGCCGAAGACAGAGCTTTGGCGTCATGATCTAAAAGGCAATAAAAAATCGCAAAATCGTTCTACTGGTTTACCTTTCACAACGTATCTAAATACAATTGCCATTTGAAATTGATTTGATACGTCAATCGGCTTGTTCTATTTCTTCAGAAATTTCCTCTTGGCATACATCAAACATTGTCTGTGATATTTCAGTTTGGATGGTTTTTGACGTACCTTTGAATACCAATGCGCTCTCTAGATGTTGTTTAAGAGCACTAACTCCAACTCAGCACTAAAATCAACGAGTCCTTGAAAAAAATCCGGGATTAGAGGAAGACGTAGACTCATCATGGATGTCCTCTTAACGCGATCTCGAAAGCTCCACAGAAACGCACACAATTAATTATAACGTTTAAAATATATCGATTATGTCTTGTTCATTGTGTACTTTAATTTCACGGCGATAAGCGGTGCTCAACTGCTGTTGACAGTTACAAAAAGTGAATATTGTAAAACATTCTTCATGTTTTTTGCCGACGATTTATGCTTCTTGATGCGGTCCCCTGAATGATTTAAGTCGGTAAAGCCTATTTTTGTCCATGAATCTTCTCCTCCGTATAACAAACAAGGGAATTAACAAAAAAAAGCGTTTTTAATTCCACAACCACAAAGCCATGTATGTTTATTGAAAAGTTCTGGATTAAATGTCCTGGTAAAAGTCCTGCTTTTGCTAAACACAAGTTGTTATATTTTTAAATTCGGAAAAGGCCTCCCAAGTCTTCTTATTTCAGCCTTAACGGTTAAGAGTCGACTACAGAATGGATTTGAGATTAAACCTTCAACAGAATTCATACTTTACTATCAAATAAGCAATCACGCAATACACGACAAACGACAAACAAATCAGTACCTACTCAGCGGGCAAAATAAACAAATAGAATAGATTGCACTCGGCCTGCAACCCCATCGAGCTTATACGGAACTGAGATCCACACCACAATAATCCACCCGTGAAAAATCGATAACCGGTGTATACAAGATACGGGCTGGTTTGCGTTTGCCATACAAACTGCATGGACACGGCGAAAAATCGGACGCAGATGGCGCGGGAATTTTAAAGATAAATAGGAGAATTTGGTGAACTGACTGAGAATTAAACAAATGTATAATTATTAGCATTTTACCTACAGTATTTGGGGGTTGCGCAAACTTGCAAACCTAAGGAGGAGCCGCCAGTGCACGACACCAACCCAACAACACAATCTGTAGCCTGTATAGGCCGCGAGACTACGTGAATCATAAAGCAATATGATAAAATAAGCGTTTTCATGAAGTATGGTATCATGAGACCATTCCAGTTTGGTCTGTCATTAACGTCACTTTTAGCCAATCGGCGAGCTGTAAGTGACGTTGATGACAGACCAAACTGAAATGGTCTCATGATACCATACTCCATGAAACCGCTAAATATAATAAATAAGAGCAAGCGACTTGAAGGATAAGGTGGACTACTACTGTGACGTCACGGTTATCAGAGAGGCAGAAGTGGACGAAGCATGAGAAGCGTGACTAAAAAAAGAATTGAGTTCGTATGATAACTTAGTGCCTGAATTAAATCCCACTTCATTTAAAGAGTTTTGAAAAAATCCTTGCACTGGAGATTATGTTTTGGTAGTAATTTCTGACTTAAGTCAGAATTTCTGAGATGTAAGTCAGAATGTATGAGATATTATATTATATGATTTGCGAGCCAATAGATGGCAGTGGTTGTTCAAAACAACCACTGCACAGTCATACCCAGATTAGGATATTCGTCGGGAGTTACATGTTACATGTATGTGAGTGGTGCCATGCTGATTTACTGACGAGTCTATAGGCGGGACAAAACCGGTATAAGGAGGGCACCATGGTAGATCTTTCTACCATGGAGGGCACTACTCACATGGATGTAACCCTCGACATTTATTTACGGTTCGATACCAATCTTTCCGTAACCGTAAAACAATGTCTCTTTACCCACTTAAATATGCTTCATAAAAATTGTACTGAAATAATTATTAAACAAGGTTTTTCCTAAACATTGGTAAAAAAATCGAGGGGTGATTCATGAGGTGTTTTCATGACAAAGTTTCTATAAACATGTGTCGACAAATGCTTCCCAAGGGAGTTTTGCCCTTTTAAATAAGGCACCCTGAAGACGGTTTTTCCTCAATATTTCCGGAACCGTTCATAAAAAAACTATGAAATTCAATACATACGCATAAACTGTTAATTAATGCTAAATCAGAATTTGAGATTAAAATTTCAAAATTTTAATCAGGGGAGTACCAACGATAAAAACAATCCATTTTTCTTATGGTACCCTTTTTCACAAACTGGTTTTAGAATATGATAGATCAAAAGTTTTTTTATCTAAAAAACATACTTTTAGTTCATATATCGATGGGGCCAGTAGTTTTCGACAAAATCGCATTTTTCTACATCGATGCTTCACTCCTTGTCAGGAAAGGCAAGAGCACAGTGCTGGGAATATTGGAACTTGTATCATATATACTTGACTCTTTTAACAACTTTGAGTTCACTGGGGCCTTGTTCTGCGACCTGAGTAGAGCATTTGACTGGTATTTCTCACGATGTTCTTCTTAGTAAAGTCGAATACTACAGATTTTTCATGGTCAGCATCAAACTGCTGGAGTCTTACCTCTCTGGTAGAGTGCAGATGGTTAAAGCGGGGGGAGTTCTTTCAGAGAGGGGCGAGATTACCTTGGGAGTGCCACAACGATCGATTTTAGGGCCAATTCTTTTTTTGATATATATCAATGATCTAACATCCATCGACCCTTTGGCTAAGTTCACGCTCTTTGCTGACGACACAACAGTGGCCATCTCTGATAAGAACCTGCAGGGTGCTGTCAGGAACACGGAGGACTTATGTGACAAAGCTTGAGGAGTGGTTCAGGGCAAATAGATTGCTTCTCAACTCAGATAAGACGAGCAAGGCTGTTTTTTCCACGAGGGACACTGATGGGTTTATGAGAG
This sequence comes from Orchestes rusci, assembly GCA_958502075.1. Classification (NCBI taxonomy): domain Eukaryota; kingdom Metazoa; phylum Arthropoda; class Insecta; order Coleoptera; family Curculionidae; genus Orchestes; species Orchestes rusci. Next base: position 13,825,154 of record OY293311.1, read on the forward strand.
TGCGGTTCCTGGGATTAAAACTGGATCCACTGCTGAGATGGCATATACACATTGAGGATCTGGCTGGCAAGCTTTCAGAGCCTCGTATGAAGAGAATTTTTGGTCCACAGAGAAAGGCTGACAGAATTGTGGCTGGACTTGGGAATAGAGAGGACTGTGTCTCAACTTTTCAAGAACTCAAAATTTTGACCCGCCCTTGTATTTACATTCTTGAGGGCCTCCACCATATCAGAAGGACCAAGCAGGATCTGTTCAGATCACATGGTGATCTCCACAGGTACAACACCAGGAATCGAGATCAGCTGATCATACCTTTTCATAGACTTGCTAGATGTCCGAACGGGCCGGAGTACTTGAGCATCAAATTCTTCAACAAGCTGTCTACCCACATTACAAATCTCCTACTTAACAAGAACAAATCCAAAATCAAACAATTTTTAGTATCAAACGCCTTTTATTGTTACGAAGAGTTTTTAAATTGTGACCTTGAAATAACATAATCATTATATATATTTTTTAGCTTTAGCTGTTTCTAGTTTTTACTAGTTTGCACTGACTTGTGTGAATGCTGTGATGTATAATATTAGCACCAATAAAGAATTTGATTTGATTTGATTTGATTTGATTAGAGAAAATGCAAATTTGAGTGTGAGCGGTTTTGAAAATATGGAGACTCGTCTTTACGGTGCCGATGCATCGATATCGGTTATCGGTGTGGGCTATCTATCAAGCTTTGTCTGAAGTGCTGACTTCTTCAAATTTGAAATGACCGTATAATTGTTTCAGTAGATCATAAAATTCTTTGTACCAAATTGGAAAGGTATGGTATAAGAGGTGCTGCTCTTCAGCTGATAATCTCTTATCTGGAGAATAGAACACAACGTGTTGTTGAGAGGGCGGAGAAAGACTTGTTGCTGCGCTCTAATAAAATAGTGCCAAAGCGAGGAGCTTCTCAGGGGTCCATTCTCGGTCCCTTATTCTGCATTTTGTACACAAATGAGTTGCCACGAATTTCTACCGAAAATATAATCATGTATGCAGATGATATATCTCTTTTATCTTTAGTGAAAAGAATAAGGATATTCTTCTAGAAGACGCTTCAAACTCGGTACTCTGTAAAAATTCTTTTTGTCTAATCAGATGCTAAATGTAGGGAAAACGCAGACTATTCTTTTTTGAAATAGAAATGCCGAATAACTAAATATTCAATGTGAATTTCTGAGGAGGCGGCTTTATGGGCATACCGTGCCTATATATGTAAGCTCTAGTAAGCATGGTGTAAAGCTCCATTTTTCCTCCGGGAGGAAAAGTGACCACAGCCAACTATGACAACGAAAACGTGAGCCTGGCACCGCCGCCCGAAGCTATATTCATGGCCAATTGAAAACATACTATGTTTTTGCATAAATTTGTCGTCATTTGAAGAAAAAATAGCATATTTTATTTGGAGGAAAAGTGACCTTTCATGACTTGCTCTCTATTATCAGCCTCACTTCGTTTGGCTGCTAAACACAAGCGCGTCATGAAAAGTGTCACTTTTCCTCCATATAAAATAATATACTATTTCCTCACTTCGTTAGAAATTTATCAGCTGACAGATTAAAAGTAATACTAAAAAACTATCTATTCAAAAACGCATTCTACATGTAAGACAATTTTCTTAGAAATAACAGCAATGATTCGTAGTCTGGGTGGTTCGATTGTATCTTTCGCATGTGAATCCAGCTGTTGACAACGGATGCATCCAATAAGTATAAAAATGAAGGCCAGTACCATTTTCTCTGACGAAATCTAGATCTATATAGCTTTTCTTCGACCGGCTAACTCTATCCGAACGAAGAGCATTGATGAATCCATAGTTCTTTCGTAGTTGGTTGCAAAACCGATTCAACTTTTTTATTACATTTAGCATCAATTGATAAGATAAAAACAATTTTTTTCAGAGTATCCACAGAGTTTGAGACTTTTTCTAGAAGAATATCCTTATTCTTTTCACTAAAAATAAGAGATGTATCATCTGCATACATGATTATATTTTCGGTAGAAATTCGTGGCAACTCATTTGTATACAAAATGTAGAATAAGGGACCGACAATGGACACCTGAGGGAATCCTCGCTTCGGCACTATTTTCATAGAACGCAGCAAAGCCTTGCTCCGTCCTCTCAACAACACGTTGTGTTCCATTCTCCAGATAAGAGATTATCAGCTGAAGAGCAACACCTCGTATACCATACCTTTCCAATTTGGTACAAAGAATTTCATGATCCACTGAATCAAAAGCCTTTGACAAGTCCAAAAACATTGCCATAGTTATACGGTCATTTTAAATTTAAAGAAGACTGCACTTCAGACAAAGCTTCATAGATAGCCCGCACCGACATCGATGCATCGGCACCCTGAAGACGAGTCTACATCCATATTTTCGGAACCGCACGCACTCAGATTTGCAATTTTCTCTTTTTCGTGAAAAAATCAATCAAGACTGTGATTCTAAAATGAAAATGTTGAGAGGAAGACTCGTCTTTAGGGTGTCGATGCATCGATGTAAAAAAATGCGATTTTCTCGAAGACTACTGGCCCTATCGATATATGAACTAAGTGTTTGTTTTTTGAGTAAAAAAACTTTCTGTATCATATTCTTAAATCAGAATGTAAAAAAGGGTACCATAAAAAAAAGGATTGTTTGAAAATTCTGATTCAGTATTAACAGTTTATGCGGTGTATTGAATTTCATAATTTTTTTATGAACGGTTCCGGAAATATTGATGAAAAACCGTCTTCAGGGTGCCCTATTTAAAAAGGCGAAACTCCTTTGGGAAGAATTTTTCGACAAATGTCTATAGGAACATTTTTTCATGAAAACACCTCATGAATCCCCCTCAATTTTTTTACCAATGTTTAGGAAACACCTTGTATAATAATTATTTCAGTACATACAATTTCTATGAAACATTCAAGTGGGTAAGGAGACATTGTTTTACGGTTATCCGATGTTCAACAGAAAGGCTGGTACAGAACCGTGATAACTGTCGAGAGTATATAACATCATTTTTTAATTTATAACATCCATGTGAGTAGTGCCCTCCTTATACCGGTTTCGTCACGACTATGGACTCGTCAGTAAGGCAGCATAGCACCACTCACCACATAACAATGTGCCACTCACTCACACATAGAGAAATTATTTTCTCTATGCATACATTTTTTTTTTCTTTTTTTTTCATGGGATCCGGCCCAAGGGTGGAGAATCTGATACGATGCAGAGGAACTGTGACCCGAGGCCACAGAACACTGTGGGGTTCGCCCACTAAACTCCACCCACGCATTAGAAAGAACGTCAGGGATAGTCCCTTTAGATGCATACATGTAACTCCCGACGAATACACTAACCTGGGTATGAATGTGCAGTGGTTGTTTTGAACAACCACTGCCATCTATTGGCTCGCAAATCAGCGAACGCGAATTATATTATATCTCCGAAATTCTGACTTAAGTTGGAAATTCTGACATAAATCATAAATTCTGACTTATATCTCAGAAATTCTGACTTACATGTCAGAAATTCTGATCTAAGTCAGAAATACTGACATATCTCAGAAATTCTGACTTGTTAAGATCTGTTGTATTTTTTATTCTTGGTGGCCCTTCAGCGCTTCCGTAGAAAACAATAGAGAAAAAAAGTATATCATTTTATATGGAGTCATTTTATATGGAGGCCTCCAAATAAAATATGCTATTTTTTTTTCAAATGTCGACAAATTTATAATTTATGCAAAAACATAATGTTTTCAATTTGCCATGAATATAGCTTCGGGCGGCGGCTCCAGGTTCGCGTTTTCGTTGTCATGGTTACTTTCCCCTACGGCGGAGGAAAAGTTACAGTAAAACTTTGCGGCCGATACTCAGTCGAACAATGTCCGTTTGAGGAAAAACCATTTTTCACATCGAAAAATCGTTATCAACAAATAACGATGCAGAGTTTTGGAAGAGCACAAAAGTGGACGGAGACTTTGATTTTCCGAAAATTCAGGGCCGTTGTAGCTAAGAAAGACAATACAATGATTTTGCGTAATCCTGTTAAACCAAAACTCTTATTCTTAATTCAAAACTAGGAATGTCTAATTTGGATATTTTAATAATCTTGAGGTTGTTCGTAAGTTCTGTTCTAACGAATTGGTAAAGTTTTTTCAGATGTTTTTAAATAAAAAATTAGGTATTCTCCTCTGCTTAGGTAACAATGAGAGTAATGACATAATCAAAATATTTATTTGATTAATTTTCATTATTCCGCAGTTTTTATTTCAAAACCTATTATAAAATATTATTTATGCAACCTACTGTACTAGTGTGAAAGACCAAATGTTGCTATTTTTGTTTCAGGATAATGACTTTGGAAAAAAGTATCTCAGGGTTACCCGAGGTGTTACCCATGTTCTTCAGTTCTCCTTTCTCCTACCTACTTTATCTGACCTAAAAAGAAATTGAATAATTCAACCGAATTTCATATTACCTACCTGGACTTTTGGAACGAAAACATTTCCATATAATGCAGTGTTTGCGTTGGTAATTCCGATATTGTTTACATCCTTATTTCACTTTCAGTCAAGTGTTTTAATATGGAGGATAAGCTTCAATGTCGAATTTTAATGTGTTGGCTGAGAGAGAAAAAATCGACATGGGGCAATATTTGCACTTCAAACCCATAACTCAAGTTTATGTAAGTGAATCTTATCAATAATCAAAAGATCCACAAATAGCATCAAGGCCAGGCTCATTTCAATCGTTCTTTCCTCCATTAATCCAATATATACTTATCAAACAACCAAATAAATTACAAAGTATCACTTTTTGGAAAGATACTTGAACTAAATAAACTCTGATAATCTCGAGACCGAAATGACGCGATAAAAATGCGTTATCTCAGAATATTTCAAGAAATGACAAATAAGTACCTTATCCGGCATGCTGGAGTACTAACTGCAGGAATGTTTTAACAGGTTTTTGATACTTGACGCGTATTTTTTCCGAAAATGTCTCTTGGGTCAAGGCTGCACGAGCCTTATCTTCAAATTTGATTGTCGCTATTATAATGCGAACGCATTGTTTCTAATGTATGAAAGTCAATGAAAGAAATTATTGCATAATTCATTTGTAACTGGCGCCGGAATTGACACGATCAATGAGTTTCAGATCAAATTGTTTGCTCTGAATGTGAAAATGTCAAGGTTCGCTGGGGAAGACATATTAATTTTTGTTTTTTTTTCATTATTTGGATCAATGTCCCGGTTGATCAACCGTATTGTTTTCGTAAATTTTATTTATTTGGGTCTTTGAGAGAATAGATGAATTTTTGAAATTTGATTTTAATAAGCTGTACAAACATTAACATACACCTTAAATGCGGTCACCCACATCACATATGGACCTTATTTATAGTTTTTTGTAAGACAACAGGTTTTTATGTGTTAGTTTATGAGAGTTCAATTTTATCTTTTTTTCAGCGGTACGCATTTTAAATAAATACGTTCAAAACAAGCGAAAATCCATTGTGTGTGTGTAGATATAGATCTTTGGATCAAGTGTTTACTATCACTGATTAAAAATATCATGAGGTCGTAATTTTTAATGACTACATATACTTTTCCATCAAGATAATGTATTTATTACATAAATCTAGCCAAATATGTTTTTAAAATAAATGCTATATTATTCCCTTTTAATGAAATAAAAAAACTCGACAAAATTTCCGGAAATTTTGTCGAGTTGCGAATTTTCTTGAAAAATTCGCAACGAGAACAAATTTCCGGATTATTAATTCGAGCTCTAGGGAGATTCGGCAAGAAAATTTCATGCCAAGACTATTTGAGAAGATTTAATAGTAGCGGCTGGACTCACCTCGCATTTAGTGGAAGAAACCAACGGCTCCTTACTCTAATCGCCATTGAGGAAGAAAGAAGGGAATCAGGATTTTATAAAACATTTGGAAGTTATAACCAATCTTGTCCATAATTGATAACATTGCAACTTTGTATTGGAAGTTGAAAATAAATCATTTATCAAAAAATCAAAACCTATTTGTGTTTAACAGCTGTCAAGCACTCGCGGCTGGATGTAGCTCCCATGCACCAACCACAGTGTTGCCGTTTGCCTTATCTCTGTCTGTGAAAGTTGGGTTGGGTTGGGATTGTTAGGGAGAGTGGGGACGGCAACACTGTAATCATATGGGAGCTACATCCAGTACATCCAGATGCGTAAAGCCAAAGCCAGGGAAATTTCCACTTATTAATCTTTCAATCACGTGATTATGAGCAGGGAAATTTCCGATAAAATTAGGTCATTGCCATAGCAACATAACAAAATGCAAGCCTATGATTGGTTAGAATTGACTGGTAGGAAATTTTCAATTTAATTTGTCACACTTTCAAAAGGCCGTAAAATATTTATTTTTTGAGCTAAAAGGTCGACCAAAAAAATGAATTGTAGGGTTTTTCGTAAAGTTTTGTGCCATTGAGTCAAATATTTTCTTAACTGTCAAATGTCAAAATCATTGACATCTCGGACATAACTTACTTTTTTTTTTAAATGGCACACCCTATATATCATTACATATTTGGAAAGGCGTCTTTTTTCTGATCACGAAAATATAGCACACGCATGACCTCTCTATCCACTAGTTTAGCGCAAATTGGTATAAATATGATTGAAATTGTAATTTTTTAGCATGAAGACAGACGAGTTTATTCATTTGTTTCCAATAATTTTCAGGGTTGCACTCGAATTGCCAAATGTTATACGTCAATACTGTTCCTTTACACTAAGTTGGTGAAAATAACTAAATGTGTATATACTTCTTGATTTGAGTAATTCATTGAAATGCAGTATTTACAAACCAGAAAATCTTCTATATTTTAGCAAATATTCAGAACAAGAACTATGAAAGTTATTGGAAGCAACACACGCCTGTAAATTACAATTTTAATCAGATTTATACCAATTTCCTCCAAACTAGTGGATAGAAAGGTCATGTGTGCTATATTTTCGTGATCAGAAAAAAGAGGCCTTTCTAAATATGTAATGATATATAGGGTGTGCCATTTAAAAAAAAGTAAGTCATGTCAATAATTTTGACATTTGACAGTTAAGAAAATATTTGACTCAATAGCACAAAACTTTACGAAAAACCCTACAATTCCTTTTTTTGGACGACCTTTTAGCTCAAAAAATAAAAATTCTACAGCCTTTTGAAAGTGTGACAAATTAAATTGAAAGCACTGTACACACTGCAAACCTTTTTTATCTCGATAAAGTAGGTATACGGCTAAGATATTTTCGCGTTCTCATATCACTGTTCTGTTTCACCTTTAATGGATACATCGAACATAAGGAGTAATTAAACAAACAAGGGGGTTATAGACGGTACGACTTGAACCACACAATCATGGAGTATGGTAGTTTTATAGGTATTTGGGTATGGTGAATGGTGAATGGACTTGTGAATGGGGTTAACGCTATTGGCCCAAGGAGGGTCACGTGTGCATGCAACGTGTTTACTCGATCAGCTGTTCGGCTCCGGCGTATATTCAATATTCATCTTTATCATCTATGCTATGGTGTTTTGATTACTTTTCATTTTGTATACGGACTTACCAACTTTACCTATCCACTTATTTGCGTTGTGAGTTGAGTTCAGGAAACATCAATTATTAATTTATTAATTTGTGTAATTTTATTTTGCAAGATTCGCAGAAGATTATGTGTTGTGTTATCTTTTTACTATACCTATAATTTTTGTGAGATTTTCTTGAAGGGATCGGCAAAAAAAAATCCGAACAGAGTGATATTTTCAGGGATGCTTGTGGAGTGCATCCTGAGCAGTGAGCATCCAACCAAAAAATCTGACTCGAAGTCCTGGTACGTTTTGCGCTGAAGAGGTGGTTTTCAAAACATTTCTTTAAAGCGAAATGACCTGGATAAAAGTTATAGAGAGGATCAAAAACTTAATATGTTTACCTTATAAAATTTTATGACAGCTGTAACACTTGATGAATTACAGCGCATCAAATGACAAAATTCCACTGGCAGTAGGGGTGGTTTCAAAAACATTTTTTCAGGGATCATGAAAAAAGTTATGAAGAAAATTTGTTCAGCCTTTGCTTCACTGAAAATTTAATCCAGGTTTTTTTTTTGCAAAAAAATGTTTCTAAAACCACTCCTTGTCAGCAAATGTTTGTCATTTGATGCGCTGTAACTCGTTAAGTATTAGAGCTATCATAAAATGTTATGAGACAAAGCTGTTTTTAGTTCTTGATCCTCTTTAACTTTTGTTCAGGTCATTTTGCTCTAAAAAAATGTTTAGGAAACCACCTCTTCAGCGCAAAACGTACCAGGACTTCGAGTAAGTTTTTTTGGTTGGAGGCTCAGGAGGCACAAGCCACAGCACTCCTGAAAATATCATTCTGTGGGAAATTATTTTTTTTTTTTTAAACCGACATCTTCACTGGGCTATTAGTATTTTGATAATATTGGACATTGGATTGGTTTCTGTTATCATGACAACAATAATGAATATTTTTTTCATCAAGAATACCTTGTTGTAGTTTTTTTTGAAGCAAATAGGTATTTTTATAAAGAATTACTTTTTGCCGAAAAATTATATTTTTGGTACTATTTTATTATAAGGCTGCGCCGAAAAAAAAGGGAGAGCAACTCTCATTGAAATAAATTGCCTATGTTCAAATTATTTATAACAGACTAGGAGCTGCAATTTAGTTTTTTTCGCAACTATAAAAGCACAGAATATTATTAATTTAGTAGGTGAGGTAAGGAAATAGCGAGGGAAATAGGTATATTGAAATATCTTCTGAATAAATTTCTGAACAAATATGAGAAACTTCAATATCTGTTTCATTTAATAGACAAGGATTTTTTGTTTCATTTTTTTTTATCAGTTAGGTGCTGATCGAGGTGCTGATACTATGAAAACAACGTATATAGGTACCCGAGTAGGTACCTACCCCTTGCAGGTAGGGTATAATAACATCAATCCCTGCCCTTGAATGATATTTCTCTCTCTCAGATCGTGAAATTCATCTCACCAGTGGCGTGGCCCATTACCGGTCTGTCGACGATTGGAAACTTTTTGTACCAGTTGAGTCGAAAAAAATGATCAACAAACAGCTGGAAGAACTAGCTACCAACCTAAGGGATAAGTGATATTAGTGCGAATAAGAGGTTCTAAGTGATTTGTTGACCTTTCAGTCAATCAATGTGAACATAACCTATAGTGAATCGGTTGGAAATCGACAATTCAAATTTCACTTCACGGAAAGGGAATTCTGGAAGACGAAGATGACATTTATCATCTACCAGACTAAACACGCGGCGCCGCCCGAGTTTCAGCAGAATATATAGTACTTATAGTATCATAGTAACTACCATCTAGTATCATGTGTTAGGTGAATTACAAAAAGTAACATACCTCTATAGTGGTTAAATATATACCTATATCTTATATAGATGTGGAAGTCTGTGTGTGTCTATCCCTAAGGCTTTTGAACCGTTCACAGAATTATCTGAAAATTTGCACAAAATTAAGTTATGATGCTTTGAAGCAGACTTTAAAATTTACCAAAATTAAAGTGTCACAGCAAAGTGGTACCATAATGCAAATCGACGGCATTGCCACAATAAGATACGCAAGGCAGTTGCTTAAACACTGGCAAAGTCTCAACTTGATATCTCGAAAACGCAAACATTTTTCGAAAAAGCGGAATAACTTTTGAACGGGCAAAAGCTAAAGGGATTTGAGATGCCCGAAAAGGTGCAAATTCTAATATTCAAAGATAAACAGGGCTTTCCATTTAAAAAAAGAATCTTGACACCTGCTCTGCAAAAATGATAGGTACACCCTGTAAATTGAAAAACATTTTCACAAACTGCACTGGGGCATCCTGTATTCAAATCCATTTTGCTAATTTCAATATCTTCAAAGGCTGAATTTATTTTTCCCGTTCAAATGACTCACCCTGTATACAAAGTTTTTTTTTTATTTTTTCAATTTTTTGCCTCCCGCTGGTCTTATACCCCATAGAACTTACATTTGGGTAGAGGCGAGGGTAGAGGCTAATAACTGTGCAAATTTTCAGATCATTCTGTGCTACGCGAGGTGCTACGGTTCAAAAGCCTTAAAGATAGAAACACGCACAGACTTTCACATTTATATATTAAGATATGACCTAGATTATGACATAAAACTCAATAAATAAAAAACATATACAAACATAGACGTAGTAAGTTAGATAAAACCAAAGTTAGAACGTGTTTTTGTTTTGCTTCAAGGAAACAGTCGACAAGTAAACGTCATCCACAAGGACTTGCAATAGGGGATTCGGATTATGGATTATTCCATTTATAATTTTTCTATTTTGCATTTTTCAACTCTTAGACAAGGGCATGATATATGTTTTTTTTTCTGTTTCAACAATTACGTTTGAAAAATGTGATGCGTTTTTGATAGAGCGCGTGCATCATGGTCTGAATAAGAAAGTCATTATGAAGGCTATATAAAATAATCTAAAAAAAACTGATATTTTATAGATTTGGTAACCCCAGTATACTAACCAGATAAGTTCCATAAAACTGGCGTACCACCGATGAATGAATAGAGAAAAGCGAAAAAGAGACAGAAATCTCACAAAAGACCCTTTAGAAACTTCTTTAGAACAAGTGAAAGAAAATACATTATTAAAAGGGAATAAAAACTAATGTGTGATTTAGTTTAAATGTGTCCACTTTTTAAAAGACAGTAAAATATGTATTTCTCAGATATATTACATTTTACAGCTTTAGGATAAATAAAAAAGAAAACACCGTAACTAGAAAGAAAGTAAACTGTTTAAAATACATAAAAACCATTAAAAATCAGAAGGAAATGAATTGTACAAAAAAGTTAATAATGCGATGAAAAGTGGATAAAAAACATACGAATCAAAATTTCCTCTCAGTTTAATGATTATTATTCAACGTACGAATCTATTAAAATTATAATGAAATGTACGTATAAAACTATAATTTTCATTGGCATCATTAGGACAACTACATATTTCATAAAACTTTCATCACATAAAAGAATTCTTAACTTGTTTCTCTGGCGTTCTCTGGTGATCAGTGAAATCAATTTCTCGCTCTATCCACAGATGTTCGTCTCATATACCGACCATCACAATAGAGTACCGTTAATCGTTAATGTGCAATACTTATACCTACCTCTTTCCAAAAACCGTTCTACCCATAATCCGATCTTTTTTTTGTTATTCTCGAAAATCGTATCAACCTAGGTATCAGCAGCAATAAAACATAATAATATGCATATTTACGAGCATTTTTAAATGTTGCGAAGCTATTCAACTGTTATCGAGTTTGATCAATTGAATATGGAAATATTGAATAGCTCATCGGGTTATTACGAGGGGAATTTTACCATAGTACACTGCGTAGAAAGTAAAATGCGTATCAAATTGAAACAAGGAAAGTGGGCACAATATGGCAACTCAACGTCCTGGCTTTGTTTACGTTTTGTTGATGACCTGTGTCGGTTTGTTTGGTTATGAAAACTAAAACTCACTTGTGAAAAGAACGGCTTCAATCGCCCTGCTGCACACGTTCTAACCCTTTTTAACACGTAATTTCACTTATAGGGTCACTACAAGAACAACTATTTAAAAAAACACTTGTGAGGTCGTTACAAATTGTAATTTCAATTCTTCCGCTTGGTCATTTTGTAAGTTACCTGTAAAGAGGGCAGAAAAAAAAAATCCGCGAGTGTTAGGTACAATCGAGGGTACAATAGTTTTTCTACAGACGTGCGGAAATAAATGCAAAGTCCAAAAAACAAATAGATAATCATAATAATGTCGGAATGTCAGATATTTGAGATATTGATCTACCAGAGCCGTCTATATTGTAATACATTAATACAATATAGACGGCTCTGGATCTACACGTTGAAAAGCCATTAGAACACACTCGGATCAGGGCTTCAAGCAGGTTTTTGTTTATTGCGTGCCGACAAATTTTTCCGCACTAGTGCGGAAAAACTTATTTACGGCACGGATATTGGTTCGGAAATAGTACATTTTGTATTAAGGGCGGAAAGTAGATGATTTTGACGAGGGTATAAGTAGCAGCACGAGCGAAGCGAGGGCAGATATTAGCCGAGTCAAAATCAACTTTCGTCCGTGGTGCAAACAGTTCTTTTTGTACAACCAGTTTGTAATCATTTAAAATAGAATAATAATTATGAAAATCAAAAATAAATAATCGATACACTGCACTACACTGCTGACAAGTGACAACTGTCAATGATGGTTACAATATAGGTGTGTTCCCGTATTCTTTTGTGGTGCGGATTCATTGCCACCGAGATTGTCACGTGATTAGTTCCTTCTAGTATGCTAGACTGTCACGTGGTTATTATTTTCAGAGGCGACCTACTTTTAGGCCCGGCTGCCAAGATTAGCGACTTTCCGCTTGCATGCATTAAAAAGTGAACTTTACGTGTAGGTTGTACAAAAATTTTCTACGAGCGTGCGCAAAGTAGCCACTTCGCACACTCATTCGCGTGTGCAAAGTAACCTTTTCCCGCACTACAATAACAATTTTTCCCGCACTCAAATAACTACCTACCAATTTGTTGTTTTAAGCTTCGTTTCCATACCAACCAAACTGCAGATAATGCACAAAATAATGTTCTTGTTACTGTTCCCTTTTCAGTCAAAATCTAAATGAAACACACAATTTTTTTTTTGCGTTAAAAACGCATTCACAAGTAACGTAGACAAACATTGATAATGACGACTTTCAATCGGCATTTGTGAGTTGTTCTTGCTTGATTTTGGTGCAAACTACTGTGTTTATCGGAAATCTTCGAAAGATTTGAGCTGAATACAGGCATCAAAAAAACCTGATCATGTATACAAACAAACGGACAATCAAATTTATAAAAGTATAAACGATTAAACGAAGACTGACTGATCTCAATGACGCAGCTGTCTAGAGCGTCATGTCAAATCAAAACAGTGTTGCCAATAGCAGGGAATAAGGCGACAAAAGAGGAAATTTTATGAACAGTGATTGGACATGCCCTTGCATTTCAAATATAAAATAAATCAATTATGATTTTGATTATACCCATATTATCCAATTTCCAGCTGCCGCCACAACTGTTCTTTCAATATAAATATATTGTTAAGCATAAATAATAATCATTATTCTCAAGTTCTATGTTTTTAAGTGCGTTCAAATAATATATTATCTAAAGTTTTTCGTGTCTAATTGTGAACGCTCGTAGAAAAAATATTGTTCCTAACAAATTCGCAAAGTGTCTTTCCCGCCCTTAAAGCAAATCCGTCTAACTGTTTTTGCGTGCGGGAAAGCATCACTTTGCGAACTTGTTAGGAAATAGTTATTTACCTAACAAGTGCGGAAAGTGGTACTTTTCCGCACGCGACGGCAGTTGCACGAACGACGCGGAGTGGAGTTCGGGCAAGCCGTTAAGGGCGGAAAAGACATTTTCCGCAAGCGTTAGGTACAATGTTTTTCCTACTATAGTGGTTTTGTCCATCTTATTTATAAAAAAAAGATGTTTTTGATACGCAAAGATTTTCTAATAATACCTCAAAATGCCACATAAGGTAGAATATAACATAGATCACTTAATTAGTCCTGAACATGTTTATTTTTGTATGGACTCATTTTTAACAATACAAAAATCGTGCGGAAAAGTACAACTTTCAAAACGAAAAATCGTGCGGAAAAGTAACTTTTCCGCACGCTCGTAGGAAAATAACTATTTCCGCACGGCTATAGAAAAAACTTTTTATGGAAATGTTTACAAATTTGGCAAGCGAGAGTAGCGCAAATAACACCTCTTGCCCGTGTGTAAATTTTGAACTCAAACAATGTCGTCCTTTACTGCTTCTAGTCTTTCAACGTGCCTAACACTAATAATCATTTCATCATTGTGAATACCTACGTTTCTCAAAAACACTGAAAATGTTAAAATATATTTTCAGCGTCTGTTATCTATCTTTTTATAGGTTCCAGTCGATTTGAAATTTGGAAAGGTTCCAATGATTTCGTAGATAAATCATTGTTAAGAACGGTAAAAAGGGAATTGAAAATGATTCAATACCTTGGATAAGTTTATTTACGTGTCAAATGATTTATTCGAGGATTTATCATCAAAGTGACTAAGATCCGAGCTAAAATCTAAAAAATCACACGCAATTCTGGATTATGAAATCATACAAAAATTACTTTTACTGGTTAATTTATTTTCTAGATTATATCATAGTCCATTGCTTGACAGTGAAGATGGTACATAGGAAGCTACAATTTTCTTGATAACCTATTTGAAATTGAGCTCTTCTTACCTCTTACTCAAAATCTACTTTATGCCGATGCTTTGAAATTGTTCATAGGAGTGAAAGCCACCCCTATTTCAAAAACGTTGAATAAAGCCTGCTTCATACTTTGATTGTCAGATTGTGTTGAACTCGATTTTAATTTCCAACCACGGCTTTAGTATGGGGTTGTTTATTGAGAAATTATGTATCGATAACTTGAATACCTATCACAATTTAATACTTGATCTAAATTGAGAAATTTGCGGAAATTTTATTTATTTTCATCGTGTTTTTAACACGAATGTCCACCCTAAACCCACTCTCTAGCACTTGATTATAATCTCGACTATAATCAAATTCAAAAAATAATTCACTTTACGGCATTTTTATCAGATATTTATGTAAATGGCCTACTTCATTCCGAGCTTCATTCATTGTGAATTGATAATTTTTGATCAGTTATTCACCTGGTTATTCATTTATAAGGTTTTGAAGAAGTTCTCTAGGTTGAAGTGATGTTGGACCTTTTTTCCTCACGGCATTATTTATTGTTTTAAAATGTATAAAAACTGAGATAAAACATATTTCCCCGCATATTTCTCCAGAAATCCTCAAATTTAAGGAACTTTCCTTAACAAAATTTTTGGTTTTATCCCTTAGAGTTCAAAATAGGGAGGTTCAACTCGAACTTTATACAGTGATCGACGCACGAATAAGAAAAAAAATTGAATTGAAATTTCATGTAGATATTTTCAAGGGTATTTCGCCACACCCAATCAAAAAACAATCAAACTAGTGTTTATGTACCGGATCTTCTATATTACCTGAAAAAAAGTCTATAAGTAAACAATAAAACCTATCAATATCAAACGTTTCGGAAGCGAATCTGCTTCCGTCTTCAGTGGAACCTAAAAAGGGAAGAATTAACTCAAACCCAAAAAATATAGGTAGTTCGTTTTTTTCTGGTTTCGCCGAGGGTTTCGCAATAAAATAGGTTTTTTGTGTTTATGTCACAAAATGTGTGTAAAAGTGAATTTAATGAAAAATCGTTTGCTTTTTTGACTGTAGTTCAGTTTCAAGATATAGAGAATCCATTCAAAAACCCGGGCAAAAACCCAAGCAACTTGTGGAGAATTTCAAAGCTTCAAGGTCATTTAGATAGGGATCAACTGTTTATTTTTTTAATTTTGACGTTGAAAGAGCTCCGAAAAGATGATTTTTATACGGGAATGTAAACTTTGATAGGTTATAACCCTAACATTTTTTGAACTCTAGCCGTTTTGAACTATGATCAGTACTTACTTTTTGAGTTACTTTACAAAAAAAAATTTTTGAGGAATTTCAAAACTGTTTCTTCCACTTGCATAGTTTTGGCACGAAAAAACACTGAAATACTTTATTTTTCTCCAAACTCTCTTAGATTTGATGTTTTGTTGTTTCTAGAAACGCCTCAAAAAAAGCATTATGAAGGTATGTATTTTAGAGCACTTTAAAAAAAAACACGTGCTTTTTGTCTGTATAGTGCTCCGCCCGAGGCTCCGACTTTCCGTTATTTAACGTTGAATGTTTGTATGTTGTATGTAAGTATTTTGCTTACGATTAATTTACGTCAAACCTCGCGTCGAACATATTTTAATTACTGCATTGTCATTGCCACAAGTAGATTGTAATCCCGGCAATAAAGCAATTTTCATTTGATTCGAAAGTTTTTTCTTCAATACGCATCATCAAAGAATATCACAGCTGTTGAGCTGTATGAAAGCTGTTAACTATTTACTAGCCTAGTTTACATCGATAACTCGTTAAGTTCGGTCCGATAGGACCAAGCTGGTGGGGATAGTACGGTGGGACCAACGCTTGCTTCCTGCCCGTTTACACCGTCTTGCAACGCGTGAACTAAATGTGTACGCCCGCAATTCGTCAAATGTCAAAAACAAGTCGAAATTATTCATCAACACAATTCGTAACCAAAAAAAACATGAGTAAGTACGCTCAGATTGCCTTAGAAACTCAGAACGAACACAATTCACAATAATAACAATCAACATAACCTCATAAATTTTGATCCAGATCGAACCAAATTTAGTTCGGTACACTTGCTGGCGCGTACCGAACCAAGAGCGGACCAGCTTAGTCCGCAACTGTTTACACCATTCGAACCAAATATTTGGTTCGGATATAGTCCGAATTTGGTACTTGGTCCGCGGACCAAGTTGTCGGTATAAACTAGGCTACTGGGTATCCGGTAACCGGAGTGGCATAATTTCGGGAGCGTAAGTATAGGGAAGGTAAAAATAATCCCAGTTTGTATTTTTTTTCAAAAGAGCCTCGTAACGGAAATACAGATTCCTAATAGTACAGTAAATCTGGCTTCAAAAAGGGTCTTGACTCCCATCAAATGACCCCCGCTCTGATTTTTTGTCAGTTGCTATTGATCCATTAGAAAAGCTTAAATTCAAAAAGTTGTATCCCCGCGGCCCCCCGTTTTTGAGAAACTCAAAAAAAGTTTGTATTTGATATTCTGGCAAAATCGTAGGTCGCACAGAAAATTTTATGAACAAAAAAATGAGGACAATCATATTCTCTACAATTTTTGTTACTAGTGATGTAGCTCTAAATCTTACCGTAACAAAGTTAGAGGGCGCCAAAGTCGACAAATGCGATTTTTTTGCAGTTTTTTGCATTTTTGAAGTTAAAATAATTTTTGTTTACAGCCACAATGTTCTATAAAGTGAAGATCATGAAAAAAACCTACAAAATTCATATGCAACTTTTTGTTCTACGACGTACAGTTCGCGAGATATGACGCGAGACATGTCGCGAGGTGCTGCGAGAGCATTCGAAAACGCGCCTATTGTCGCGCTCCCTTGCTCTCGCCCGCATTCTAAGCAAACTGTTTGGAGTCCACTGGATCAGTTTATCTATTATTATCAATATTATTATTTTTTTTAATACCAATTTATTCAACAAGCGCAGCCATGCCTTCTGTCGAGAATCTCGAAGCAACGACGGTGGAAAACATGCCATCGAACTCTTCTGTGAAAACGAATCGCGTTGAGGAGCCACCAATGAAAAAAATTAAAAAGAAAGTCCGGCAACAGAAGTAATAAATTGTATTTCGAAGAAATTTTTTCCTACGTTCTCCTGTCATTCCTTTTTAATAATTCTGACAATAAATAATTTTAATTATTTAATTTTAATTTTATTTAATTTTAATTTTTATAATCTTGAAGACAAACGTACATTATTTTTTCAACGCTCAAAATAAATGTTCACGAAAAGAAGAAAAGTATGGATTCCTACGCATGTTCAAGCCAGACTTCAATGCAGGTAGGTGATTATTCACATTATTGTGAAAGAAGTTTCAATTTCCTCAGTTACACGCACTAAGCAGCTGGTTTTTTAATGGTGAACAATTTTCCGTTTCATGTTTCTTACATTTTGTGAGTCGGACAAAATCTTTGCCCTGATAATATCACACAAAATCATTTTACTTCAAAGTTTTTTGAATTTTCACGTATCAATGAGACGTTTTAGCAATTCAGAAAGGTTACGGGTTTCAAACTATCGTCGGTTATCGATGTCATGCAACTTACATGCACATTTTGACATTGAATGCAATATATCTCGCGAACTGTGCGTCGTAGAAAAAAAAATCGCAAATGAATTTTGTCCTACCATGATCTTCACTTTGAAAAACAATGCGACCGTGAAAAAATTATATTTGACCTTCAAAAATTCAAAAAACTGCAAAAAAAAGCGCATTTGTCGACTTTGTCACGGTGAGTTTTAGAGCTATTTTAGTGGAGACAAAAATTGTTGAAAACTTGATTGTCTTCATTTTTTATCCAATAAAATTTTCTGTGCGACCTACGGTTTCGCTAGAAAATCAAATCCAATTTTTTTTTGAGTTTCTCGAAAACGGGGGGGGCGGGGGAATACAACTTTTTGAATGTAAGCTTTTCTAATGGATCAATAACAACTGACAAAAAATCAGAGCGGGGGCCATTTGGTGGGACCCAAAGTGCCAGATTTACTGTACTATAAAGAGGTTCTCATCGATCTAATTTTTCCTCGAATTTTTCAGCTTCAACCTCGGCTCCAACTTTTGAACTGGCTTGAATAATTTAATGAAATTCAAGTATGTTGTGTAGGCCATGAAGATTCATAGAACCAAAGTAAAGGCAAAATTTTAGATTGTAGGGAGAACCAGGAACGGACTGGCCTCCAAACCTTCTGGGCCCAATTTTTGACAGGTGTCATTTTAGAGAGCTGAAAACTAATTTCTCAAATACTCTGACCTTTTCCCAACAAAAAAGATGCTTTTGATTTATTCCGATAAAACAAACCGTCTTCGAGAAAAATAGGTTTTTGTTTTTCACGTTATTGTAATAATACCAAAAATAATACACTAAAATACTACGACCGAGACAACGGCGGAATACCAGTTCTTGATATTGTTGGTATCGATTTTTTTTTGACAACCTCAAAGTGATTGACTCAAGGATTGACTGTACTAGAATAATTCGAAATAAAAAGAATATCATAAATTTACTTTTTTTTTCAATTTTCACCTAACTCTAGTATAGGCAATCAAACTGAGAGAGTATTATATTTTTTTAATACCAACAATAACAACAACTGATGTCTCGTCGTAGTATTTTAATGTATCATTGCAATAACGTGTAAAACAAAAACCTATTTTTCTCGAAAACGGTTAGTTTTATCCCGAGTTTTATCGTCGGTTTTATCGGAGAAAAAAAGAGTAGGTACCTTTTTTTTGAGAAAAGGTCAGAGTATTTGGAAAAGCAGTTATCAGCTTTGTAAAATGACACCCGTCAGAAATTGGGCCCAAAAGCTTTGGTTTCCTCTAAAATTCAAAATATTGAATTTACCTCGGAATTTACCATTTATTTATGAATCTTCATGGTCTACACAAAACACTAAACTTTCATCAAATTATACAAGCCGGCTCAAAAGTTAAAGCAAAATTTATGGGAACCTCTTTGGGACTCAGTATCTCCGTTAAGAGGCTTTTTTAGGAAAAAAATCATGACACTCAGGTTATTTTGCCTCCCCTATACGCTCCCGAAATTATGCAATATACTAACCAGACACCATGTATATGGAAGAAAGAAATGAGTAAAGTCAATAATAAGGCATCTGGTTATAACTCAGATCACGGGAAAGATTATGTGTTGACACAACGAAAAACAAAAATGAGGCTGTGATGGAGGTCACGATAATTCCTCAAAATTCAAATTTCTCTTGCTCATCAAAATCCAATAAAAATTGTGTATTTATCGTTAAGAATTATTAGACTCGGAATTAAGTTGAAGGACCAATCCTTGTAAAGATAATTAGTTTTATCGGTTGTGAATATTTGAAAAGCGGTTTATCACCAATTAACGCATTTTTCCATATTAAACAACCATCTTGCTATAAACAAAATATGAATATTGATTACAATTCAAGAAAGTAGCTCGGTTGATAGACTATTATAATAATCCCTGTAATAATCCAAAGATTTTCTTAATAAACAGGATCAAGCTAGAAATTTTTTATACTTTATTTAACGTTATGTCATGTTTAAAATCTCGGTTCTTTGGTTCCTATATTATTTCGAAGCACCATGTCATGTTTTTGAAAAATTGTGCAGCTTATTCGATCAGGGTTTGAAAAATAAATAAGTATCTCAAAACCAACCAAAAATAAAAATCAAAATACCTTCTGCCAACCGTAGATCCGAGCGTAAATCCAAACAAACATGTCACTAATAAACCTTTATTATCACTTAATCACTTCACAATGACACTTTTAAATTTTGCAACCATATTCCGATGTCTTCTACTTCCAAAATGCATTTTTTTCTGACTTTCCCCCACTAAAACTTTCCCGCAAACTTCACAAGGATACGTTTTCTCCATGGAATTAGGCACACTCACTTTAATCCTCTCCAACGGCGAAACCGGACACTTTGTTCCGGATATGAAGCTGTCCAGAATCAGGAAGGCTTTTTTGGAAACATTGCCGCTCCATTGAGACACGTCTGTTGTGTCCAGACCAAAAATCGGAGGCACCTGCAATTAAATGAACTGGGTGGAGTTGCGAATATTAAATGCAATCTGTTATCTACGCTTGACGACAATAGCATGTCACTGATAATCCTGCTTTACGCAATACTGACCTGTCTGTCATTTCTTCCCAGGAACCGGTTGACAGTCCATTTGATCTGCTTCCTTGCATATCTCCTTGTGGCCATTTTTAAAGTTTCCACTCCCTCTTGTAGTGCCTTCCTCCCCTCCTCTGTATCGCGCTCGTGCTCCTCCAAAGTGAGGTAGGAGTGAAACTCCTTGAAGCCTATAGACTGGAAGATACCCTTGGTGTAGTCTGGACTATTGCCATGGAGCTTGTGAAAATTTTGGAGTTCCTTTAGCAGACCCGTTTCAATCATCGTGTCCACTCTGTCATTAAGCCGCTTGTCCAGGACTTCCTACTAAGTTAATGTTTATTGTAAACCTAGCTGCCGGTGTACAAGCACCTGCTGGCACTGCAACCAGAACACCACGACATCCTCATACCTCAATCCCCCTCCCGACTTGCTGCCTCCCCCTTGCTCCTCGATTATATCGCTCAATTTCTTCCCCTGTTGCTGCAACACCTCCAAAGCCCTCAGTATCTTTCTTTTGTTGTTGGGGTGCAGTCTTCTAGCCATTTCCGGATCCACTTTTTGCAACTTTTCGTGTAGTTCTTTACTAGGAAGTTCGTGGTCTTTATTGATCGACTGGAGTACACTTTCTCCAGGATTCTGCACGAGGATTTTCCACAGGATTGACTCAATGTAGTAGTTGGTGCCTCCGACGATAATGGGGAGTTTTTGGTTGGTGAAGAGGTTTTCTATTATGGGGATTACTTGGTTGCGGTATTGGAGGACAGTGAAGGTTTCGTGGGGGGAAAGGATATTGATCATGTGATGGGGGAATGAGGAGAGTTCTTGTTCGGTTGCTTTGGCAGAGGCTATGTCTAGTTCTTTGTAGATCTGTAGAAAAAATGTTGGTTCAGATGATAATGAGCTTTGTAAAGATATTCTTGATTATTTCAAAGAATTTGATATGGTCTTGGCGCATCCACCACTGTTCTAATTCACTTATTCATTTTATGGCGGACAAGACAATTTCTCCATACTACAATGTTGACTAATTTTACTGCTACAGGACTACATGATGCCAATTTTTCAAATTTATTCTTTATTTTGGGATATATTCTAAACAATTTTATCATCCAAAGACCTCAATAAGGCCACCAAGATCACCGGACATCTTGGTGGCCTTATTACGGGACGGGTAAATATATTGAGTTTTGAATTTTGACCAACAAATTTTAACATTATGAGCTCAGAATCCCGAAAAACCCGGGAAAACAAAATAGGTTATCATGCGCATCGCTGTTGACGCCACTTTGAGATTGGGGACAAAGTGAGGTTATGTCACTTCTGTATGTTAACATCAGTGATGTAAGTCATTAATTCGGATATATTTAATAGTTTTGTGTCTATATTTCGTTCACTGTTGAACGCATGCCATTTAATCACAAGCAACCAACTAACCATTCAATCTATTCAACGTATGTGCTATGCTACTTCATCAATGTTTAGCTCCATATGACTTCACGCGCGGTTTTATTCATTTCTTGTTGACTGTGATGGAGTATCATGTATTACTGCATTACTTTAACATCCGACATGTAAAATTGATGTAAGAGAAAAAAGAGAATACCTCGCAAACTCGCAATGTGATTGATTGTGTGACATTTTGGCTCCAAAAAATGGCGAAAGTGTCAAAGTAGACGTTCTTCGAAACGATCCATTGCAAATTAAAAATTCAGAAAATCAGTGAAATCCACAAAATACCAATTTACGGACGCCATTTTTTGGAGCCAAACAAGCTAAAAACCGTAACACTTTCGATGTATGGGATCTATGTTTGGGTTACGAGACCTCTTCTTTCTTTCGTCAATCGGTATCATGGCGGGTCCTCATGTGCGTACTTCAAAGACGGCGTTTTCGCCTTTTGAGATATGATTGGTTCGTGATATTCCCGGATTCCCGCCGTCATGATTCAAGATTGTACAACCAATCAGAACGGGTATGTCAATAAGCTAAAAATGTCAAAACGCGGCCACTACGCCCATGGGGAAGCACCATCATGGTGTTGATGCATCGACGTAGAAAAGAGACCGATTTCATGTGACGTAGAAAACATGATATGATTCCTGAAAGATCATGTTACACGTTTCCAAAAAGTTTTGTTTTGGAAATACAGTGACAACTCAAAATTTTGGGTTGTAGTCGTTGAGGTTGTCAATTTTTTTTTTATTGGAGTGAGCATAAATTGAACTGTGATTCGTTTTTAAGGCAGCTTGGGCTTTGTTCAAAATGAATTTGCTTTGATAAAAAAAACGTTTATATTCATAGCAGATGATACAAATGCGTATCATAGTTGACACTGTACCTATATGCATGTTTTACAACACACCAGAGGCAGTACCCTTTTTTGTTCATTTCAATCAGTGAGCACGTTATCTTGTTCTTTGGCTAACTTCAAAATTCTCAAATGTGTCACAATGATCTTAATATGTCACTTTTCAGGAATCTGGACCCGTATTCCGTGTACCTGTGGAATTCTAGCAACATGTCGCTTTCCCATCATTTTACACAGAGAGCGACGTGTTGCTATGGAATTTCACAGTACACGGAATCCCGCCCCAGCTGAGATTTGTGACGTACTTGGAATTAGTGATTCAACGGTTACGGTTACGGCTACGGTTCATTCATGGTTTTTGAGATTTCACGGTGATCAACCGTGAATATTATACGGTTCGTGTCGGTTAAGTCAGAACACGTCTATTGGGCACGACGTTGGGATCCAGTGATACCTATCAGATGCCTATTTTCAAATATCAATGATATTTTTCTTTCTCTTGGATACCTGATACATTTTTTTGAGATTCATTTTTTTTTCACCATTTTTGTCAGTTGCAGCTCCCATTTTTTAAATTTCTCTCAATTTTTCTCCATTATTATGCAAAGAAATGAAAAATTAAGTTTAGGATACCCAGCGATCAAGAAAGATTGAAATATACAGGGTGTCCCACAAAAATCCCCAACATCGAGGGGTAGACTCTACCATGGTAGAAAGAAACAGACTCTACGACCAAACATAAGGCAAGAGAATCACTCATGACAAAATTTCGAAAAATGAAATATGAAATTATGGTCATTTTGAATATTGAAATCAGTCAATTTTTGCCAGTAAAATATTCAAATATTTCACTTTTGGCTTTGGGGATATTTGAAAAATACAGTTTACCATGTCCTACCGACTCCTACCCAACAGTAAAGATGATGTTATTGTTCGAATGTATGGAGCTTTAGCAAAAATTGATGACGAGACAATAACCGGGTAGAAAACAATTATTATTCGCCGTTTGCACGCATGCATTGAACAAAATGGTGAGCATTTCCAACATTTGCCTTTGTAAATTTCGATGTTCTTGTTTTATTATGTGTTTAGTTAATAAATGAGTTCAATTCGAGGTTCAATTTGAACATTTGATTTGATTTTCATAAGGAGCCATTTTTCGAACTTTTGACATAAGTGATTCTTGTCTTAATTTTGGACGTAGAGTCTACCATTAAATTGTGTCGATTTTTTTTTGGGACACCCAGTATCTTCTTCTTCTTCTTCTTATTAGCCTGTTTTCATCCACTCCTGAATGAAGGCCTCTTCCATATTCGGCGATTTTCTGTATGTCGTCACGCCATCTCTTTTGAGGCCTGCCAATACTTCTTTTGCTCTCTCTTGGGCGCCATGCTGTTATTTTGTATGTCCATCTTTCTATATCCTGTCTTGCAATATGTCCAGCCCATCCCCATTTCAGCTGTGCAATTCGTTTGCTCACATCTGTTAGTTAGTCTTGTTCATCTTCTGATTTCCTCGTTTGGAACCCTATTTCGTAGATTAATTCCTAGCATAGCCCTTTCCATTGATCTTTGGGTGACTTGAAGCTTATTATGAGTTTAACGTGTAAGCGGCATTGTTTCAAGGCCATAGGTGAGGACTGGTAGAATGCACGATTCGTTAACTTTTCTTTTGAGATTTATGGGGGTTTCACCGGATTTCAGGATGAATCCAAGTTCACCAAAAGCTGCCCAACACACCCAGTATACTTTATAACAAAGAAAATAATATTGAAATGATCAAGGAAATGATATTTTGTATTTTGATTTAAGAATGCTCATCTTGTGGTCAATCAGCAAAGAGGAATGAAACTTCAACTGTTGTTTTCTAAACAAAAAATTGAAAGCCGGAATTTTAAGTGTTAAATTTGGGCGGTTTAGCTTTTTGATCTATTTTTATTATTGAAGTGGATACTGTATTCACTTCTTAGTTTCAAAATATAAGGTACGCTCAGTACGCTGTCAGGGTCAAGTCTATTTAACTTTGTAATAAACCAATATTAGTTTGTAAACCGATCATAGTCAAGGTAATTTGACTGTGGCTATATTACCTAGATGTCAATTGAAAAAAATAACCATACTTATAATTGTCTACATAATCAACTGAAGAATTCATTCAGCATTTACCTCGGCATTTACTGAGCGTGTGCTTTTATTTTTATTATGAATAATAAACTCTTTTTTTTCTAGTTTTTCTTATTTCATATATTTTTTTTAACAACCGTAACCGTTTTCATAACCATATGGATAACCCAGGGGATAA
Organism: Orchestes rusci; assembly: GCA_958502075.1. Lineage (NCBI taxonomy): Eukaryota > Metazoa > Arthropoda > Insecta > Coleoptera > Curculionidae > Orchestes > Orchestes rusci. Next base: position 13,850,342 of record OY293311.1, read on the forward strand.
CCGTAACAGTTACCGTAACCGTGAAAGTAGGAACCGTTGCATCACTACTTGGAATCAATCTATTGCTATTTTCTCGGAAACTAACATCTTTATCGTGGGGATAAAAGCTGAGCTCAAATTCTGATTCAGCATTGAAAGTTCACGAGATGCCCTCTGGAATTCCATGATTTTTGAAAATTGGTGATTTTATAGATTTCGATGTGCTCTTTCCGAATATTAACTTTGCCCTCTCGTAACTTTGCTCGGTGATTTGCAGGTTTTTGAAAAATGGAGGAAAAACTCGGAAAAAACAAATTTTTATCTGAATCTTTGACGCCCTCTGTAGACTTAACGAAGCAATTTTGGATATAGGTAAGTTTGCCTGGATCGCCTTATTTTTGGTTAAGGTATTTGTGGTTGAGCGTTGTCCAGTCATTTCGGGGACGCGCGTGAGCGACATCCTTATTGTTTGATAATAGACAGACCGAGAGACAGACATGACACGTACCCTGTTGGTTTTTACTGTAGTCTGCGTTTTTTTACCGTGGTATCCCCAGTGGACCCCACAATTCCAAAATGTATCGTATCCTCCATATAACTACATGTGTCGAAAAAGGGATACTTATTGCCAAAAAACTGCTTCTAGGTACCATTCGTCGAATATCGAGGTGCGAGCTGCAAAGATACGAGGGGGCAAAGTTGAAAATTGGAAAGAGCTTAGGTATCGAAATCTATGAAATCACCAATTTTTAAAACTCCCGGAAAACTTTCCAGGTAACCTCTTTTTTCGCACCAAATACCTGGTTCTAGTAAACTTTAGTCCGGCACGAGAATTGATATATTTTTGGTTTTAGTGCGGAGAGCGGTTCATATTGAATAACTTACAAGCCTCGTTACAAGCATAAAATTTGCGGATGATGAATGTTTTTTCGTTCAAATTTTATTTGAAAGCTCTCTCGAATCCAGTGCTAAAACTCCTTTAACGTGCTTTCATGGCGTAGGAGGTGGCGAATCGTTGATCGTTGACATCACAACGCTCGACTTACGACTGGCAGTGTTGACAAGTCGCATGCGCCCGGTTGTCTGTCCACCGTCAAACAAGAGTTTGTTGTAGTTAGGGTTAGTCTGGGTTAGTTTGGGTTAGCTTGGGATAGTTTTGGTCAAACATTGATGTCGCGTGAGCGACATCTTAATACTCTAAATACTCTCAAACTCTTACACATTGCCTTGACGTCTGTGACAAAGCTGTCAGGTAAGGGAGTTTTAGCACTAAAGTCCTTGGCGAAAACACGGATACAATTCTAAAAACACAAGGCACGTCATGCTGTGTTGCCAAGTCAACGAGAAGAGGTTCAATTATTAAGATATATAGCAGATTTATAGGTAACGCTCCTGCCCATATGGCTGCTCCTGCCCGAGTAAAAAGGTACGCACCTGCCCAGCGTAGCCGGTGGATGTTCTCTTAAATATCGTTTAAAAAGTAACGCTCCTGCCCAACCTATCTTGTGCTAAGATCTTGTATAACCTCGACTCGTTTTGTCGTTTTCCTGAAAGACTGTCGATACAAAAATGGCAACGTTGCAAATAAATTGTATCCGTGTTTTCGCCAAGGATAAGTGTTTTAGCAGTGGATTCGAGAGAGCTTTTAAATAAATTTTGAACTAAAAAACATTCATCATCCGCAAATTTTATGCTTGATAATTATTTTTCCTACAGCCGTGCGGAAAATTCAATTTTCCGCACCGATATCCGTGTGGAAAATCAGATTTCCCGCACCAGTGCGGAAAAATTTTTCCGCACGGATATGTCAAAATTAACAATATCATAAGCAAACAGCAACCAGGTTTCCAGGTAACTATGGTCACTTAGTTACACATTTTGACATTCATTATTATTTATTTGTCATTAGTTGCATCAGAAACTTTTAAATTACGAATTATATCCTTATTTCCGCACGTCTGTAGAAAAACTATTGTACCTAACACTTGCGGAAAATGTTTCGGCTGCTTCACCGAACTCCGCTACGCGTCGGTCGGTGAACGGCAGACTCGTGCGGAAAAACTTATTTTCCGCACTTGTTAGGTAAATAGCTATTATATGAACCCTTTACCTTAACAAAAAATATATCGATTCTCGTGCCGGACTAAAGTTTACCGGACCCGACTGTACTAGTACCGAGACTAGTACCTACATTGCTGGAAAGCAATCACAAATCACAACACAAATCCTTAGCACAGAAAAATCAGCAAACCAAAGCAACATTCAAACTTTATTCACTTAAAATACACACTCGCGCTAACCATACCCCAAATTTCCACATTCACTTACCTGCATTGAATCAGCACCCACAATTTCTCCACCATATCTAGCGGCCAGTTCCAAAGACAACTTAGTTTTCCCCGTACCCGTGGACCCCAAGATAACTACCAAAGGTTTTTTGGTACTCATTTTTGTGCCCATGTGGGAATACATTCAACATTCAAATATTTTTAGAACAAACAAATGAGCACATGCCGCGTTATTATTTGGAAAAAGCACTGTAGGCAATAATTTTTGGTACAATCGAAGTATATTTGAGTTTAGTTGTGATTCTTTTTGATAAAGTAATGGAAATGTGAGGGTTAATTTGGGAAATTTAAAAAAACTTGCGAAAATGGAACTGTTCGATGAAAATTTGAATTGAGGAAACATAACCTTACTTTTAAACGTGGCAGTGTCATACTCGAAAGAGTGGTTTTAATTCGTGGTTATGAATACGTCGATTGATACAAGGAGCGCCTGAAACGTTTTTTGTGTGAAATTCAATTTATTAGAAAAGAATAATTTCTTATGGTGAAATAATTGGTGTGTTGAAGCTGAAGAAGATATTGCCAATTTTTTTTTCCACGCACAACTAAGTCAACCATACTGCTGCACTATTAACCATTGAGCAGCTAATTTATACAGTGAGGACATAAAGTCCGTCGCCCCCACTGATCTCTAAAATAAATGGATAAATAAAGGTGTATGGCTGGCCCATTGAAAAGCAGAGATCACACGGAGAAAATAATGTGTTGTTTGCGCACAGAATTAGTCAGGCGAAACAGAATAGCTCAGGAGCATTTTTCATTGGCGTGGGAATAAATCTCCTTGTCGCAGTTTCCGCTTGCTGTGCCGTATCACGGTATCCTCGCCATTTTCCGTAGTGAATCCACGGACGTCGTAAATATTTATTTATTTACGACGTCCGTGAGTGAATCAAGCTTACTTGTTTATGTTCGAAGATTATTGGATTTTGGTGTTTTTTCGGCGTTTTAAGAACATTTTGTGGTTCTTTTGACTCTATTATCATTCGTTAGCGTTATAATTGAAAAACAACTATTCAGTTGCTTTCAATTCACTTGTTAAGATATAAAGTACGGCCTAGTTCAGCATTACCCAGAACAGAAATACTATAGGCATGCTCAGAACTGTTCGTCGGTGTTTATCTTCCAGGCTCTTTAATTTGCCCGTCTCGACAAGCAATTTATTCATCTATTTATTTGATAAATAAGTGTTCGCCTCGTTATAATTTTGAATCGCTAGGTATATTACAACGAGATTTGGAATGACATACCTACTTGGATTTTCTTTATAATTTGCCACCCCTTCAGACACTCTCTTAACATAGATACAAAAAATTGTTGAAATGAAAGTTTCATGATTTTTCCTGAAGATTTTGAAATAACTGAACAAAAGAATATCACTATTGGAAATGAAAAAAAATTGGAAATTCTTATTTTTTGTAATGGCATGGCCTATATTTTATCACAGATTCAAGATCTCATTTTCCTCTTTTCAAAAATGTATATTTGCCTATGTTTGGACTAGACGTTTTTGAGTTATCTCACTTACAATAACTTGCAATGCGGGGAATAATAAGTTTTTTTATCGGAACTGCCATAGGCCACTGAAGAAAATAACGATTGCTACTCATATCAAGTTCTTTCAAGTCATCAAAAATTTTGTTTTCCATATTTTTCCATTAGTTCCCAGTACAGCGTGGTATTTTCGAAGTGATACATATAGTCGTGAAACTTTGTTAATTGCTTCCTTATGTCAAGTGTACTTACCCCTGAAAATAGTAACATTGGGGGTGGCCATATCTTCGCACACTTAACCTCTCAATTTTCAGCACCTGACGGTATTACGAGGCGATATATATTTTGGTGGCCGAGTAGGCCATTCTTTCAAAAATAATATGATGAATCATCTTTGACGAAAATATTTGGCCACCAAATATCACGCATGGTTTGATGGCTACCGAAACCTCAATATGTTAAACATCTGGAGGTTATGGTATTACATACATATAGTTCTGATTTTTACACAAATTATTCTCTAGATGATTTTTTGACATTTTTGTCATTCATTCCTAACCCAAAATTTCTGTCAGGAATATTTCCAGCATCTTTTGAATTGAATTAGACGATTTTTCTCAAAAAGTGTATGTATCAATGTAGTAATTGAATGTACCGCCATTTTGTAGTACTTGAAGGTATCGACTTAATATTCTAGGGTTATGAAGTACTAATCAGGACCTTCAAAATGAGGAGTCACATGACCCCTATAGTATTCCTATTAAAAAAAACATTACAAGATGGCGCCCAAATATTTGGTTCGAATGGTGTAAACAGTTGCGAACAAAGCTGTTTCGCTTTTGGTTCGGTATTCGCCAGCAGGTGTACCGAACTAAATTTGGTTCGATCTGCATCAAAATTATGAGGTTATGTTATGTTGATTGTGATTATTGTAAATTGTGCTGTGATTTTGTTGGTTTGGAGTTTCTAAGGCAATCTGAGCGTACTTACGTAGGTGTTGTTTGGTTACGAACTGTTTTGATATATAATTTCGACTAGTTTTCGAAATTTTACGAGTTGTGCGCGTACTCATTTAGTTCACGCGTTGCAAGACGGTGTAAACGGGCGACAAGCAAGCATTGGTCCTACCGTTCTATCCCCACTCACTTGGTCCTATCGGACCGAACCAAACGAGTTATCGGTGTAAACTAGGCTAGTGAGCGATCAGAGAAATGGGAGGGGAGTAGAACTCGTTTGACAGATGCGCGGACGGTGAGATTAACGAACCCATATACGTATTATTAAAGTTTACACCGATAACTCGTTTAGTTCAGTCCGATAGGACCAAGTGGGTGAGGATGGTACCAATGCTTGCTTCTCGCCCGTTTACACCGTCTTGCAACGCGAGAACTAAATGAGTACGCGCGCAATTCGTCAAAAGTCAAAAACAAGTCGAAACTATTTATCAACACAACGTAAGTACGCTAAGATTGCCTTAGAAATAGAACCAACAAAATCACAACACATCAACAGACAACATAACCTGAAAATTTTGATTGAGATCGCACCAAATCCGGACCAAATTTAGTTCGGTACACCTGCTGGCGAATACCGAACCAAGAGCGGACCAGCTTAGTCCGCAGCTGTTTACACCGTTCGAACCATGCAAATATCTGTTCTGATATAGTTCGAATTTAGTACTTGGTCCGCGGACCAAGTTGTCGGTGTAAACCAGGCTTAGCACATAAACAAAAAGCTACTTGAAGCAGAGACAATAAAGCATATCCGAACTCCGCTTTGCGTCGTTCGTCTGCTTTTGCGTGCGGGAAAGCATCACTTTGCGAACTTGTTAGGGAAATAACTATTTCCGCACGGCTGTACAAAATTACATTTATCTACAACTGTAAAAAAATAGTTGTTTTATGCAAACATCTATAGATATAAAATGTTCCACATATTACAAGGCCTGGGAGAAACCCGTGGATCATAGTTCTTTATCCACGGGCAGGTTCTTTATTCACGGGCAGTGGGCCAATCATAAGCGAGTATTACCAGTAACGCAGCGATCATAGCTCTTTATCTACGGGCAGGTTCTTTATTCACGGGCCTTAACACAACTATTTTTGGCTTTATTTAGTGACCTTTTTTTTCAAATTTTTTGACAGTTGTAGATAAAGCATTGTATTTGACTCGCATACAATGAACGAATAAAATTAATAACACTCGCCTTTGGCTCGTGATATAAATTTTAGTCTCGTGTAATATTTGGCCCATTATGCTCGTTAAATAAAATACTATTTTTACGGAGGTGAAGTTCATTTTAATAAGTGATAATTGTTATTACTCACAAGTCGAGTTCATGAAATTTATATTTTAATATGTGTGTCACAAGTGTATACAGCTTGTTCAAGGCTTTTCTGCGGTCACGTCACAGTATTTGACGTTTGGCAGTATGTCGTAGATTCATCGCTCCACATGTGACATTTGTCAAATTGATCCGAAAGACCCTCGTCCAGACGTACGTGATTTTTTTTTCAATGTGTAAGAGAGACGGAAAAGTATGACGTAACCGCAAGAAAGCCATGAACAGACTATACCTATTTGATATTGCCTGAAATATGTTAACATTTTTTTTTTGTATTTTACATGAATGAATGAGTATGAGTATGGATAAAATATCTTCAAAATCCAACATGATACATATTGGTGTGAACCAGCTGCAGTTCAATATCATTCTTATTGCGCGGTTCTGTATTTTTCAGTTTTACTCTGAATCTCATCAGTTTTATAGGCAGGCAAGTTACATAAAATGGTAGAGCATTACTGGATATGAGATGAAGTGATGGTGTTATACAATAATAGTTTAGTTCGCAATTACATGTTTCTACCTATTCTACTTATGAAAATATGAAACCGACTTTATTCGAAAATTTTCTCATGAGATCATTTGCATGTGCAAATATACAGGTGTAGGTATAAAAGTTATGGAGAAACAAAAAGTGAAGCTGGCAACAGTGGTGTTTTTAAAAACATGTTATGACAAAAAAAATACCTTGATGAGAGTTTCAGAAGGTCAAAGGCTGAAGAACTTATCCTCATAACATTTTTTATGATTTAAAAAAAAATTCTTTGAAACCACCCCTGTTCCAGCGGAATTTTTTCATTTGATGCGCTTATGGATACCTGTAACTAGGAGAGTAATCAAAATGCATAAAAGTGGTCCAGGTTTCAAATCGAAATTCAGCTTCAATTGTTACCCCCAGATGGCGAAGAGTCGTTAGCGATTTCATGACAAACAAAAATGTTACCTAGGTAACATAATTGAAACAACGTAACGAATACTCTATCAATATGCAACAGTTTTTATTGGCCAGGTTGCATCGAAACTCTCACTATTTGATGATAATAGGTACCTATGAATATATTTCTTGTTATACATTATTCTGAAATGTATAGAATTTTCATATTTTTTTGTTTTGATAGAGTAACTGAGTGACGTCATATCCTCCATTGACAACAGTCATCATTGAATAAACCATGGGCTTGAAACACGATGCTGCGACGATTCAACCTCAATTTTTTCCTTATAGAGAATGCATTGCATGTGGAATGTGAAGTGCAAATTTGGAAAAAATGAATGAAAATGTGATAAAAGTACCTTGACAAATTATTGACAAGCAATAAACGTTACCATCACAATGAATAAATAAAAGCGCTACTAGCAACAGCGCCCTCAATGAACTAAGCAAAAAGAGGACAGATTTTCAGGGATATTCGTATGTCGATTCGTCTCCTAGTTATAGTCCTCCATAGATGCGTTGTAACTATGGAGTCCACCATAGCTGTAACTATGGAGGACTATAACTAGGAGACGAATCGACATACGAATATCCCTGAAATTCTGTCCCTCTTTTTGGTTAGTTCATTCGAGGGCGCTGTTGCTAGAAGCGCTTTTATTTATTCAATGTCATGGTAACGTTTAGTGCTTGTCAATAATTTGTCAAGATACTTTTATCACATTTTCATTCATTTTTTCCAAATTCCCACTTTACATTCCACATGCTAATGCATTCTCTATAAAGTAAAAAATGAGGTTGAATCGTCGCAGCATCGAGTTTCAAGCCCATGGTTTGTTCAATCGTTGTTTGAGTATACTATACTCAAACAACGGTTCAATGATGACTGTTGTCAATGGAGGATATGACGTCACTCAGTTACACTATTAATAATTAATGCAATCAAAGAAAAAAATATGAAAATTCTAGACATTTCAGAATAATGTATATATAACAAAAATTATTTTCATGATACCCATTATCATCAAATAGTGAGAGTTTTGATGCAACCTAGCTAATAAAAATTGTTGCATTTCGATAGAGTATTCGTAACGTTGTTCCAATTATGTTACCTAGGTAACATTTTTGTTCGACATGAGATCGCTAACGACTCTTCGCCATCTGGGGGTAACAATTGAAGCTGAATTACGATTTAAAACCTGGACCACTTTTATGCATTTCGATTACTCTCCTAGTTACAGTCCTCCATAGCTGTAACTCTTGAAGTGTTAGAGCTGTCAAAAACAATAATTATTGAAATCACCCCGCGGTTGCCAGCCGAATTTTGTCATTTGTTGCGCTGTAACCATGTCCGTGGCTGTAAATCATTTAAGTGTAAGACGTAGACCAGACAAAAAACTATGAGGCAAACTTGTTCAGTTCTTGGTCCTCTAACTCATATTGGGGTCATTTTGCTCTTAATAGATTTTCGGGAAACCATCTCTTCAGCGCAAAAGGTACCAGGAGTTCGAGTCAGATCTTTTGGTTGAATGCTCAAGAGACAGTCCTCAAGCTCAAGCATCCCCAAAAATATCATTCTGTTTGGATTTTTTTTTGCCAACCCCTATCCTATAAGCAGACTCAACGCTACAACTTTACTGGGCAATAGGCGGTATTTTCTAAATTTAATTCATGTCCATTTGTCTCTTTGACAATACTAGCGTAGGATGTATCATCATTCGAACAATAATACGATTGGAGGTGGTTGTAGGGTGTAGGGCTGTGTACACGTACTTAGAAATGAAAGAGGTCGATATGGGATGTAAAAATTTTGCACGAAATGCAATCCCGTATCGACTTCTTTTATCAATTATACGATTGTTCTTGCATATAACTTTATATTTTTCCATATCACGTACAGGGTTTTCAGAGATATTTAGTTACATACCTACAGGATTTTCTGTTGAAGATAGAAAAAAACTTTGAAGGTAAGGAGTTGTTGGGTTTTACCTGAACCGTCAGAAAGTGAAATAGAAGTAAACAAAAAACGATCAGATAGTAAGAAAAATTCATAACTTTGTTTTTTTTTAAATAGAGCCCTGTATATTTTGGACTTTTTTGAAAGATGTTTTTATTCCGACGCCAATAATATATAGTTTATTGTCTTTATTTGCATTAACCGTTTTTGAATTATTTCGGATTAAACAATAAAAGCTACCACGCAAAATGCATAGTATAATTTATAATATAATAATATATTATAATTTATATTCGCTTTTCTACAACACATAATATTTGTGTATTTTATTATTATTATTTTCTATTGAAACAAATCGTCGAGCAATGATCAATAATTGTTTCCTAGGCATACTATGCATTTTGTCATTTTGTGTGGTAGCGGTTGCAGTGGTTATAGTTAGAAATAATTCAAAAAACGGTTAATGCAAATATAAGGCGGATTCTGGCGCCACGGTGGTGTAGTGGTGGGTAACATTGCTAGCCACACGGAAGGTCTGGGTTCGATTCCCGGGTGAGCCGTGGTTGTTAGTGTGTGTCTGGGGAAAAAACTCTGATTAATAACTCTTGTTTATTAATCTGAGGGAAAAAACAATTGCGTGATTGCAAATATCACTTGCATGAGTAGATCGACTATAGGGTGATAAAACCCATTGTCGCGAGCTCACGGGGGAGTTAAAAAAAAGGCGAATTCTGGCGTTAACCAGGTAACGATATGTTGTTACCAGGTTTGGTGAGTGATTGGTTACTGTATCGATACCAACTCGGGATCAAACCCCAGAACGTTCTCGTTACTTAAAGTATTATTTATGGCATAACGTGAACGTAACTACTTAATGGACAATTTGCACATTTTTTGGAAACATGAAAAATATAAGGATTGGTAAGTACATGATGCCATTGATGTTTAAAAAATCAACCTATGACCTCTCATAATGTGGTAATCACCGATTAATGAGCGCCAATCAACATCCACTACGTCACAGAATACACTATCTATCTTCGTTTGGCGTATTGACTGAGATGACTCTCTCTCTCTCTCTCGGGCGGGTAATATGGCCCCACTCCGTTTGCGATCATACAGTGAAATTCGCGTCTTCTTTTTCATTTATTTAGTATATTTTTGGGTATTTCGGAAAAATGTTTTCGCTGGTTTAAAAAAATGAAACTTTGTTGTCCCACGACTTTATGACCATCCCTGTATGATTCTAGTTTTCACCAAAACTAATAGATAGTCAAAAACCTTTCAACTTTTGTATTAAACTTTTTCCAGTAGCTCGTATAGTTTGACCAATAATCGACCGTTTTCTTACATACAGTATACAGTGTCAACCATTTGTTTTCGGGCCACCCTGAGAAAAAGTTTATTAATTGACCGATTTGACTCAAGGTTTTTTTAAATTGTTGAGCTTGATGAACTGTATCTTCTCGCCAAAAATGACCTTGCTCGTACAAAATCCAAGTCTTCAATATACCCACCAACCTACCTATCATCTCTTTTGCGAATACTGAAAATTACAACCGGCGATATTTGAGTAAAGTGATCTCACCACAGGTGTGAATCAAGAAAAATAGTTGATAAGTGAATAATCTATTTTTCGGTAAAATTTGGTATGGAACCGTTTTGAGGGATGCCGGAAACTGGCAAAGTTGGTCGTCGATTTTGTCAGATCAGTCATTTTTGGTGAGAAGACAAAGTTTGTCAAGCTCTACAATTAAAAAAAAAAACGAGCCAAATCGGTCAATTGATACACCTTTTTTCAGGGTGACCCGAAAACAAATGGGTCACACTGTATCAGCTACCCTGTATATTTTTGGAAAAAGATCTTCAAAAAAAGTGTGAAATATACAGGGTGTTCCATTTAAAAAAAAACAAAGTTATGAATTTTTCTTAACTATCTGATCGTCTTTTGTTTACTTCTATTTCACTTACTGACGGTTCAGGTGAAACCTAACAACTCCTAAAGTTAAAGTTTTTCTCTCCAACAGGAAAGCCTGTAGGTATGGCACTAGATATCTCTGAAAACCCTGTGAATTCATGTACATTCTACATTTTACAAACAAAACAATTAATTTAATGACTAGGAATTTGTTTATTGAAACATGACAAACTTAGGTAATGACAAAACACACGATCACGACGATTCTTCACATTACTCGTCATCATTTACACCCTGCAAGAAGTCATCTAGTTCTTTAAGCACCGCTTCCGTCTTTAGCTTTTCTAGAAATAAATTCATCATTATAATAAATAAAGTTGGTACTTGGCCGTGTAAGTGGCGTCCTGATACCGAAATAATCAGTCATCCAGGTATCAGGAGAGCTCCATCAGTTACACAAATGGAACAATTATTACATTCCAGTAAATTGATAGAATCCTTACCAAAGTCCTCCTCATTTTTGATGTTCTCCCGCCTACATATCTGGTCGGCAAAATAATTCTTGGGGTAATAATTTCGATTGAAGGTCTCCATAGAAGTCCTCCAGGTCCGTTCCAGAATATTTTCTCTACTGGGCAGTACATTAGTATAGCCAAAATAGGACACTCGCTCAGGCTTGTCATTTTCGGGACATAATTTGCTCAAATCCACGTGGTTATTCAAGGCCATCCTCAAAGATATCTTGACCGCTTCACTGTTCTCCTTATCCTTTTCAGTAGTGCAATCAAAAATTTCATCCTGCTTGCGCTGAATACGCTTCCTGTAGGGCTCCATTTCCTTCTCTTCAAGTATCTTGTTAATTTCCGCCAAGTCTTTGTGGGAAATTCGGCTAGAATAGTTCCTGTACGGTTGGTAGTTGATGCTGAAGTTCCTTTTTCCTTCTGGACAACTCCTGCAGTCGTCCTTCTTCGTGCTCTTGACCAGTTTAAGTACATCGGCAGGAATGCATTTGGGGTCCACGACAATCAACCCTGCCCGGACTGCAGCTTTTTCGGCTTTGTTCTTCAACGCTGTTTTTTTCCAGTCGTCTGGATGTGGGCAATTAGGCCTGGCTTTGAAGTAGTTGACTATTTTCTGCCACATTGAATCAGAGCAGCCAGGTTTGACGATTTTTGGACAAATTTTTGGGATACTTTGGATCTTAGCCACTTTGGCGCACTTTGGCTTAGCAGGTTTAATTTGGCAATTGCTGCAGTCAAGTTTTTCACATAGTTTCTGTCTTAGGGCTTCTTTGAGGCTGCGCCGTTCCGATTTCTGGCTGCAAATGGTGAATTGTTCTTCCTCGGGCAAGGCACACGGGATGTTCTGTAGAAGAGAGTTATCTTTGCACTTGTGCTGACCTATCTCAATCTCGACAATTTCGTCGCATGTTTTACTGCAGCCCGAACTGTGACTGCAGAACGGTTTCTTGTTCTTGTCAAAGTACTCCTTGAAGGCTTCACAGGACAAGGACTGACCCTCACTTTTGATTCCGTGTTTGCATTTGTAGTACTCTTTGCCCATGGCTCTGTTGATTTTTGTCTGATTGGGATAGACATCGGGGATCGTAACAAATTCGTCAACCAGCGGTTTGCGGGGTTGCAGCCCTTGCATTGATTCAATGTCAATGGCGCATTCGCACACGTCCTTCACCACCTCGTGATCTTTGCATTCGGAAAAAGCCGGATACGGACTGTTGTTTTTCAGACCCGAACAATCCTTGCGCCGTGGCAATCTTCGGCAGATTTTTCTTGTAGTCCGTGGGCAGTTATTCAGAGTGAACTTGGGACTCGGCGGTTTTGGGTCGGAGTCTTCGTCGTTTTTAAAACGAACAAATTTTTTCACGCGTTGTCTTTGACGCGCAGTTGGAGATACACAGAAGTACGGACGAGTTGTCTTGCGGCGTCGGCTCCGCCTCATGGTGAAGGTCAACGAGTGATATTCACGAAAGTTAGTTGTTGATGTAGAAAAGCGTTTCACGTTGGAAGGGGGCCAACGTCCTTGTTTTTTAAGTTCACTGATGCGCTCACAATCTACGTTCTCTTCCTCGAACACCCGACGACTGTCCATTAGCTTCACACTTTTGCCAAACTCGTTACACTCTTGACTTAGACCTTCGTTTGACATGCACAGTTTGTCCCTGATGCACTGCTGCTCCTTGAGTACGTCGATTTTACCCTGTTTAGGTAACGTGGGCTGCACTAGTTCTAGATGCTTGTGTTTCAAATTGCGTGGTTGCAACGTCGATACCTTTTCCTTGTCCAGGGGACACTCGCTATAAGTCCGCTCAAGTTCTTCGTTCAAACAGTCGGAAAACGAAGGAAATGGAGCACTTCTTTTGGTGCACATTGGATCGATGTAGCTCTTCCTCACACAAACCATGTCCTTTTTCTGATCATCTACCATCTCGCACGAGAACTTCTTTTTATCCTTACCTTTGTTGACGAATGTGAAGATCTGCGACGTATATCTTCTATGATGAATGGGGGTGATTGGCAGGCTTAGCACTTCTGCAAAAGTAAGGTTACAATAGGGCACACCTCAATCGAATTGTGTCTTACCTTACCTTGATCAGCCGAAAGGGGCGACTCCGTTGTTGCGTGCGGAAGCTTCCCTGATATCATGCTGTACGTTTTGCGATAATCTTTGTTCGTCAGAGAATTTTTTTCAGGGTGAAAGCCATAACGACTTTTCCTGCATGTCCACTGCGGGGTTTCGGTGACAAACGGATCTATTTCCCGAGGGTAGTTGTCGGAAAAGGACGAGTAAGGAGGCTCGCTTTTCTTGCAACAAACTGGAGGGCGTTCTCTTTTGCAATCGTCGCGTCGGTTGGACGCGACGCTACAACTGATTTTGTAACGCGGACACTTACTCTTGCAAACCAACGATTTAGACTTCATTTTTTTGCACACTTGTTTGGCATTGTCGCACTTGGCTTGTTTCAATTCAATCTCAGATTTGTCAAGTTTTTCCGACGTTGATATGGCCCTTGATGACACAGTAATAGAGTTGTCCCTCTTCAGCCCTTTCTTTTTTTCTGGTAAATTTATGGATCGGACTACTTTTTGAAATGTTATCTTGGAGTCACCCTTTTTTACGAATTGCAAGTGGCTGTGGCTTCGTAGCTTTTGTGGAACTAGTTGATCCAGTTTCTGAGCAAGCTTGGGGCTATCACTGTTTTCTTTTGGAGGGGAAGACTGATAATGTTTGCCTGAGTTGAGACTGGAACTGGATAGCTTACGATGTGGGGCGCCCCTAGAATACATAGTTAACAAACATCGTAACAGAAGAGAACTCACCGGATGGACAGCGGTCCAGCCCTCTCGTTAGAACAAACGCTTTTTTTGGCGGCACAGGGGTCTTTATTTGATACTTCTGGCTCACATCTACCTTTTTCTATACATTTTTCGTCCACCTCGTTACATACTGGGACTTCATACTCCCAACATCCCCAGTCGGCTCTTGGAAACTTTTTGCAAGGATCCGGTACCACGCAATCGCGGGCCTCATCTTCACAAACCAATCTGCGGCAGTTCCAGTCCACCATTGGTGGATCCTAAACCAAAATTATTAGGAAAATACAAGGTGGGGCAATGGAAAGATTCCACGTCAATTTTCCGAATTTTGCAAATCTGTTGATGATCTTGTTGTATACCAAACTTGATGAGAGAAGCTTGGCTGAAATATTTTCAAAATGATGACACTTCTTGAAATACCAGAAGTTATACATACAGGGTGTCCCTGAAATGACAGTACACCACACCTGTTTAACCACAAAATCCTTGACCAAAAATAAGGTGACGTAAGCAAACTTACCTATATCCAAAAATGTTCCGTTAAGCTTACAGAGGACGACAAAGATTCAAACAAAATTTGATTTTTCCTTCATTTTTCGAAAACGTGCAGATCAATTTTGATAATTTTTGGTACCTAGTCTTGGACCATGAAATGACGTTTTTTGTTTCAATAGTGACCGGTTGTAATTAACCGGAAGTGTTATAAACGTGACGTGACATGAAGTTATTTGTTTTGATTCTTTTTGGAATTGACTTTTTGATAATTCAGATGCTTGTATCTGATAGTTCAATGTATTGGGGAGTTTTTCTCTCATGAGAAATTTCGCTGGGATAAGTGGTTGTGCCAGAAAAAAAATATTTTCAATTAGCTGCACAGATATTTTATTATTGATTTATATCTTTCTAGCATAACTACTTATCGCAACAAATTTTTTGAAGAGAAAAAAACTTTCTTACTGCATAATTAGATTCCATGTAAAATCAGTTAAGGTCATATGAATGACTCATATGTAGCTATATCTTTTGATTTTTTATGGATTTGACTTTCTGATAATTGAGACGTTTTCATATAATGACGCAGTGTAAAGGAAAGCTTTTTCCTCTCTTGAAAACATTTTCTGGGATTATGCTAGAAAAAAATGATTCTATAATAAAATATCTGTGTACCTAATTGAAAATATTTTTTTATGGCACAACCACTTATCCCAGCGAAATTTCTCAGGTAAGAGAAAAACTTCCCAATGCATTGAGCTATTAGATAAAAGCAACGGAATTATCGAAAAGTCAATTCCAAAACAAATCAAAAGAAATATCAACATGAGACGTCAACTCTATAACACTTCCGATCAATTACAACCGTTTGCTATAAACAAAAAACGTAGTTTCATGGTCCAAGACTAGGTACCAAAAATTATCCAAATCGATCTGCACGTTTTCCAAAAATGTAGTAAAAACCATTTTTTTTTAAATCTTTGACATCCTCTGTAGGCTTAACGAAGCATTTTTGGATATAGGTAAGTTTGCCTGAATCGCCTTATTTTTGGTTAAGAAATTTGTGGTTAAACGTTGTAGAGTCATTCCAGGGACACCCTGTATTATAGTGTCAACTTGCTGATTTTATCACCATGTATATTGAAGTTTTGGATTCTACTCAAGACTATTATAGTTTATGTCTCATGCCATTTTGTTGAAAGTTCCAAGATTTTACCTCCCTGATTCTTAAAGTGACAAGTTTAAAACTTTCCACACTTTTTGTGAATAATTTTTGCAATTACGAGTTTGGAAGTTCTTGACTCATTAATGAAGTATGGCCATTTTGTTGAAGGTGATAAAGTTGTTCATAACTTCCTGATTTTTTGAGTGATAACTTTGTGACTTGAGAAGTTTAGAATTATTGCCTCATCAATAAAGTAGGGTCATTTCGTTGTAAGTTATAAAATTGTTTGAAACTCCCTGATTTTTTGAAGGACGACTTAATAACTTCCCAAACTTTTTGACAATAATGTCTGCTACTTTTTCTGAGAATTTCAACTTTGTGACTTGAGGAGTTTGGGATTTATTGACTCATTATTAAAGTGGGGTCAATTTATTGTAAGATATAAAATTGTTTAAAACTCCTTGATTTTTTTGAGTAAAAACATTCAAGCTTCCCATACTCTTTGTCAATAGATTCTGCTTCTTGTCCTGAAAATTCCAACTTTGTGACTTGCGGAGTATGGGAGTTATCGAGTCAATAATCAAGTATGGCCATTTTGTTGAAGGTAATAAAATTGTTTATGACTCCCTGATTTTTTGAGTAACAACTTTCAAACTTGGCCAGTTTGTAAAAAGTTTCGGAAATTTTTCCTGAAAATCCCAACTTTGTGACTTGGGGAGTTACCTATTGATTTTTTACTAACTATAAACCCTTCTCAAACTTTGAACATAGGTAAATCCGAAAATTATAGTGTAAATGTCCATAAATAACGGTGAAAAGTATCAAACTCACCTCACAAGGACAATCGCCTGCAACGAACCTGGGCAAACGTTTCGGTCTAACGACACAACCGTCATCAGCTCTGACCACATCAGTACAAGGAGGTGGCGGACATACCTTCTGTGGCTCATTCACCTTCAAATACAACCGCTTCATGGAAGGGTTAACAAAAGGTATGGGAGGGTCGATACAGGGACAGTTCCCAGCTACAATCGTGGGTAGTTTCTTTGGACTTGGTCTGTAACAATCATCAGACCTTGGAGGACACTTCTTCTCCGGACAAATTTTAGGGGGCTCCTGACACCTTTCATCCTCCTCAGGTACACACTTTGGAAGCCGCTTGAAATTAACATCCACCATTGGAGCTGGTTCTAGACAATCGCAGTCTTGAGGAACGTGTGGCTTCAACGGTTTAAAGTACGGCTTGCAACTATCATCAGCACGGGGCGTTTGGCAAGGTGGCGGATGACACACAGGCCGCGGTGGGTCTTCAAATCGCATCTTCAATCTGTGCAATTTAGGACTGGTTGTTGCCTGATAGGGATCAATGCAGGGACAAGGTGATGATTTTATTACAGGCAGCACCTTTGGTTTCACCTCCAGACATTCATCAGCACGGGGTGGACACGGATCGATGTCTCTACAGTCGCGATGTTCAATTAGTGGGGTGCAAGGCGCAATAGGAAGACGAACCTTTGAAGGCAAGAACGTCTTTCGTGGAAGATCTTCTGATCTGCATTCTGCGGGTTCAAGTGGGGGCTTGGCACGGACACGTGCAGCTTTGCGGCGGAATGGCTCGCATATATCACTACAAGCAGCCTTATTATCTTTTTTCTCCTTTTTCTTCCTACCGTAGTCCTTGGAACATTTGGCAAAGGAGCGAGTGGACATGTGTCGCTTGCCTGGCAGCTTGTTGAAAGCATCCAACATCCTATTGGTTCCCGTTGTGGTATCGTGCACCAGCACGGCATTTTCTTCTCTTTCCCTGAACTTTTGTTTGATCAGATCTGAATAGGACGCCCGATATTCGGCTCCACCCAGTCTATTTTGTTCTTCCTTGCGTAATTGCTTTTTTTGTTCAGATTCAAACAGTCGTATGAATGCGGTGTCCTCGTCGTTATGGCCTTGAAACTCCGGAGGAGATATTTGGATGGCAACAGGTATACTCCAGTGGCTGCCACCTCGAGATAGAATTTCATTTATCTTCAAAGTGGGGGGGATGCTGAGATCCGTGGTCATTCTGGTAGTACTGCCTTCTTTGGAGATGCACTTGTTGGTGGTTGAAAGTTTTCTGTCATCTTTGCAGGCTATGGCGGTAGAGTACTCACGTCTTGTTTTATGTGGACTGCCAAATCGTTCTGACGTGGCAGGTTGTTCCGACTCGTGATCTATTTTTTTGGGAAGCTTCCTTATGTACTTTGTGGGTGTTATCAACATCGGCGAGTACATATTATCAATAGACCCGAAAGGCTTGAGTTGATTAGGTTGCAGATGGTGAAACCTGTCTTGATTCTTCAACACGAAATTTCTCATTATGTTGTTATTGACGTTATCACGGGGTCTGGCTGCTTCTAGCTCAAACTGATGAACAGTATTAACATCGCTTTCCGTCTCCTCGGCAGCTTCGTTAGTTTCAACCTCTTGTGCTCTGTATTTCTCTGTGACTTGTTGTTCATTTGCAGGATCATCATTCCATTTAATCTCTTCCGATTCAGAGTCTCTACGTTCTCCTTTGTAGAATTTTTGACTGAAGCACAATTCCCGGCTCTGTTCAAGGTTGCTACCAGATAATGTACGTTCTGGGGTGATTATGTCTTTTATACATGATATGGGGCTGAGAGAGCGATTGCGACAAATGGTTGAGCCATTTTCCTGCAATTTTTTCTAATTTTTTTATATGAACAAAACATAAAGGAGGTACTTACAGTGCACTTCAGTTGGGGCAATTTTAACAATAAATTGCGAAACATTATGACGAAAATTTGGGTCCTGACTGGCGTATTACATTTCAAATTGGCAATGACGTTGAGTTTTACCTGGGTTGTCAATAGGTTTGCCACTGGTTTTTGATGTATACTGACAAGTAGGCCATTTTTAGTCAATTCACGATAAATGAGGACTGTTCCACAATACACCTAAACACGGTGTGTTAGCACTATGGAGCACGACTCCTCCATCATAGGCATCTATTCTGCTGTCATCTGTTTCAAGCTGATTCTGTCTAATGATATAAAAGAAAACACATCCATTGCGAATGTAATATCTTAATTACTGGTTCTGCATCCCGCATATCATGATGAAACCATAAAAACTGCAACACAAATGACGTCACTGCGCAATCGATACGAATTTTGATAGCGAGGCTCACATACCATGTGTAAGTTTTTCAATAAACACAATGGACCATTTGCACATTTTTTGAAAATATGAAAAATATAATGATCAGTAAGTACCGATGCCATTGATGTTTAGAAAATCAACCTACGACCTCTAATAATGTAGTAATCACCGATTAAAGAGCGCCAACCAACATGCAATACGTCACAGAATACACTATCTATCTCCATCTGACGTATTGACTGAGATGACTCTCTCTCTCTCGGGAGGATGATATGGCCCCACCCCTTTTGCGATCATGCAGTGACATTCGCGTCTTCTTTTTCATTTATTTAGTATATTTTTGGGTATTTTAAGGAAAAATTTTTTCTTTGGTGACTTTCAAATTATGTCTAGAATGCGTATATAAAATTTCAAGTCATTTGAAAATTACGAAAGCGTAGAAGGGCCACCAAGAAAATTTTTATGAAATTCCGACTCCGAAGTCGGAATTCTGACTTTGAACTCGGAATTCCGACTTCGAAGTCGGAATTCTGACTTTAAACTCGGAATTCTGACTTCGAAGTCGGAATTCTGAAATTAAACTCGGAATTCTGACTTCGAAGTCGGAATTCCGAGTTTAAAGTCAGAATTCCGACTTCGGTCCCCTCGCGATAGAAAAGGATAGACTTATGCGAAAAACATACAGTACAGCGGGATCTTCTATCTCATCCTGGCATCAAGCGTGGGGAATTGCTTCCCATATAGTTATTAATAGATATATGCTTGCAAGCAGAGTTTTTATCGAAAACGGTTAGATTTATCCAAACAAATACTAGGCGGATTTTGGCGTTAACCAGCTTACGATTTGTCGTTACCAGGTTTGGTAATTGATTGGTTATATATCGATAGCAGCTCGGGATCAAACGCCAAAACGTTCTGGCTACCAAAAGTAACATTTGGGGTATAACGTTACTACTCAATTTGGTACCTCCCAAGAGATTGGTCCCTACTTCGAAGAAAAGTTAGGTTAGGAAATTCGTAACCTGGTCGACGCCAAAATCCGCCTACTTATTACGTATACCTACCTTTCTATGTCAAAAGATTAGGAGAATAAAAATATTAACTCATAGCGGTTTCGATTGGTAAAATCGGGCAACACTCGGGCAATATTTATGTTCGATTGGTAGAAATCGAGTGGATTTTTATGTTCGATTGGGGAACCGGGTCAATGAGTTTTGCACTAAGTGCAGATTTTTCGGCACGAGATCTTTGAGCTCGTGCTGGTATAGTGCAATTTTAGTGCATTAGCAAAATTGAAAAAAATCATGAAAAATGGTGGATATAAACGTCGCGTGAGGTGAATCTGTGAGTGGACAACAGATTTCGAGTTAGAGTTATTATTGTTGGGATCTAGTAGTGCCGAAAAAAGAAAATACTGGCGTTGACGAGTTATGGAAAACGAGTACCTTTTCATTTAAGAGCTGGCGGGTGCATATACCTACCTAATTTCTCCAAAAAGTTGTTCCTAGTACCTATCTATGATCTGTATAATACAAAACTATTGATTGGTCTCAAGATTTTGTCATTTGGCAATGAGAAATGGACTTCTAATTAGTTTAGTTCAGAGTCACCTCAGCCGCTACGCAGAGACAACATAATATTAGATTTTCAAGAAGTTCAATGATTCCAATTTCAATTCAATCGGAATTTTACCGTGCAATATTATTGCACTCGATAAAAAATGTATGTTCGATTGGGATTGCCCTAGAGCAAATTTTCATCATAATTGGTTTTGCCCGAGGTCAAACCCAGTGCAGCCCTGGTTTTCCCAATCGAAAACACTATCAGAAAGTCGCATACAGTGTAGCACAAAGAAGTTGAGACCATCTAAATCAAAGTAGAGGTTCGTATGAATCGTATATGTGGCACCCTCCAAATTGAATTCCTCGTCTCAATAAAGCCCCAAATACGGGATTTCATTGAAATATTCTGAGCGTGGCAAAAGGCATTGCCAAAAAACTGCAAATAAAATCTAATCAAGTTCAGAAAAAATGTTATGGAAAAGGTGGCATTTTTTTTTGGTCTAGAATGCTCCGTTAATTTGTTGGTCATAATTTCCGGACACTCATCTGTACTTATGCGTATACCACACTTTTTGGTGTTTATATAGGGTCGAGTACAATTAAATGACTTGCGCAGCTAAATTTAATTAGGTGACTTAAAAAAAATGTTAGTTAATAGATCTCTATCACCTTCAATACCTATTGATTTGACGTTCCAGTTTGATGCATTCCCCGAAACATGATGATTATGTTTGAAAGTGTATGTATACTAAAGTAAGAATCAACCAAGAAATATACACAAACGTCATCAAGGCGCAGTCTTCGTCTCTTCATCTAATAAATATTTTTTTTGTGAATCTTGTGAAAACAAATCTAATAATGTATTCGATAATTTTAACTTGAACAGGAAAACTTCTTTTGTTTAAATGATCTCATTCTTATTCTACAAATGTTCATCCTTATTTTTCAATATTCTTGATTCATGGAGACTCCTTCACCTTCATCATCAAGCGATGTAACAAAAACATCTAGAATGCTGCTAATTAAAGTAAGATACTTATGAAAAATGTTTAAACCTATAAAAAGAAAAAAATTATAGAATCCAGTGCTTTTTTTTAGCCGCTCCGCCCTGGTTCACATCCTGGGTACGCCCTTATTGATCAACATTGATATACCTTTGGTTATACTATATAGTAAACAAACCGGCGGATTGTATCGTCTGAATTCAATGTTAACTGAAATATGACACATACAAATTTTTTGCATGACCTATGGACTATGGATAACAATCATAGTTATTTGTATTTAGGAAAGGTCCATTTCATTCAAGCAGCTTCATATCCGGACGAAATAAGCTTCAAAAATCTTGAAACCGCATTAAAATATCTCTTATTTTTCGTTGAAAACATTGGATTGAATTTTACCTGAAAATACATATGTTACAGTAAATGTTGGAAATTCAGTGAAAGCTAGCTTTTACTAGTTGATGCTAGCAATCACTTGATCCGTTAGGAAATGTTGAATTTTGAAGAATATTGTACACTTTTACTAGTGAATGTTGAAGAAACTTTATCAAATCAACTTTTACTGAAAGCAGTTAGACAAAGTACTTTTTACAACTTATTTCCGCCAAGGTGCACGGGGCATTAAATGATGTCGCTCACGCGACATCAAAATTTTTGCCAAACCCAAAAACTAACCCAGACTAACCCCTACTGAGAATACTTGAGTACCTATTTTCTATAATACGGTATCTGAACAATGTTCACATTGTACACCTGCGATTCATAACTCTCGTATTTTCCCGGGCGTCTAATCTGTCGGCGAATTCCAACTCGGACCAAAAAGGATATTTATAATTACGTCCAGTCAATTTGATAATAATTTGTAGCAGCTTTCACTAGAATAGTTACGTGAATGCTAACAATTACTAGTAAAAGTATGATGAAGTCGATCGAATTCAACTTTCACTAGCTAAATGTTTCCAAATCAGGAAAAGCTCACTTTTCCTAGTAACAGTTAGCTTTTACTGATTACCAGGTTTTACTGTGACATATGTACTAGTTTGGTTTTTCTCTGGTATAAGTTCCAGTATCCAGCAGTTTAGTTTATTATTTTTGTTTTTAATGTATTCGAAGAATCACTAGACTTAGTTTTTTTTTGCAATCATTTGTGTGTCAATAAATATGGGTCCAACTCTCGGTCCAACGACTGCTTGGATGTTTGTAGAAAATCGAAGCAACCAATACCTACACTTTTTTATTTTTTATGTTCATAAAGCGCTTCCGGAGAGTGACTAGATGAAAAGACTCAGAAAGATAATGATCGGCCTGTATCGAATTACTCTTTCCAAAAGCGCCACACACTATTTAATAGATAATAGGTGATTCATAACAAGATCATTGTACTTTATATAAACATTGGCAACCTTGCTTGGGAATCGTTTTATGAATGGAAAAATAAGAGAAAATCATTTCATCATACTGATCATACCTATCTCTATGTCCATGCAAAAAGGTGAAATGTCCACATCAAGAAGAAGTAGAGATAAGAAATTATGAGCATGTAATTGTTTTATTTGTTCTGGGAACGTTTAGTTCACGATTTTCCAAGAGGGAGACATTGTTTTGCCAACAAAGTTGTACACCGGTAAGCATACTCTACCTCTCAATCGTTTCCGCTTTTTATGTGTTATTGCTTATTACCTTTGTCCTTTACGCAATCTCTAAAAATATCGCTTTCCACATAATCATGAACGAAAAAAAAATAGCAACAATTTTAAGTTGAATAAAGGTTTTTTTTCAAATCTTTTTTATCGTAACATCTATCAAATATGAAACAAAACTGTACACAGAATATCCTAGCACAAGATAACCAAAAAAATTCAATTTATACTTTGCTAGTTATTGCACTGAAGTTAGAATTTGTATTTCTCAAAACAACACTCGATGGACATTTCGCCTTTCTTCCGTGGACTCTTCATTTATTATTACCTCTCACATCTGCACTGCATCTCTCAAGCAGCATACAACAAAAGGAGCATTCAGCATATCAAGCAGGACATATTAGAGACACCTCCAGAGCAAGACGAGTGGAGTTGGAGGCATGGATGGAAGCATTTTTGGTCATCTTCTGGCAAACATCGGCAAGGTTGCAGGGAGCTTAACCGTCGCGGTTGTCTCGAAGACTATGTATATGACGAAGAAGCAATCTGTCACGCACCCTTAATCGCAAGAAATTTAAAGATGCTTGCAGAAACCAAAGTTCAGCCTTTTCACCTTTTATACAGGAATGCAAGTGATTGGTTTCTTGGCAGAAATGAAAGTCCAATTCTTCACAAAAGTATAATCAAATTAGTGCACAGGATGCTTATTTTGAAGCTTACTACCCACGTCCGATTTTAAAAATGTTGGGGATCAAAGGGGTTGAACAAGCATCATTCAATGTTTCGTAAAAAACCTTCCGTTGGTTGGTGAGTTTCGGCGAATTTCAGAAATTTGACAATTTTTGCAGATTGGGTGGTTGGTCTTCAAATGATCACCCTGTATATTAATAATCAATTGAACAGAAAAAGGTTAGAATCTAGCGCCAATGAAAATAAAGACATTTGCGACTGGCTTTTAATGGGTACTAAGTATTTTTGTTTTGTTTAAAAAATATTGATATCATTGAAGTTTTTAAGTACTAAAATAACTGAATAAAAACAAAATCTTTTGTATTTCACATTTTTGATCTCACCTTCGAAATCTGTGACCTCAAATTACCCTCAAATACTCAAATGTTATGCCGCATGCTACTATTTGTAATGTAAAAAACATGGAAACATAAAATGTAAACAACATGGCCACCGGCATGTCTAAACTTATTGACCAACAAATTTTCGGATCATCTTATATGTTTTTGATTCCCATAAAATATTACCTAACTAATACCAAAAAATAAACTTTTAGTGGGAAATAATAATATTCATTTTTTTTTTTAAATATGCATTTCAGAACCTATACCTTATATGTTCTATTGACTTTTTCTTAGAATGACCTGAGAAATCGCACCTCTCATTTTGGGGGTTGAGAAACGTATCAGAAATTACCCTTTATACTGAATTTAACAAAGTGGAAGTCAAACTAAACTTGGAATTATTGTGTAAACCATCATATTTGTTTGGGACTAATGGAATCTGATAATCAGATTTGTAACTACAATATCCATGAGAACTTTTGTTATTTGATTTGAAGAAGTAGCTGATAATTCATGGAGTTTTGTCTCCATTTTTGGGATTCAGTTGAAAAAAGGGGGGGTGTTGAAAGTCTTGGTTTTCCCAAAAAACTTCTTTATTGATTAAATTGAGCTACCGGCTTTAAAGACTAAAAATTGCACTGGTTCCTTTCATGTATTTTTTACACCCTCTTTTTCCGTTTTTTTAGTCTTTAAAGCCTGATGATGCAGTGTTCAAGTAGCTGATAGCTCGCTCACACTAAGTAGTTCTACAATCTGTGTCTGAGGCTACGCAAGATCTTTTTTTGACACTCATTTGATTTAAAGTCGAACTGGACGCAGACTGAACGAGAAAATAGTACCCTGAACTGGGCGTTTTATAAGTGGTCAAAAGTCTTGCTGTAAATTTTCTACTGGCCTCCAGCTCTGTAGAAATGATAAAATATACAGTGAAGATTTGGTAATACAATGAAAAATATTGGTTAATGGTAGAGATACCCACATTTTTTTTCGCTAGATCTACCGTGAACATTCTCTAACATTGTGGACCTCCTCGCAATATACAGTATGTCCGCGGATGCGGTTAACAAGAGGTGAAACGGACCAAAAGTTTAAAGATACGACAAAAAGTCCATTCTTGTTAAAAATGTTTGCTTTCTGAAATAATAGGAGCTACGATGAGAAAATTGATTTATATTATACAGGGCGTCTCAAAAATGTAAAAACATAAAATTAAACAGGAGCAGTCATTTTTTCGACTTTTAACGTTAAATGATAAATAAAAATCTTTCTACAAATCTAGTCCTTACTCTAAATCCTTACTCACAGAAGAAAATTTGAATCTATGAAACTTTTAAAAAATTGGACAATACCTACAAGAACAGGTATAAAAGTCATGATAAGCAAGTGGAAAAATGCGGACTTGCAAAATTGTTTAATACTTTGAAAATTTCATAAATCAAAATTTTCTTCAGAAAGTTCCGAATAAGGGTTTTGATCAAATTTGGAACAAGTTTTCTATTTATCGACGTTAAAAAGCTAAAAAATGACTGTTTGTTCTTGTAGAATTTTATTTTTTACATTATTCGGAAATAAAAATCAATTTTCTCGACAAGCAGCCTTTTTCTTTATCAAGAAGGAGTTTTTGTCGTAGCTTTCATTTTTTGGTACATTTCACCTCTTGTTTACCGAACATACTGTATGTTTCATAATAATAGTGTTTTCGATTGGGAAAACAAGGGTTGCACTGGGTTTGACCTCGGGCAAAACCAATTATGATGAAAATTTGCTCTAGGGCAATCCCAATCGAACATACATTCTTCATCGAGTGATATAATATTGCACGGTAAAATTCCGATTGAATTGAAATTGGAATCATTAAACTTCTTGAAAATCTAATATTATGTTGTCTCTGCGTAGCGGCTGAATAGACTCTGAAACTTAACTAATTAGAAGTCCATTTCTCATTGCCAAATGACAATAAAATCTTGAGACCAATCAATAGTTTTGTATTATATAGATCATAGATACTAGGAACAGCTTTTTTGAGAAATTAGGTATATGCACAAGATCTTAAATGAAATTAATTCAGTTTTCAGTAGGTACTCGTTTTTCATAACTCGTCAACGACAGTATTATTTCCTTTTTTCGGCACTACTAGATTCCAACAATAGGATAGGCGGATTTTGGCGTTAACCAGGTAACGATTTGTTGTTACCAGGTTTGGTGAGTAATTGGTTACTGTATCGATACCAGCAAAAGTATTATTCATGGTATAACGTTACTACTTGATTAGGAACCTCTCAAACAATTTGCCTCTACTGCGAAGAAAAGTTAGGTTAGAAAATTCGTAACCTGGTTAACGCCAAAATCCGCCTAATAATAACTCTAACTCGAAATTTGTTGTCCACCCACAGAATCACCTCACGCGACGTTTATATCCACCATTTTTTATGTTTTTTTTTCAATTTTGCTAATGCACTGAGATTGCACTATACCAGCACGAGCTCAAAGACCTCGTGCCGAAAAATCTGCACTGAGTGCAAAACTCATTGACCCGGTTCCCCAATCGAACATAAAAATCCACTCGATTTCTACCAATCGAACATAAATATTGCCCGAGTGTTGCACCAGTGCTGCCTGATTTTACCAATCGAAAACGCTATAAGATGATGAGTGTTTGAATCCTCAGGCGATTTTATGATTGGTGATAAAGATAAAATCATACGATCGAGGTAGAAAGGACGATGAACAAAAAAAGCTAAATCTGTCAACTCAACAAGGATTATCAACTAATTTGACTGTCCAATTTTGTTGTCACCATGAAAACCGTTAAAAAGTTATAAATTGGATTAATTTTTTTAACTCTCAACTTCAAAGTGAATAATTCTATAGCAAAGCCCGATATCAAAAAGTCCTATTACTATTCATGACATGACCTTGTATACAGTGGCTGTTGAGAATTAAACAAAAAACAGGTTTTCTTTAATTTCGGAGAAGATGCTCACAATATTTTGTTGACGTTTGTTGGGTACCCTAAATGAGTTTAAACATAGTGGAGTAGTTCATCTCGCCGCAATGCCCACCGTAAATTATGATCCCAGAAGACATTCACCAAACTTTTGAAAGTGAAAAATGATGTTCGTAACATAATTTTAAAATTTAAATGGTGAAGGGGCTTAGTGGATTATAATGGTGAAAGCCTCAGAATTTCAAACATTTTAAAAAGACTCTTGATATCATGGTGAAAACAAAAACTGTCGTGTAACGTGTAATTTATTTTTTCTACGAGCGTTCGCAAAGTAAGCACTTCGCACACTCATTTGCGTGTGCAAAGTAACCTTTTCCCGCACTAGTGCGGTAAAAATTTTTCCCGCACTCAAATGTCAACTCAAATAACTACCTACCAATTTGTTGTTTTAAACTTCGTTTCCATACCAACCAAACTGTAGATAATGCACTTTGTAATGCACAAAATAATGTTCTTGTCACTTTTCCCTTTTCAGTCAAAATCAAAATGAAACACACAATTTTTTTTTGCGTTAAAAACGCATTCGCCAGTAACGTAAACAAACATTGATAATGACGACTTTCAATCGGCATTTGTGAGTTGTTCTTGCTTGATTTCGGTGCAAACTACTGTGTTTATCGGAAGTCTTCGAAAGATTTGAGCTGAATACTGGCATCAAAAAAACCTGATCATGTAAACAAACAAACGGAAAATCATATTTATAAAAGTATAAACGATTAAACGGAGACTGACTGACGCAGTCTAGAGTGTCATGTCAAATCAAAACAGTGTTGCCAATAGCAAAGAATAAGGCGACAAAAGAGGAAATTTTATGAACAGTAATCGGACATGCCCTTGCATTTCAAATATAAAATAAATTAAATATGATTTTGATTATACCCATATTATCCAATTTTCAGCTGCCGCCACAAACTGTTCTTTCAATATTAATATATTGTTAAGCATAAATAATCATTATTCTCAAGTTCTATGTTTTTAAGTGCGTTCAAATAATATATTATCTGAAGTTTTTCGTGTCTAATCTGTGAACGCTCGTAGAAAAAATATTGTTCCTAAAACGTTCGCAAAGTGTCTTTCCCGCCCTTAAAGCATATCCGAACTCCGCTTCGCGTCGTTCGTCTAACTGCTTTTGCGTGCGGGAAAGCATCACTTTGCGAACTTGTTAGGAAAATAACTATTTTGTAGGTACCTTCTCTTATTTCATTTTTTTTTTAGTTTTTTCTTCTTAACAAAACCAAAGTATGAAACCATGACGAACCAGTGAAAACAAATTTATTTAATACATTAAAAAAAGAAGTCATCAGAAAATTAAAAATCATTTGAAAATATATCATCACATTCAAAACTTAAAGAACAAAAAAACAACAATGTTATTAGTGACTGAAAAAATGCCAAAGCCAGAAACAAAGTTGTGGAAGAGAACAAAATATTAGCGAAAATCACAAACTTCATAGAATAAGAATTACACTTCAGATCAATCGATTTATTTCTCTAAACCACAGACAACATTTCTCCAAGGTACCTTCCACAACTGCACTCCTCCAGAGGCTGTCCCCAAAGCAACAAAACCAGGCCTGAAACAATTATTTATATAACAAGCCCGCAACCTCTTTCCACAAACTTTTTCCCATTAATTGCCATGCTCATCAGCGCCCTCTTGGCCACTTTCACGTCAAAAACCACATCCACTTGTCGGCCTTTAACCAAATCGTACACTTCCAAACATCCATTTTGTCCTGCACACGCTAAAAGCCGTTCCTCATGCAGGACAAACGACAGGTCATTGAGGAGAGTTTTGGTAAATATTATCTGACAGGCATCGTCTTGGAGGAGGGAGTAAACACGCATCTCCCCGTCAGTACTGCTGGCTAGAAATAAATGCTTGCGTTGTAGAAAAAAACGCACACATAGTATTTCCCCTTGGTGTGGTTCGTAGAACTTATACAGAGGGTCAAACACGAGTTCGTCTTTGAGACTTTTAACTCTGATGGCCCCCAAGGTGGAGCACCTTGCCACAAGCCCCCCTTCTAGACCCACGACGAAGACGTCCTGTTGAAACTGGTTAAAGTCCAAAGACACCACGCCCAAACTATCCTTGCCCATGAGATCCTTGTTTATTTCTACAGCAGTGGTCAGTTGGCCTAGGACGGGGGGCCGCATTTTGTACCTTGAAGACCATGGTCAGGACAATTTGATACTTGAGACCTTCACTTACACGGTTTTTAGTAAAAGAGTCCCGTCTAGGATCCATAGTTTGACGCGACCTTCCACACTGGATGATACCAAAGTGACCTTGTCAAAGTGACAAGTCCACGAGATTTGTGTAATATAGTCATCGTGGGCGCTCAAGTTGCAGATAAGGGTGTCGACGTCACTATCCACATTCCACAAGTGGATGTGGCCTGAAATCAATTCAATTGAGGTACTTTAACTGGGGACAATTACCTGTAAAGGTGGCTGCCGCCAACAACACTGCATTTTGCGGATGAAACTTGAGGCTGGTGATGCAGTTTTCAGTACTTAGACGTTTCTTGATGGTCAAATGGTCCCTGGGTAAACTTGGAAAATATCAAATTGCCGGGATTCATCCTTACCTAGTAAATTGATAGATTTCAACGTTGCCAGTATGGTAGCACCACGTCTTATGCTTAAAGCTATAGGACAAACCTAACAAGGTACCACTTGCATTCCAATCAATGCACCCCACCAAAGGCACCCCTTTTTCCTCCTTGCCAACTTCCAGTTCCTGCACTAGGTTACACGTGGCATCGACACTGTCCTCTGAGAGCTTGTAACCTCTAAACACCCTGGAATTGTTGGACTTATCAATCTGCTCCTTGACCTTAGGATAGATTGTTCTCATGAACTCAGCCAGCTTGTCCATGTCCACGTCACTTTGTGCAGGAGGAGGATCGGTTTGGGCCTCTTGAACGACAGTGGTGGAGGTGGAGGTGCCTGTGGACGCTGTCTCCATGGAGGTTTGAGAAGAGGAAGCTGTGTGCACTTTCTTCACCTGCCATTTCGATTCGAAACCGACACACTCGTTGTGTGTTGTTTGGAACATTTTTTGTTTGTGTTGTCGGTGTTGCCTTGGTTACTTATAGAGATGTAATGTACTATCGTTTTTATTATTGATTGACGTTACACACCAAATAAAGTCTGCAGCTTGTTGCTTTTGGCCAGCACTGCTATGACTATGATTAGAACTATAATAACTATAACTAAAACTGATACGGTAACTAGCAAAGATCGTTCGCACCTGGTTCGTCTAGCGCAGCAGCAGTACTGCTCTCTATACACCCTACTAACGTACTGATTAATGACAATACAACTACTAAGATTCACTTACTCCAAGCTCTGCACACTGGGGGCTCTGGACGTGCTCCTCAAGCTCCCCTCGAAGCCTTTATTGTCATAGGCAACTTTGCTGCTCATGCGCGAAGCAGTAGACGCTTTTCTAGAAGGAGGTTTTCTCTCGTTGTCCACCGCGAACTTGGGTTCCTCTTCAGGGATGGTGGGGGTGGAAGGAGGTTTGCCCTTTTTCTTAGTTTTTACAGGTTCCTCGGTGAGGGTGTTTCTTCGTGACAGAGCCGGCACCTCGGTTGGGGAGGGTTTTTCGGGCAGAGATATGTTGGACATTCGTTTAGTTTTGCTGAATGTTGCCGACATTCTGGGGGGCACCTGTTTGGAAAGATGATTGGTTGAGTGATGTTGATTAGCGTGCGTTGATTGGTAAAACAAACGTGTCCCTTCTTGGAAACGTTGAGCGCAACAAGGACGATTGCGTTTTGAATGATGATTGAAGAATAATGGAGAAATTACGATGGTCTGAATTTCGCTGAAATTACAAGTGAAAAAAAAAGATATAAAAAAACATGAATGGACTAGATCAAATTCAAAAGTTATAAGGTTTTAAATGATAGAAGAAAATTGAAAATGTTGACAGCATATCAAATTTCGCTTGGATTTCAATGGATGAAAAATCACAAAAAAAGTAGATGAAATTCTCTACAAATTGATGGTAGAGTCATTGAATCCGGCCAATCCGTTCAAAAGTTGAAGCGTTATAAACAACAGAAAATGCAAAGTTGACAATATTCTAAGTTTCGCTGAAATTACAAGAGATGAAGAATTAAAAAAAATCATGCAAAAAGTAACTTAAAATCCCTATAGAATGACGCAAGAGTCATTGAAATCGTCTAGTCCGTTCAAAAGTTATAGTGTTTTAAATAATAATAAAAAAGATGGAAAATGTATTATAATAATTATAATATTCTAAATTTTACTAAATTTCAAGAAATGCAAAAAATCACAAAAAAGAAAGAAAAGATAGTTTATCAAGTTTTCTATAAAATGACTCAAGAGTCTTCAAAATCGACCAATCCGTTCAAAGCTAAAGTATAAGAGCTACCAGAAAAAGTTGAACACAAAAGTTATAGGGTTTTTAGATATCCATTAACTGGTGATAATTTGAAGTATACAGGGTCGGTGATAAAGTCGTGGCACATCAAAGTTGCATTTTTTTAAATGGAAGCCCCTGTATTTTAATTGATATTTCAATTCTTTCTTCAATTTGGAACAAAAATACAACTAATGTTCCTAGATTCAACCGTTATCAAGATATCGCGTCTTAAAAATGGCATTTTTGCACCTTTGACATGCTATAAAACTCAAACTATTCAAGTTAGAGAAGAATGGTTTGCACTTTCCTATCTTAACTTTCCAAGAGCTATTCAAGGAGATTAAATTCATTCTTGTGTAAAGATGTCAAAATGTGTCAAAAAAAGTTGACAGTTGACGGTACCTTCTATTCTAATGACAAAATAGCTCTTGAAAAGTTAAGATAGAAAAGTGCAAACCATTTTTCTCTAACTTGTATAGTTTGAGTTTTATAGCATGCCAAAGGTGCAAAAATGCTATTTTTAAGACGCGATATCTCGATAATGGTTGAATCTAGGAACATTAGTTGTATGACAATTTTTGTTCCAAATTGAAGAAAGAATTGAAATATCAATTAAAATACAGGGGCTTCCATTAAAAAAATGCAACTTTGATGTGCCACGACTTTATGACCAACCCTGTATATTTCAAATTATCACCAGTTAATGGATATCTAAAAACCCTATAACTTTTGTGTTCAACTTTTTCTGGTAACTCTTATACTTTAGCCAATAATCGACTGTTGCCATACATATCAGCGACCCTGTATATGTAATTGGAGAAAATTAAAAATGTTGACAATATTCCAAATGTTGCTGGAATTTAAACAATTAAAAAAATCACAAAAAACTATGAAGAAAGTAGATCAAGTTCCTTATAAAATGACGCAGGAGTCATTAAAATCGTCCGATCCGTGCAAAGGTTATAGCGTTTTGAATAATTATTGTAGAAAATTGAAAATCTTGACAATATTCTAAATTTCGCTGAAATTTCAAGAGATGAACAATCATAAAAAATCTATCAAGTAGATATGCTCTGTAGTTTTGTGGCGCATCCATGATTTACCTGTTTTTTTTGGGTATTTCGCCACACCCTATCAAAAAACAATCAAACTAGTGTTAATATACCGGATCTTCCTTATTACCTGAAAAAAACTCTATTAGTAAACAATAAAACCTAACAATATCAAACGTTTCAGAAGCGAATCTGCTTCCGTCGTCAGTGGAACCTGAAAAAGAAACAAATTATTCAAATTCAAAAATTATTCTTCGTTTTTTTGTGATTTCGCAGTAAAAATTGTGTTTTTTGTGTTTTTGGCACAAAACGTCAAATAGCAATAAAAAATTTGAAGTCAGATCATAGTATAAAAATACTTCCTGCAGATAAAGGTAATGCAACAGTAATTTTAGGTAACACAACCTATGAAAATAAAATAATTTCTCTAATAAATGATGGAAATTACACAAAACTGACTAAAGATCCAACAGAACGTTTTGAAAGACAAATATATTCGAAACTCAGAAAACATAAAAGGTTTTTTTCAGATAATGAAAGATCTAAACTGACACCACATAATACCAAAGCACCCCATTTTTACGGTGTGCCTTCAATACATAAACAGAATATACCATTAAGACCAATAGTCAGTGGTATTAACTCACCAACTCATACATTTGCCAGATTTTTATTAAACATACTCACTCCTTTATCAGGCAACATCAGTAAAAGTGACATTTTGTGCCAAAAACACAAAAAACACAATTTTTACTGCGAAATCACAAAAAAACGAAGAATAATTTTTGAATTTGGATTAATTGTTTCTTTTTTAGGTTCCACTGACGACGGAAGCAGATTCACTTCTGAAACGTTTGATATTGTTAGGTTTTATTGTTAACTAATAGAATTTTTTTCAGGTAATATAGAAGATAATGGGTAATATACCCAAAAAATCAGGTAAAACAAAAAATCTTGGAGAAAGCGAGTTAAAATCCCTATAAAATGACGCAAGGGTCAATAACTTCACTTATATTTTCAAATTATTGTATTTTCTATAGCTGCGAAGCTAGAATAAAAAGACATATCTATTAATTATTAATTATTTATAAATTGGCCTATCAGTTCAAAAGTTATAACGTTTTGAATAAAATTGAACATGTTGACAATATTCTAAATTTCGCTGAAATATCAAGAGATTAAAGATCATCAAAAATCATGAAGAAAGAAGCTCAAATTCGAATTTCCCATAAGATGAAGCAAGAGCCAATAAAATCGGCCAATCTGTTCAATTTTAATGACTGAAGAAAATGTTGACAATACATATACTAAATCTCACCGAGATTTCAGAAGATAAAAAAAATAAAAAAAATCATGAAGCAAGTAGATCAAATTCCCTACAAAATGACACAAGAATCATTATTATCGATCAATCTGTTCAAAAAATATAGCGTTTTGAATAATTGAAGAAAATTGAAAATGTTGACAATATTCTAAATTTTGCTAAAATATCGGAAGAAAAAAAATTACAAAGTAAGGAGATTACACTCCCTACAAAATGATGCAAGTTTCATCAAAATCGGCCAATTCGTTCAAAAGCTATAGCGTTTTAAATAAATGAAAATGTTGACAAAATTCTTGATTTTGATAAGATTTCAAGTGATAAAAAAACTCACAAAATCTTGAAGAAAGTAGATCAAATTCCCGACAGAATGACGCAAGTCATTAACATCGACCAATCCGTTAAAAAGTTATAGCGTTTTAAATAATTGAAAATGTTGACGCTGAAATTTCAAAAGATAAAAAATCACAAAAGATCACGAAGAAAATGCAAATTCCCTACAAAATGACGAAAGTATCATCAAATTTGGCCAATTCATTCAAAAGCTATAGCGTTTTGAATAATTGAAAAAAAATGAGAATGTTTACAATATTTTGAATTTTGCTGAAATTTCAAGAAGAGAGAAGTGGCAAAAAATCAAGAAGAAATCAGATCAAATCTTCTACAAAACCAAACAAGAATCATTGATATCAACCAATCCCTTGAAAAGTAATAGCGTTTTGAATAATTGAAGAAAATTGGAAATGTTGACAGTATTCCAAATGTCGCTCAAATTTCAAGATGATAAACAATCACAAAAAAACTATGAAAGAAGTTAAGTAGATCAGATCTCCTACAAATGGACTGAAGAGCCATCAACATCGGCAAATCCGTTCAAAAGTTATTGCATTTTAAATAATTGAAGAAAATTGGAACCGTTGACAATATTCTAAATTGCGCTGAAATTTCAAGAGATAAAAAATCACAAAAAATCATACAGGAAGTGGATCAAACTTCCTATAAAATGACGCAAGACTCATTTAAATCGGTCGATCCGTTCAGAATTCAAAGCATTTTGAATAAACTATAAAATCAGTCAACTAGTTGTCCAAGAAATCTGAAATTAAGTTACCTAAAAATCATTTAAGCACATCAAAACAATGTTCACATGAACCGACGTTAAAATCATATAAGTAGGCATAAAAAGTCACATTAAAAAACAATAAAATAATCCAAAAAGTCGATCAAATGATGTGAAATAGGCATTAAAATCACTTAAAAAATCCGTAAAAACTCTCCAAAACAATATTAACATAAGAAGAAGGTTAAATCAAATGATAGGCATCGAAAATCATATGGAAAAACTATAAAATCACTTAAAAAAAACCTTTCAACTCCACTAGAACCATGCATGGACAAAGGTGAATGATACGAGATAGGCATTGAAATTACTAATTAAATAATTCGAGCACACTAGAACAATGTTAAAATAAACCAACCCTAAAATCATTCAAGAAGTCGTCCAAATGATGTGACATAGGCATTAACATTATTAAAACCGTTAAACCCAACTAAAACAATTTTAACATAGAGGAAAGTTGAAATAACATGAAAAGACAACAAAAATAATTTTAAATCACTATATCAGTAGTCCAAATTATGTGAAATTGACATTAAAATCCCTTGAAAACACGTTAAAATACAATCACACATTTACAACACATTACATAAAAAATTAATAGATGTATACAGGGTACTCACATACTACCAAAAAAAAAATACATTAGCATTTTTTCATAAACAAAAATAAGTTTTTTGAAATTCAAAATTTTTTTAAAGTTCCAATTTTCTTTTTCTATTGCGTGCTGATACGGAAACAAATTAGCTCACTATTATTTTGAAAGTTCAATTTTTTCCCTCAAATTATGACCATAATAGTTTAAATAGCTTCCTTATTTTGGACATTACAACCAAATATATAGTGACACGTCTAAAACATTATACATTTTCTTAGCATATGGTCTATACAAGATGATGAAAAACCGCAACCAAACAAAACTCTACTCACATGAGATTACAAATTTTGTCCACACAAAAAATGCATCACACATCCCCCAACAAGACGTGATTATGTGAATACGTTGCTCCAATCGAGACGAAAACTACGTTCAACGCTTTTACTGAAAATTATCAGATACTTGTTGAGAGACTTGGTCAATATAAAACGTAACCCGATAAGATAAGACGCACAACAAAAATCGAAATTGTACGAGGGGGAGACTAGTAGTAGGGAGAAATAACATTTTGAAAATTTTGGCGGGAGATTTCGCGAGTTTCAACAACCTCTACTATGACTCTTGAGGAAATTGCGCACCGGGCTTTCCCAACTTCCCTTGTATTGATCATGTCAAGACCTATAGAATTGAGGCTTGACAATCTGACAATCAAAATTAGTTACATTTCTCTACAGTTTTAACATACTTTTTAGAACCAATAATGGTACAAGGTAAGGATCAACAATTTCCGTACCTAGTATCAGTGTTCCAACAGAAATTAGCACAAGTCAGCCTCCAACTTTCCACGGTTCAGCCTCAACATTTCCAGCCATAAGAAGGGCGGTAATCGCCGCCAGAATCCCGTCCAGCCGACAGTTTTCTCAAGTTTTCACTCGAGATCGCACATTTTTCCCAATGTCGTGAATAAAACTTCCGTTGAAATGGCCCAATTTGTTACGCACATCCAACCCACCTTGGTGGAAGCCTCTCACCATCACATACCGCACCCCCATCACTACAAAGACCACCATAAGGATGAAAAGGACCATCATAAGGATAAGAAGTCTAAAACTGGTAAGTCTATTGATTTCTGAAAAATTTGCACCAAATCAACAAGGACTTGTTTCAGGCCACTCTCCCCACTTTCCAACCCTTCCGATCACCACCAATCACCACCACCACGAGGAGCACGTCGAACAAGAGCGGAAACGAGACTCGGGCCAGTACCTGGATTCGCATGGAATACCTCACGTGTACCAGTTGCACTTCATTGACTCCCAAGGGATTCATAGGGACTATCATGGATATGTGGAGGAGTGTGAGAATAAGGATCATCACACAGAAAAGGAGGAGATTCAGATAAGAAAGGCGGTTCCTGAAGATAGGAGTCCGTATGAGAAGAGTCCAGGGAGTAATAGGCCTGTACCGCCGCAGTTCATCAACTTGCACTCAGTGCATGGGGAGAACAAGTACCACCCTGTAAGTACCCAGAATCTATTCAAGACCTATAAAATCTCAATCCAAACAACTTTAATAACACAAAGAAAGTGACAAGTGTCCAGACGACTCTTGTCAAGTTGCCAAGAGAGTCATTCAACTATCCAGACTTTCCGGCGTCACTTTCCAGTTACGACCTTTCTGGAGCCAGACATGGGTCGATAACGGTATCTCCTCTTCGAATATTTGATCGATAGCTCATAAAAGTTTACGAGTTGTTTTTGCCAAAAGAACTGTTCTGGCACAGAAATCCACATTTTGCCGCATAGGGGTTAGTTAAGACACACCCTTTTATATTTCGGTGGATTTGGAGTGTAAAGTGACTTTGTTGTACAAAGTTGATATCGATCTTCAAATATTTGCCACGTGCACACATTACTGCGCAGAGCCACGTCCTTTTGTAGTACGATGGAAGGACAAAGTAAATGGAGTAACAAATTTCACATTCAAATTCTTTTCCTAGTACATAAACCCAAATTCTCCTGCCAGGCACGTAGCCATAAAATGTATATAAAGAGGGAGGTCCGGAATGTTCGAATAAAAACATACAAAAGCAGCAGCTAAGTGTCGCAGCCGTTAAAGATAATGACCGTGCTAGCTGGAAACAATGAATTTAAAATGCTCCATAAAAGTTATCGTGGCGTTGTATAACACGTGTTATTATTTTTGGTAGGAGGACATGCAAAAAAGTTGAGTTTTAAAGACTAATGAAGTATACACACACAAACATATGGACCCCCTGTTCCGCATTGTGATTTATATGGCGTAAGTCGTTAATTTGAATTTCACACATGCGCATTCTTTTGCGCAAAGCCACGCCCTTGCATAATCCAGTAAGTTTGGAATGTGAACCTTCATTGTAGTACTTTGATATCCAGAATCGCTCGATGTAATTTTGAGTCTTGACTCAAGGATATTCGATCGATAACTGGTAAAAGTTGATGAGATCATCATTTTGGCACAATAACTCCTGCCACAGAAAGCCTTGTTTCGTCGCATTGTGGGTTGCCTGCAACAAGTCGTTGATATGAATTTGTCCCGTAGGCATTTCATTGCCACGCCCCTGTATAAGCAGTAAAGTTGAAATATCCTTATTTTGATCGCATTCACTCTTCAATTATTATTGTAGCTGGATTTGCACATGGATTCGAGTTTTGGAGGAGACTACTTTTTTCTGAGGGAATTTTCTGCGTGAAATTTTTATTCAAGATGTGGCTTCTTAATGTCTTGCTTGCTTCAGCTACGAGCTTTTTTGATGTTTTCACCTCTGACCGACTGTTGAGCACAGGAAAACAGTACAAAAGCTCATTTCCGTTTCCTTCCAAATAAGTTAATGATAATATTGAATTGGCGGTTATTTTGAATTTGACGCATGCGCATGCAACTGCGCAAAGCCACGCCATCTTATTGTTCAGCGGATTTAGAATGTGAATGAAATGAATTCCCGAATTCAGTGCTTAAACTCCTCTACTTTCTTTTTGTAGCCTATATTGATCTATACCCATGATACTACGACAAACATCTATACCAATGTCTGTGGCAATGCTATACATAACTGCGAAGAAAATCAGAGTTTTTATTATAATATTGAATAAATAATTTCTATTTTATATTTGAATGGTCAATTGCCGAAGCGAGGGGGTTTAATTATGGAGATTAATAATGTTTTTCTTCATTATTCGTGATTGTTCACTATTTTTTGAAATATAAATAAATAATTTATGGAATTTTATTTTGACCGAGCAGGGGTGTTTAGTTCATGAGTGTTTGGGTAAGTTTGGGTAAGCTGGTTTATATCAGTATGAGTTGATTTACGCTTGTGTGAGTTAGTTTGGGTAAGTTTTGGTCAGTTTGGGTTGGTTTGCGGCCGTTTTGGTGATTTTGGATTTGTTTTGGTCACTTTTTGTACATATTCAAAAACAGGAAGTTGATTCACCAAATTCAATTCAAAGCTAAAATTTTAAAAAATGATGACAATTTTCTTGGTCTATTCTGTGGTTTTTATGGGTTAGTCGATCAGTTTGGGTTAAATTTGGTCAGTGTTGGTCAGTTTGGATTAGTACTGGGAAGTTTGAGTTGGTTTTGTTCTGTTTTTTTTTAAGTTTGGTTAGTTGGGGTTAGTTGGGGTTAGTTGTGATTACATTAGTTTGGGTTGGTTTGAGTTAGTTAGATTTGTTTGTTAAGTTTTAGTTGGGTTTGGTCAGGTTGGGGAGGTTGTGGACA
Organism: Orchestes rusci; assembly: GCA_958502075.1. Taxonomy (NCBI): domain Eukaryota; kingdom Metazoa; phylum Arthropoda; class Insecta; order Coleoptera; family Curculionidae; genus Orchestes; species Orchestes rusci. Next base: position 13,889,996 of record OY293311.1, read on the forward strand.
GTGTTATTTAGTTTGGGTTAGTTTTGGGTGAACTTTGATTAGTTGTGTTTGGTATAAACGGAATCTGAGTAATTTTATATTTTTTAAATATTTAAAAACAAAAACACAGGAAGTTGGTTCACCAACCAATTCAAGACTAAAATTCCTGAAACTTTGATGTAGATTTTTTTTTGTCTTTAGTGTTTTTTTCAAGTCCACCTGGTTGAGTTGTCAGTATTTTTTTATTAAACACAAAATACCCGCTGTCTTGACTTTAAATAAGTTTAGGAGAGTTTAGGAACATGGCATTGAAGCCTATGACCTGTCACAAGACCAAGCTGTCATGTGGAGAAGTTTTGGCATTGAATTCGAGAGGAAATTTTAAAAATATATCAATAATTCTTGTGCCGGACTCGAGTTTACCAGAACCGAGTGTGCTATTAACAGTGACGGACTGGACTTGGAAAATGTGGCGGGCTATTTATAAGCAAAGACGCCGATTTATATTCATCACTGTACACGAGACTGTACGTTATGTAGTGTCTTTTCAAAAATCCATCAGAACATAAAAAGGTTCAAAAGCAAAACGACGTGAGCATGCGTATTCTTGAGAACAATAAAAAGTCATACTCCTTTTGTTCTACTCACTCGATTTTCTATCGATTCACAATTGAGGACCTTGCTGCAAGAAGGATGCAGATCCATTCTTTGTAATAGTTGGGAAATTGGAAAAAACTGTTCAGTTTATCATTATCATATTTTTAACCAACGAGAAAAATTTGAATCTATCAAAAGGAGGTTTAGTCAATATCTGAGACTGTTTCGAACCAGATATTTCGTTAATGAATAAGTAAAAGAAAGGAGCTGCATCCGTCTTGCAGCAAACACGTGAACAAATGTGTCATCACAAATGTTGACAGAAATTCCCAGTGAAAATCCTTTTTAGGTAATAAATATGAAACAAAGATGGTTTGAGACGTCAAATAAATATCACGAAAGGACAACGAAACCGCAGGTAAAAACAAAGATGCCGCTAACCCAACAATCAACACAAACGCGGACAAAACTTATTTTCTGCCGACACTACATTAAAACTGAATTTTACTGTCGCCAAAGAGACGAGAAAGTGGGTCTTTCTAAGGCTAGGCCGACAAAGTAGTGAACAATCGCTAGGCGGTAATTTTTTTTTCAACTATTACTAATAGAGGTCGTAACAAGATTATGTTCTGAATGCATGTGATTGAAGCGTAATAGGTATATAAATATTCAATGGAATGTAATACCATCCAATTCAGATATTTTGTATGGATTCTGAGTAAATTAAATCCTAAACATTCAGGATACAAAGTGAAGTTCACACTTTTACGTCGCTGTTTGTTTTACAGTGACTGATATACAAGAGGTGAGTTCGAGTATTCGACCTGAACGCTCCGAGCGCGAAATTGTCCATTTAAGCGCGTACAATTTCTGGCGCCCCGAGTGTTCAGAGCGAATACTCGAACAAATGCGACATGGCGGCTGAAACCTGAAATTTGAGTATTTCCGGCCCCGGTGGTTCAGCGGTTCGATCTTAGCCTGGCGTGCGGAAAGACCTGGGTTCAAATCCCAGCTCGGTCATGCTTTTTTTTTTATAAAGTCCTGTACTTTTTTTACTGTTTTTCTGTGTCAGCAGAAAAATAATGTGTAGACCACGGCGATAAAGTGATTTTTCCAGTCTTCAAGAATTGTCCGGCCTCGCTAAAACACACCCGTACAGTTCTTCTTTCAGCCTGGAAAAATGTCACTTTACCGCCTGGGACTACAATATACTATTAAAGCCAAGTGGCGCACGCAGGTAACTAGATTAAGATTTATTAAACGGTGAAATAAGCAAAAAAGAAACTCATCGAACGGCAGAACAATTACGAAAAATGATTGATTTTTTTAGGATCATCCCAAAATCAACGAATTAATTCAAAAACATTATTAAGTGAATTGGCATTTGGGAAAAGGCGCTCCCCGAACGTTAAAGAATGAATGACAGCCACACACGATACGCAACTACCACTTGTAAACGACCGCTTTAAAGTTTCCAGAAAGGTTCGACTTCTGATGATTCATTTTCTTGAACTTTTGTGTATTTACTAGTTTCTATATAAACTTCTCATTGATACAAGGCGACAAAGGTACAAAAGGCGCAGCGGCGACGTGCTACGCCCGCCAGTCGGTCACTGGCTATTAAGATGCATTCATACTATTATCATTTCATTTACGCCTGACCTTACATAGGACAGTGTTGATCTTGAATTAACAGTTATTTTGAATTTCACACGTGCGCATTTCATTGCGCATAGCCCCGCCTTCTTATAGGCCGGTTGATTTGGAATGTTGAATTGCCTAACGATCAGAAAAGAGCACTGTTTCATCTAAAATTGATTTACAATAAATTTTTAAGAATAAGTTGATCTGGGACTGCCCTCACTTTCGATATTTTAAACATGGTTTCATTAAATATAAACACTTATAGGATACAATCCAATTTTTTGTTTTTTTAATCATTTTATAAATCAACGTTTGCCATACGACTGGAACAATAGATGGGGGTCCTACAGAGGTTGGGTTGATGTGGGAGGAAAGGTGGTTTGATTAGGCATGGGGAACTTTGTGCCCTATTTTCTGAGAGCAGGCTCCTGGCAAAGGTGTTGACTGACAGTTGAACTCGATTATTTCTAGTCCAGTGACGTCCCTTAGTGTCTGATGGCTTCTTACGAGCCAAGGTCCTGTTTTCGAGCTGCAGGAGTGGCCTGAGGTCTTGGGGATTGAGGTTTGTCGCCCATGCTGTAGCTGCGCAGGCTAATATTGGCTGGACGGATAGCGGTAGAGGATTCCTTACTTGTCCAGCAGCTTTTTTCTGATGGACTGAATGTGTTTGCTCTATGTGATGTGGCTATCAAATGTGATACTCAGGTTTCTAACTGTTTGGGACTATGGAAAGGGGGTCTCATTCTAGGAGAGTTTTTTGTCAGTTATTCGCTTGTTCTTGAAGATAAATGCCTGCGTTTTCTATGAATTCACATGTAGGCTCCAAGGTGTCTCTGGTCTTGACCTGGCTGTTGCAGGATCCTTGCAAGACGCCTGCCCTTATTAGCCTGGAGAAAGACGTGAAGTCACCTGCGGTAACCTGAAATGATCAATTAGCATGGAAGGATCTCCTCATTCTCTTGTCTCAAGAGGGCATTGTGAATTGCATCTTGATGGAATTCTTCCAGACTGGGTGACGGTGGTGGTGATAAAGAAAACTGCTCCTCCAGGCTGTCGGCCATGACTACTTTTTCTTGAGGATTCACGACTGATCTGTCGTTGATTGAAAGTTTCGGTCCCTCAAACAAATCTGGAGTTTTTCACGTTGCTACAGACAGAGCAGGGCATGGATGGCGGCGGCCGTGCTCTTACATAAAACAATGTTATTATGAAATAAGTGGTTATTCACACGTGCGCACTTTACTGCGCATAGCCATGCCTTTCTATAGTCCAGTTGATCTGGAATGTAGAGTGTTTTCCTATTAGTTCTTCAGTGTTAATACCGGTACAATTATAACTTCCCGCTTCAATTGTACAATTTGGATTGGACACGTACGCATTATAAACCGTTCTATAGTCCGGTAGTTTCGGAATGTGAAACCACATTATAGTACCAAGTCGATGATCTGCAAGGAATGCTATAATCGAATCCAAAATAGATTTATAATGGCACTTTGAGTGTTAATAGCCTAATACAGGGTGTTCAGCACCGAAATTACAACACAATAGTTCATTTCCGCTTGCATTACATCATGCGAATTGACCTTACATAAGTTTCGGTTAATTTGAAAAAATTGTATTATGTCAATGAGCGTATTCCCACCTATAGCTAGGCTCGAAATAGCCTTCGGGTGTGAATCTAAAAATAAGCGCGACTCGCCAAATAGTATCCCGAAACTCGCGGCTCGAAACTTTTGCGGCTCGGCGGGAAAAAAGTGCATGTTTGAGAAACGGAAGGAACTGACCGGAAAAGTGTTGACCCGTGATTTTTTTATATTTTTGTAGTTTTCTGTGCGTTATAGTACCAGTGCGATTTTGGATTTATTTCGACAAGTCTTGTTCAATTTTTAGTATCCGTTAAAGATCCCAAATTTGATAAAAACAATCAGGAACTAGTCGACTTATATTTCTGCAAACATTAACAGAACATTCAACTTCACTAGACTATGAAAAATTGGAGAATTTTTATTTTGATCTACTTTCATTATTCATAACAAAATATTTTGTTGGGAAATGCACTGCATCACTTTCCTATACAATCATCAGGTCATGATCTTAACGCATCAATTAGTATTGTATAATTACAGTTGATAATTTGTTATTCTTCTGATTGTCTTCCTTTTATGAATTTGTACACAGAGCCTATAATGGACGTTCCCTTGAGACTATTTCAATCACACTCATCAAGCAAGAAAAGCAATTTCCTCCTCAAAACAATCCACATCAAAAAACCCATCCAATAAATTCCACTTCAATTAACTTATGACCCACATTTTAAAAATAGGCTTAACAAATTCGAATCAAGACTTGTTAAAATAAATCGCTTTTCCAAGATTGATGGAAAACAGTTGGTTTTGGAAAAATTGTGTGGATTTTCAGAAAAATGTCTCAGTCCATGAAAAAACGATTTCCCTCAATCACTAGCATTGACGTTGAGGTAAGCACCTGACCAAAATCTCTCACCCTAAATTATGCGATCAATAATCCTTGTTGTAGGGGAGTGTGCCAGCTGAAAAGGGTGTCTTTAGGGTTGCTCCATTACGTCAGGCGTTTATTTTTATTTTCCGAAAAGTGAGGTCAGAAATGAAAATACTACTTGTTTTCTGTTTTGAGAAGCCTTTGGACGACGTCCAACTGGTGTTGATGTGTGGATTTTTGGATTAGTAGGATTGTGCAATGCGGATTTGTCCTGTTTTTGAAATGCATCTGGAGGCAGGAAAAGTTCAAAAGTTTGGCGTTCGTAAACATTTTTGTTTCATGTTTTTCGCCTCAATCCAGCAGATTCCAGCAACAACATCATATCAACATTCAACATTCAAACTCAATGATTTCTTGACAGTTGTTTACTAGCCTAAATTTTCCAAATTTCAAAAGATATGTTTATATGATACGATACATGGCGTTTCATAATCATTTACCAGTATATTGGATGTGTACACCTTCCTCAAAATATCATCACAATACCTATTCTGTAAATGCACAGAACGAACTTAGTATCAAGAAATAAGCAAGGCGTCCCAAGCAGCACTAATTAACGAAACGACCAATTTCATAATAAAATCATACATATTATGACTACAAAATTGGTATGATCCCCATATGATTATGATTGAAATTGAAAAGATCTTGTCAAAGTCGACATCAGCATTCCGCGCCCTGTTTTTTTTTATAAGTGATATGGTAACAAATAAAAATAGATGGTATTTGAAAGAAGTCGTATAGGTTGACGTTCATTTTTCCAGTTTTATCCTAACCAATTGTACAGGTCAACTGAAGTCGTGACCACGACTTATTTACCACCTTTCACGTCGCGTCGTCAGATGAGGTATGTCTAGGCATATCAACCAAGTGCCTGAAATTATGATATACAACAATTTTTCATGTTAATATTTGGACGCGCACATATCGATATGCCTGCTCCAACTCGTTCATATCAATCATATTAAAAACATCCATTATATCACGATAAACTATAAACCAATACAACATTTTAGCTTATCACTTCATGGTACGTGCACTTTAAACAATAAACAATCGATCTTATAGATTGGTCGAAATAGGTATGTACATTTATACCTTTTCTATATAGTCAAGATATAATAGATATAAACGAGCACACCTGATACTACCAAGTTGAATTATACAGTGTGTCCAGAATAAAATGAGGTAGATACATGGGGATATTGGAAACGGAAGAGATACGAATACGACGTCGCTTGGAATGGAAATGGAAGAAAAGTTGCATATTTGTGTGTCCGAAAATAATCTACCTCTGTTTTATTTTGTATCGATACCGTAATGTAGATACAGGGTGATAAGGGAAAATGTCCATTTTTGATAAACCACAATATTTTATTTATTAAAAAAGCTAAGATTTTCAAATCTTCAGGATATGGGTAAAAAGAAATGACGGTGCTGAAAACTTTAGAAACATTGTAGGCCTACTATGTTGCGTCCGGCCGAGGTCAACTTTTGTTTTTCTTGAGGGCGGGAGAATTCGAAAATTTCAGCTTTCATAATGAGCAAAATATTGTGGTTTCAAAAAAACGGACATTTTCCTTTTTCAACCTTCTTTATTTTCATTACGGCATCGATTCAAAATAAAACAAAAGTAGAATATATTTCTGAACACACTGTATATGTACATTTATACCTATTCTATACAGTGAGTAGGTTAGAGGTATATTTCTGTTTACCACTGTCATAAACAATTTGCTGGTATATATGTACAATCGTAGTGTGTATCAATTTTATTGGTTATTATACAGAACTGATAGACTTCATTATACCAATCACGACCACTGGTATGTAATGACAGAAAACGAATATACTTAAAGTGACCGGGTGTATGCAACATATATTGACTTGAACCATTATCAACTTCAGGTGTCTAAGTATGCATGCATTTTCATTATTGTCACTACAATGTTGAGATTTCAAGATGGCATTATTTTCAACTGATTTTTAAAATAACCCGTTCTCATTTTTTCACTATATTATGCAATATTGTGATATAAACAGATATTATATCATAATGCTATGAAATATTGTATTATCTACAAAATTTGTATAAACGGAGTGCAAAGATCGTGCTTTTCTATTTTATACCTGAAACTTTACACATAAACTAGAGAAAACGTCATACAAGTTGACGTTTGCCGTCGTGATAAATATACAAATTTCTATCTAAAGCTACTTGATGGTCGTTGGGACGACCAGAATTTGTTGGTCCATTTTGGTCGGTACCACGTCGCGCGCTACCGACTACTTTGGGTTGTTAGACGATACGGCTCACCCAACATAGCTGTTTGGGTCTGATTCAAAGATCCGCAACATAAAAAGTGGCATTCTGCCCAAAAGAGATGAATGTAGGCATCTATTTGCATGCATTTTAGAATAACATCGATCGCACGAAAACGATCATTTCGCTACATGTTCGAGAACGCGGCGCGGCGTAAGTATCCCGAAGTGACGTCATTCCCCTTGCTATTAGTACAGAGTTTGAATCTGCGAACCGATTATTTCTCAATTTTAGTCGATTTAACTGAATCACGGAGCGTCCGCTGTTCTCTTCAACCCATAATTGGAGTTGTACATACAACCGCACGCCACATACCTAATTTATTACTCTGTTCGTTCGGTGTACAGAGTCTGCTTAACTAGTCTAGTAACGTATATAACAGATCCTCGGAAATTTACCTTTTGTTAGCTCTTGTTTATTTCAACAAAATCCCAGCACTTTATTAAAAAGATTTTGTAAAATTCTCTCAAAATTAATTTTTCGCTTTAACAAACAAGCCAGAGACGGACTGATTCAACCCAATATTTGTTCTAAATTTTATAACAAAAATATCATTTTTAGATTCGAAAGGACTTTATTTCGAGAAAATTCAGTTTCTGTGTAGGCAATACTTTTCAATTATGAGAACCAAATTCAAAAATAAGAAAATGGATGTTAGTTTTTCCGTTAAGTTTTGAATTTTATTTTCTCTTTGATAGCCAATTTTAAACACATTTTTGCTATTTTGATCTGTCCTGTACGATTTGGTGAAATTGGAAGGAACATACTTGTGGAACACCTTGTATAATCGATCACTTAATCAGAAAAACAAAGTAATATGTAGGAAATATTTTGAAGATTAAATAATATCGTAATACATCTTGATTAGCGTTTGATTGTAGATGAGTAATAAAAAATTAAGAATCGATAACAGTAATTATCACAAGTAGTATATTATTTTGAAATTTATTGATCTGTTTGTGATATACGTGGAACTATGTCTTTTAAAACTGCTATAAAAAATCCATTTTATGGCTAAATTTACTGCAACTAAATAATAGTTATATCCCATATACGTTATACATTTTACGAAAGTATCGATAAAAAATGTAATGATAAAATGATGAAATAAAATTGAACTATTTTGCCTAAATATGAAAACATTTCTCGTTCCCTTGCCTATCTGTGATTTATGGGTACGGATGTGAGGTTCTGTAAACAATTGACGAAAAATTAACAAAGCAATACAGGAAGTGCTTTGTGGATATTCACATAAGCAGAGTTAATTGTTGGTAAAATGTATAACTATCAATATCAAACAAGTGATTACAAAATTGGAAGAAAAGTGGAAAATTGCCGCAAACTAAAATGGAAAACATCGAAAAAACGGGAGATAAAGTAAAATCAGGTACTATATCTACTCCTGGGTTTTAAAACATTTTATATTCTTTTGTTATAAAATTTATTTCTAATTCTAGTAATCCTATTGGTTTTGAAGATTTTCCTGAATTAATATTGATGTTTCCAGTTTTATTTCGATTCAAGTGATAGTACTACTTTCGATAAATGTGATTCCGTTGTTTTGGAATGTTGGTTATGAAACAATAAATTTCATCTAAAATTATTAGATTAAACTAATCTGCGTCATGATGCATCATGAAGTGTATATTTTCCACTTTCACATAGAATTTCAAGGTCTTGGATTCATATTATAAATACACTAGCTTGAAAACCCGAGACTCCGCACGCTTGTCTGTAAGTTGATATATCGGTTAATATAAAATAACAAACTTCAGATTCAATATTTTGTATAAAACAAAAGGTTATATTATAAATAACATGTTCTCAAACATTTACCTTATACATATAATATTTCTATTCCACTTATCGTTTCTCATTAATATTCACCACACAACGCAAATATTCATTTAAAATATGAACGCTGCTTTATGTTTTGCACGTACCAATAGAACATGTCTCAACGTCAAATGAAAAAATTACTGTCATTGTCAATAAACAAAAGAAAAGGTAAAACATTATTTCTCAAAATCAGCTATGATGAGTTGACGAATAAAACCATGCCCTTGGACTATTCACCCCCATATGCACCGTAGAAATCTAATCCGGATGAAGTCTTTATCGCGATTATCTTCCATAGCACCTAATGGAAAATAATCGCGATGAAATCTTCATCCGGATTAGATTTCCACGGTGCATATGGGGGTTAGTGATTAAACTGATAACTCAGCAGATTTTCATCCAACATCATACAGACTTCCATTTTTATATAGACAATACATATACTTTCATAAAATGCTGACACCATCAAATTTTATTTCCATTTTTTAAGTTTTTTGATAAACACTAATTTTTTAAGCTTTCCTCATTGTAGACACATTCTTGACTTGATTCATTAATTCAAATCTGATTTTTTAAACAAATTTATCACTTTTTATTTTTAAATAAATGCAATAATTTGAGCAAGCATGTTTTTTGAACTTACTTGTCATTTTAGCACGGATTTATTTTCAGTTCTCAATCGTATATCTTTGGATGGCATCCTGTTATCAAGGAATAAAATGAAATAAAAATAAATATATAAAAAATTCAGCAGGTGAATAAATAATAATAAATAATCGTTTATTAAGCAGCACCTTTAAAAGTAAACATAACAAAACATAAAAATCATCTAATGTATAAAAAAAACTATAAATGTTTACGCTCACTGACAATAATCCACGCATTTGGTTTTTGAAAGAGTTCACATCGATAGTGTTTTTGATGTCCATTGGTAGATTATTGAACTCTATTGAACCTTTATAAAATAAACTATTGTAGGTCTTGGAAAGACGACTTCTTGATACCTATATAAAAATTACTTGCACTCCTAGTATAATAATCATAATAGTAAAGAAAGTATCAAGTCTCCAACATTTTCAAAATTATTGAGAATATTATTTCAATAAAAAAAATATATATATCATTTGACGCAGTGAAAAGTTTCGAGTACCTATCAACAAAGTTGGAAGACTGATTAAATTTATGCTATTCGAAATGTTAAAATAAAAAAAAAAAAATTCTATTTTGAAAAACCATTGATTTTTGAAAATTTGCGATATAATTTACTCAATATAACTGAACGAGGTCTAGCACATAAAATACAGGGTGTCAATCATAAAGTGTCCCTTATAAAATTATTAGTTTATTAACCATTAAAATGTTTGATAGGGCTCGACAAATGCTTTTTGAGTACATGCCAAATTTGTTCCGGAGGCGTAGTTATGGGCAATTATGAGGGTTCAAAGGAAGTCAACATTTCAGAAAATCTTATTAGAGCAGGAAAAAATTGACAGCGGAATCACAATCTACATCACCGAAAACTCCCTGTACAGATTTTAAACTCTCTGATCTACACGGTGTCCGAATCAAACAGTCTTAAGTTTGATAAAAATCGTTAATTAGATCCTTTTGTCGCACCATCCTGTAGTAGGTTTTAATGATTTTTTTGTTTGAACCATTAAATCAACAATTTAGCAAAAAAAAACAACACAGAGGAACATTTTTTTTTTGAAAATGTGTACAGGGGCGCATAATGTGCTCAACACAAAACTCAAAAAACAAAAAACTCATAAAGAAATTTGAAAAATATTAAATCCAATAAACATTCTTAGGACTGTTGGAAAATTAAAAAAATATTAGGGTTCAAAGTAAACCCTTCAAAAACGTCTAATAAACAAAAGTTGATATGGAAAAGTGGTCACAGCGTTATATAAATATTGTTGAAATGATATAAGAAACAAAAATTATTAAAAAATAGAGAAAAGTAATAAATGTAAAAGAAAATCCGTATGAATATTTTTTTATATCATGATCTCCATAGTGTAGACGATTCTTCAAAATATTTACAAAAATAATAATTTTTTACCTTTTTTTCCACACATTAATTTTTTCATCCTCATTGTCTGTCTGAAATTTAATAGAAAACCTAGTATACATTATTATTTTATTGATTATAAATACAAAGAACCACCAACCAATAATTATTCAATACACCTGTTCCATAACCCCCGATAAAAACTTACGGGGGTTTGATTTTTATTCCACCCCCCTCCAAGGCCAACTGAGCGCCCTCTATCCCCCCGCTCTGCGCTCAATAATAGAGCCTCTATCAGTGGCAACACGACTGCCTTGATCTAAATATGTCTCCAACGCGTCCCTGATATAAATCTCTACGAAAGTTACACCAAGTGCTGTGAAAATGGTTACTGAGAATGGACAGGTAAGAGGAGTGAATTTGGTTAAGGAGTTGAAATGAGGAGAGGAATTGTTGCTATGCGGCATTTCAATCGACGACAGGTGAATGGGTGGTTGAGGTTGTGTTACTAGAGATTGTGCAGAATATTGAGGAATTGAGGTGACAGTTCAAAAAAATATTGTTATGTAGGTTTATTTTCTAAATGCCCCTGTTATATTTTAAGGTTATGACGGGGGTTTTATCGTAGCAAATATTTATCAAACATATTAGCGCGTCGTCTATAAATCAATTCAATCATCCTCTTGATGCCTCCAATTTTGACCTCCACATCCAATAAACATAAATCTATTTAAAAATAAAAATCAATTGTAAGTGCAGATTGACTTGGACCGATGCCAAGTGTGTTGCGGATTCAGGAACACAATCTTTACCCAAATTTGATATTACATCATTGACGGTCAGACACCCTCATCCCCAAAATCCAGACGCGCCGCCGCGTCGCGTCTATCGACCCAAGATGACGTCACGAGGCGTCGCCAGCGTCCCTCGAAATGGCGTTTTTCACCCTCGCACTTTTGGCCCCATAGTCGGAAAGTGACGATAAACGGCGCCAATTTGTCTGTGATCTATATTGTGATAGTTTTTGAGCGGTAGCCCTTTTGTGGTTGTGGTTGGGAGAAGAATGGTAGTGGGAGAATGAGTAGTTGTTTCAAGTTGTTTCGAATGGTGAGTGGCCTGTTGTAATTAGCACACCTGTAACTTTGTACACTGACTACATGGTGACTCAGCCAGTATAGTCAAGTGCAAGGGTCTTATTAATGCAGGTTTTTATTCTTATCCCTTCATAAAATTTAGGGTTGTAAGGCACCCCTGTCATTAAACCACCCCCATCCACGACAAGTGCATGGGGTCTCTGTTTGTATTGCCATGTATTTTCCACAGTACCTTGACCTTTGTATGTCAATATAAGTTGTTATTGTAAAATTTTCCAGAGTGACGGAAATACTTCATTCCTGCGCTCAGCGCGCAACGGTCAATTGGACAAAGTCCTTGAGCACCTCAAGTCGAACATTGATATTAACACAAGCAATACTGTAAGTCTTTCTATTATTATTATTACAACGAAACAACTATAGATATATCCTAAAACAGAATGGTCTCAACGCTCTTCATCTGGCGTCCAAAGATGGCCACGTGGACATAGTACGCGAGCTTCTAAAACGCGGCGCTCTAGTTGATGCGGCCACCAAAAAAGGCAACACAGCGCTCCACATTGCCTCCTTAGCAGGCCAAGAAGAGGTGGTTAAGCTACTAGTACAAAATGGCGCCACTGTCAATGTACAAAGCCAAAACGGCTTTACGCCACTCTACATGGCCGCACAAGAAAACCACGACAACGTGGTGCGGTACCTGCTGGCCAATGGGGCCAACCAAGGTCTGTCTACCGAAGATGGGTTCACCCCCTTGGCAGTTGCCATGCAACAAGGACACGATAAAGTGGTCACCGTACTACTGGAAAACGACACTCGCGGCAAAGTACGACTACCTGCGCTGCACATAGCAGCTAAGAAAGACGACGTTAAGGCTGCCAAGCTTCTACTAGAAAACGAACACAACCCTGATGTAACATCAAAGTCAGGGTTTACACCGTTACACATTGCCTCACACTATGGCAACCAGCAGATTGCCAATTTGCTGATACAAAAAGGGGCCGATGTTAACTATTCGGCCAAACATAACATCACCCCCTTGCATGTAGCTGCCAAGTGGGGCAAGACCAACATGGTAGCTCTGTTGCTGGAGAACGGGGCTACCATTGAAGCCAAAACCAGAGATGGGCTGACACCGCTGCACTGCGCTGCTAGAAGCGGTCATGAGCAAGTCGTGGATATGTTGTTGGAAAAAGGAGCACCAATCAGTTCCAAAACCAAGAATGGTTTGGCTCCGCTTCATATGGCAGCTCAAGGGGACCATGTGGATGCGGCTAGAATTTTGTTGTACCATCGGGCTCCTGTGGATGAGGTTACTGTTGATTATTTGACTGCTTCGCATGTTGCTGCACATTGTGGACATGTACGGGTGGCTAAGCTGCTACTGGACCGGTAAGTCTTCATGTAAAACTCATTCATAATTTTGTCAATCTAAATTGGACACTTTCTGGTGAATGTTTGCCATAGGGAGTTAAATTACGAAAATACATTGATTTGCCAGTGGCTGTGACCATTTTATAATAAGACTACTGTGACACTTCTAGAAATACGATTGGGCTATAGTTTGGTGGTACTGTTTAAAAACATTAGTAACCGCTTCATAAACATCTTAAACCCAGTGATGGCTCCTTGTTAATTATCTTGGGAGAACAAAATTTAATTCGAAAATCAGCATTTTTTTTAATGGGTAGTTTGTAATGAAAATTTGTTTTAAATTCCCGGTAGTTAAGTGAACGAAAATTAGCTTACAATTCCCCACAGTTACTTAACGGGAAGTTACTTATGGAAAAATTGGTTTTCAATTCCCGGCTGTCAGATTATATTTTTTCCAATTCCTGGCAGTTACTTAAGGGTGAATTTGTTTTCAATTTTCGGAGTTACTTAAGCAGAAGTTATATGAGGGGAGATCAGTTTCCGATTCCCGGCAGTCACTTGGAAAGATTTTTTTTCAATTCCCGGCAGTTACTTGATGGGAAAGTAGTTTTCAATTTCAGTCACTCAAGGGAAAATTTGGTTTTAAATATCCTGCAGTCACTTGAGAGGATTTTTTTTACAATTCCCAGCAGTTACCTACTTTAGAGGAAGTTACTTGAGGAGAAACTAGTTTTCCATTCACGGCAATCACTTAGGAAGTTTTTTTGCAGATGCCCGGCGGTTACTTCGGGGGAAGTTACTTTAGGGAAAACTAGTTTTCAATTCTCGGGAATCACTTAGGAAGTTTTTCTCAATTCCCGGCAGTACTTGAGATTTTTATTCAATTCCCGGCAGCTTCTTGGGGGAAAACTAGTTTTCATGTCCCGGCAGTCACTTGAGAGGATTTTTTTTTGTCAATTCCCTGCAGTTGATTAGGGGAAAATTCGTTTTTAATTATCTGCAGTCATTTGAGAGAAATTTGTTTTCAATTCCCGGCAGTTACTTAAGGGGAAATTACTTGAGGGGAAACAAGTTTTCAATTCCCGGCAGTCACTTGGGAAGTATTTTTTTTGATTTCCGTCAGTTTCTTGAGGGGAAGTTACTTGAGCGGAAACTAGTTTTCAATTCCCGGCAGTTACTCAAGGGAAAGTTACTCGAGGGGACGACCCTATCGACCAAGTCCAGCACCGCCAAACTAATCTCACAAAACAAAAAATATCTTTACAGGGTGTTACTTAATGATATGTCATAATTTTAAGGGGGAGTTCCTGGATAAATTATGAGTCCAAAAGGTGATATGAACATGGGTCTAAAAAAAAAAATAAAAAAAAAATAAAAAAAATAAAATAAAATAAAATGAAATAAAAATGAAAAAATAAAAATAAAAAAAAGTGTGTTCCTATACCATAATATCCTGTGGCAGAATTCAGTTCAATATCTCAAACCTTCTTTGGAAAATGTATTAAAAACTGAAAATAAAATAGATCTTTAACACCCTGTATCTTAAAAACCAAGCATTTTAAGCATTGAGTTTTAAGTCAATGATTTTAAGACAAAAGTTTATATAACCTTTTCGACTTGAAATTCATCCAGGAACTCTCCCTTAAAATTATGACATACCATCAAGTAACACCCTGCATAGCCGCTACGTTTTGTTGAGATGGCGATCGATCAACGGCTAGGATCAATGACGCCAATATGTATCAAATTTTAGCTGCGGCTGATGGCTGATGACCCGAAAGACGCGGTTTATTTTTTTAATCCGTTCAGGCATTCGGCTTCTTTTGGTAGCTGTGTTTTTTTTTTGGGTATTTTCGCCAAGCTTTATCGCCATAAGGGCAAATCAGGCCAGCAACCCAAGCGTGTTTCTGAATTCTGACTGTGCCTGAGCGTTTAATTACTGACTGTTACGAGGGGCGGTGAAAATAATATGAAGGTGTAGTTCAAAATTGAATTGATCATTTACGAGTAAAATAATTCATCAAGGTTAAACTATTTATTTTTTGATTTATGTTTGGGAAGTCATTGACCTTATGAAGGAGCCGCCCTTGTTTAATCCACTTTTGAGGAACTTGAACACCTTGTTTCATTTGAGAAATCAAATTTATTAAAATGATTATACTAAATACACTGAGTTCATTAAATCATGAATTACAGACAAGCGGACGCAAACTCGCGCGCCCTCAACGGCTTCACCCCCTTACACATAGCATGCAAAAAGAATCGGATAAAAGTTGTCGAACTTCTTCTAAAACACGGCGCAAGTAAGTACTACCCTCCATAGCGCACTTTTGGCTAAGACAAAAATATGCGCAGGCATCGGAGCAACAACCGAATCAGGTCTGACTCCCCTCCACGTGGCCAGCTTTATGGGCTGCATGAACATCGTCATCTACCTTCTTCAACATGACGCCAACCCCGACGCCCCCACCATCAGAGGTGAAACCCCATTACACCTTGCTGCACGAGCCAATCAAACCGACATAATTCGAATCCTACTGCGAAACGGTGCGCAGGTGGATGCGCGTGCGCGGGAGCAGCAAACCCCACTGCACATTGCATCCAGACTTGGCAACGTTGACATTGTGATGCTCCTGCTGCAGCATGGCGCCAAGGTGGATACTACCACAAAAGATATGTACACTGCGCTCCATATTGCTGCCAAGGAAGGACAAGACGAGGTAAGTGGACGCGGAAAATGTGTGAGATGGAAGAGGTTTGTAGAACAGTGGGACCAACAAGGGAGGGAGATTTTGATCTAATTATAGGGGCTAGTTTAATTTATGTTTTCTAAATGTTTGGTTGCATACGCGCGCGCGGACTTGACAACGGTAAAGTACTTTTCTTATTAGTAGTTAAAGTCATGTCATCCCAAGCTGTACTTGTAGTATGCCCCGACATTCATTGTAATACGTACTTATTGTTTCACCTCTTGAATTATATATTGTTAAGGAGCAGTTTCTGTTGAAGGTGGCGGGGGTGTTAATAGACAACGGTGCTTCCATCAACGCCACCACTAAAAAAGGCTTTACCCCGCTGCATCTTGCCTCCAAATACGGCAACCTCAAAGTAGCCAAGCTGCTGCTGCAGAAAGAAGCCCCCGTGGATGCCCAGGGCAAAAACGGAGTCACCCCCTTACACGTAGCTTCGCATTACGACCACCAACACGTCGCCTTGCTTCTGCTCGACAAAGGGGCGTCTCCGCATGCTTCTGCCAAGAACGGACACACCCCCTTACACATTGCGGCCAGGAAAAACCAAATGGACATTGCCAACACCTTGCTGGAATATGGGGCGTTGCCCAACGCCGAGTCCAAAGCAGGCTTCACACCTTTACATCTAAGTGCCCAAGAAGGTCACGTGGACATGACATCGTTGCTACTAGAACACAAAGCGGACCCCAACCATGAGGCCAAAAACGGTTTGCAACCCTTACACCTATGTGCCCAAGAGGACCGCGTGCCTGTAGCTGAGGTGCTGGTGAAGAACGGCGGTAGTGTCAATGGAGCTACCAAGGCTGGCTACACCCCTCTGCACATTGCGTGCCATTATGGACAGACCAACATGGTGCGGTTTTTGTTGAAACACGGCGCGGAGATTCAGAGCAGTACGGCGTTGGGCTATACACCTCTCCACCAGGCGGCGCAACAGGGACATGCTAATATTGTTAATATTTTGTTGGAGAATAAGGCTGATCCTGATGCCGTAACTTCGGTAAGATTTGTTTAAATAGATGATGGTGATAACAAATTTACATTTGCAGAGTGGTCAAACGCCTCTGAACATAGCTCAAAAACTTGGCTACATTACGGTTATCGAGACGCTGAAGGTGATAACTACTGTTACCAACATTACTACCACCACTACCACTTCGATTGAGGAAAAGTACCGCGTCCAGGCTCCAGAGAATATGCAGGAGACGTTTATGAGTGACTCTGAGGAGGAGGGAGGTGAGTTTGTCGATTATATTTTTAAATCCCGTCAAAATCTATGCACTAATTAGTGAAAAGTTTCCCAAACCAACATTAAAAAAAATGGCAGCAGTAAGGATCGAACTGTTATCTGCATCTGGTCACACCAAAGTTAATTCTAGTGACTCTGGTTCGAACCCTGATCAAGCGGTTTTTTTTTTATAAAAAAATGAAGATTGGGTGTCTCCAAATACTCTGATTGAATCACAATAATGGATAAACATAATATATAAAAAAAAAATAAAACAATTATGATGTCCCCCGACAAATCCAATGCGAAATTCCCAGACGCACTTGACTTTACGTTTACTCAGTCCAAGGTGCGCCTCGCAGTGATTCACACGTGCTTGAGTAATTTACAGTTTGATCTCGTTGCGGGCGTCGAGACGCCGGATCAGTTTAAAATCGACGCGCATACGATACGAACGATTATCCGAATCGAGAAAAACGAATCAAGGATGGTTAAGCAGAAAAAGTATAAAGTGATAAAGGTGGTTAAAAACGGTAATTATTTAATTGTGACCTTAAATTAAAATATTCAATTCGGATAGCATTAAAGCGCATTCCTTCATGTTTGATTTTGTTAGTGACATCATTTTTGTTATGGCGCACCGCTCTCGCTGAATAGAGGTCATAGTAATTATTTTTTGTACTGGGTGATCTAGTAATAGGTAATGGCATATGTTTTGTAAATTGAATTGAAAAAATCGCATACCTTACTCATTTTGATCTGGACAAAACTTATTTCTAATTGGGCAATTAATTATCGAAAATAACTTGATGGTATCTAGTGGAGAAATTATTTAATAGCTTCAGTCAAAGGTTTTCCATCCAGTTATATGTATTTTCAATGATTTTTATTTCCAGCTTTTATTTTGTGATATTTTTTCAGTTTTAACCGACCCGCTCAACACTTTTTTGAAGATTTGTTTTTAAACGTTTTTTATACTGACGGGTTATTTTTAGTAGCATGACATTTTATACTCTATGAATAATTTTTCCAATTTTATTGATTTTGTGCACTGCATTTTTATTCATAAATTTAGAACTATTTTTGTTTTTTGTCACTAATTTGAAAGAAACCTGTGATTATGGATTTAATTTATAAAATTCCATGAACTTTGGAATTCTTTATTAATAAATAATTATTCATTGATCATAAATTGACCCTTTTTGATGTTTCTTAGGCTATTTTTATACTGGCTTATGCTCTATCGGGTTTTTGATAATTCTGTTAGTGACACAATTTTCTCATTTTTTGTTTCCTTTTCAAAGATCATATTATAGATTTTTCAAATTTGGCCGACCTCTTTTCTTGTTATTTAGATTTTTACAGGAAATAAATTGGAGTACGAGGTTGATTTTTGTTTATTGGTGTCAGAGGATAAGTGATTTCTTGTTGTGCCTTTTTGGACTCTAATTGAGTTTTTTGTCAACTACCAGCTGTTTAAAAGAAGCACTTCAGATATGCGCACAGAGTGCACACAATTTAAATTTTTAGTTAGTTTAGTTTTTGATACTCTAGTTTTCAGCAGTCTTTTCAGTTTTTTTTTTCAAGTATTTCCAACAACAAAAAAATCCAAAAATTGTTTAGCATTTTTGGAAGTTTAAAGAAAGTTGTTTTGGTTCAATGAGAGGTCCTTGCATGGACTAATAAATATAAGAATAATTGCTTGAATGAGATTCTGAACACAAGCATTTAAAAATGAAATGGAACAAAAAGTCATGTGAAGTAGTGGAAAAATTGGTAAAAATCACATACTAAAACTACTTAAGGAAAAAACAAAGAGATAAAATATTGGAACACATCCAGTTAAACATTTTTTAAATAACAAAAAGCATCATAGAATGAGAAACTACTAAAAATTAAAACCACTTGATAAACGTGAAGAAAATTAAATTCTAAAAGAGAAAAAAATTTAGATTATCATCAAAAAACTACTTTAAAATAAAATAATGATAAAATACTCAAACCACTTCGTAGAAACGGAGTTAAATCTATAAATACAAATTATTTTTAAATGTAGACCTGTAAATCTGGTTAAAACTTGAATAATGAGTAAAGATGAGAAAAAAAAAGAAAAAAAAAACTAAATTCATTGGTTATTGAATATACAGTGTGTTCACGGGTTGAAAATTCATAATTAATCGGCGAGCAGATTCAGTAACTGATTTCGGTTTTTGCTCTGATGAAATTGATGTTCTCGGAAACATGCAAAAACTAACCTAACTACCTATTTTAGTTACCGAGTTACGATTCTTTTTCTTAAAACTGACAATTTTTGACACTCCTAAATCAAAATTCCTTAAAAATTTTCGAAAATAACCTGTATTTTTTTCTGATGATCTTGATAGAAAATTTGATTTGATTTTTTTCATTCAAAGTATCAATGTTTGAATGTTACTGGATTTTAATCCATTTTTTTTTCTGAAATTTCACCACCATGATATGTGGTCAACTTTAACTTATCTTCCAGGGTCAAATGTGCCAAAAAACTTTCAATGAAAAAAAAAATTGATACGTTGTCATATAACCAGGAATGACAGCAGAGCCTTCAAACTCAGCAGTTGTTATGAGGGTCGAAGGGCCTTCAAAATAAGGTATCACTCGACCCCTCTCTCCATTTAAGATTTTAGGGGTGAGTTCCACCTTGTCCAAGGGTTGCAGGCGAAGGTTTGCTTATACGCCTAATAAGTGCCCCCTCCCCAAAAACAAAGTTGACATGACGGAGTATTTTATCTTTATAAGACATTAAATGTATATTGATTTCGAATTGTCTTACATCCTAGTATTCTTCATACATTTTTTTTTTTTTCAAGTTTTAAATTTTGTTTGTGCTTGGGGGATCAGCTTCCTACATTTTACTGATAAGTAGACTTGTGCACTAGAAAAAAAAACATAAAAGCATCACCACAACATCACAGAACAATCATGCTTTCCATTTGGTATTACGACAGCTAAATCTATTTAAATGTTTCTATTGTTCTTTGGTACATTGAGTGATTTTCTGGGCAGAATCTCGTCATGGTAGATTTCTGTTGAAAGCATTAGCGCGTTGTGTTAAAAATACAAAAATTTCCTCAGGATTCTCGAGATAAATCAGTATGCCAAAACAGATCATGGGGTATGGTTTCAAAATAAACAAAGTTTGTGTGTTAGCACATCTTGTTATCACCTATGCAGTATCAAATTGAAATTCTTGCACTGTTACTCACGGTGAAAAATAGCAAGCTATTTTGAAGGTTGTAGTTTGAGAAATTAGCAAAATAAATTATTAACGTGTTTTTTAAATTGTTTTTTTTTTTGTTGAGAGAAATAGGAGCTTTTTAATTTCAACAACATTTATAGAAATACTTTAGAAAATTTGATTGATCGTTTTTAGATGCTTCCTGAAACAATGTTCAATTTGCACAATTTTTAGTAATTGCGAAAATATTAAGATCAAGCCGTAATAACGCCATTAACGTTAAAAAATTTAACCTGTGGGCGAACCTAAAATAATGTGATTAATCACTGAAAATGGGACCTGGCTCTGCATACAAAGAACGCGCCTATTCCGTCGTGATACTCGTGACGTCACAGTAGAAGTAAATGATATCATCCCTTACTTTTCCATTTAAATCCCCCTTATTTCAACACCAACAACGTCGGGTTTTTGTTCAATCGAATTCATCAACATGAATGGATCAATTTTTGGTAAATTGTCACTTTGACCCTGGTGACATGTTGAAGGCCCATTCACAATATTCA
This sequence comes from Orchestes rusci, assembly GCA_958502075.1. Classification (NCBI taxonomy): domain Eukaryota; kingdom Metazoa; phylum Arthropoda; class Insecta; order Coleoptera; family Curculionidae; genus Orchestes; species Orchestes rusci. The sequence continues at coordinate 13,911,135 of OY293311.1, forward strand.
CACAATCAACAAGCGCCGGTGAAAAGAATAAACCGTTCCGGTTTGAATTTTGAATGGAATGCTTTTATTTATCCAAACTCAAACCAAACAGCAAAACAAACTTGGACAATGCTAGACATCTTATCTGTTCTTAATCGTCACTGTCAATAGTGTCAATCGACTTAAATAATGTAGAGCGGTTTATACGGTCGTAGGCATCGATCGGTTAATTCAATCGCAGATAATGACGTCACTTGTAGTAGTTTGGCTACACCACTCTTTAAGGGTATTTGGCGAAGTTTGCTTTTTTTTTGTTTATTCAGCACATTTTTGACTGTTTTATTGTCAACTAACAAAAAATAACAGAACACATTGGATTAACAGTAGAAGACTATAGTTTGAACAAAAACAAACAAACATGAAAACTTACAAACAAAGAGAAATAGTTAAATTCAAGAGAAAAACACAGCTATAATACAATAATCAAAACAAAAACAGCAAACAAAAAATGAACAAAAACCGTTAAAATAAATAAAATCTTGGAATGATGGAAAAATCGTGAAATAAAAAGACAACAGACGGAAACATAAAACCCTTAAAAAAGTGTAGGACTGACAGAAAAAAACTAAAAAGATCGCATTAAGACAAAAAATACATAATATTATGAGCACACAGATAATTGACGTCAATTAAATACTCGATTAAATAAATGTATCTGATTTGATCTGACAATATATTACATGTACCGTTTACTTAAATATGTAGGTATAGGTACTTATATTTCAGTCAGTCATGCGCAAATTACAATCACAATCATCCAAGAAATGACTCTATCAAGAACACATGTTATGAGTCGTTCTCTTTACTTATGGGGACGTAAAATCTGGTTTCAATTGAGACTTGAAATAAAACTAAATAAACACATTATATGTGGCCTAACCCAATTTATAAGCCCACATGAATCAAAATTCTGTAATTAAGAATATTTCCAAAATATCTTTTCCAATGTTTGTACAGTGATTTAAAGTAAAACGCTATAAACGAGTCAAGTAAACTAAACAAATACTGTTATTATTGTGGTAAACAATTTTGGTTGACATGGTATTTATTCAAAATCCATCTCTATCCTCAGTTGCAAATATTGATAAACATTTAGTAGGGCAATATGTAGTGTCAGAGGAGGACCTGCCAAAGAAACGTTGCGTTATTAGTGCTTTTTTTTGTAATCGTGAGTATAAACTTGGAATAAAATGACAACGGTAACTAACCGATAATACAAAAAAATATATACAGTTTATTAAAAGCTAATTATTGGTAGATATGAAATACATAACAAAAAAAAAACGTTTACAATCACTACATAACTAAAACAAAAGTATAAAAGGGAATTTTAATAAATTTCCAAAAATAATTCTTACTCACTATGGAAAAAGGATATATAAGTAAATATAAAATAAAAATTTCAAGACCTCTAATATAAAATCTATTAGGTGATGTAACAATAGCAAACGTTTTTAAAAAACGCAAAACTAACCAAACAAAACCTTGAAATGGAACATGACAAGTGCAGAAAATTGATTTTACCGCACGAAACTGCCGTTGACACTTCTCGTAGCCAAACAGTCAAGTGCGGGAAGAGATGTTTCTGCTGCACGTGTTGGGAAAAATGGTTTTTTAACGAGCGTGCGCAAAGTTACCTTTTCCCGCACTCGGTTCGAGAAAAAAAATCCCGCACGTTTAATACAACGGTATATGAGTTGACATTTAACTCAAATACCACTGTTTTAAACTTTGTTTTCATACCAACCAAATTGTAAATAATGCACAAATGTTATTGTCACTGTTCACTTTCCACTCAAAATAAAATAGATAATTCTGTTTCGCGTTTAAAAACACTTTTCGCGTATTCGTGATTTTGCAACCGATCGATGGAGAAACATTTGCGCAGAAACCAGAAACAACGTTGCCATGTTTTCTTACGAGGTTTTTATAATCTGGCACCGCTTCGCGTCGTTCGTCAAACTGCTTTTGCAAGCGGGAAAGCATCACTTTGCGCACTTGTTGAGAACTTGACTATTTTTTACTACCGTTCGGACAATATTATAATTTCTTGTTATTTCTCCATTTTGAGTTGTAGATGGGAAATTGAGGGGATGATAAGGTTTTTAAGTTGTTCCTCTTGTAGAGGAGTGATTGAGAAGTGCTCACTGAAAATTGCAATTTTCTATATCATACAGGCGAGGTTTGGCAGTTGTATAGAGTGAAAATTGAGGGGCTCGATGGGTCTTTTAGTTTTCTTTTTAGAAAATTGATTGAGAAGTGTTTTCTGGGAATTCGAAGTTTATATATTGTACAGGGGGGTTTGTCAATTTGTTCAAGTTTTTTTTTGTTATTTCCCTATATTGAGTTGAAGAGAGAAATTGAGGGTATGATTAGGTTTTTGAGTTTTTCCTCTTGTCTAGAAGTAATTGGGGAATCTTCACTCAAATTTTCAAGTTTCTATAATATTATACTGGGGAACTTTGGTAATTTTTTTCAAGTACCTAAGTATTTATTCATTTGTATTCCCCTGTATTGAGTTCTACAAGTGAAATTGAGGAACATTGGGTTTTTCAGTTTTCCATCTTGTAGATGAGCGATTGAGTTGTGTTTACTGAAAATCTTCTATTTTATACGGGAGAGGTGTGGTAATTTTTTTCAGCTTTTTTCCCTATATTGAGTGGTAGAGTGGAAGTTGAGTGGTTGAGTAAGTTTTTGAATATTTCCACTGATAGAGGAGTGATTGAGGAGTATCCACTTGAAATTTTAAGTTTCTATATCTATTATACAGAGGAGGCTTGGTAGTTTTTTTGTATTTTTTTGTTATTCCCCTTTATTGAGTTTTAAAATGAAAATTAAGGGACTAGGTGGGTTTTTGGGTTTTTCATCTTGCATAGGTGTGATTGAGGAATCCTCGAAAAAAGATCGTTTATTAGCAAACAAGCTATAAAAAAAATACATGTTTTACATAAAATGGTTAGAATAAGTAATTAGTAGAAATTACGTAATAATTACATAGGGCTATAAATATAAATATGTACAATGTTCAATACAAAAAATTAACAATTGACATAAACACAAACTTCGGAAAAATTAATTAACAATAAACAGAAAGCTGCAGAAATATATCACTTTTTTATTAGTACTTTTCTAGTATAAATGCCCTGAGGGAATTCTAAAAAAAAAATAAAGACTATCAATGCTCTTCAAATCATCAGGCAAACTATTAAACTCCACCATTCTTGATAAAATAGACTTTTTTTGGTTTTTGATAGTCTATTAGTTTGAACATAAAAACTGGTCGCATTTCATATGTATCATAACTATGAACATCACTAACATAAACCAAATCTCTACATAAATAGTTAGGTAAAAGTCCAGCTCTCTTTTTGTAAATAAAGATGATAGAAAAATTTTATTTGTCTAACATTCAAAAGATTGAGACTATTCAACATGAATATCACAAATATAACGACTAGAGTTCAGGATTATTCGTAAAGCGCGATTTTGCAGTTTTTGGAGTTGATCTACTTTCTTCTGCGATAAGGTCAACATCATGGTGGGACAATACTCGAATTGAGGGGCTATTATATATCAACTTATAAAGAAGAAGCTTCACGTAAGATGTAAGATCTTTTCCCAATCGTTGAAGAAAGTATATCTTTTTTGAAATCTTTCCGGAAATATAATCAACGTGTTGATCGAAGTTCAGGTTTTCATCAAGCATGATCCCCAGATATTTCATAACCTTCACCCTTTCAATGGCTTTTTCATTTAGAAATATAGATATTTGTTCATCATCTATTTTCCTTATGGCTGCTGGAGTTCCAAATAACAACATATTTGCATTTATTTATGTTCAATGCCATGCTGTTGTCAGTTAACCATTCTTCTAGTGCAGTAAGATCCTGTTTTAAATTTTCCATGGTATTTATATCTGATCCACATATGTATATCATCGTATCATCTGCAAAAAGTTTTATTTCACAGCGCTTCATATGTTGGAAAATATCATTGATACATAGCAAAAATAACAGCGGTCCCAACTAATATCCAAGTTTCAATGTCTTACATCAGGGGTTTCGCATTTTTTTTGGTATTTTCTGTGTTTTCTTGTTATTGAAATGTAGAGTGGGAAATGAGGGGCTTATTATCATTATACACGGGATTTTTTATTTATTAATTTTAATTATCCTGCATTAAGTTGTACAGGTGAAATTGAGAGACTAGTTTGGTTTTTGAGTGTTTACTCTTGTAGGGGAGTAGTTAAGAGTTTTCGCTTGCCAAATTTGAAGTTGATATCCCGACAGAAATAGTTTTTCGAATATGCTATATCATCATAAAAACGTGAAAAACATCAGATGGATTTCAGGGAATAATGATAACACTATCGACTTTTTTGTGCTGACAATTCTAAAACCAACTGTTGGCGGATTGTTCGCAGGATTATAAAATAACCAACAGCTATGAGTAATAGCCGTAATTAATTCCACCAAAGCAAATTCCCATCGCAACCAAAACAAACCGTGTTGAGATGAATGGCTGTCCTTCACACAGAAAGAGAGTCGTAATCGTGAAAAAGTTGCCAAACCAACAATCCTCTGCATTCACAAACAAATCGTGCGCTTGACGAATGAGTGGAATGAGAGAAAAAAATTGAATATCCACGCCGCGGCGCGACCTTCGAAAAAAATAATTTATGACGTCATACTTTAAAATATCTCCATATAAACAAAATACCATACGATTTACATTTCAACACAACAATGATATCATCTCCTTAACAAGATTGCCTTGATCACATTCTAAATGTATTTTGCGCAAGTTATTAAATAGGTACACCCTTTATATTTGTAATTTCAACCCCTTGTCCCTTGAAGGGCTTCGCATTATCAGATTGCAGCCAAGGGGGTGCGATGTCAGTCTGAATAGTTGACATGTTCAGGGTGGGACGTTTTCTAGTGAAAATAGGTAATTACATTTTTTTAACTTTAATACTATAGGGGACGACACCGGCCTTTTCGGTACGGCCCTTCATGAGCGCCACGTGTACCTGCCCTTTTTCAACGGTACCACTATCGAGACGCGTAAGTCGACAATTTCTTACTATGCATGTGCATTTAATTGTTTGTGGATCACATGCCCTTTGGTTAAAACCCTTGAAAATGAGCCCTTGCACGTTGACATTCGTTCGTGTCGTAGTTTTTCTTGTTTATATTAATTTAATCAAAAATAAGAATGAAACATTCATATGATTTTTTTATGAGTCGTCAATGGAAAACTAATTTAAAAAATATAGATTCCACTTATTTGTTCATCAATCTTTAATTTTTCATTTTCCTTCTTAATTGTTTGTAAGGATTTCAACTTGTAATTTGTAAAATTAAAAATAAAATTGATTGTGACGGGAAGAAAACAGAAAATCATGAGTATGAGAAAAGGAAAAATGACAAAGTTTTAGAATCTAGTGTTCCAATAGGTATAGAGTTTGCTTTAATTTTTTGAGGAAGAAGGAAACCCAAAAAAAAAATTCTCAGAATTTAACAATTATAATAAAACAATGAGTATTAAATTAAAAATACCTAATAAACGTAGTGGGATGAAGACGAAAAAGAAAAGTATAAAACATCATTAAGAAACTAAATAAATTGAAGATTCACTGAAAAATGTAGATTCACAAAATGGTGAAAAAAAGGTGCTGGAAGGATCTTAAAAACGCGATAAAAACGCTTCCTAAAGGGATTATTTATCAATTTAAAACACCCTAAACAAGGTAGAAAAGTTACCAGCAGTATAGTGAGTCAGATGAAAAGTATAAAACATCGTTAAGAAACTAGCTACACAGTAAAAATATCACAAATTAACTATAAAGCCTGGAAAAGTTATTGGAAGGATAGTGAGTGAGATGAATAACAAGAAAAAAGTTTAAAAAACCATTAAGAGATTAAATACACAGTGAAAATAATCAAAATTCTACAAAAAACGTATAAAACGCTTTCTGATTTGATAATATGTAAATCAATTGGAATGTCCCTACTAGACGCATAAAAGGGAATTAAAAATGTGAATAGACTGAGAAGAGAAAATGACAAAAACTATAGAGTTCTCGGCAAAAATCAATAAAACTTCTCTTGCAAAAATATTTCAGACACTATTTGAAAATCACTAATCACCACAACATTTCCACAAAGGATAATATATTTAACGATTTAAAAAAGGATTGAGAAAATTCAAAAATATCTGAGAACGTAGAGTGAGCTGAAGGAGAAAAAACCAAAAATAGTATGAAAAATCATGGAGAAATCAAGTAGATACATTGACTGAAAAATGGTGAAAACACTTCCTAAAAAGGGATAAAAATCAATTTAAAAATCCCTAGAACATATAAATTGACCAAAAGGTCGAAGAAAGTTTCTAAAAGGGTATAAATATAAGCAGAAATAATGGCAAACTACTAGGATCTGGTATCTTTAGTTTTTTAATGGCACTTGAAATTTTTAAAACTTGATTTGAAGTAGAGGAAAATCAAATCTCCTCAAAATTATACAAAATATTTATCACGTGGAGACAAAACATGCAGAATGACAAAAAAGCGATAAAAACACTTCCTAGGGGGGGTTATTAATCAATATAAAACTCCCCAAACAATGTAGAAAAGTCACTGAAAAAAAAACTAAAAGGCCACCAGAATCTATAAAAAAACATTAAAAATTGACTGAATCTGAGAAGCAGGGAGAATGACAAAATATTATAATAATTATAATTAATTATATTCTTTATTTAGCATATAAAGCTACATACAAAAAACTAAATTAACAATGTTAAATACATGATATTATAATGAAAATTTCAATGTATAAAATAAAATATAAAAAATTTGAATAAAAATGTGGAACAAATAATTAAAATTTAGACAACACATATTCCCTCAAAAGTCTTTTAAAACTTGTTAAATTATCACAGTGTTTGAGATTGTTCGGCATTTTATTAAAATCGGAAAGGCCTCTGTTTAATACTGAGTTATGTACCATTTGACTAGAATTACTACTATTAACTAAAATAAAATCATCACAGTTCCTAGTTTCATAAGTGTGTACATTCTTAAAACATTTAACTCTATCACAGATGTAGTTTGGTACAAGGCTATTTCTAATTTTATATATAAATAGGTTTATGTTAAAAATAATTTTTTGTTTGATGGACAACAAACCACTGACACTCAACATCAGATTAATTGGGGTGTACTTATTACATTTTAAAATTGTTCTCATCGCCCTGTTCTGTATTATTTGAAACTCGCCCACTTTAAAACTCGGCAGACTATATAATAAGGTAGTGCAAAATTCTAGGTGGGGAGCTGCGATGCTTTTATACAATAACAATTTTGAGTACATTGATAAATCTTTGCCCACTCTAGAAATAAATCCGACTTTTTGTGAATATTTTCTCATAATATAGTCAGCATGTGGTCGGAAACTCAATTCAGAATCTAGTATAACTCCCAAATACTTGATCTTATGCTCATAAATTAATCTCTCATTATTGATTACAACCTGCAAACTAGTAGGGTCAATTGATCTCAATTTATGCTTTTTCGCAAAAATACAAAATTTCGATTTAGCCGTATTTATGCTTAATTTGTTAATACAAAGCCAATTGAATAATTTGTTCAAGTCATTATTCATAGCGAACTGCATCTGACTCAAGTCATCCCCCACCACATACAACATGGTATCGTCCGCAAAAAGTTCAATTTTACAGTTCTCCGTAACACCAACAATGTCATTTATGTACAGCAAGAACAACAACGGACCCAAAACTGTTCCCTGTGGCACCCCGTGATGGGTTATCACTGAGTCAGAAACGCTTCCTCCAAATTTAACGACCTGTTTTCTATTTGTCAGATATGACTCGAACCAATTTAGAACAATGCCTACCATGCCAAGTTTCTTCAATTTGTTTAACAATATAAGCCTATCAATAGTTTCAAAGGCCCTCCTAAGGTCTAAATACAGCAAGCACATATTTATTACTGTCCACGTGGTTGAGGAAATCACTACATATACTAACAATCACAGATTCACATGAATGGCTCTGGCGGATTTATTAGAATCTAGTATTTTATTTTCTTTATGGCATTTAAGATTTCAAAAAAATGATAATTTATTTGAAAATGAGGAGAATCAGAAGATTTCTGAAACATTATTTAAAATAGAGATCTCAAAATAACATGTTTAACATGCAGAATGAAATTTTTGATAAAATTAATGGTTAGCAAAATAAAGAAAAATCTGATATTTCGTAAAAATTCAGTAGTAAATCAAAAATCTCTGATAGCATAGATTAACAAAAAGTAAAAAAAAAACATGTGAATGGCTGTTAAAAATCTTTAAAAAAGTGGAAAACGTTGAAAATGTCAAACATCGACTGGATATGAGGAGTAGGAAGAATAACAAAGTATACTTATGAGAGACGGAATAATAATCGAGCTTCCTGTAAATTTTAAGTTCTTAAAAATTGATAGTTTTCAAAATCATGCAAAAAAGTGAAATGGAGAAAAATACTATGGAAAACAAACTAAATAGAGAACACATCAATTTAAAAATCCCTAAAAAATGTAGAAAAAAAACGTGCATGACTAAAAGGAACTTAACATTTTTTAAACGTGATAAACACTGGAAATATCTAAACCGATTTTTTATACACGATACATTCCAAAACTAAATTTGATTTATCAAAACAAAAATTCCATTCAGACCAACCGGTTTTCAAATATTTCGCCCACGTGTGGCGCCCCTATTGACCCAAATTGTCTGATCTACGATGACCCTGTAAATTCTAATTAATAAATTTTATTGGTCGTAATCCTGGAGATTCCTCACTGGAAAATCATCTTTTTATGGATTGTTTGGAAACAGATATTTTAATGGGGTCTCACATAATTTGAGGCGCGCCCTTAACTATGTATGTTCTGGTAGATATTATTATAATAAGAAATTCGTGTCAGTCAGAATCATTATAGTGGTTTGAAAGATATAAAAAAATTTATAGGGTGATGTCACTGGTCTATTAAGTGGGTGCTATGAGGTCAGTACCTATTTTGCACGTCTTTTTGCGGAAATGGTGTCAAGCTTGTTATACATTTATAAAGAGGAACTATTACTTCGAAATTTGAATCATTCGATGATTTGTCTGTGAAGTCATCATTGGTATTAGAGACGGAAAAGTTTTGATTTTTCTTTCCCGTTCATCATACCCCATTCTTTTATAAGGGAAGTGACTTCTAGATTCTAGACTCTGCATGGAGATAGCAACAAAAACCCAAGTTTTTTTGAAATGGTTTTATTATTTCCTGGGTTTATTTGAGGAAATATCTAAAACTTTCTCAAAAATAATGATAAAGCATTGATTCCAACGGCAAAATGCGGCAATGTCATTCTCTTTAAAAAACCATCTGGATCAGAGGAGCCTTATCTTCAAAATATCTCTTAAAACCCATGTCCGACAAACATCCTCATAATTTTGCTGAAAATTATGATAAAGGATTGATTCAAACGGCAAAAGGTGGCAACTCTAAACCTCTTCAAAAAACTAGTGAAACAATATTTTGTGTTTCTTTTTAGAAGAGCCTCAATTACTTCAAAATATCCTTAAAAACAAAGAAGATGGAAAAGTATTGAAAATACTAAAACCGTATAATAAACCCTATAAAGTCTGTTTGAACATACCTTAAAACAACGATGTAGAAAAGTTGGTAGAATGATATAAAAATCATTGAAAATATAAGAAATTAAAAAAAGATAAAGATGCAAAAAGTCACTAGTAGAATGTCAAGAATCATTTAGAAACTGAATAAACTGTTAAAATATTAAAAATGTACTGAAAACCGATGAACAAATTTTGAAAAATGAGGTAGGTTAAGGTAAAGTCAAGTCCCCAAAATCGTAGATTGACCAGGAGGAAAAAAATTAAAGGGTATTCAACAACATAAACAATGATAAAAAGCACTAAACAAATTCCGAACTGCCAAAAAACCGACGAAAAACTTAAAAAAGGGGACATAATTCTAATAAAACATTCCTAAAAAAACGAATAGTTATAAAATGATGGAAAATAGTTATTTATGGTACTAGTGCGTTGGGTTAAAAATAAGTCACGCGAGAAAGATTTCTACCACGAGGCCGTCAGGCCGAGTGATATAAATTCTCAAGTGACTTGTGAAACATAACACACGGGTTCCATACAATGTTTTATCCCACAAATGGAGGAAATCGTTTTTTTATGAGATGAGATAATTATTAAATATAAGTTTCAGTGTCAGAATGGGTCAAAATAGGTTATTGTTAGTTTGTTTTCCACGGAAACGTGAGTTATAACACACTGGTGTGTTATTTGACACTACACTTGTCCAAAATGACATCAATAATGACACCTACAACTATCATGCGTTGGATGAAAGTATATAAAATAAAAGTCAAAAATCAATAAAAAAACAAACATCTCTAAGGAACGTGGGTTGAGTTAAAGATGCAAAAAGTAGTAGAACAATATCAAAAATCATTGAGAAACTGAATAAACAGTGAATATGATAAAAATTCACTAAAAAGCGGGAAAATCTAAACAAGCACTGAACATCTTGAAAATGAATTGAAAATTGGTGGAAATGTGGAAAAACTGAATTGTTAAAACCATAATGAGTTCCAAATTTTAATTCGTGTAGTATATTTTTTTTAAATTCAATTTTGTTGATTTATAATTTACTTTTTTACTTTTATTTTATATTTTTACTTTTTATTTTATATTTTTTTCTTCGAAATAACCTAGGATAATAATACTGTTGTAGCTTTAGTGAGCTGCTGCTAAATGATCTAAACGAACGATATTATTATTATTATTATTATTTAGTTGAGACAAAGATGATGAATGAGTATGAAACATCAATAGTTATTAAAAAAATTAATGAGCACAATTAGAACTGGCTAAAAACGTTTAAAAAACTAACATAACAAAGGGGGAAATAGGTCTATTTAAACATTCCAAAAAAACGCATAGTTATAAAACAATGGAAAAAGTAGATAGAATGATATCAAAATTCATAAAAAAATTAAACAAAAAACCATATCCCCTACACAATATCTAAAATCAGTAAGAAACTGAATGAACAGTGAGAATGTCAAAAAGGTACTTAAAAGCGGTGGAAAAAGTTTGGAAAATGCGATAAGTATAAATAAATTTTTAAAATCGAAGATTGACAAAGTGAAAAAAAAATTATCAAGAAGGCATTAAACATCATTAAAAATGTATAAAACATATTGAAAATTGAGATGAAAACATAATATTGATAACGTTAGTTATCAAAATCAAATTCCTAAACAAGATACATTATTCAATAGTATTGTATATTTCTGTAACAAATTTATAAGCAGATAAAAATTCATACATAAATAAAATAAATAAATAAAGGAAAAAGGAGATATAAATAAATTCTAAAATCCCTAAAAAACTCAGATTGACAAAAATATGTAAAAAGTAAGTAAAATGCTCTTTCATGATAATATGATTAAAAATGTAAAAAACAAAGAATATTGACATTTGACCAAGAATCGGTTGGGAAAATGACAAACCTACCAGATAATTATTCCAAAACCTACGTACAAATCTCAATTCTATTTTTAAACATGCAAAATGTAAAACTATTGATGCATTAATGGAATTATGAAGAATCTGCTGAAGTACAATATACAGGTTATAAATTGAGTAGTTTAAAAACTTCAACGAGGGAAGGACAAATTATTTTAAGACAAAAAATTCATGTGAACCAAACTATGAACATAGGTCTACAACGGCCTAGTTTTTTTTCTTCAAAAAACCAAGTTAATATTTGAGTTTCTCGTCATCGATATTTCCAGTATCCCAAATTTCGTCCAATTGCCATGTTACTTAACAAAAATATAAGCACAACACTATATAAAATAGTTTTTTTGGACGCCCTGTATCTCAGAAACCATTCATCTAAACTTTTTGTCTTGAAATTAGTCAAAGATCCACACGTTAAAATTTTTACAAGTGCTTTATTTACACCAGGTATAGTTAGAACATTTTTTAAAACATTTCCTTTGTGCTTTTAGGTGAGGACGCTGCCCTAGGCGACCAAACCTACAGATACCTTACGGCGGACGAAATGAAATCCCTTGGGGACGACTCTCTCCCCATCGACGTAACCAGAGACGAACGCATTGATTCAAACAAAATGACCAGCAGCATGGACAGCAACATGTTGCCTCCACAACACTTTGAGGACACCATCAGTCCCGAGCACCTGTCCAGCAACTATACCGAGTACATCAAAAAGTACACCGCTGATAACGTGGACATAAATCGACATCCCATCAACATAGGGTGAGTAATGCTGCGCTGATGCACAACCAGTCAAGGTTCCATACTCGACTGGTTGCTAATTTTAGTTATGAATTAAACGGGCTGGGTTCTGGTTGATAATGTGGCTCGTGTGGGTTTGCGTCGTCTTAGTCTTACTAATATTTGTTTGTATTTACGCGTACCTTAGGAAGTTGCATTGGAAAAAGTGAGTTGTTTGGCAAGGGAGTTATAGTTGACATATTGAAATAACGTTATTACAGCTTCCTAGTATCATTTCTTGTGGATGCTCGCGGCGGTGCCATGCGCGGCTGTCGACACTCTGGCGTGCGGGTGATTGTGCCGCCCCGTAGTGCCCCCAGTCCTACAAGAATAACATGTCGGTATGTCCGCCCCCAACGGACTCCGCATCCGCCTCCTTTGATGGAGGGCGAAGCCTTGGCCAGCCGCGTTCTGGAACTCGGTCCTGTAGGTGCCAAGTTTCTGGGCCCTGTTATCATAGAGGTGCCACACTTTGCCGCGCTGCGCGGCAAAGAACGAGAAATTGTGATATTGAGAAGCGACAATGGGGAGTCGTGGAAGGAACATACAGTGGATGCTTCTGAAGATATACTCAATGAGGTGTTGCACGAAAGCTTCGAGGCTGAAGGTTGGTTGATGTATACCTAGTATTAGAATCAATTGTTATTCCTTACAGATTTGAACCAAATGGAGGACATATCTTCAGGACGCATTACCAGGATCCTAACTCAAGACTTTCCGCAGTACTTTGCTGTAGTGTCTCGGATCAGACAAGAGGTGCACGCCATAGGGCCCGAAGGGGGCATGGTCTCCAGTACGGTAGTGCCGCAGGTCCAAGCCATATTCCCTGAGGGTGCCCTAACAAAGAAGATCAAAGTGGGGTTGCAGGTAAATTTGTTCAAGCCTCGAAAAGGGGTGCCGTTCGATAAATTACGAAAAATAACTGTCAATCATGTGCCGAAAAAGAAGCGGTGGAGTTTAATTTGGTAGAGCCGTCTTCCGGTTTAGGTACAAAATGTGTAGTTACTGTTAAGAGATGTATTTTTGGTAAATTTTTACTCGAACGAAATTCTGAGTTAGACTTAGATTTAGTTGTACTAACCACGGTGGCAGTTGTAACAATGGGTGCCCAATAAAAGACTAACAATTACTAACGGTGTATTTAATTTGGCCAAGATGCCGCAAAGCACGGTTCAAGTTTGTTGGGCACTCATGCCTCAATTGGCTCTTGTCTTGCTTTGCTTGTTTTTTTGCTTTTGAACCTTGCTTTGTGTTTAACCCAGCCTTTATCCTTTCATTGCCATGCAAGGTAAGTGCTTTTGCTTTAACCCATATTGGGGTGTGCACAACTCGATAGCCTAAATTATCTGAGAAAATATTGACCTATTGATTAGCTTGTCACTTAAAATCGATTAAAATAGGTATGTGATCATTATATACTTTTAATAGAAAATTAATTGATCCTCCAATTGACAATTAAATTATGTTCTTATCGTGCTATGAATTTTTATGTTGTATTAAAATCCTATAGTTCTGTAAACATCCAACAAAGAATAATTCAAAACGCATTTACAAGCGATTAATAAGCAGTTCGGAATTTGTTTTCCAATTTCATGAAGATATGCTCGATTACAACAAACAAATATTCTGTATATGTATCTACAAATTATTTAACATTTTTTTTTAATTTTATTCATTTGGAAAATATATCGTTTAGACTAAATTAGTTTAAAAAGAAAGTAGGTATAATACCGGGGTTAGTTTGGACCTGGAGGGTAACTTTAACATCTAGGGTTTTTTTTTATTTTTAAAGTTTTTTTATTTTTTTTTAAGAGATCATCATCTTTGTTATTAACCCATAATAAAGACACATTTTAAAAAACCTTTAGAAAAAACGTTAGTGCCAACGAAAATATGGACGATTGACTTGAAAGAAGATAAAAATGAACATTTGAAAAACACATTCTAAACCGTGTCATTGGGTATTACAAATAAGCATCAAATGGCTAACTATCGGAAGAAAAACTCAATTTGAAAATTGCTTAGAAAACATAATTTGAAAATAAAAGTACCTATCAAAAATCATTGAAAATCTAAAACGAGGCTGAAAATATAAAAAAATGTCTTTCTCTTTTGAAAAAAAGATTGTCACTTTAATTAGAATAAAACTAAAACGGAAACTTTTGTATTTGACATTTTCTCCTAAAATTAATATTTGCGGAGCTAGGAGCGTTTCAAAAAACCACCGAAAATCCGTTTTTTTTTCTAAACATCTATGGAGAAGTCAAATTTTGGAAAACTGTTAATGGTTTTGAGAAGAGCTTACAGAAATTCAAACTTTTGCCCATATAAACTTTCTCGTATCTATAGTTTCGAGATCACTGATGTATTCTCAATTTAGTGAAGTTATGTTTCATTATTTCTCAATGAATTTCGTTCAAATTTGGTATAAACATTTTTTTTGAAGTTTGATTTGGATTAAGTGAGGTTATGTTTCTATGTTTGCATAATTTCTAATATTTTGTTCAAATTAGGTACGTAGGTAGGCTTGGGATTAAATAAAGTGGGTAATTGAAAAAAAGTAAAAAAAAAAGATTAAATCCGATTATGTTTGCATAATTTCATTATTTTCAACCGAATTTTTCTATGCAGACTAAATTGTCCAAATAGAAACTGAATGAAGAAATAATTCAAATAATGAAAATATTAAAGATAACAAGCTTCAAAAAAAATATGAATAAACCTGTAGAAAAAACTTACTAAACCAACAATTAAAAAATCGGTTGGAAACATGAAACAATAAGGGCCGGTTGCATAAAACTATGAACGGTAGTTCGATGTTGATCTGCAGTTCAACGTCAAAAATTACATGAATTTTTTGACGTTGAACTGCAGATCAACAATGAACTACGGTTCAAAGGTTTTTTGCAACCGGGCCTAATTCTTTAAAATTTTCAATTTATTTTATTTTTATTATTAGGTACAAGATCTATGTATGTAGCAGGACTTAGAGTAGGTATATAATTCTTGATTATTGAATGAGATTGGAATGTGAAGTCAGGTAGTATTACATATCATTAATCCTGCCGTGTTAAAGTTTTAAGTTTTCATTTTGAATAAAAACGTATTTTGCGTAATTTTTCGAAAACTATTGAAAACAATCCGTTTTTTTTTCGTAGAACCATTCTAATCTTTTTGTGAGTTTGTTTCTTTTTCTTGTGTGTGTTGTTTTGTTTTGTTCGTCTATGAATTCTTAACCTTGTGTAACGGAGTATGATTGTTTTTTCAATTATTTTTTAGAATGAAAAACTATACGGGGTGTCCCATAACTTATCCCCCATAGACCAGCAAGTGATAAAATAGATGAAAATAAGAAGATTCATCCATTAAATGTGGAGGCAAATGCAAGTCGTCACAAAGATGTTGAAAGTGAAACTTTACTTTTGAAGAATCTCAATAATGTTTAAACTGATAAAGATAACCGATCCCAAATTGATATAGTAGCGTTTACGGAGGTGAGAAATCCGAATTCGGTATTGGTTTGAGCCTAGTTCTTAGAGGGCGCTTTCTACGTATGATCCTTACTTGATGAATTAATGTCTTTATCATTTTTTAGTCTGTGAAGGTGAGGCTGTTTTGACTTCATACTTGGAAAATGTCAATCTTTCTACGTGGAAAAACCACTCCTGATGAATATCGATATCTCAAATCGTTTTCGAGATATTCGACTGAAATTTATTAATCAATCAATTTAATCAAACTATCTGAAAACATTTTTATATTCATTTTAATAGATGTTGAAGGTGTCCACCATTTATCTCAATACATTTTGTATATTCTTAGAAGGCGCTTTCTACGCTGTTCTTTCAACACCCTGTATCTTTTTAACAACTAACATTTGCCACGACATTTATTGGACAAATCTTATTTTCATATTATCACCTGCTGCACTATGGCGGATAAGTTATGGGACACCCTGTATAATTTTCATGATTTTGATTTGTAAGTGGAGCACAAAGTTACACATATTTATTAGGAAACCATGTGAGAAAAATTTAAACAAATCACAAGATGAATTGATGATTAAACATTTATTAAGGAAACAAATGATTTTAAAAAATTTAAAAAATTGTAACTGAAATCTCATGGGTTATCGAGTTTTGCACCCGTAAGTACCAAAATGTGAAAATATTAGATGTCCTCAGGTGTCAAATATCCAGGGGGGCTCATCGAAAACGAAATGTCGATTTTGGGCATTTAAAATCATATAAAAATGAAAAACTCAGACACCTCAAGTTTGTTTTTGGGGGGGACACTTATTGGTCGTATTAGCAAACCCCTCGTCTGCAATTCCTTGGGCAGGGTGAAAGTCACCCCTGAAATTCTAATATTGAAGGGGGGTCGAGTGATACATTATTTTGAAGGCCCTTCGACTCTGATTACAATTGCCGAGGTTCAAGCCTCTGCTGTCATTCCTGTTGATATGACATTTTGTCAAAAATTTGTATTATCATTTTTTTTAATTTGATAAACAATCACCCCTCTTGCGAGTGTGTATTCATTGAGTGAGAAAAATAAAAAATACATTTTTGATAAGCTGTTATATCGACAGGGATGACAGCAGAGGCTTGAAACTCGGCAGTTATCAGGGTCACCCTCCCTAAGGAAGGGACTGCAGTTGGGGGTTTTCTTATACGTCTAATTAGTGTCCACATCGAAAACAAAGTGGACGAGTCTGAGTTTTCAACTTCTAATGACAATAAATTCCCACAATCAATGTCGTTTCGTTTTTGATGTGCCACCTTGTATATGTATAATAGAGTACAACAAAGAGGTTACATGTTTGGCCATAGCTTTGGCATCATAAGACCTGGACACATGCTTTCGTTCTAAGACAGAAAGACATTACACATATTTGACACATCTAATACTTTCCAAAATTCGAATAATTATCTGTTAGTGATAATGGAAGATTTCTCAACAACCTTCCGCCGATTGCACATTATACGTTTTAACCCGAGGGAACTATCCTACGGGCGAATATTGTGGTTCTCGTATCGTAACCGTACAATGTGTCCGCCCATTGACGAACACGTGCACAAACATCCGATACGCTTGTGCTCGTGCCCGTTGAACGGAAGCGTGTAAACGCACTATAAAAGACAGTCGACTGAAAATAGCCCCTATAATTCCCTAGGCCCAACCAATCGACCCCGAGCTAACAGCCAAACTTCTCGGACATGGTGTAGCAGTGAGTCCGGTAGTGACAGTAGAACCAAGACGTCGAAAATTCCACAAAGCTATACGGTTGAACATGCCCGCACCTACAGCTCACAGTCAAGGCATGATCAACCAGTACAGTGGATCCGCTCCAACGCTTAGACTGCTCTGTTCGATAACCGGTAAGTTGGGTTGGGATACGTTTATGGTTTATTATTTGGCAGTGATTACCGCACGGATTTGAGTTTATTGGAAATTTATTGCTGCTATGCATCAAAATGGGATGAGTTATTGTATGGTGGAGACGATGGTGTATTATAGGATGAATAAGGGGCAGTGTATATCCTATATAATAAAAATTGAAGACAATTTTCTATTATTGTTTTTTAAAGAAGTTTGCAAAAACTATCACGGTTAAAACGATAGAGGGAGCTAAATTTGGAATAGTAGGTAGGCGTTCCATATTTGGATGATATTTTCCAGCCGGTTGAATTTATAAAAAAATGTTTCCAATAAGAATCGAATTTTCTATGTTTTTGCTTGAAGTTTTCAGTGACTATTACGATCAACAATATAAAGGGCGCTAAAGTAGAATATACAATTTAAACTTTCGTTGGTGAGTTTTTTAATTTGTAATTAGTCCACATTATTCCTCTTATACATTTGTTCATGTGGAGAATGATTTTTTTAAAAGATGGAAAAGCTCCTGAATAAAAATCAAGGACAAATAAATTGGTATGAATAATAAAATGAATGTTGATTATCAAAAAACCAGAAAAATGGGACAAATGGCAAATGGAATTATCATAAATTTAACTGTTCAGGGGTTGAAATGGAAAAGAGTATTAAATATGACAAATGATGCAAGAGTGAGAGATGTAATGAACACCACATAACAGAAAAAACTAGAAAAAACATGAAAAAAAATATTCACCATTTAATTGTTGATAAAAGCCTTCTATTGACCTTTGTGAACATTATAGAGGTCAATTTAGAAATTATTGATTAAAATTCCATGCAGGTATGTCGAGTGCATGGCTTTTGATTTTTCTGTATGGTCTTATTATTATGCAATGGTTTGGTTACCATTTCATTGATTTCTTTGAGTTTAAAAAAAATTGTTTGCCTATACTTCTATAGATTACTGCACTTATAATTTGTTCATGTGCCGTATGAGTTTTTTGGGGATCAAAAAATATGAAGTGAAAGCAAGAATTATAAAAAGTATAATAAAGTGGTTATGTTTTTTCTGATCACTTTTATCACAATTAGTTACTCATGACTTTTATCCCCTTTTTGATGTATTTTTGACATTCTATGATCTTTTTTATAATTTTTTGTTTAATATATAAAGAGTTTCAATTTTGTCCATGTGAGGTATGTAATGTTTCAAGGCTTAAAAAACTAATCTGCATCAAAATTTAGATGACGACGCAAGAATTGAAAATTAAAAAAAACAAAGATCAGAGTCAAATTAAAAGTGATAAAAATGAAAAAAATAAATAGTCAAGAAGATGAGTTGAGAAAAATTATGAACACTTGAAGAAGAGTTGCGAATAAACTAGAACAAGCAAAAAAAAACAACGCATGCAAATACCAAAAATATTATAAAGTAGGTAATAAGTATGAAAATATTCATCGTCTTTAAACTGATTTTTATTATTATTATTATTATTTTCAAAGTTTGTGAACGTTCAAGATTGAAGAATAATTTATCAAAACTCCAAGGCAGTCTCGATTTTTTTCTATAGCTTATTTTGATAATAATTTTGTAATTTTTATCACTATTTTATTTTTTCTTCTAGGATTAAAATGCTCACACCGATACCTAGTAAAACACGATAAGCACAAAAATGACCGGATTTTAGGTTCTCTTAATTGATCTTGATTTATTTTATACCTACTTTTTCCATTCTATGACTATTTTTCTATATTTTTGTGAGTATCTATTTCACTAAGTTATTGAATAAGAAAAATAATATAATGGTGAAAGCGGAAACAATGAGGGATAACAGAAATCCTATAATGAAAATAACTTAAAAAAAAATAGAATAAAAGGAATAAGAAGAATTATAATTGAATGAATGGTAGTATTCATTCCAGATAACCAAAAACTTCTAGAAATGGAGAAACAGACATACTAATTATGAGCTAAAAAAATGATTGAACTAAAAAATAAATTGACAAAACGACAGTAATTAAGTGAAGATCAGTTACTCTATGATAAGTTTGATTTTCATGCTTCAAAGCCCCTAATGTTTCACTTTGTTAAAAAAACCCTTCGTTGAAATTTGTGACAAAGCCGTCCTTAATTAGTGGACAGATAAAAAAATAACATTAGAAATATAAACAATAATTATTCAACAATAAATTTCAAAACAAACTGTAGAACACTATCAATGACATATAGATTAAAGATAAGATTTCAGTGACATGTCTCTTAAAATAATTGGATGTAAAAAAACTTTTTTTCATTTGATATAGAGTTATACATACACAAGAGACCTAGCTCACATGTTAAATACCTGAAACTTCATAGTCTTTTTCAAAGTCTGTATCGTCCTGTGTTTTTCAAATTTTATTCACCAAATTATCAAATATTATTGAGTTTTCGAGATTATTCCAAAATTCTTAGAGGGACACTGAACACTGAATTTTATTCACAAAATTGCCCGGACTAGTTTTTTGTAAGTGATCTGGGTCAAGTGATCACCTATATAAATATTAATGCTGGACCACGTGACTACGTCTATAGTACGGGCAAAGTTGACTTATATTTTTATCTGGAATTCGTTGTAGTTCTGATATTTTTTCCATTTCTTCGACAAAAAGTTGTTTCTTGTTGTAATCATCATTTTCATAACTGATTATTTTTTATTTGGAATTTTATCTAGATGTATTTTTATTGATTCCTCACGGTCTTGTCTGTCTGTGTGCCTATTTATCTGCCTGCAAACGCATTCTCTTATCAACACAGATATCAAAGATACCTCAAAAAGAGGTTTATTAGTATATTAACATCAAATTGAAAAAAAACTATTGCTTATTATTCAACAAAATTACCGACTGTAGAGGTTTTAATCATGAAAGTATCTTGTTGACCTTCCATTTTAGTGTTCTCATTTTTATTACCATGTAACTTTTCTATTTGGTTTTAGGATTAAAAAAAGTCATATACAGTAGGTTAAAAAAAAATGAGTTGTACGATTTTTTTGTAATGATCTTGTTCAACACTGATTTTAATCACCTCTTACTTTTTATTTCTCCACTACTCAGGTTTTGTATATACTTTTTCAAGTGAGTTATGCAATTTTTGAAGGGTTATTAGGAACATGAAGTGAAAAAAATAAAAAGCAATAAGATGTAATCAAAACAAAGTTCAAAAGAAAATTGGGAATGTCGGAAATGGAAAAATGATACGAACAGATAAATTATATATTATATATTATCTAAAAAACCTCGAATAAAATTAAGAAAAACAGTGATCAAAAAAGAATAATGACATTATAATGTTGAAAGCGCAAACAGAAATATGGTTTTAAAATGAAATTTTGAATTAACAGAAATATTAAAAATATTAAGTTTGAAGAGATTTAAAATAAAACAAATAAGAAGTGAAAAATTAATAATGAAGTGAGAAGCTCAAAATCAGGAGTACTTGAATGAATATCAAGACAACCGAAAGTTAAGAAATATTTTAATACCTACTAAAAAAATAATGACAAAATATCAAACAAACATGACTAAATCAAAACAAAGGGATAATGGGCGGTCATCGTCATCGTCATCGAACACGTGATTACATTTTATCCGCCACTGTTGTCAGATCGTGATAAAAAGTTAGGGAACCTTTACCCAGTGACAGATAATTGGAAAATATCTTGATATACAGTGTGACCCATTTGTTTTGAGAACACCCTGATAAAAAGTTTATTTCTTAACCGATTTGGTTCGTTTTTTTTTTGGATTGTAGAGCTCGAAAAATTGTATATTCTTGGCAAAAAGTGACCTTCGCCATTTTGACTTCAAGGCCTACTATGTTAGTTTTTAAGAGCAAAATTTCAGGAAACCATATTAGCGATTTTTTTAGAAAAAATCTGTGTGCGCCACTGGATTCAGCATCCTTTAAAACGGGTCTATACAAATTTTCAACCGAAAATATCAAGTTGAAAAAAATTAAAAATTCGCACTTTAACAATCTTTGATTCTATCAAAACAAATAAAAATGACATAAAACTAAAAATTTGTAACTTCTACCAAACCACCATCAACTTCAATGCATTTATCATTTCTTTTGATAGAATCAAATATTGTTAAAGTGCGAATTTTTAATTTTTTTCAACTTGATATTTTCGGTTGAAAATTTGTATAGACCTGTTTTAAAGGATGCTGAATCCAGTGGCGCACACAGATTTTTTCTAAAAAAATCGCTAATATGGTTTCCTGAAATTTTGCTCTTAAAAACTAACATAGTAGGCCTTGAAGTCAAAATGGCGAAGGTCACTTTTTGCCAAGAATATACAATTTTTCGAGCTCTACAATCCAAAAAAAAAACGAACCAAATCGGTTAAGAAATAAACTTTTTATCAGGGTGTTCCCAAAACAAATGGGTCACACTGTATAAACACTGATTTGATTGACTTTTTTGTATTAAATCGGAAATGTTAACATCATGCCTTGATTAAATGTTAAGAACATTTTTATTGGCGAATCAAACGGTTTCTGCAGCGCTGTTACGGAAAGCGCGCGAACATGCGAGAACGTGACTGCTCCATTATTAGCCGTAGCCTGTTTTCGTGCGTCAAGTAATGTTTGTTGTTTGTTTACTTCCATCTTTATGGCTATGAGGTTATGATTTCAACAAAAATACCATTCAATTAGCTCACGTAATCATCTTTTGTGACAACACTGTGCCTATTCAATTCCGTCATCAATTATGTGCACCGGACTTTTAAACTTACCCCCTCGTCACATGGATTAAACTCGTAGTTTGGAAAAGAAGGATGAAGGTGTCGTCATCTGGAGGGCTTATGCAAACTTATGCGTCTATGTTGATTTGTAATAATTATCATTTACTATTATAATAATTTTATAGTATAAGATGTATAAACTAGAGTCCTTTCTACACCATCGTCTCAAAATTCGAATATTTTGACGGAATCTCGCAGGAAAAAATTTAAGAGATCATTCCGTGGCGCAGTAGTCTCTGCCGTTCTCGTCCCCATGTTGTTGTTGTGTTGTGTGTTTTTCTAACCGAGGGGTTGGCAAGCTTGAACTCGACTAGTTCGCCTCAGTAGACGTAGACTAGACGTTGGGTTTAGACTAGTAAGCATGTATATATGCTGAAATTTGACGAAAACTTGCCAGCCTTTGTTGCTATAAATTGTTAAATTTGGCGCTAATATTTGACAATGTTGTTTCACGCGTGCCGCGAATCAGGCGTGTTTCGGAAAAGATCTCTCAGAGGTAACTAACTAAATACTAATTTTGGGCCTGCCTCCCCTATTTTATTTTAGTTTGGTTTGATTATTTTATGGATGTGGAAATTTATTTTTAATCATATTTTATACGGATTGGCTTTTTCAGTTTTTGCATTGACGATTTGTAGGGCGGGATAGGTTGAGATTCATTCAACTCCCTCTGACTATAATCAGACGTTATTGTCTTTTCGCCCTATCCCAACCACACCACACTGTTCAGTCGATAGTGTATGGACTGGTTTTACCCTAGCTGTGTATATTTATCCTAATTTGGCCTTTTTAGTGTTTCTTTTAACCATCCAAGTCACCAGACAAAACACAAATTTGCAATCAGATCACCTTTGATTAGCTGCATTCTTGATCAGTCGTCCCTAATCCGGACATGGAAAATCAAAAAGTTAGTTGCCTGAGCGACTGATCTTTTCTGAAACGAATTGAGGACTTATTGCTTTATGCTGCTTTGTTTGTACGCTTATTGGCACCGATGCTGTAGAGCATGATGCATGCTCTGTTTGATCCAATGCAATGCTTCAACTAATTATTTCATGAAGGTGGAACGACAAGGGCGCAGTGGGAGGACGTCACTGGGTCTACTCCTCTAACGTTCGTCAACGACGTAGTCTCATTTACCACCACAGTAAGTGCACGGTTTTGGCTGATGGACTGTCGAAACATTGGCGACGCCACCAAAATGGCCACTGAACTCTACAAGTACGTATTGAACACTACACATACAAATAATGTTAACACCTTAACACAGGGAGGCCATCCACGTGCCATTCATGGCAAAGTTCGTCGTGTTTGCCAAACGTGTGGACCCTCTAGAGGCCCGGCTCCGGGTCTTCTGCATGACAGACGACAAAGAAGACAAAACTCTAGAACACCAAGAGCACTTCACCGAAGTGGCCAAAAGCCGCGACGTAGAGGTGATGGAAGGCAAACACCAATACATCGAGTTTGCCGGAAACTTGGTCCCAGTTACCAAAAGCGGCGACCAATTGCAGTTCTCCTTCAGAGCATTCCGCGAAAATCGCCTCCCGTTCTCGGTGCGTGTCAAGGACCAGCATGCTGAAGCTGTGGGCCGGTGTTTATTTATGCGAGAAGCCAAGGTAAGCTTTGGATCGATGTAATCCAATTATAACCAGTTAAATGAAGGTGCCTAAAGGCGAGCCACCCCAGCAGCCCATATGCATTCTCAATATTGTTCTGCCGGATGATATAGTGACCGACACAATATCTCTGGATTCGGAGAGCGGCAAGCGACATATGTACCTGTCAGAGTTCCAAGACTACTATCGGCCAGACCCGCGGCTGACCGACATGAGCAATTTCCTAGGCGAGGACTGGGTGGAGCTGGCGCACCAACTGGGCCTCACCAGCTCGGAGATCAACGTAATCAAGTCCGAATATCCCGAGAGTATAGCCAAGCAGGCGCAGTCGATGTTGCGCATGTGGCTGAGCCAGTCGGGCAACAAGGCGCAGACGAATACACTGGAAAACGCCTTGAGACGGATTGGAAGGGAGGATATTATACCACAGTGCCTCAATGTTAATCAGCATGTGATCAGTAGGGTTAAGGAGGAGGAGGTTGGCTATAGATTGAGACGCACTGACATGGAGAGAGGTAAGCACTGTCATAGTATAGCCAGTAGTATATCCACCTATTATAGAGAACAAGCACTACGACAAATACTCCGCCGAGGAAAAGGTGGTGGTTAAGTCTGAATCCGAAGAAGAAGAGGACACTTTTGATAAAACTGTAACTGAGCGTAGGGAGAAGATCGAAAAACGCCTATCAGCAGAGCGACAGATTCCTGCGTCGTCACAACGCAAGGAAATCCGTGAGGAAATCAAGGACATCAAGAGACAAAGTCTCGTGGAAGATATCATACTCAAAGTGGAAACCACCGCTGAAACCGTAGACGCAAAAACCACACTACCATCCGAGTCTAGGGTTTCAGATAAGGTGATTGAGACGCACATAGAGGAGACGCACAAGCTCGAAGATCGATTTGTCGAAGAAGTCAGTTCCAGGTTTGGCGAGGTGAACAGGCAACGGGTCGTGTCCAATGAAGGTTTGTTGAGGTTTGTTATCGAACACCAAGTAAGAGGTTGTTGTTGCAGATCCAAAGTCGCCTCACTTTTCCAAGACGCCGCCTCCGAGTCCTGCAGACTTTGTGTTGCAGAAGCAGAAAGAACCCACACGTGGTAAGTCGGTTTTGCTTATTGCTTTGTAAGTGGTTAATATGGCATATCAATCTGGACATTATTGAAATTTGTAGAATTCAGTCTACATATCAACATTACATTCTTCAATATAGTACACGACAAGGACTTTAAGCAAAAGTAGATATCATTTGTGGGAAGTGAATGGATTATCAAGGGTATCAATTATGGATATTAATCAAATTAATGATAAGCAAATAGTCGGTGTATCATAATTTATGCATCACAATAAGATTTATATCAAAAACATACGAAAAAATGTGTTTAATGGGGGTGAAGTTTTCTCCAAGGGTATAAGATGTGGAGTATCATATTCAGATGAGAATGCGAAAAAAAAATGTATAAAAACATTGGAGTAGTTTATAAGATCCAAATAAGTGAATAAATAGAAAGTATTGAAATGTGAGTATCATATTTGAATCAGTTATGAAGCGATTTATAAAATGATATCTGGAAAACCTGTGACTCCGCTCGCCTGTCTGTAGGATAATATAGAATAACAAAATTCCGATTCAACATTTTTTATAAATCAAAAGGTTATTATACTACAAATAATAATATGTTTTCAGACATTCATCAAGTACAATATCACTTTTCTACTCGCTGTTTCTCATCAACATTCACCACACAACGCTGATATTTATCAAATGTGAACGCGGCTTGATGTTTTGTACGTAGCGATGGAACATACCTCAATTGACTGTCATCAGGTGTGTTTGTTATACTCCACTAGTGCACACTTTTCTACAATACAACACTCAGTGTGGCTTTGTTTGTGAAATGTTTGTTGGTTTTTTGGGAAAGAATAACTTCACTCAACTAGTAAAGGTATTCTATCCGGAAAAAAAGACAAACATTTCACAAACAAAGCCACACTGAGTGTTTTAGTGTAAGAAAGTGTGCACTAGTGGAGCATTACAAACACACCTATTGTCATTAATAGGCCAATTCACAAACCTGTCAACATAACGTCAAAATTGACAGCTTGTACCGGAAACAATACATATTACAAAAAATAGAATACTATAATTTTTCTATGATTATCCAATAATTAGAGCGAACTTTGAAATATTCAATTTCAATTGGACGGCACTTTTTGAGAACTGGTTTATTTAAAGTGAGGTTAGGTTGATAACACAATGTGACAATGACTATAAAAAAAGTATGGACGGTCAAATGGTCTGTTTCAAAATGATGTATTTGAAGGTTGACATTTTGTCGAATGTTCTGATTGGCTCTAAAACAGTGGAGTGATGAGAATTAGATTATTTCATTGGTTAAAAACAATTGAGTAAAAGTCACTGGTATGCGTAACAAGTTACATCAACCAATAGAAAGTGGATGTATAATACATCTATTATTAAATAGTCATAAAAAAAATCAATTAAATCGTTATTGAGACATCAAGAAAAAAGGGCTTATAATGTAAATATAACTTTCTTTAGCTCTGATGACAATATGTTCTGCATTGCAACTTCAACAGTGAGTACAAAACCCGGCCTTCAAATTTTTGAAAGCATCATTCAAAGTTTTATTAGATTTTAACTGCCTATGCAGTATGATAACTTGTGGCGGACACCAAATAACTAATTGTGTCTATGTTAGTTATTTTTGGAAAGCTCTGAGGGCTTGCATCAAAGTCTGAATCACTTTAACTAAAGGGAAATTTTGTGCTTGTATTAAATCAAAATTTCTGGCCTTCCTGCTTCTAACTTCGCGTGATAATCGATCATTTCACAGCTTTTCGGGATCAGAATCTCAACAAAACAATATGGCACACTTGAATTTCGAAAAATAATAACTCAGAAACTGAAGGAAAAAAATGACAATTAGAGGTTAATGTTTGTTTACGGTACAATCAGCTGACTTTCAGGTTATGTTCTGAAATGGCCCTGTAATAACCTTTCTTTCTTGATGTAATAATAACAATTTGTTATTTTTTTTTGTAATATATTATGTATTGTTTATGGTATAAGCTGTCAATTTTGACGTTATGTTGACAGGTTTCTGTAATCGCCTATTGAAAAGAAATGGCAAACGCTGACAAATGATGACACTCAACCAAGAAAATTGAAAAAAATCTTAATTTCTCAAAATCAGCTATGAGTTGACGAATAAAACCATGCCCCTGGCCAATTCCAGAATTAAACTGATAATTTTCATTGAACTTCTCTCGGGGGTTCTTGAGTTACTAGTACACAAAGACCAAGATTTCCATTTTTATATAGCAGAAGATGAAAAAGCAATGATAGTCAAAAAGAATTATTACTATTATAGACATCACTTGTGGGTATCATATCTAGAATATGTGCAGAAGTGATATGATTTAAAAATAAAAGAAAATAAGTAGGTACCCAATTGCCGAAAAGTCACAAAAAGGGTGGCAGATTTTTTTACAAAACTATCTGTTGAATTGTCGTGTATCATACTTGGGGATAAAGTGATAGGTATCACTTGTGGGTATCATATTTGGGTGACTGAATTGGGATGTGATCAACGGCGGCTCCTCTGGTGGGGTCATCTGGTCATTGACCTCCCAAACATATTTCAAAAAATTAAATAGTTTTACCTTCTTCAACAATTTTAATCGTAAATGATCAATTTGAATTCAAACTACACCTTATATTATTTTGACCGCTCCTCGTGATAGTCGTTATTGAACGCTCAGGCACAGTCAGAATTTGGAAATACACTTGGGCCACAGCTGCCCTTATGGCGATGAAACTGAACGAGGATACCCCAAAAATACTCAACTACCGAGCGTAGCCAAACGCCTAAGCGAATTGGAAATTGAACCGCGTCTTGGGTCATCAGCCGCAGCTAAAATTTGATACTAATTGGCGTTATCGATTATAGCCATTGATCGAACGACGTTTCGGCTATAATGATATTTTTTGTTATGTGAGATTAGTTTTGCGACGCTGGACTTGATGAGTCGATGTAGATAGTCGATAGTAAAAATAATTAAGGTTGGGATAGTTGGTGTCAAGTTGGGTTGGGGGAGTTGAAGAAAATTTCCCCATAAGTAACTGCCTGGAATTGACACAAATTTGCCCTCAATGGACAATTTTGCATACATTTTCAAATGACTTGAAATTTTATATACGTATTCTAGACAATATTAGGGAGTCATCAGCGAAAGAAAAAATCCAAAATACCCAAAAATATACTAAATAAATGAAAAAGAAAACGCAAATTTCACTGTATGATCAAAAACGGGGCGGAGCCAAATTGCCCCACCGAGAGAAAGAAGGTCATCTCAGTAAATACGCCAGAGGGAGATAGATATTGTATTCTGTGACGCAGTGGATGTTGATTGGCGCTCTTTAATCGGTGATTACTACATTAATAGAGGTCGTAAGTTGATTGTTTGAACATCAATGGCATCACTTCTCACTTATCGTTTTATTTTTCATATTTCCAAAAAATGTGCAAATTGTCCATTACCTTCCCCTTCAGTAACTGACGAGAATTGGAAACAAATAACCCCTAAAAAATGCCTATTTTCAAATTTATCTCTCACATTCCAAATTAATTAACCACAAGCCGACACTATAAGTGATCAATAAAATATTAAAGAAATGCATAAAAAAATGATAGCCAAATAATAATTATCATTGTGGGTATCATATTTAGGAATATAATATAATGTCATTTAAAAGTAAAAGCTGATAAATTGATTAAAAATTAGGCTCAAATATATGGGTGGAAATGTTTTTTTTTTTTAAATTTTAGTTGTGCTTGAGGAAACCTGAAAAACGTGCATTCAGAAACGTGCAAACGTGCATAATCATTATAGGTATGATTTGAGAGTATCATATTCTAATAATATACAGGGTGTTCCAATAATATTGCGAAAAAAATCAGAAGGAGTTTTCCCGCTTGAAAATAAGAAGAAAACTTCCTATAAACATGTTTCCGGAAATGGTGAATTACAAAGCTACAGGGCGTTGGAGTTTGATTTTTGTTTTTTCTAAATAGTATTTGCACTGATGTCGATCTTTTGATAAAAATTGGTGTTTGGGGGTCTTTTGTCATGCGAATTTGATCTCAGTATGGCTCTAACTTGTAGAGGGTTAACAGCCGTAACTTTTTTGGGCGGGCCTGTATTATATTTTGAAGTCAAAAATCAGATTTCTTTATCATTTCCACGTAGAAAAAGTATACCTGTTTGGAGTCGCCAAGTGCCACCATTCTCGAGATGTTTGAATTTGAAATAAAAAATACATGTGATTTTGGGATTATGGTCAAGGAAGGTCTTGCATTTTATTTGAGAAAAAAATCGGGATGAGTCTCCCTTGTTGAAAATAAAAAGAAAACTTCCCATGAACATGTGTCCGGAAATGCTCGGTTACAAAGCTACAGGGTGTTGATTTTTTTTATTTTTTCCATTTGTTAGTTAGAGCCATACTAAGATCAAATTCGAATTTCGCATGACAAAAACCCCGTAACACCAATCTTTATCAAAATATCGACATTGCATCAAATATTATTAACAAAAAACAAAAATAAATATAAAACTTCAACACCCTGTAGCTCTGTAATGAAGCATTTCCGGATACGTGTTAATAGGAAGTTTTCTCCTTATTTTTAGGCAGGGAAACTCATACTGATCTTTTTCGCAATATTTATGAAATATGCGCGATTTAAAATTAAAAATACAAAGAGTTTCGCAGATTGTTTTTCTACAAACGTATGCATTGTGGGGTATCATATAAGGCGATATTATTGATGAGTTATGATGTGACTGATGAAATGTGAAAAACATTCATCGAGGAATGATGACAAAAAAATATTTTCTTGATGGGACGGGTACTTCGAGTACCTATCATATTTAAGAATAAATACTCATACTCATGATATGATTAAAAAAT
Organism: Orchestes rusci; assembly: GCA_958502075.1. NCBI lineage: Eukaryota > Metazoa > Arthropoda > Insecta > Coleoptera > Curculionidae > Orchestes > Orchestes rusci. The sequence goes on from OY293311.1 coordinate 13,941,349, forward strand.
TAAAGAAAATATCAATACGGTTCAAAGAGGGCTGGCAGGTTATTTTCATCAAAAATATGAGCTGTGGGGTACCATATCGGAGAATATTATGTATAGATCATGATGTGATGTTTCCTATTGGAAAATGTAATATTTGAATCATGATGAGATGTAGAAACATGATACAAAATGAGACGCAGAAAGGGTTCTTGATAGTTATTTTTGAAAGTTTCATTCGTGGGATGTCATTTCGGGGATAATAAATATAGAATTACTATAATCTTAAATGGATAAATTGGAGTACACTTGTTGAATATCCTATTAGGAAATATTATCTAAAGATGATATTGTGGTTAATATGAAAAATATAAAAAAATTGGAGAGTTAAAGCCAAAAAGTGGAAAATGATATTTGTAGATGTAATGATGATTTTGAATAAAAAAAAGTTAGAATTATGAGTATAAGGCTCTTCGTAAAGACCTGACCTACTTTCTTATACACGTCTTAATAAGCTTACGTCGTTCACCTCCAGACAATTTGAATCGATCTAGGATTACCTATATCGGGCTTCCTAATCTTCTAAATTGAATTACACTGAATTTTCTTGTCCATAAGTCAGTGTAAACGGGGTTTTCACTGCGGTAAGACCAATTGACTATAGGTAAGTAAAATAGTGTTTGATTTAGTTAGACTAGCCATGTGTCCAATGATTGATATGCCATATAACGGAGTTTGCGGCGGTTTCAACAAAAATGTTTTCTATCTAGTACCCGGTTGAACCTGAACGACACAATTTCCCCTCCAACTAACACTATATGTGCAACTTCAACTAACTAGCTTTTGATGCAACAGCTTTAGCCAACTAATAACCGAGTTAAAATAAATCAATGTCTGGTGAAAGAGAGTTTGGGCTTGGCGCTTCCTAGTTAGTTATGATTGGTTTTCAATTGCATGAATTTGTAGCCAGTGTGAGTGACTGTTCATGACCCATGCACCCATCCATTCCATTGTACACAAACCTCCCAAATGTCAACACAAATTTGTTAAACCGTCGATGCAAACTCCATACTGTTAACTTTTTTGTGAGTGCATGACGTTCACGGATCAATGAGCCTCTAGTAGCTGCAAATCAGGTCAGTAATCGTGCTTAAGTTAGGCATTACCCGCTTTCGACTGGAGCTTCCGAAGTATCATAAGTATGATCGGATGGATGCCTGTGACAGACGTATTGATTTATTTTCTGAATCAGTTGCACATGTACTGAACTCCCCCGACAGACTAAGACCGTACGTTGCCTACAACCCCCTTTCCTTTTGCCCAGAGCATAGTGTGTCTCCTCAAGACGATGACGACTCTCTGGACACGGACGGCTTCCGTGAGGATCAATTTCTAGAAACTCCCAATCCGAATGTTGACCTCGAGGAGGTCACCTCATTTCAGAATGTTAAACAGTACTACCAGCACCAACGTAAACGTCTTGCCTCCAGTGAGGACTTAGATGTGGAAACTACCTCTGAATCGTTGCCTTCCAGTAGAATTAAGTTAGCTAGTAGGCCGGGTGAGTTGAAGGTGCATCGCTTCATCTCGCCTGAAGAGAAAGGTGCTAAAGACTCCAAGAAACCCGAAGACTGGGAGAGAAAGGAACGAAAGACTGTGGAGAGATTGCACGGAGGAGGTGGCATTGATTCGCCTCCTACAGAGGTGCGCTTGAAGAGCACACCCGATAAGGTGTCCATTGACTATGCGGGACAGAATAACTATGTTACTGTACTGACTAGTGACAATGATCAATTGCAAGTACATAAAAGTACTTCGCCTCCTTCCGGACAAGACTTGACGTCGCCACATGACAGACCGACACTCGAACTTATCATCGGCAGGAAGGAGGTTAAGACAAAGACAGCGTCCGCTACTGCTGAGAGCCGGTTGACTCTATATGGTCGCAAGGACGTGGAGATTTCCATCAAGTCCCAATCGACCATTTCGGTAACCACCGTGCGCCGCGATAATACCGGAAATGAAACTTCTGAAAAGTTTGACGTAGGTGTCACCACCACCGCCGCTACTGGTGACACTGATAGCGACACCATTAAAGTCGAAGAGTACATCATTCCCACGGCAAAGAAACGTGAGGAAACTGTCAACTTCAGTGGACTAAAACAGGTATACACTTACGACACAACCAACGAACTAGACGTGGTTTCCCAGGGATCAGAGGGTAGCGCTCCTATCACAGACACAGGCATTTCCTTGACTCGTGGCACAACCACTGAAAGCGTCGGACGCCGACTACATGGCATCCAAACCACAGGGTTCATGTCTGACACCATTGAGACTGAAGAGGGTGAATGCACTGATGCAGGCCTAAGTCCCATACAAGCTGATGAGACCTTGCACCAGGACCTTCTTACTGAAACAGGTACCAGCCCCATTGACTTCCCCACCTCCGAGGCCGCCACCATAACCGACCATCCTGACACAAAGGATGCGTCAATCAGTCCCATCAAAATCGAGGAAAGTCCGCCCATGTCCTCGTCCCAGGCAGAATTGCTCAAGGACGAGGAAATTCTAGCACAGCGGAGAGGCTCGGGGGATGTCAGAGCTAAAATTAAGAAGCTCGAGGAGCACTCCTCCAAGCAAGCCATCAAAGCTGAACCAAAACGTCCCAAACGAGAACTGGTCGTAGATTCAGAGGACGAAATATCCAGCATGAAAGAGGAGGAGGTGCTGCGTGCTTCCACTGAAACCCTAGCGCAGGTAGATGATGACGAATACCGCATGGAGTCCTCCCGTAAGCTTGAACAGCATTCAGTTGACGGGGAGCCGTACAAGTCAGTGAAAGACAAGCGCAACATGTTCGAAGAACTCATTTCCAAGTCCCAAGAGGGCACTCCCAAGAAGCCCAAGCCAAAGGAGTACTCGGAACAAGAGCTACAATGTTGCCTTGTCAACTTGGAGGCTCACATATTAGAAGAACAGCAGAAAGAGGAAGAGCGACGTAAGGAAATCAAGGAAAAGAGTCCCATAATTGTTACAACACCCACAGAACCCTGCGTCGAGCCTCTTTGCGTCAAAGTTATTCTTGAAGAACCCAAGCGAACTAACGTCTCCGATCTGATCCACGCATTTGAAGATCTGACCAGTGGTCCCTCCTCGCTCGATGAGCCTCCCGAAATAGTCAAAGAAGCCTTGGTGGCTAATGCTAGGCTACTCACAACCATAGCCTTGCCTGCGGAGGCTATTGAATCTGAAACAGAATCTCGAAAACCCTCTCCGCAATCCTTGGACTTCAACAACATAGATAAAAAGTTTTCTGAAACAGAAGTTCATAAAATTATGTCCGAGGTCCTCGAAGCTTCCAAACAAATCAGAGAGGACGTTAAGGAGTTGAAGCCAGATCTCACTCCCACTCCTGAAGGGCAGCTGATTCAGATGATCCCATCAGCTTCGGTGGAGCGGATCAAGGAATTGAAAAGGATTGAGGAGGAAATCAAATCGGGGACGATTTATGATGAAACAAAGAGAGCAAAAATTGAAAAAGATTTGCAAAATGTCAAAGAGGCTCGGATGGTGGTTGTAGAAAATATGATCAATCAGGAGAAGATGAAGATAACCAAGGAGACTATAGAAGTAGAGCGTAAGTATACTGAGTCCACCATGAGCAAACAAAAGACTGTGACTAGGAAGATTGAACAAGAAAACAAAGAGGAAATCGATGGAAATATCAAAATATCCAGGCAAATTTCTGACAAGACAAACAAGGCAAAAAGTCCGGAAATCATTCCCAGATCATCAATCGATGATTTTGTGAACATCACCGAGAAAGACTCTGTCAAAGGCAGAATACTACAAACCTCAGAAAAAATGATTGTTTGTTCAGCAGAACATCAAGGGACCAAATTGCTGGGGATAAACGAAAAGAAGCCTAACGAAGTTCTCGAAGAGGCAATAAGTGACGATTCTGCACCAATATCACAGGGTCCAGAAATGTCAGTCCTCGATAGGGTAGAATATCTGAACAAACTTCAAAAAACTTTTGAAAAAGATATCAAATTTGATAAACTGGAGCTCAAAAAGTCTGAAGAACTCACTATGGACTCCCATGGTAACAAAGTTAGATTCACGGAGCAATATGTGCCAAACAGAGACATAACGGAAAAAAGCCAACACGAACAAGTGCAGGCACAGACTCGAAAAACTTTTGTCTACGACAAGACAGCTCTAATGACATCAAAACTAGAGATTTTCGAATCGGAAAAAGACATTATAAAAAATGCAAAAATACCAGAGCCCTCTGTCACTGCCAAAGAAAAAAACATTGAACACGAATCTGTAGAAACTCCTGAATCTTCCATTGACACTTCTGATTTTGAAATAAAAACCTCAGAAACACTCATGGCTGACGAAGATATCAAAAAAGTTGAAGTCAAATCTGTAGAAACCACTGAGCTCTCTATTGAAACTTCGCTCTCGGAGGACAAAATACCGGAGCACCTCGTGACCAACACAGACATCAAACACGTTGAACCCGAAACTGTAAAGTCCCTTGAGCCTTCCATTGATACTTTTGCCTCACACGCAAAAACACCAGAGCCTCTAGTGGCTGACAAAGACATCAAACACGTGGAGCCCCAGCCTGTAAAGACTCCAGAGACTTCTATTGACACTTCTGCCACAAAAGCAAAAACACCAGGGCCTGTCGTGGGCGACAAAGATACCAAACACGATGAACCCAAGACTGTGAAGACCCCTGAGCCTTTCATTTACACTTCTGTCTCACACGTTAAAACACCAGAGCCTCGTGTGACTGACAAATATATCAAATACGTTGAACCCCAGCCAGTGGAGACTCCAAAAACTTCTATTGACACTTTTGCCACAAAAGCAAAAACACCAAAGCCTCTTGTGACCGACAAAGATATCAAACATGTTGAACGCGAGTCAAAAAAGACCCCTAAGCCTTTCATTGACACTTCTGCCACAAAAGCAAAAACACAAGAGCCCCTCGTGGCCGAAAAAGATATCAAACACGATGAACCCGAGACCGTGACGATTCCTGAGCCTCTCATTGACACTTCTTTCCCACACGTAAAAGCACAAGAGCCGCTCGTGGCCGACAAATATATCAAACACGTTAGACCTGAGTCCGTGAAGACACCTGAGCATTTCATTGACACTTCTGTCTCACACGTCAAAACACCAGAGCTGTTCATGACCGACAAAGATATCAAACACGATGAACCCGAGTCCGTGAAGACCCCTGAGCCTTTCATTGACACTTCTATCTCACACGTAAAAGCACAAGAGCCGCTCTTGGCCGACAAATATATCAAACACGTTGAACCCGAGTCCGTGAAGACCCCTGAGCATTTCATTGACACTTCTGTCTCACACGTAAAAACACCAAAGCCGCTCGTGACCGACAAAAATATCAAACACGTTGGACCCGAGTCTGTAAAGACCCCTGAGCCTTTCATTGGAAATTCTGTCTCAAACGTTACGACACCAGAGACTCTTGTGGCTGACAAATACATTAAACACGTTGAACCCGTGCCTGTAAAGACACCTGAGCCTTCCATTGACACTTCTGTTTCGAAGGTGGAAACACCAGAGCCGCTCGTGGCCGACAAAGATATCAAACACGTTGAACTGGAGCCTGTAAAAACTCCTGAGCCTTCCATTGACACTTCTGTCTCACACGTTAAAACACCAGAGCCTCATGTGACTGACAAAGATATTAAACACGTTGAACCCGTGCCTCTGAAGACACCTGAGCCTTCCATTGACACTTCTGTCTCACACGTAAAAATACCGGAGCCGCTCGTGGTCGATAAAGATATCAAAGACGTTAAACCCGAGCCTGTTAAGACACCTGAGCCTTCTATTGACACTTCTGTCTTACAAGTAAAAACCCCAGAGCCGCTCGTGGCCGACAGAGATATCAAACACGTTGCACTCGAGCCTCTAAAGACTCTTGAGACGTCCATTGAAACTTCTGTCTCACACGTTAAAACACCAGAGCCTCTTGAGGCTGACAAAGATATTAAACCCGTTGGACCCGAGCCTGTAATGATCCCTGAGCTTTCCATTGACAATTCCGTCTCACACGTCAAACCACCAGAGCCTCTTGTGGCTGACAAAGACATTGAACACGTTGAACCCGAGTCTATGAGGACCTCTGAGTCTTTCACTGTTACTTCGATCACACACGTTAAAACACCAGAATCTCTCGTAGGTGACAAAAGCATCAAACACGTTGAACCCGACTCTGTAAAGACTCCTGAGTCTTCCATTGACACTTCTGTCTCACACGTAAAAACACCAGAGCCTCCTGTGACTGACAAAGACATCAAGCACGTTGAACTCGAGTCTATAAAGACCCCTGAGCCTTCCATTGACACTTCTGTCCCACACGTGAAAACACCAGAGCCTCGCGTGACTCACAAAGACATCAAACACGTTGAACCCGAGTCTGTAAAGACCCCTGAGCCTTCCATTGACACTTCTGTCCCACACGTTAAAACACCAGAGCCACTCGTGACTGACGAAGACATCAAACACGTTGAACTCGAGTCTGTAAAGATTCCTGAGCCTTCCATTAACACTTCTGTCCCACACGTGAAAACACCAGAGCCTCGCGTGACTGACAAAGACATCAAACACGTTGAACCCCAGTCTGTAAAGACCCCTGAGCCTTCCATTGACACTTCTGTCCCACACGTAAAAACACCAGAGCCTCTCGCGACTGACAAAGACATCAAACACGATGAAGCCGAGTCTGTAAAGACCCCTAAGCCTTCCATTGACACTTCTGTTCCACACGTGATAACACCAGAGCCTCTCGTGACTGACAAGGACATCAAACACGTTGAACTCGAGTCTGTAGAGACCGCTGAATCTTCCATTGACACTTTCGTCCCACACGAGAGAACACCAGAGCCTCTCGCGACTGACAAAGACATCAAACACGTTGAAGCCGAGTCTGTAAAGACCCCTAAGCCTTCCATTGACACTTCTGTTCCACACGTGATAACACCAGAGCCTCTCGTGACTGACAAGGACATCAAACACGTTGAACTCAAGTCTGTAAAGACCCCCGAGCCTTCTATAGACACTTCTGTCCCACACGTGAAAACACCAGAGCCTCTCCTGACTGACAAAGAAATCAAACACGTTGAACTCGAGTCTGTTAAGGTCCCTGAGCCTTCTATTGACACTTTTGTCCCCGATTCTGTGAAGACCGCTGAGCCTTCCATTGACACTTTTGTCTCACACGTGAAAACACCAGAGCCTTTCGTGGCTGACGAAGAGTACAATAAACACGTTGAACCAAACTCTGTAAAGACCCCTGAGCTTTCCATTGACACTTCTGTCTCACACGTAAAAACACCAGAGCCTCTCGTGACTGACAAAGACATCAAACACGTTGAACCCGAGTCTGTAAAGACCCCTGAACCTTCCATTGACACTTTTGTCCCACACGTGAAAACACCAGGACCTCTCGTGACTGACAAAGACATCAAACACGTTGAACTTGGGTCTGTGCAGACCCCTGAGCCTTCAATTGACACGTCTGTCTCACACGTAAAAACACCAAAGCCGCTCGTGACCGACAAAAATATCAAACACGTTGAACCCGAGTCTGTAAACACCCCTGAGCCTCTCATTGGAAATTCTGTCTCAAACGTTACGACACCGGAGACTCTTGCGGCTGACAAATACATTAAACACGTTGAACCCGTGCCTGTAAGGACACCTGAGCCTTCCATTGACACTCCTGTTTCACACGTGAAAACACCAGAGCCTCTTGTGGCTGACAAAGATATTAAACACGTTGAACCCGAGCCTCTGAAGACACATGAGCCTTCCATTGACACTTCTGTCTTACAAGTAAAAACCCCAGAGCCGCTCGTGGTCGATAAAGAAATCAAAGACGTTGAACCCGAGCCTGTGAGGACCCCTGACCCCTCCTTTTACACATCTGTCTCACACGTTATAACACCAGAGCCTCTTGTGGTTGACAAAGACAATAAAAACGTTGAACCCGAGCCTCTGAAGACACCCGAGCCTTCCATTGACAGTTCTGTCTTACAGGTAAAAACCCCAGAGCCGCTCGTGGCCGACAGAGATATCAAACACGTTGAACTCGAGCCTCCAAAGACTCTCGAGACGTCCATTGAAACTTCTGTCTCACACGTAAAAACACCACAGCCTCTTGAGGCTGACAATGATATTAAACACGTTGGACCCGAGTCTGTAATAATCCCTGAGCTTTCCATTGAGAATTTTGTCTCACACGTTAAACCACCAGAGCCTCTTGTGGCTGACAAAGACATTGAACACGTTGAACCCGAGTCTATGAGGACCCCTGAGTCTTTCACTATTACTTCGATCACACACGTCAAAACACCAGAATCTCTCGTGGCTGACAAAGGCATCAAACACGTTGAACCCGACTCTGCAAAGACCCCTGAGCCTTCCATTGACACTTCTGTCCCACACGTAAAAACACCAGAGCCTGTCGTGACTGACAAAGACATCAATTACGTTAAACTCGAGTCTGTAAAGACTGCTGAACCTTTCATTGACACTTTTGTCCCACACGTGAAAACACCAGAGCCTCTCGTGACTGGCAAAGAAATCAAACACGTTGAACCCGAGTCTGTGAAGATCCCTGAGCCTTCTATTGACACTTTTGTCCCCGATTTTGTGAAGACCGCTGAGCTTTCCATTGACACTTTTGTCTCACACGTGAAAACACCAGAGCCTTTCGTGGCTGACAAAGAGTACAATAAACATGTTGAACCCGACTCTGTTAAGACCCCTGAGCCTTCCATTGACACTTCTGTCTCACACGTGAAAACACCAGAGCCTCTTGTGACTGACAAAGACATCAAACACGTTGAACTCGAGTCTGAGCCTGAGCCTTCCATTGACACTTCTGTCCCACACGTGAAAACATCAGAGCCTCGCGTGACTGACAAAGACATCAAACACGTGGAAGCCGAGTCTGTAAAGACCCCCAAGCCTTCCATTGACACTTCTGTCCCACACGTGAAAACACCAGAGCCTTTCGTGGCTGACAAAGAGTACAATAAACATGTTGAACCCGACTCTGTAAAGACCCCTGAGCCTTCCATTGACACTTCTGTCTCACACGTCAAAACACCAGAGCCTCTTGTGACTGACAAAGACATCAAACACGTTGAACTAGAGTCTGTAAAGACCCCTGAGCCTTCCATTGACACTTCTGTCCCACACGTGAAAACACCAGAGCCTTTCGTGGCTGACAAAGAGTACAATAAACATGTTGAACCCGACTCTGTTAAGACCCCTGAGCCTTCCATTGACACTTCTGTCTCACACGTGAAAACACCAGAGCCTCTTGTGACTGACAAAGACATCAAACACGTTGAACTCGAGTCTGAGCCTGAGCCTTCCATTGACACTTCTGTCCCACACGTGAAAACATCAGAGCCTCGCGTGACTGACAAAGACATCAAACACGTGGAAGCCGAGTCTGTAAAGACCCCCAAGCCTTCCATTGACACTTCTGTCCCACACGTGAAAACACCAGAGCCTTTCGTGGCTGACAAAGAGTACAATAAACATGTTGAACCCGACTCTGTAAAGACCCCTGAGCCTTCCATTGACACTTCTGTCTCACACGTCAAAACACCAGAGCCTCTTGTGACTGACAAAGACATCAAACACGTTGAACTAGAGTCTGTAAAGACCCCTGAGCCTTCCATTGACACTTCTGTCCCACACGTGAAAACATCAGAGCCTCGCGTGACTGACAAAGACATCAAACACGTTGAACCCGAGTCTGTAAAGACCCCTGAGCCTTCCATTGACACTTCTGTCCCACACGTAAAAACACCAGAGCCTCTCGTGACTGACAAAGACATCAAACACGTTGAACTCGAGTCTGTAAAAACCCCTGAGCCTACCGTTGACATTTCTGCCTCACACGTAAAAACATCAAAGCCTCTCGTGACTGACAAAGACATCAAACACGTTAAACTCGAATCTGTAAAGACCCCTGAGCCTTCCATCGACACTTCTGTCCCACACGTAAAAACTCCAGTGCCACTCGTGACTGATAAAGACATCAAACACGTTGAACTCAATTCTGTAAAGACCCCTGAGCCTTCCGTTGACACTTCTGCCCCACACGTTAAAATACCAGAGCCTCTCGTGACTGACAAAGACATCAAACACGTTGAACTCGAGTCTGTTAAGACCGCTGAACCTTCCATTGACACTTTTGTCCCACACGTGAAAACACCAGAGCCTCTCGTGACTGATAAAGACATCAAAAACGTTGAAGCCGAGTCTGTAAAGACCCTTAAGCCTTCCATTGACACTTCTGTCCCACACGTGAAAACACCAGAGCCTCTCGTGACTGATAAAGACATCAAAAACGTTGAAGCCGAGTCTGTAAAGACCCTCAAGCCTTCCATTGACACTTCTGTCCCACAAGTGAAAACACCAGAGCCTCTCGTGACTGACAAAGAAATCAAACACGTTGAACTCGAGTCTGTAAAGACCCCTGAGCCTTCTATGGACACTTCTTTTCCACACGTGAAAACACCAGAGCCTCTCGTGACTGACAAAGACATCAAACACGTTGAAGCCGAATCTGTAAAGACCCCCAAGCCTTCAATTGACACTTCTGTCCCACACGTGAAAACACCAGAACCTCTCGTGACTGACAAAGACATCAAACACGTTGAACTCGAGTCTGTGAAGACCCCTGAGCCTTCCATTGACACTTCTGTCCCACACGTGAAAACACCAGAGCCTCTGGTGACTGACAAAGACATCAAACACGTTGAACTCGAGTCTATGAAGACCCCTGAGCCTTCCATTGACACTTCTGTCCCACACGTGAAAACACCAGAGCCTCTCGTGACTGACAAAGACATCACACACGTTGAAGCCGAATCTGTAAAGACCCCCAAGCATTCCATTGACACTTCTGTCCCACACGTGAAAACACCAGAACCTCTCGTGACTGACAAAGACATCAAACACGTTGAACTCGAGTCTGTGAAGACCCCTGAGCCTTCCATTGACACTTCTGTCCCACACGTGAAAACACCAGAGCCTCTCGTGACTGACAAAGACATCAAACACGTTGAACTCGAGTCTGTGAAGACCCCTGAGCCTTCCATTGACACTTCTGTCCCACACGTGAAAACACCAGAGCCTCTGGTGACTGACAAAGACATCAAACACGTTGAACTCGAGTCTGTGAAGACCCCTGAGCCTTCCATTGACACTTCTGTCCCACACGTGAAAACACCAGAACCTCTCGTGACTGACAAAGACATCAAACACGTTGAACTCGAGTCTGTGAAGACCCCTGAGCCTTCCATTGACACTTCTGTCCCACACGTGATAACACCAGAGCCTCTCGTGACTGACAAAGACATCAAACACGTTGAACTCGAGTCTCTGAAGACCCCTAAGGCTTCTATTGATACTTCTGTCCCACACGTTAAAACACCAGAGCCTCTCGTGACTGACACAGACATCAAACACGTTGAAGCCGAATGTGTAAAGACCCCTGAGCCATCCATTGACACTTCTGTCGCACACGTGAAAACACCAGAGCCTCTCGTGACTGACAAAGACATCAAACACGTTGAAGCCGAATCTGTAAAGACCCCTAAGCCTTCCATTGACACTTCTGTCCCACACGTGAAAACACCAGAGTCTCTCGTGACTGACAAGGACATCAAACACGTTGAGCTCGAGTCTGTAAAGACCTCTGAGCCTCTCATTGACACTTCTGTCTCACGCGTAAAAACACCAGAGCCTCTTGTAACTGACAAAGACTTCAAAAACAATGAACCAGAGTCTGTGAAGACCCCTGGGCCTTCTATTGACACTTCTGTCCCACACGTGAAAACACCAGAGCCTCTCGTGACTGACAAAGACATCAAACACGTTGAAGACGAATCTGTTAAGACCCCCAAGCCTTCTATTGACACTTCTGTCCCACACGTGAAAACACCAGAGCCTCTCGTGACTGACAAAGACATCAAACACGTTGAACTCGAGTCTGTGAAGACCCCTGAGCCTTCAATTGACACTTCTGTCGCACACGTGAAAACACTAGAGCCCCTCGTGGATGACAAAGACATCAAACAAGATGAGCCCGAGACCGTTACGACCCCTGGGCATCTCATTGACACTTCTGTCCCACAAAAAACATCAAATCCGCTCGTGACCGACAAAAATATTAAACACGTTGAACCCGAGTCTGTAAAGACCCCTGAGCCTTTCTTTGACAACTCTGTCTCAAAAGTTAAGACACCAGAGCCTCTTTCGGCTGACAAAAATATTAAACACGTTGAACGCGAGCCTCTGATGACACCTGAGCCTTCCATTGAAACTTCTGTCTCACACATAAAAACATCTGAGCCTCTTGTGACTGACAAATATATTAAATACGTTAAACCCCAGCCAGTGGAGACTCCGGAAACTTCTATTGACACTTTCGCCACAAAAGCAAAAACACCAGAGCCTCTTGTGGCCGACAAAGTTATCAAACACGATGAACCCGAGACCGTGACGACCCCTGAGCCTCTCATTCACACTTCTATCTCACACGTTAAAGCACAAGAGCCGCTCGTGGCCGACAAATATATCAAACACGTTGAACCCAAGTCCGTGAAGACCACTGAGCATTTCATTGACACTTCTATCTCACACGTAGGAGCACAAAATCCGCTCGTGGCAGACAAATATATCAAACACGTTGAACCCGAGTCCGTGATGATCCCTGAGCCTTTTATTGACAATTCTATCTCAAACGTTATGACACCAGAGCCTCTTGTGGCTGACAAATACATTAAAAACGTTGAACCCGTGCCGGTAAACACACCTGAGCCTTCCATTGATACTTCTTTTTCACACGTGAAAACACCAGAGCCGCTCGTGGCCGACAAAGATATCAAACACGTTGAACTGGAGCCTGTTAAAACTCCTGAGCCTTCCATTGAGACTTCTGTCTCACACGTTAAAACACCAGAGCTGTTCATGACCGACAAAGATATCAAACACGATGAACCCAAGTCCGTGAAGACCCCTGAGCCTTTCATTGACAATTCTGTCTCATACGTGAAAACACCAGAGCCTCTCGTGACTGACAAAGACATCAAACACGTTGAATTCGGGTCTGTGAAGACCCCTGAGCCTTCCATTGACACTTTTGTTCCAGACGGGAAAACACCAGAAATTCTCGTGACTGACAAAGACATCAAACACGTTGAACTCGACTCTGTGGGGACCCCTGAGCCTTCCATTGACACCTCTGTTCCACACGTGAAAACACCAGAGCCTCTCGTGACTGACAAAGACATCAAACACGTTGAACTCGAGTCTGTGAAGACCCTTGAGCCTTCTATTGACAGTTCTGTCCCACACGTGAAAACATCAGAGCCTCTCGTGACTGGCAAAAACATCAAGCACGTTGAACTAGAGTCTGTGAAGACCCCTAAGCCATCCATTGACACCTCTGTCTCACACGTGAAAACACCAGAGCCTCTCGTGACTGACAGAGACATCAAACACGTTGAACTCGGGTCTGTGAAGACCCCTGAGCCTTCCATTGACACTTCTGTTCCACACGTGAAAACACCGGAGCCTCTCGTGACTGACAAGGACATCAAACACGTTGAACCCGAACCTGTGAAGACCCCTGCGCCTTCCATCGACACTTCTGTCGCACACGTAAAAACACCCGAGCCTCTCGTGACTGACAAAGACATCAAACACGTTGAACTCGAGTCTGTAAAGACTTCTGAGCCTTCCATTGACACTTCTGTTCCACACGTGAAAACACCAGAGCCTCTCGTGACTGATAAAGACATCAAACACGTTGAACTCGATTCTGTGAAGACCCCTGAGCCTCCCATTGACACTTCTGTCCCACACGTGAAAACACCGAAGCCTCTCGTGACTGACAAGGACATCAAACACGTTGAACCCGAGTCTGTGAAGACCCCTGAGATTTCCGTTGACACTTCTGTCTCACACGTAAAAACACCAGAGCCTCTCGTGGCTTACAAAGACATCAAACACGTTGAACCCAAGTCTGTAAATACCCCTGAACCTTACATTGACACTTCTGTCTCACACGTAAAAACGCCAGAGGCTCTCCTGACTGAAAAACAAATGAAACACGTCGAACCCGAGTCTGTGAAGACTCCAGAGCCTTTAATTGTCACTTCTTTCTCACACGTAAAAACACCAGAGCCTCTCGTGACTGATAGAGACATCAAACACGTTGAACCCGAGTCTGTAAAGACCCCTGAGATTTCCATTGACACTTCTGTCTCACACGTGAAAACACCAGAGCCTCTCGTGGCTTACAAAGACATCAAACACGTTGAACCCGAGTCTGTAAAGACCCCTGAGCCTTCCATTGACACTTCTGTCTCACACTTAAAAACACCAGAGCCTCTCGTAGCTGACAAAGACATCAAACACGTTGAACCCGAGTCTGTAAAGACCCCTGAGCCCTACATTGATACTCCTGTCTCACACGTTAAAACACCAGAGCCTCTTGTGACTGACACAGACATTAAAAACCTTGAGCTCGAGTCTGTGAAGACCTCTGAGCCTTTCATTGACACTCCTGTCTCACGCGTAAAAACACCAGAGCCTCTAGTGGCTGACAAAGAGATCAAACACGTTGAACTCAAGTCTGTAGAGACCCCTGAGCCTTCCGTTGACACTTTTGTCTCTCACGTAAAAACACCAGAGCCTCTCGTAGCTGACAAAGACATCAAACACGTTGAACCCAAGTCTGTAAAGACCCCTGAGCCTTACATTGATACTTCTGTCTCACACGGTAAAATACCAGAGCCTCTCGTGACTGACACAGACATCAAACACGTTGAGCTCGAGTCTGTAAAGACCTCTGAGCCTTTCATTGACACTTCTGTCCCACACGTAAAAACACCAGAGCCTCTCGTGACTAAAAAAGATATCAAACACGTTAAACCCGAGTTTGTAAAGCCCCCTGAGCCTTCCATTGACACTTCTGTCCCACACGTGAAAACACCAGAACCTCTCGTGACTGACAAAGACATCAAACACGTTGAAGTCGAGTCCGTAAAGACCCCTGAGCCCACCATTGACACGTCTGCCCCACACGTTAATACACCAGAGCCTTTCGTGACTGACAAAGACATCAAACACGCTGAACCCAAGCCTGTGAAGACTCCTGAGACCACTATTGAAACTTCTATTTCTCAAGCAAAAACACCACAGCCTCTCGTGGCCGACAAAGACATGAAAAACGTTGGACCCAAGCCTGTGAAGACTCCTGAGACTTCTATTCAAACTTCTGTTTCTCAAGCAAAAACAACAAGGCCTCTCCTAGCCGACAAAGACATTAAACACGTTGAACCGGAGACTGTTAAGACTCCTGAGACTTCTATTGAAACTTCTGTTCCACAAGCAAAAACAACAGAGCCTCTCGTGGACGCCATAAAAATCAAACACGTTGAACCCGAGCCTGTAAAGACACCTGAGACTTCTATTCAAACTTCTGTTTCTCAAGCAAAAACACCAGAGCCTCTCCTGACCGACAAAGACATCAAACACGTTGAACCGGAGACTGTGAAGACTCCTGAGACTTCTATTGAAACTTCTGTTTCCCAAGCAAAAACACCAGAGCCTCTCCTGACCGACAAAGACATCATACACGTTGAACCGGAGACTGTGAAGACTCCTGAGACTTCTATTAAATCTTCTGTTCCACAAGCAAAAACAACAGAGCCTCTCGTGGCCGACATAAAAATCAAACACGTTGAACCCGAGCCTGTTAAGACACCTGATACTTCTATTGAAACTTTTGTTTCTCAAGCAAATACACCAGAGCCTATCCTGGCCGACAAAGACATCAAACATGTTGAACTCGAAACTTCTATTGAAACTTCTGTTTTACAAGCAAAAGCACCAGAGCTTCTCGTGGCCGACAAAGACAACAAACACGTTCAACCCAAGCCTGTGAAGACTCCTGAGACAACAATTGAAACATCTATCACACAAGCAAAAACACCAGAGCCTCTCGTGGCCGACAAAGACATCAAACATGTTGAACCGGACACTGTTACGACTCCTGACACTTCTATTGAAACTTCTGTTTCTCAAGCAAGAACACCAGAGCCTCTCCTGACCGACAAAGACATCAAACACGTTGAACAGGGGACTGTCAAGACTCCTGAGACTTCTATTAAAACTTCTGTTTCACAAGCAAAACCACCAGAGCCTCTCGTGGCCGACAAAGACATCAAACACGTTGAGCCCGACTCTGTGAAGACTCCTGAGACAACTATTGACACATCTATCACAAAAGCAAAAACACCAGAGCCTCTCGTGGCCGGCAAAGAAATCAAACACGTTGAACCCGAGTCTGTGAAAACCCCTGAGACTTCCATTGACACTTTTGTATCACACATAAAAACACCAGAGCATCTCATGACAGACGAAGACATCAAACTCGTTGAACCCAAGCCCTTAAAGACTCCTGAGACTTCCATTCAAACTTCTGTTTCTCAAGCAAAAACAACAAAGCCTCTCCTGGCCGACAAAGACAATAAACTCGTTGAACCGGAGACTGTGAAGACTCCTGAGACTTCTATTAAAACATCTATCACACAAGCAAAAACACCAGAGCCTCTCGTGGCCGACAAAGACATCAAACATGTTGAACCGGAGACTGTAACGACTCCTGAAACTTCTATCGAAACTTCTGTTTCTCAAGCAAGAACACCAGAGCCTCTTCTGGCCGACAAAGACATCAAACACGTTGAACTCAACTCTGTGAAGACTCCTGAGACAACAATAGACACATCTATCACAAAAGCAAAAACACCAGAGCCTCTCGTGGCTGACAAAGATATCAAACACGTTCAACCCGAGCCTGTAAAGACACTTGAAACTTCTGTTGAAACTTCTGTTTCACAAGCAAAAGCACCAGAGCCTCTCGTGGCCGACAAAGACATCAAACACGTTGAACCCGAGCCTGTAAACACTCCTGAGACAACAATTGACACATCTATCACAAAAGCAAAAACACCAGAGCTTCTCGTGGCCGACATAGACATCAAACACGTCGAACCCGAGCCTGTGAAGGCACCTGAGACTTCTATTCAAACTTCTGTTTCTCAAGCAAAATCACCAGAGCCACTCCTGGCCGACAAAGACAGCAAACTCGTTGAACCGGAGACTGTTAAGACTCCTGAGACTTCTATTGAAACTTTTGTTTCACAAGCAAAATCACCAGAGCTTCTCGTGGCTGATATAGACATCAAACACGTTGAACCCGAGCCTGTAAAGACACCTGAGACTCCTATTGAAACTTCTATTCCTCAAGCAAAAACACCAGAGCCTCTCCTGGTCGACCAAGACATCAAAAACGTTGAACCCAAAACGGTAGGGTCTCCTGAGCCTTCTATTGAATCTTCTATTTTTCAAGCAAGAACACCAGAGCCCTTCCTGGCCGACAAAGACATGAAATACGTTGAACCGGAGACTGTTAAGACTCCCGAGACTTCTATTGAAACTTCTGTTTCACAAGCAAAACCACCAGAGCCTCTAGTGGCCGACAAAGACATCAAACACGTTGAACCCAAGCCTGAAAAGACTCCTGAGACAACAATTGACACATCCATCACAAAAGCAAAAACACCAGAGCCTCTCCTGGCCGACAAAGACATCAAACACGTTGAACCAGAGACTGTTAAGACTCCTGAGACTTCTATTGAAACTTCTGTTTCTCAAGCAAATACACCAGAGCCTCTCCTGGCCGACCAAGACATCAAACACGTTGAACCCAAAACTGTAGAGTCGACTGAGCCTTCTATTGAATCTTCTATTTTTCAAACAAGAACACCAGAGCCTTTCCTGGCCGACAAAGACATCAATAACGTTGAACCGGAGACTGTTAAGACTCCTGAGACTTCTATTGAAACTTCTGTTTCTCAAGCAAAAACACCAGAGCCTCTTCTGGCCGAAAAAGACATCAAACACGTTGAACCCAAAACTGTAGTGTCTCCTGAGCCTTCTATTGAATCTTCTATTTTTCAAGCAAGAACACCAGAGCCTATCCTGGCCGACAAAGACATCAAACATGCTGAACCCGAAACTTATATTGAAACTTTTGTTGCTCAAGCAAGAACACCAGAGCCTCTCCTGGCTGACAAAGACTTCAAACACGTTGAACCGGAGACTGTTAGGACTCCTGAGACTTCTATTGAAACTTCTGTTTCACAAGCAAAAGCACCAGAGCCACTCGTGGCCGACAAAGACCTCAAACATGTTGAACCGGAGACTGTTACGACTCCTGAAACTTCTATTGAAATTTTTGCTTCTCAAGCAAGAAAACCAGAGCCTCTTCTGGCCGACAAAGACATCAAACACGTTGAACCGGAAACTGTTAAGACTCCTGAGACTTCTATTGAAACTTCTCTTGCACAAGCAAAACCACCAGAGCCTCTCGTCGCCGACAAAAACATCAAACACGTTGAACCCCAGCCTGTAAAGACTCCTGAGACAAAAATTGACACATCTATCACAAAAGCAAAATCACCAGAACCTCACGTGGCCGACATTGACATCAAACAAGTTGAAGCCGGTCCTGTGAAGACTCTTGAGACAACTATTGATACATCTATCACAAAAGCAAAATCACCAGTGCCTCTCGTGGCCGACATAGACATCAAACACGTCGAACCCGAGCCTGTAAAGGCACCTGAGAATTCTATTCAAACTTCTGTTTCTCAAGCAAAATCACCAGAGCCACTCCTGGCCGACAAAGACATCAAACACGTTGAACCCGAGCCTGTAAAGGCACCTGAGACTTCTATTCAAAGTTCTGTTTCTCAAGCAAAAACACCAGAGCCACTCCTGGCCGACAAAGATTTCAAATACGTTGAACCTGAGCCCTTCAAGACTCCTGAGACTTCTATTGACACTTCTGTCACACAAGGTAAAACACCAGAGCCTCTCTTGGCTGACAAAGACATCAAACAAGTTGAACCCAGTCCTGTAGAGACTCGTGAGGCAACAATTGACACATCTATCACAAAAGCAAAATCACCAGTGCCTCTCTTGGCCGACATAGACATCAAACACGTCGAACCCGAGCCTGTAAAGGCACCTGAGACTTCTATTCAAACTTTTGTTTCTCAAGCAAAAACACCAGAGCCACTCCTGGCCGACAAAGATTTCAAATACGTTGAACCTGAGCCCTTCAAGACTCCTGAGACTTCTATTGAAACTTCTGTCACACAAGGTGAAACACCAGAGCCTCTCTTGGCTGACAAAGACATCAAACAAGTTGAACCCAGTCCTGTAGAGACTCCTGAGACAACTATTGACACATCCATCACAAAAGCAATATCACCTGAGCCTCTCGTGGCCGACATAGACATCAAACACGTTGAACTCGAGCCTGTAAAGGCACCTGGGACTTCTATTCAAACTTCTGTTTCTCAAGCAAAAACACCAGAGCCACTCCTGGCCGACAAAGACATCAAACACGTTGAACCCGAGCCTGTAGAGACTCCTGAGACAACAATTGACACATCTATCACAAAAGCAACAACACCTGAGCCTCTCCTGGCCGACAAAGATTTCAAATACGTTGAACCAGAGCCCTTCAAGACTCCTGAGACCTCTATTGACACTTCTGTCACACAAGGTGAAACACCAGAGCCTCTTGTGGCTGACAAAGACATCAAACAAGTTGAACCCAGTCCTGTAGAGACTTCTTCTGTTTCTCAAGCAAGAACACCAGAGCCTCTCCTGGCCGACAAAGACTTCAAACACGTTGAACCGGAGACTGTTAAGACTGCTGAGACTTCTATTGAAAATTCTGTTTCACAAGCAAAAGCACCAGAGCCTCTCGTGGCCGACAAAGACCTCAAACATGTTGAACCGGAGACTGTTACGACTCCTGAAACTTCTATTGAAATGTCTGCTTCTCAAGCAAGAAAACCAAAGCCTATTGTGGCCGACAAAGACATCAAACACGTTGAACCGGAGACTGTTAAGACTCCTGAGACTTCTATTGAAACTTCTGTTGCACAAGCAAAACCACCAGAGCCTCTCGTGGCAGACAAAAACATCAAACACGTTGAACCCGAGCCTGTAAAGACTCCTGAGACAACAATTGACACATCTATCACAAAAGCAACAACACCTGAGCCTCTCCTGGCCGACAAAGATTTCAAATACGTTGAACCTGAGTCCTTCAAGACTCCTGAGACTTCTATTGACACTTCTGTTACACAAGGTGAAACACCAGAGCCTCTCGTGGCTGACAAAGACATCAAACAAGTTGAACCCAGTCCTGTAGAGACTCCTGAGACAACTATTGACACATCCATCACAAAAGCAAAATCACCAGAGCCTCTCGTGGCCGACATAGACATCAAACACGTTGAACCCGAGCCTGTAAAGGCACCTGAGACTTTTATTCAAACTTCTGTTTCTCAAGCAAAAACACCAGAGCCTCTTGTGGTCGACAAAAACATCAAACACGTTGAACCCGAGCCTGTTAAGACTCCTGAGACAAAAATTGACACATCTATCACAAAAGCAAAATCACCAGAGCCTCTCGTGGCCAACATTTACATCATACACGTTGAACCCGAACTTGTAAAGGCACCTGAGACTTCTATTCAAACTTCTGTTTCTCAAGCAAAAACACCAGAACCTCTCCTGGCCGACAAAGACATCAAACACGTTAAACCGGAGACTGTTGAGACTCCTGAGACTCCTATTGAAACTCTTGTTTCACTAGCAAAACCACCAGAGCTTCTCGTTGCCGACAAAGACATCAAACAAGTTGAACCCGGTCCTGTGAAGACCCTTGAGACAACTATTGACACATCTATCACAAAAGCAAAATCACCAGAGCCTCTCGTGGTCGACATAGACATCAAACACGTTGAGCCCGAGCCTGTAAAGGCACCTGAGACGTCTATTCAAACTTCTGTTTCTCAAGCAAAAACACCAGAGCCACTCCTGGCCGACAAAGACATCAAACACGTTGAACCCGAGCCTGTAAAGACTCCTGGGGCAACAATTGACACATCTATCACAAAAGCAACAACACCTGAGCCTCCCCTGGCCGACAAAGATTTCAAATACGCTGAATCTGAGCCCTTCAAGACTCCTGAGACTTCTATTGACACTTCTGTCACACAAGGTGAAACACCAGAGCCTCTCGTGGCTGACAAAGACATCAAACAAGTTGAACCCAGTCCTGTAGAGACTCCTGAGACAACTATTGACACATCCATCACAAAAGCAAAATCACCAGAGCCTCTACTGGCCGACATAGACATCAAACACGTTGAACCCGAGCCTGTAAAGGCACCTGAGACTTCTATTCAAACTTCTGTTTCTCAAGCAAACACACCAGAGCCTCTCGTGGCCAACAAAAACATCAAACACGTTGAACCCAAGCCTGTAAAGACTCCTGAGACAAAAATTGACACATCTATCACAAAAGCAAAATCACCAGAGCCTCTTGTGGCCGACATAGACATCGAACACGTTGAACCCGAGCCTGTAAAGGCACCTGAGACGTCTATTCAAACTTCTGTTTCTCAAGCAAAAACACCAGAGCCACTTCTGGCCGACAAACAGATCAAACACGTTGAACCGGAGACTGTTAAGACTCCTGAGACTCCTATTGAAACTTTTGTTTCACTAGCAAAACCACCAGAGCTTCTCGTGGCCGACAATAACATCAAACAAGTTGAACCCGGTCCTGTGAAGACACCTGAGACAACTATTGACACATCTATCACAAAAGCAAAAACACCAGAGCCTCTCATGGTCGACAAAGACATCAAACACGTTGAACCCAAGCCTGTAAAGACTCCTGAGACTTCCATTGAATCTTCTGTCTCACAAGCAAAAACACCAGATCCTCTCGTGGCTGACAATGACATGAAACATGTTGACCCCGAGCCCTTAAAGACTCCTGAGACTTCTATTGACACTTCTGTCTTACAAGGTGAAACACGAGAGCCTCTCGTGGCTGACAAAGACATCAAACAGGTTGAACCCGATCCTGTAAAGACTCCTGAGACAACTATTGAAACATCTATCACACAAGCAAAAACACCAGACCCTCTCATGGCCGACAAAGACATCAAACACGTAGAAACCGAGATTGTAAAGACTCCTGAGACGTCCATTGTAACTTCTGTCTCACAAGCAAAAACAGCAGAGCCTCTTGTGGCTGACAATGACATGAAACATGTTGAACCCAAGCCCTTAAAGACTCCTGAGACTTCTATTGACACTTCTGTCACACAAGGTGGAACACAAGAGCCTCTCGTGACTGACAAAGACATCAAATACGTCGGATCCGTGCCTATTAAGACTCATGACACTATTATTGAATCTTCTGTCTCACAATCAAAAACGCCAGAGCCTCTCGTGGCCGACAAAGACATCAAACGCGTTGAATCCGATCCTGTTAAGTCTTCCGAGACTTCTATTGACACTTCTGTCTCACAAACAAAAACTCCAGAGCCTCACGTGAGAGACAAAAGCATCAAACACGTAGAACCCGAGCCCTTGAAGGCCCCTGAGACTTCTATTGACACTTTTGTCTCACAAGCAAAAACACCAGAGCCTCTCGTGGCTGAGAATAACATGAAACACGTCAAAATCGAGCTTGTGAAGACTCCTGAGACTTCCATTGAATCTTCCGTCACACAAGCAAAAACATCAGAGCCTCTCGTAGCTGACAAACACATGAAACACGTCGAATCCGACCTTGTTAAGACTCCTGAGACTCTCATTGAAACTTCTGTCTCACAAGCAAAAACACCAGAGCCTCTCATGGCCGACAAAGACATCGAACACGTTGAACCTGAGCCTGTTAAGACTCCTGAGTCTATCATTGAAACTTCAGATTCACAACTGATATCACCAGAGCCTCTCATGGCTTACAGAGACATCAAATACGTCGAACCCGAGCTTGTGAAGACTCCTGAGACTTCCATTGAATCTTCTGTCTCACAAGCAAAAACACCAGAGCCTCTCATGGCCGACAAAGACATCAAACACGTTGAACCCAAGCCCTTAAAGACTCCTGAGATTTCTATTGACACTTCTGTCACTCAAGCAAAATCACCAGAGCCTCTGGTGGCTGACACACACATGAAACACGTTGAACCCAAGCTTGTAAAGACTTTTGAGACTTTCATCGAAACTTCTGTCTCACAAGCAAAAACACCGGAGCCTTTCGTGGCTAACAAGAACATAAAACTCGTTGAACTCGATCCTGTAAAGACTCCTCAGAATTCTACTGGTACTTTTGTCACAAAAGCAAAGATATCAGAGCCTCTCGTGGCTGACAAAGACATCAAACACGTTGAACTCGAGCCTGTGGCGGCTTCCGAAATTTCTATTCAAACTTCTGTTTCACAATCGAAAACACCAGAGCCTCTCGTGGCCAACAAAAACATCAAGCAAGTTGAACTTGAGCCCGTGAAGTCTCTCGAAACTTCGATTGACACTTTTGTCTCACAATCAAGAAATGCAGATCCTCTCGTGACAGACAAAAACAGACACGTTGAACCCGAGCATGTAAAGACTCCTGAAACTTTTATTGAAAATTATTTCTCACAAGTAAAATCACCAGAGCCTCTCGTTGTCGACAAAGACATCAAACACGTTGAACCCCAGCCTTCAAAGACTTTGGAAACTCTTATTGAAAATTCTGTCTCACTAGTAAAATCACCAGAGCCTCTTGTGGTCGACAAAGACATCAAACACGTCGAACCCGAGCCTGTAAAGACTCCTGAGACTTCCATTGAATCTTTTGTCTCACAAACAAAAACACCAGAGCCTTTCGTGGCTGACAAAGACATCAAACACGTTGTACCCGAGCCTGTTGAGACTCCTGAGAGTTCCATTGAAACTTTTGTCCCCCATCTAAACACACCAGAGCCCCTCGTGACCGACAAAAACATCAAACACGTTGAACTCGATCCTGTTATATCTCTCGAGACTTCTATTGACAATTCTGTCCCACAATCAAAAACTCCAAAGCCTCTCGTGGCAGAAAAAATCATCAAATATGTTGAACCCAAGCCTGTAAAGACTCCTAAGACTTCCATTCAAACTTCTGCCCCACAACCAAAAACACCAGAGCCTCCCGTGGTCGACAAAGAGATCAAACACATCGAACTGGAGCCTGTAGAAACTCCTGAACTTACTATTGACACTTCTGTCACAAAAGCAAAAACTCCAGAATCTCTCGTGTCCGAGAAAGACATGAAACATATTGAATCCGAATCTTCAAAGATCCTTGAGCCTTCTATTGAAACTTCTGCCACACAATTGAAAACACCAGAGCCTCTCGTGGCTGACAAAGACATTAAACACGTTGAATCCGGGCCTGCAAAGTCTCCCGAAACTTCTATCGACACTTCTGTCCCACATGCAAAAACACCAGAGCCTTCCGCGGCAGACAAAGACATCAAACACATAGAATACGAGCCTGTTAAGTCTCACGAGTCACTACTTGACATTTCTGTCAATGAAATACTAATACCAGAGCTTCTAATGGCTGACAGAGACACTACAGAAGTTGAATACAGGTCTGTTACAACCCCTAAGCCTACTATTGACATTTCTGTTACTGAAATACAAACACCAGAGCCCCCACTGGCTGACAAAGACACTACAAAAGTTGAACCCAAGTCAGTTAATACCCCTGAGTTCACTATTGACACTTCTGTCACTGAAATACAAGCACCAGAGACTTTTCTGTCTGACAAAGACACTACAAAAGTTGAGCTCAAGTCTCTGAAGACCACAAAGCCCACTATTGACACTTATGTCATTGAAATACAAACACCAGAGCCTCTAATGGCTGACAAATGCACTACAAAAGTTGAGTTCAAGTCTATAAAGACCACCGAGCTCACTTTTGACACTTCTTACAATGAACTACAAACACCAAAGCCCCTAACGTCTGATAAAGACGTTACAAAAGTTGAACTCAAGTCTGTAAAGGCCCCTGAGCCCTGTATTGACACTTCTATTACTGAAGAACAAACTCCAGATTTCCTACTGGCTGATATAGACATTACAAAAGTTGAACCCAACTTTGTAAAGACCCCTGAGCTCACTATTGACACTTCTGTCTCAGAAGTTAGAGCTTCAGAGCCTCTAGTGGCTGATAAAGACCTTACAAAGTCTGTTGAGACCCCTGAGACCACTATTGACACTTCAGTCACCGAAGTGAAAGCTCCAGAGCTCACAGTGGCTGAAAAAGACGTTACAAAAGTTGGACGCAAGTTTGTAAGGACCCCAAAGCCCACTATTGACACTCCTGTCACTGAAAAAAAAAATGCGGGGTTTCCATTGGCTGACAAAGACCTCACTAAAGTTGAGCTGAAGTCTCTTAAGACCCCTGAGACCACAATTAACACATCTGTCACTGAAGCAAAATTTCCAGAGTCTCTAGTGATTGACAAAGACCTTACAAAAATTGAAATCAAGTCTGTGAAGTCCCCTGAGACAACTATTGACACTTCTGTCACTGAAGTGAAAACTCCAGAGCCCCTAACGGCTGATAAAAACGTTACAAAATTTGAATTTAAGTCTGTTAAGACCCCTGAGCCCTCTATTGACACTTTTGTTACCGAAGTAAAAACTCCAGATCTCCTACTGGCTGACATAAACATTACAAAAAATGAACCCAACTCTGTAAAGACCCCTGAGCCCACTGTTGACAGTTCTGTCACTGAAGTGAAAACTCCTGATTCCCTAGTGGCTGATGAAGACCCCACAAAAGTTGAACCCAAGTCTGTTAAGACCCCTGAGACGACCATTGACACATCTGACACTGAAGCGAAATCTCTAGAGCCTCTAGTGATTGACAAAGACCTTACAAAAGTTGAACTCAAGTCTGTGAAGTCCCCTGAGAACACTATTGACACTTCTGTTCCTGAAGTGAAAACTCCAGAGAACGTACAGGCTGACAAAGACGTTACAAAAGTCGAACTCATGCCTGTAAAGTCCTTTGAGCGCACTCTTGAAATTCCTGTCACTAATGTGAAATCTCCAGAACTTCTAGTGACTGACTCAGTCACTTATTCAGAAACTCTAGAGCTTCCAGTGGCTGACAATGACAATAAAAAAGTAAAACACGATGCTCCCGAGTCCCATGATGACAATTCAGTCTCACACGCAAATACTTCTGGACCAACGGTGACTGACAAAGACATCAAAAAAGTAGAGTCCCAAATTAACACTTCTGTCGCAAAAACTCCAGAAACATCCGAAACTGACAAAGACGTCAAGAAAGATGAAGTTGGGCCTGTAAAGAGTCCTGAACTTTATGTAGACACATTGGTCTCACACGCAAAAACTGAAGAAAAACCCGTGACTGACAAAGATTTCAAGAAAGATGGACACGAGCCTCATGTTTACACTTCATTCTCACACGCAAATACTTTCGAATTAATCCTGACTGACAAAGACCTCAGAACGGTTGAATACCAGCCTGTGAAAACTCCCGAGCCACATGTTAACACTTCTGTCTCACAAATGAAAACTCTCGAACCAACCGTGACTGACAAGGACCTCAAAAACGTTGAACACGAGCCTTTAAAGATTCCTGAGCCCCATGTTGACACCTCTCCCTCACACGCAAAAACTCCTGAACCACCAGTCACTGACAAAGATGTCATGAAAGTTGAAAACGAGCCTGTGAAGACCCCTGAGTCCCAATTTGACACTTCTGTCTCAAACGCAAAAGCTCCAGAAACAACCGTGACAGATAAAGTCACCCCAAAAGTAGAACACGAGTCTGTGAAGAGTTCTGAGCCCTATGTTGACTCAGCTGTCTCATACGCAAAAACTCCAGAACGGCCCGTGTTGGACAAAAAAGTAAAGAAAGACGAACACGAGCCTGTAAAGACTTCTGAATCCAAAGTTGACATTTTTGTCTCACACGCAATAACTCCAAAACCACCCATGACTGACATTGACGTCAATAAAGTTGAACACGACACTGTAAAGATTTCAAAACCAACCGTAACTGACAAAGACATGAAAAAAGAAGACTACAAGCATTACCCTGTTGCATCATCTGTGCACACTATCGACTCTCTTCTTCCACAATCAACAACCACAGTGTCTTCTGTGACTGACAAAGTCGTTACAGAAAAGAAGCTCGATTCTCTTGATACCACCAACATAGCTTTTATCGAGTCTTTTGTCCATATAACAAAAAGTTCAAAGCCGGAAAGTACTCCTGACCTCACGAAGGTAACCAAGAAGGTTCCTGACTCGTCTATGCAGAATAATGTTGAACGGAGTGAATCAGAGTATTCGGAGACAAACAAATACGCCTATGTGTCAAGTGTAGTTAATGGAAGTTATGTCAAAAGATCCTCACTTGTACAAGCAGTTGTGGATAGCGAATCAGTCTCTGTAATGGGGGAAAGCATTGACTCCGCTGATAAATACATGGAATCTACTTTTGACAGCGACATTTCATCCATAACCGACTCTCCAGATCTACAAACTCTCATTATAAAAAAGGTGGAGGCAGACCACTCGGGAACCTCCACGTCTAACGACAAAAAAATAGCTAAAACAGTTGCGTTCAAAGACACCGAGTACTCAATCACAGTAGCGGGCGCATTTGACAAAAGAACCAAGACTGCCAAGACGAGCCTTACGAGACATGACTTTGACCAAAAAGAACCAACTAGATCGGCTCAGTCCACTACTGCAACTAGTAGTAAGACCGTAGCCAAGTCCAAGACGAAACATGCGTCCAATACAGGTACAACCATTAGAAAAACTAAGGTAGATAATCGGCTAGGCACAGCTAGACTTGCTAAAACTAAGCTTAGTGGACGCGAGAGGGGCTCGTCTGAGTCTGAACATGAAAGTCCTAGACGGTCGTATAGTAATATTCCTAGAAAAATTGCCAAGGCCAAGCCTTCTAAAGGTAGCGATGCTGATGTTAGCTCTGATGATGACAAAGAGAAACGTTGCTCTATATCTCCCGAAGTCAAAAGGCATACCTTCCTAAAGCGCAAGAGCCAAGAGGTGATGGTGCAGAAATCTGCTCCTAAAAAATATGACAGTAAAGTGCATGGTTACATGATGTCCACTGTGTCTAGTAGTTTAAAAAAGGACAAATATACCAGGGATGTTAAAGCTGTTGAAGAAACCAAGCAAGACGCTAAAGATAAAAAACACTTGCTTCAGAAACATAAAATTGATACCAAGTACTCACATCAGAAAGGTACAATCGTTGTGAAACACACGGATACAAAAGTCAAGGAGCCCACAAAACAAAAGGACATGAAACCTCAGGAGCAGGTAGACACAAAAGATAAGAAACACATGAACAATGTTAACCAAAAAGTAAAAGCCGAGGCAAAGTACTGCAAAGCAGATTACAAGGCTCTAGCCGAGCTTCGCAAAGAAAGCCCTTCGCCTACCAAACTCAAGCGCACCATCATGACGGAACATATCAAAAAGTCCGCCCCTGAAAAGACCGTCCCATCTACTCGCAGCCAGTCAGTAACACAAGATCAAACCTCGCAACCGTCAAGTCCTGTACGCGTGCGTAGCGCCAACGGCGGCAAAATCACCTCGGAAGTATTCAGAACCGAAAACAACTCTGGTTCCATCGAAGTAATCTACAGACAGCCACACGAGAATATACGCCGTGTTGCCACCATTCTCAAAACAGAAGAGTTTTCTATGATCGATACCACAGATTCGAGCCTGAGCGAATCAGTAGCCCTGCCCAGCAGCCCATCTGACCACGAAATCAGCTCGGATGCTAATGGCAAGATCAAACCGGTCTCGCCCAGAAAGAGTCTGGATAATGCGCATCGAGTGTCCGACTTGATTACCATTGGCGAAGTTGCGCAGGAGACCAAAGAGGAACGTCTGTCCCCGATCATCAATGTGCAGGTTGTGGCACCTCGACGCACAGGCAAGTTCGCCTATGACGACAAAGGTAACCAAGCGCAGCATGGCATAGATCCACACGAGGTACCTACCTGTTGTAGTAGTTGCTTGTAGATGCCCTTGCATGTCATTGGACACATGGCTTATCTATATGTCACTAAATGTTACTAAATTTAGGTCGCAATGAATATTCCACAAATCAACATTATGTCTGAGGCGGAAGAGGACGATGATTACGTCCCCAATATCAGCGACGCGTTGACGGACGTTGAGGATTTGAACGATGAACCACCAATACCGATAAAATCCAAGCTCAAGATCAAGCTGCGCGACGATCACTACCTTACCGACATGGAGGACTTTGAGGCCAGTTCCGATGACGAACCTGTTGTCGTCAAGCATGATAGTCCTGTTGATATATCAGACTTGGACTTGGAGGCACCGTTGATGGAAGAGAGCTATAAAAAGCAGAAGACCCACAAGGGCAAGAGGAAAGTGAAAACTCATTTCGCCACCAAGCAAAAGAGTTTTTACCACTCTCAAAGTGAGGAGAATGATGAGGGGGTGATAACTGACAGTGAAGCTTACGAGACAGAGAACGACTTGGATGAACCCATTCCGGACACCAAAGTCAATTTGAATAACTATAAGTCAGACCAACAGGTTGCTGGTTACAAAAACCCCCCGTCGGCAACGTCAGACTATTCGGACACGTCTCTCACCCCTCAAAACTATCTGTCTTTAAAGCGCTGCGACCAAGACGGCGGTCACACCGATATAGAGTTACTCAAGTCCGACTCTGACTCTGATGTTGAAGTTAAAAAAACAAAAGTCCGTCGGCGACGACAAAGAGGGCGTAAGCCCTCGTCCACCGATCTAGAAGACTTGTTTTTCTCGGACGATGAGGCCGTTAGCAAAGTAATGCGCAGGCCTAAAAAGAAACCCAAACAGTTGATGGTAAAGAGCCAAACAATGCCGTTTGACTCTGAGAACGAAGACGCAGCGTTGGCTTTTCCGGTTTGCAAAAAGATCGCCGAAAAGAAACAGGTTTCACTGAGAATACCAGACTTTGACACCAACTTTGAGACCGATGTTGAGGACATTGAGGGTGAGCCGGATTTGGCTAATGCTGAGATACTAGTTGACGAGGCTGCGTTGGAGCAGAAGCTCAAAGAAATCTCTTGTGGCTATGAGCAGGCCAAAGAAGAGACAATACCTTTGCAAAAAGAGCATGCCTTTGAGCAGTCACTGGAGGTTAATAGTCCATCCATTGATAAGCCTGACACTGATTTGGACGAGTTTCAGTCGGACAATGACTGTGAAGTTTCCGTACAAGACAACCAAGTTAGTTTCAAAATAAAATTCAGCCCCTCAAGTGACGGTATCAAAAGTTCCAGCAAACTCTCTCTTCCACTTAACCAAGAGGAGCCAATAACTGATTATGAAAACATGGACTCGTCCCCTGAACATTCCAAATCTATACCTATGGCCGTGATACAAGGTCAGAATACCGAGGATGAGGACATGTTCACTGACACTGAGCCTCTGCAGGAGTTGATGGATATCATTATACCTCCTCCCACAAGAAACCTGGTGATTTACCAAGAAAATGACTCAGTGATGCCGACGGTCCGTATTCTGCCCTTAGATTCTTTAGAGCTGGCATCTGAGGATATACCTCACTTGAGCCACAGCACTGATGAGGAGTCCATTTCAGAGGCGGAGGAGGCTTTTGACGCTTTATACATCGAGCAACCCTTGAGGGCTGTAACTCCAGACTTGCCCATAATAGAAGGTGGTTCCATCAGCGTAGAAGAGAATCTGAACAAGTACTCTAAAAGTCCCATACCGACAGATTGTCTCACTGACACTGAGGAGGTATATTTGGATATTAAGAAACGGCGCAGAGCTCCAAAGTTCAAATACATGTATGAAAAGAGTCTTAGTGCTAAGCACCTCAGTCCTGTAGCGACCGATACAGAAAATATAGAATTATCGGGAGATGACCAAGAGCACCCGTTAAGACTCATGTCGGTTACGCCTCAGCTCATGCGCAAACTGGGGGGTACTACAACCCTCCGTGATGGTTCTGGTCCATTTTCTCTTCTGGACCATCTGGAGTTTGATAAGTTTCGCGTAAATTCGCCTCAGTTTATCAAACCTGGCACTACAGACGAAGAGTTGCAGATTGAGGTGAGGTATTGTAGAAGCAATTGGCTTGAGTCATTGATCACCTTGTCATGTATACATGCATTTCGTGCTTGTAGAGCTTTAGCTTGTGGTTTAGATGATGTGGCACTAATAATGATTTTGTTTTTAGACTGGAGCCAGCCACAAGCCGGCCAAGCACTAGAAGACGCAGTTCAAGGTAAGCAGTTATTACTGATAAGGGGTCATTGATATTATCATCCATTCATTTTTACATTTTTTTATTTTTTTTTTAAAAGCCAGAGAATGCTTGACTTTATATGTATTTCTATTATAAGAGATTCCGATGTAGCGTATGCTTGTTTAGTGGGATTTAATTAGACTGAGAAAACTTGGGCATGGGCATGGATGAAGCACATTTCGTTTTATACATATACATAAGGGTGAGTTTTTTTAAATCAAATAGAACACAGTAGGGTGGGTGATATTCCTCACGCCAACTACGACTGCTTGGACTTTATGGACTAGCTCTTTCTCTAGGCTATTCTCAGTTGGCACAAAATTACTCATCATCATCCATTATCTACTGCGACTTGGTTAATGCAACTTGGTCTTTCCAGCGCCCACTCCCAATAACCCTACCTATTCCCAAATCGACCTTCTCCTTGATAACTTGCTCCTTGAGGCAGATGACCTCAGCTGTGTCAACACTCTCGAATTGCAACCCAGCACGGACGCGCTTATTGAGGTTCCCATAAAAAAAACCATCAGAGTGCCCAAACTCTATGAGACCACACATACGATGAACGTGCATGATTACGAGTTGATCAGCTTCGATGAGCCAGAGCTGGTCAAAGCTTGTGAGGTTATATCTGTAGCTGTGGAAAATGATGAGGCTTGTTGCTTGTTAGACGATGAAACCTTCACTAGTCACTATACCTTAGAGTTCAAAAAGGCATCTACAGAATCTTTGCACGACCCCGAGGAGCAAGACTATGAGCCTATTGATACGCAAAATGTGAATAGCTTTGATTATCAATTACACACCGCTCATGGACCTACCAACGTGTGGTATGAAGGCACTTATCGGAACCTGAGCATAGTGCCTGAGGATGACGAGGATGAAGAAACTCGCCCTCTAGTAGATGACATGTCCTTGTCTAGTAGTAGCAGTAGTGTGGATGAGGGCACCTACGACCTAAACGACAAGGTTGAGGTGAAGCTGATGGTAAAAACTGTTGACGAAGGCAAAGAGGACATTGAAATTCGATCCGTGAGGGACTTGATGATGGAACCCAAGCCTACCCTAGTCAAAAAGATTTCCAATTTGGGCAGCAAGTTCACCTCGTTGCTGGACGTAAATAAAAAAAAGTCTTACATGCTGCAAGAGGTTACTGAAAAGCCCTCCTTCACTCTGCCACGGATGTTCGTCCGGAACAAGCCGGACAAGCTGGTTGCAACCGCGTCCACATCCTTTCCTTTACAGTACGACCACTCGCAACCTCCCAGTGAGGCCAAAGTGGACTTGTACGCCAATCCTCCCTTCTACCCTGTTTACGACCCAACACGTCCGGTCTCCCCTGTGGTTCTGCAACCCACACCAGCTTATTGTGACTGGTTATCAGACACAGGTAACGGTTTGAAGGCGTGTGCATGCGAGTTGGGTTGACTAATTGCATTAACCAATGACCAGTTTCTGTTTTGTAGATATAGGTTTTGCTTGTACGTTGCATGTCCTTACAGGAGAGCCAACGAAGTATCTTGCTAGTACCGAAGACGTATCGCTATCGCCCCATTTATACGAACTAACGAACGCTTTTATATTTAACGAGTCACAGTCAGAACCTTACAATCCGCTTACCGAACAACACTATGCTGTCAAGCCTGTGAGTGTGTCCGATGGGCGCAAACCCAAGAAAGGTTTCTTTGGTACGCTCAAAGGTTTTGTTAGCAAATCGTCGGACTTTTCCGATTCGGATTCGGAAAAGACACCGAAGAAGGAACGTAAAAAGAAAAAGTCTCAATCAATGGACTTACCCCCAGAACGTCCTCCTAGGAAACTCAAAATACCTACCCCTACCATGGACAGAAAATACGATGACATCCCCTTCATGGAGGCGGGAGATGATCATGTGTCCGATATCGAGGTAGAGCTGAGCAAACTACCTAAAATACCATCACAGCCCCCCACGCCCAAGAGCAAACGCATGAAAACTGTGGTGCTTGACGAAACCATAACCAAAACTTTTAGTCCAGTGTCAGTACAAGACTCTGAATTCACCATCACCATTGACCCTACGAAGAGGGAAAGCCCCAAGAAAGAAGTACATACCAGCAGAAGCATTGAGCAAATCGATCAAGAAGTAGACAAGCCACAAAGGCCACCACGGTCCAAGGACGATAAACCCAGGCGGAGCCTGTTTAAACTTTCCAAGTCCAAGGACACTGAGGAGTCAGATGATGACAGTTCCAAGCGGGATGTTGTGGAGAAGCACGATAAGGAAGAGTCTAAAGAGGTTAAGTCCAGACGCAGCAAAAGCAAGGAGCGCCGCTCCAAGAGCAAGGACAGGTCCAAGAGCAGAGACCGGTCCAAGAGCAGGGAAAGGGGGTTGATTGGCTTGTTCAAAAAGCCCAAGAAAGATGATAGAGTGGAACTGTCAGACGATGTACTGTCTAATATGCAACATACAGAGCACTTTTTGAACTATGAAGTCAACAAATACCATGATGCCTTACCTGGTGAAAGGGTACAACAGGCCAGTCCCACAAAGATCAATGGCGAAGCCATGCCTAAGCCTACATCATCAACTGAACCCAAGGATGCTAAACCGAAACGTGAACCACCAAAGACACCAACTGACACAGCTGAGACAAGAGAAACCATCATTACTGACGGTGTTCAAGGTAAGAAAATCACCACTGTCACCCAAGAAAAAGCTACTCCTAAGCCTACACCATCAACTGAGCCCAAGGATGCTAAACCGAAACGTAAACCACCAAAGACACCAACTGACACTGTTGAAACAAGAGAGACCATCATTACTGACGGTGTTCAAGGTAGGAAAATCACCACAGTCACTCAAGAAGATACTGATACCAGTCACAAAATAGTATCTGTCAAAAAGGAAATGTACATTGTGGACCCCAAACAGATGATGGACAAGCCTATAGATGATGAGCTGATGCAGAAAATACTGCAAGCACAAAAAGACGCTGCTGGTGATGAGCGCGATAAGTCCAAACCTTTCACTCGAGAGTACTTCACTGTAGAGACTAAGGTTATTGATCGAGAGATACCGGTGACAACAGAGAAAGAGGTGATTACGGAACGGGAGATCACGTACGAGAGCCAACCATCCACGTTAGTTATTGATACATACGTACAAAAGCCCGATGTAAAGCAGAATACCAGTGCATTTATCAGACAAGAAGTGGATCAATTCGAGGATGTGCTTCCTCATGCAGCCACACAACAAGGTATTGACGTTAAAACAACAATTTCGGATGAAGTCCTGTACAACATGAACCATACAGACGATTTTCTCAAAAAAGAAGTAGAAAAGTATCACGATGTACGCCCTCATGCTGAGGTCAAGGACGGGGATGGTGCCCAACAACAAAAGAAGTCCAAAGGTTTATTTGGTAGGTTCAAATCACCTGAAAAGAAGAAAGGAGATAGTATGGAACGAGACGTAGTAATAGATGTCAGTGAGCCTGCTGAAGCTGTAGAACAAGTCCAGGATAAGAAGTCAAAGGGACTGTTTGGTATCTTCAAGTCACCTGACAAAAAGAAGAAGGAACCCAGCGTTGATAGAGAGAAAGTAATGGAACCTCCAGTGCTTTCCCAGCAAACTATAGTTGAAATGAAGAACTCAGATGATTTCCTCAAGCAAGAGGTTGATAAGTATGACGATGTACGCCCAATAGTCCTTTTTGATGTTCAGAAAGTTGAGCAAGATGAGTGTCACAAGTCCAAGGGACTATTGAGTATGTTCAAATCACCTGACAAAAAGAAAAAGGGTTACAGTCTAGAGAGAGACGTGATTTCTCCAAAGCTGTCAGAACAGGTTGTGGAACATATGAAAAAGTCCGATGAATTCCTCAATAAGGAGGTTGAGGTTTACCATGATGTGAGACTCGTTATTGCAAAAGAGGTTGACGTAGCAGTTCAAGAGGTAGAGCATAAGAAATCCAAAGGTCTGTTTGGCATTTTCAAGACTACCGACAAAAAGAAAGAAGGTAGCGTTGATAAAGAGCTACCTACACAGAGGCCAGTACTTTCCCAGGAAGTAATCCTTAATATGAAAGATTCAAACGAATTCCTCAAGCAGGAAGTGTACAAATACCACGATGTACGTCTTGTCGTAGCAGGGAAGGTTGAAAAGGCTGAACCTGTTCATGAGGAAGACCATAAAGAGTCTAAAGGACTCTTTGGCATATTCAAATCACCTGATAAAGAAAAGAAGAAGAAAGGGGGCAGTTTGGAGAGGGACGTTACACCTCGCAAGTTGTCAGAACAAGTTGTCGAACATATGAAGAAATCCGATGAGTTCCTCCACAAGGAAGTTCAAGTTTATCATGACGTGCGGCCCGTTGTTGCTGAACAAAAAGCTTATGAGACAGTTCAAGAAGAAGACCATACAAAACCCAAAGGTATATTTGGTATCTTCAAGTCCCCTGACAAGAAAAAGGAAAGCAGCGTTGAAAAAGAAGCAGAAATACAGAAGCCAGTGATCTCCGAACAAGTGATACTTGATATGAAGAACTCAAATGACTTCCTCAAGAAAGAAGTAGACAAATACCACGATGTGCGTCCAGTCGTACCAGCGAAGGTCGAACAAACCGGACCTGTTCATGAGGAAGACCACAAGAAGTCCAAAGGTCTCTTTGGTATCTTCAAATCGCCTGACAAAGAGAAGAGGAAGAAAGGTGATAGTTTGGAGAGGGACATTCTACCTCCTAAGTTGTCAGAACAGGTTGTGGAACAAATGAAGAGATCCGATGAGTTCCTCAACAAGGAAGTCGAAGTGTACCACGACGTGCGGCCCATTGTTGCTGAAGATGTAACAGTTCAAGAAGAAGAACGTAAAAAATCTAAAGGTATATTTGACATCATCAAGTCTATTGAGAAGAAAAAAGAAAGCAGCGTTGAAAAAGGGGTAGCAGCTCAGAAGCCAGTGATCTTCGAAGAAGTGATCCTCAATATGAAAAATTCGAGTGACTTCCTCGAGCAGGAAGTGGACAAATACCACGATGTACGTCCAGTCCTGGCACAAAAGGTTGAACAAACAGAACCTGATCTCGATGGAGCCCACAAGAGATCAAAAGGCCTCTTCAAGATCTTCAAGTCGCCTGAAAAAGATAAAAAGAAAAAAGGCGATAGTTTGGAGAGAGATGTTGCACCTCCCAAGATATCAGAACAGGTTGTGGAACATACCGATGAGTTCCTCAACAAGGAGGTTGAAGTGTACCACGACGTGCGACCCATTGTTGCTAAAGATGTAAGAGTTCAAGAAGAACATACAAAATCTAAACGACTATTTGGCATCTTCAAGTCCCCTGACAAAAAAAAAGAGAGCAGCATTGAAAAAGAGGTAGCAACACAGAAGCCAGTCTTCTCCGAGCAAGTGATCCTTGATATGAAAAACTCAAACGACTTCCTAAAACAGGAAGTGGATAAATATCATGATGTACGTCCAGTCGTAACAAAGAAGACTGAACCTGATCACGATGAAGCACACAAGAAGTCCAAAGGTGTGTTTCGTATCTTCAAATCGCCTGATAAAGACAAGAAGAAGAAAAAAGGCGATAGTTTGGAGAGGGCACCCCCCAAGCTGGCAGAACAGGTTAAGGAAGATATGAAGAAATCCGATGAATTCCTTGATAAGGAAGTGGAAGTTTACCATGACGTGAGACCTGAAGTTGCAATACAAGAGATTGATGAAGAACACAAGAAGTCTAAAGTGCTATTCAGTTTGTTCAAATCACCTGAGAAGGACAGGAAGAAGAAAGGCGATAGCTTGGAAAGAGATGTCACAGGTCCAAAACTATCCGAACAAGTCACTGAACAAATGAAAAAGTCCGATGAATTTCTCAATAAGGAAGTTGAGGTTTACCATGATGTCAAGCCTGTCATTGTTGCCGAGGTCAAAGAGACGGAGGCGATAACAGAACAAGAACCCAAGAAGCCGAAAGGATTATTTGGTATCTTCAAGTCCCCTGACAAGAAGAAGAAGAATGACAGCTTGGAAAGAGGCGTAGCCCCTCCTAAACTATCAGAACTAGTACTTGAGGTCATGAGAAAATCAGACGAGTTCCTTTTAAAAGAAGTTGAAGTCTATCACGATGTACGTCCAGTAGTTACTAGCAAGGTTGAATCAACAC
This sequence comes from Orchestes rusci, assembly GCA_958502075.1. Lineage (NCBI taxonomy): Eukaryota > Metazoa > Arthropoda > Insecta > Coleoptera > Curculionidae > Orchestes > Orchestes rusci. The sequence goes on from OY293311.1 coordinate 13,978,867, forward strand.
AAAAAGAACATACAAAATCAAAAGGTGTATTTAGTATCTTCAAATCACCTGACAAAGACAAGAAGAGTCTGGAGAGAGACGTTGTTCTTCCGAAGCTTTCCGAACAAGTGGTGCAGGCCATGAAGAAGTCTGACGAATTTCTCAATAAGGAGGTTGACGTGTACCATGACGTTCGACCTATTGTTGCTGAAAAAGTTGAAGTTATAGACGCTGAACAAAAAGAGGAACACAAAAAGTCCAAAGGACTATTTGGCCTCTTCAAATCGGAGGATAAAAAGAAAAAAGAAGGGAGCGAGCACAAGGAACCAATTCTCCAAGTTTTAGTTTCAGAACAGGTCATTCATGACATGAAGACTTCCAACGACTTCCTGCATCAAGAAGTGGACAAATATCATGATGTGAAGCAAATTGTTGCTGCAAAACCCAAAGAAGAGCCCCATCCAGCCAGACCATTGCTCAAAGCCCCTGACCAAGGCAAGAAGCAGCTAGACAGTCTAGAGAAGAAATCGGAGGTTGTGGAACAGATGAAGAAATTTGACGAGTTCCTCAACAAGGAAGTGGAGGTTTACCATGATGTGCGTCCTACTAAAAAGAAAGAGGTGCAAGAAGTAGAACACAAGACTACTCAACGGTCTGGTATTCTCAAATCTCCTGACAAAAAGAAAACAGAACGCATCGAGAAACAAGTGGTCATAGATGTGAAACCAAGTCTGTCTCAAGAAGTGATTCTGGACAAGAAGACATCTGATGACTTTTTGAAGCAGGAAGTGGACAAGTACCATGATGTACGACCAATCATAACAGAGAAAGTTGAAGTATCAGAGGCAGTAACAGAAGAAGAACATAAAAGGGCCAAGGGACATTCTGGAATCTTCAAATCTGCTGACAAAGACAAGAAGAAGACGGGTGATGGTCTGGAAAAGGACATTCGTCCAAAACTATCCGAACAAGCTGTAGAAGACATGAGGGAATCTGATGAATTCCTCAACAAAGAAGTTGAGGGTTATCACGATGTTCGCCCCGTTGTATCAAAAGTTGAGACAACGAAAGTTGTTCATGAGGAAGAACACAAGAGGTCCAAAGGTTTGTTTGGTATCTTCAAATCATCAGACAAAAAGAAAGGTGGCAGCCTTGAGAGAGAAGTTCTACCACACAAAGTAGATCTTTCTCAACAAGTTATCCTAGACATGAAAGCTTCCGATAATTTCCTTCAGCAGGAGGTGGACAAATACCATGACGTACGTCCTTTAGTCCCCACAACTGTGGAGGAGGTTAAGATCAAAGGACTGTTTGGCATGTTCAAGTCAGCCGACAAAGAGAAGAAGAAGAAAAAAGGAGACAGCCTGGAAAGAGACGTGGCTCCACCAAAGCTATCAGAGCAAGTGGTGGAAGATATGAAGAAATCAGACGAGTTTCTTAAACAGGAAGTTGAAGGATATCACGACGTCCGCCCGATTGTTTTTGTTGAAACTGACGCCACAGATGCTGTTCAAGAAGAGGAACACAAGAAGTCCAAAGGTTTGTTTGGCATCTTTAAATCACCAGACAAAAAAAAAGGTCATAGCCTTGAGATTGAAGTTCCACTCCAAAAAATAGTTCTTTCTGAACAAGTTATCCTATACATGAAAGCATCCGACAACTTTCTTCAGCAGGAGGTGCACAAATACCATGACGTACGTCCACTAGTCTCCACAACCACGGAGATGGTTGAGGAAGAACACCATAAGACCAGAGGACTGTTCGGCATGTTCAAGTCAGCTGACAAAGAAAAGAAAAAGAAAAAAGGGGACAGCCTAGAAAAAGACGTTGTTCCACAAAAGCTATCGGAGCAAGTGTTGGAAGATATCAAGAAGTCTGACGAGTTCTTTAACAAAGAAGTTGAAGGTTATCAGGATGTTTGCCCAATTTTGTCTGTAAAAGGTGACACCACAGAATTTGTCCATGAAGAAGAACACAAAAAGTCCAAAGGTTTGTTTGGTATCTACAAATCACCAGATAAAAAGAAAGGTGACAGTGTTGAAAAGGAAGTTGCACCACAGAAAATAGTTCTTTCCGAACAAGTTATCTTGGACATGAAAACATCCGTCAACTTCCTCCAGCAGGAGGTGGACAAATACCACGACGTACGTCCTTCAGCCCTCACAACCATGGTGATGACTAAGGAAGAACACCATAAGACCAAAGGTCTGTTTAACATGTTCAAATCAGCTGACAAAGAGAAGAAAAAGAAAAAAAGAGACAGCCTGGAAAAAGACGTTGTTCCACAAAAGCTATCGGAGCAAGTGTCGGAAGATATGAAGAAGTCAGACGAGTTCCTTGACAAAGAAATTGAAGGTTATCACGACGTCCGCCCAATTGTTTATGTAAAAGGTGACACCGCAGAAGCTATTCATGAAGAAGAACACAAGAAGTTCAAAGGTTTGTTTGGTATCTTCAAATCACCGGACAAAAAGAAAGGTGACAGCCTTGAAAGAGAAGATCCACAACAGAACATAGTTCTCTCGGAACAAGTTATTGGAGACATGAAATCATCCGACATATTCCTTCAGCAGGAGGTGGAGAAATACCATGATGTACGTCCTTTAGTCCCCACAACCGTGGAGATGGTTAAGGAAGAACATCATAAGACTAAAGGAATGTTCGGCATCTTCAAATCTTCTGACAAAGAGAAGAAAAAGAAAAAAGTAGACAGCCTGGAAGGAGACATGATTTCACTGAACCTATCGGAGCCAGTGGTGAAAGATATGAAGAATTCGGAAGGGTTCCTTGACAAGGAGGTTGAAGGTTCTCATGTCCGCCCCATTGTTTCTGTTAAAACTGACACCACAGATGCTGTTCAAGACGAGGAACACAAGAAGTCCAAAGGTTTATTTGGTATCTTCAAATCACCAGAAAAAAAGAAAGGTAACAGCCCTGAAAGAGAAATTGTACCAGATAAAATAGTTCTTTCCGAACAAGTAATCCTAGACATTAAAGCATCCGACGACTTCCTTCAGCAGGAGGTGGACAAATACCATGACGTACGTCCACTAGTCCCCACAACCACGGACATAGTTGAGGAAGAACACCATAAGACCAAAGGACTGTTTGGCATGTTCAAGTCAGCTGACAAAGAGAAGAAAAACAAAAAAGGAGACAGCCTAGAAAGAGACGTGGCACCAAAGCCAAAGCTATCGGAGCAAGTGATGGAAGTTATGAAGAAGTCGGACGAGTTCCTTGACAAAGAAGTTGAAGGTTATCACGACGTCCGCCCAATTGTTTCTGTGAAAGCTGACACCACAGATGCTGTTCAAGACGAGGAACACAAGAAGTCCAAAGGTTTATTTGGTATCTTCAAATCACCAGACAAAAAGAAAGGTGACAGTCTTGAAAGGGAAATTCCACCACAGAAAATAGTTCTTTCCGAAAAAGTTATCCTGGATATGAGAGCATCCGACAACTTTCTTCAGCAGGAGGTAGACAAATTCCATGACGTACGTCCACTAGTCCCCACAACCACGGAGACAGTTAAGGAAGAACACCACAAAACTAAAGGACTGTTTGGCATCTTCAAATCTCCAGACAAAGATAAAAGGAAGAAGGGTGATAGCCTGGAGCGAGATAGATCTTCTCCTTTAACAGTAGAACTAATCGAAAGATCCATTGGATTACCCATTAAGGACCACGAAGTAGCAACACAACCAGAAGAACCCAAGAAGTCCAAGGGTCTATTCGGTCGTTTTAAAAAGAAGGGAGACAGCCTGGAGCGTGATACTCCTACAGTGGAAGAGCCCAAAAAGTCCAAGAAACGATTTGGTATGTTCAAGAAGAAAGGCGAATACGATATCACTCCTGTAAAGCTTTCCGAACAGATCATCGCTGATATGTTGAACAGTGACAATTTCCTCAAGACGGAGGTGGACATGTACCACGACGTACGTCCCAAAAAGGGTATATTGAAGGTGAAGGAAGACAACTTAAAGGACATGCACAGCTCCCATGCGTTTTTAAAAGACGAAGTTGATAACTACCATGATGCACGTATCGTAGAAAGTACCTACATGCCAAATAATCTATCTGAGGAGGCCCTACTGGATATGATAACCACCAACAATTTCCTCCGGGAGGAGGTAATAAGATTCGAAGACGCACGACCTTTGGAACCACATGCAACCAGCGCTGATAGCAAAGGCTTCCTATCAGGAGAAGCCGACCGCTACCATGATAGAATCACACAAGACGCAGGTGATCTCTTTGATGAGACAAAGAAGATTTTACCTGGACTAGAGGGTTCCAAAGTCACAGTAACCAAGGAGATATATGTGATCAACAAAGACATGCAAGATTTGGATGAGGACATCAAAAAGATGCTGACCCAAGCTAGACAGGATGTGGACAATTTGAATGAGCCCATTGTCAGGGAAAGATTTAGTGTAGAGACGAAGATAATAGAGCGTATGGTGTCAGGGCAAGATACGAAAAAAGAAGTTTTTTATGAGAATTTACCTTCACCATCTGCATTGGAGGATAAACAATGGCAACGTGAAACAGCAGCTTTTCTAGAACAAGAAGTGGCAAGGTATCAGGATGTACTGCCTGTCAAGAAACCTCCCAAATCGTCAAAGGAAAAAAGGGAAAAACGTAAGAGCACCGGCTTCTTCTCGTTGTTCTCCAAGTCTGAGGAAAAAGAGCTAGCGCCAGTAACATATAGCCCAGAAACTGTTAAAGTACTACAAGACACATCCAGCTTTCTTAGTAACGAAGTTTCAATCTACCACGATGCCAAGCCAGTTATGGTGACCGATTTGGATGAAGAGGTAGAACCTGAAGAGCACACCAAGTCTGGCCTGTTCAGTATATTCAGTAAAAAGAAAGAGAGTCCCAAAATTACCAAGAAGTTGTTTAAGAAGCACAAAAAAGACAAAGCAGTGGAGTCGGGGGATGCTACTGGTAAGACCTACCAGAAACTAGAGGATCTTGATGAAGTCAATCAGAGAAAGCAAGAAGAGTTGCTACCGATATCCAAGGATAGTAGCTTTGTTACTGATATATTGCAGAGCCTTGACGCTAAACTGGAAGGTCTCAAGGACGATAGTGCAGCTGTTAAGAAGGATATAGAGGTTGGTAAAGCTGAGTTGGTGGATAGTGCTGAGAAAGAGGTAAAAGAGAGATTTGCCAAGTTGGAAGACGAGGCTGAAAGACGTGCCCTGGAGTTACGTGAATCAACCACAACAGCAAAAGATCAGGTTGCAGGTAAACTAGAGGATGATGTTCAAGAAGCGGATGACCTTCTGGATAAAGTGGAGGGCACAATCACTGACAAAGCAAGGGAAGTTGAGATTACCACTAAAAAGTTGATCCAACAAGCAAAGGACGGTGCTATACCAATACAAGACGAAGCAGTTGAAATTGCTTCAACAAAAGCTGATAACGTGGCAACCAACTTAGAAGAAGAAAGCAAAGAATTGAAGAAAAAATCGAGCAGCTTCTTGAATAAACTGGGGAATAAGATTACAGGCAAGAGCAAGGACATTGATGAAACTACCAAAGACAGAGCACAATCGCTGGAGAAAGAAGTTGCTGATGCTGAACAAAACCTCGCAACAGATGTCAAAGAGGCCAAGAAGAAAACGGGTGGTCTCCTCAAAAAAATTGGAGGTAAAATCAGTGGCAAGAGCAAAGATTTAACAGATGCAGCAGTTGAAGAAAGCATTTCCATAGACAAGACAGCTACTGATGTCGATCAATTGCTATGTGCTGGTAAAAAACTTGAACATGGAATCGAAGAACAATTTGTGGAGGTTGAAAAGGCTACTCTTGAAAAAGAGCGATCTCTCGAAAAAGGGGCTGAAGAGGCAGAAAAAGGCTTCTTGGGAAAGTTGGCTAACATCACTGGTAAAGCTAAGGAAGTTGGAAAGGAGACTGAGCAAATTGGGATCGCTGCTGCTGAAGAAGGTGAAAAATTCTTGGATGAAGCAAAAGCCAAAGTCAAAGAGGCACAAACGACCAGTGAAGAAACACTCCAGCATGTCAAGGATGAAGCTGCACAAGCCTCACAGCAGGCTGTAGATTCTACAACCGAGAATGTAGAGAAAGTTATACAAGCAGAGAATCACAAAGCTGAAGACTTGGTCAAGGGCCTCAATGAAGATGTCAAAAGTAAAACTAATAACTTCTTAGACAAACTAGGAAGTAAATTGATAGCTAAAGCCAAGGAGGTGGATAAGTCAGTTGCAGAAACCGAACAGAAAACTAACGAGACGTTGGATCAAAGTGTTACTCCAATGAGATCCACAATCCCAAATGTTGAAAAGAAAACCGGAGAAACGGCTCAGAAAGGAAGACACGAGGTTAGAGTCAACAAGGAAGATGTAAAGGAAGCCAAGAAAAAGACTGAAGGGTTTCTGGGTAAACTTGGCAGTAAGCTTACTGGCAAAGCAAAGGTGTCGGAAGACTCTATCAAGAAACAGGCACCGCAAGCTGAAGAATTTAGGGCGGAAAAAGAAAAGGAAACCGGCAGTGCAATTCAAGACGGCAAAGACAAAGCTGTAGGATTTGGAACTGAAATCAGTGAAGACTCTAAGGAAGCTAAAACAAAAACAGAAGGTTTTCTTGGCAAACTGGGAAGCAAAATTTCCGGTAAAGTCAAGGAAGTGGACAAATCTGCCAAAGACATAGTCCATAAAGTAACAGAAGATGTTGGGGAGGTCAGAGAAAAAATAGACTCTATGGAAGCTACAGCTAAGCATGCTGAGGAGAAAGCAATAAAAGTGACTGAAACTGGCAATCAAGATATTCTTAACTTCGCAACAACCATCAAGAAAGACGCAAAGGACGCTAAAATGAAAACCGAAGGATTACTGAGAGATGTAGCTGCTGAAACTGAAAGGTCTATTGAAGTTGGAGGCGAAAGAATCAAGAAAGAAGTAACAATAGCTGCTGATACTGCTCTTACATCCTTAGAGTCTTCAGTTGAGAAATGTGCAAAGGCCAAAGAAGACTTTCAAGAAAAAGCTCACGAATCAAAAAAAAAAACTGAAGGTTTCTCAGACAAACTCGGAAGCAAAATCACTGGTAAAGCCAAGGATGTTGAGGCGTCTACCAAAGAGACATTACAACACATTAAACACAATACCTCAAAAACTGCAGATGGAGCAATGGATTCGACGAAAGAGATATCAGCTGAATGTGCACATGCTATAGAACATGGTGCTAAACAAGTTAAACAAACAGCATCTGTAACAGTTGACATGGCAGTAACTTCTCTTGAAAATACCAAAGAAGAGACTCTCCACACGGTTGCAGACATCGCCGCTGACATCAAAGAAGATGCCAAAGAAAGCAAAAAGAAAACTGAAGGTTTTCTAGGAAAGCTGGGACGTAAAATTACTGGTAAAGCGAAAGAAGTTGACAAGTCTGCTAAGGAGGCAGTACAGTATGTTCAAGACACATCCACAGAAACGAAACAACTAGCTGCTGAGACTGATAAATTCATTAAAGATGAAGCTAAACAAATCAGAGAAGATACTGACGCTGTTGTCAGCACCATAGATGCAGCACCTCACAAAGCTGAGACCACAAAGTACCACGCTGTACACAAGGTTGAAGATATTGCCGTTGACCTTGAAACAGGTGCCAAAGTTGCCCAAAAGAAAAGTGAAAGTTTCATGAGCAAACTTGAAAGCAAAATCACAGGTGAAAACAAAGCGATTGAGGCAACTACAAAAGACGCAGTGCACCATATGCAAGATGAAGCTGCAGAAACAACAAAGAAAGCTATGAATTCTTTCAAAGAAGTTACAGCTAAAACTGTTGATGTAGCTGAAAATTCATCTGCAGCTGTTGATACTGTTTTAGCCTCAGTTCAGAAGAACAAAGAGACTGCTATCCAAAAAGCTGATGACATCACAGCTGATATTAAAGAAGAAGCCAAAGAGGCCAAAAAGAAATCTGAAGGTTTCCTGGACAAGCTTGGTAGCAAAATCACAGGTAAAACCAAGGATTTGGAGACATCTACTAAAGACACATTACAACATATTCAACACACAACATCAGAAACTGCAGATGAGGCGATGACTTCGACGAAAGAATTGACAACTGAAAGCGGAAAGGCTATAGAAGATGGAGCTAAACAAATCAAACAGAAAACTTCTGAAGCAGTTGACGCCGCTGTAACTTTTCTTGATGAGACCAAGGAAGAGACTATGCACAGTGTTGAAGACCTGAAAGAAGACGTCAAAGAAAGCAAAAAGAAAACCGAAGGTTTTCTAGGAAAACTGGGACGTAAAATCACTGGTAAAGCGAAAGAGGTTGATAGTTTTGCTAAGGAGGCAGTTCAAAAAGTCCAAGACACATCGACACAAACTGTATCTTCTAGCAAAAAACTAGCTGTTGAATCTGAGAAATTCATTGAAGATGAAGCTAAACAAATCAGAGAAGACGCCGCTGCAGCTACTGATGCTGTTGTCAGAACCATACATTCAACATCTCAGAAAGCTGAGGCGACTAAGGAAGTCGCTGCGGGTGAGGTTGAAGATATTGTCATTGACCTTAAAAAAGATGCCAAAGAGGCTCAAAAGACGAGGGAAGGTTTCTTGAGTAAACTTGGAAGCAAAATCAGTGGTGAAACCAAGGAGATTGAAGCAACCACAAAAGTCGCAATGCACCATAATATGCAAGATGAAGCCTTAGAAACAGCCAAAAAATCTATGGATTCTGTCAAAGAAGTGACAGCTAAATCTGGAGCAGCTATAATAGATGGAGCTGAACATTCATCTGCAGCTGTGGATACTGCTTTATCCTCAGTCGAGAATACCAAAGACCACGCTATCCGGAAAGTTGAAGACACCGCAGCTGATGTTAAAGAAGGTGCCAAGGAGGTCAAAAAGAAATCTGAAGGATTTCTGGGTAAGCTCGGAAGCAAACTTACTGGTAAAGTTAAGGAGGTTGAGAAATCCAGTAAAGCGTCAGTACAACATGCTGGAGACGTAGCTGCAAAGGCTGTTGCTTCTACCAAAGAAGTAGCTGCTGATAATGTGAAGTCTATAGAGGATGGATCAAAAGAAATGGAACAAGAATCCGTCACAGTTTTGGAAAATGTGATTTCATCAATAGACTCTACAGTTGAAAATGTAGGGAAAAAAACAGGGGACACTATCACTGAGATCAAAGGTGATGTCAAGGAAAGCAAGAAGAAAACCGAGGGCTTCCTAGGTAAGCTGGGAGGCAAGATTATTGGTAAAACCAAGGAGGTTGAAGAGTCTAGCACTGATGTCAAAGACGAAACCGCAGAAAAAGCTGAGAAAATCAAACAAGTCACTGCCAATAAACTTGGAGACATCGTCACTGACTGTGAAGAAGATACCAAAAAGGCTGAGAGAATGACTGAAAGTCTTTTCGGAAAGCTTGGCAGAAAAATCACCGGCAAGTCTCAAGAGATTGAAAACTCGACCAAAAACGCAGTAGACGAAATACAAGAGAAAGCTGCAGGAGCTGCAGTCTCTGCGGAAAAAATGGAATCCAAAACAAGAAAGGATATAGAAGATGAAGCTAAACAATTAAAAGAAGATGTAGCTGATGCTGTTGACAGTGCAGTAGAAGTTCCAAAAGAGACTGAAAAGAGCACCGAAGGACTTTTAGATATGCGAGGAAGTAAAATCACTGGCAAAGCCAAAGAGGTCAAAAAGTCCTCTAGAGAGACAGCGCAACATACCAAAGCTCTTGTCTCAGAGGCTGCAGCCTGTATCAAAGATGAGACTGTACAGTCCATAAAGGATGGAGCTGGACAATTCAAACAAGATATTGCTGAAGTTGAAGACAGTGCTGCTAAATCAGTCGCGGAGGTAGACAGAAAAACACAAGATGCAACTACTGACATTATAGGAGATGCTATGGAAGCCAAGAAGAAAACTGAAGGTTTCCTAGGTAAGCTGGGAAGCAAAATCTCTGACAAAGCCAAGGAGGTAGATAGGGCTACCAAAGAAACAATCAAACACGTTGAAGATGATGCTGCAGAGGCTAAGAAACAACTCACAGATTCCACAAAAGAAGTTGGTAAGACCGTAGAAGGTGTAGCAGATGACACTGACAATAAAGCCAAAGACTGGGCTGCGGGAATTACGGAAGAAGCCAAGGATTTCAAAAAGAAGGGTTTCTTGGGTAAGCTGGGAGGTAAAATGACTGGGAAAGCCAAAGATGTAGAAAAATCTAGTAAACACGCTGCTCAGAAGCTGGCTACCGAAACTAGAGAAACAATTGCTGACGACTTTGCTGCAACAGAAAAGGCAGTATTAGAAAAAGAACGTTCCCTTGAAGCAAACATTATATCCACTGTACAAAAACTAGAAGAAGTTGTTGAAGAAACCCAGAAACACACCAGCAAACAAGTGGCAGATACACAAGAGTTTCTTGAAAAAGCCAAACATGACGCTGACAAGAAATCAAAAGGTTTCTTTGGTAAACTGGGTGAAAAGCTGAAGAGCAAAGACGAGGAAGATGGTGAGGAGAGGAAGAGGAGCTTTTTGGGAAAGATCGGGGACAAGCTTAAACATGAGGGGAGTAGAAGCAGATCGCAAAGTACGGAAAAGGATGATAAAAAGGTAAAAGAAGCCATAGAAGATTTGAAAGCAACATTCCATGATTCCAAGTCAGTTGAAAAACTATCGAGCGGTGATCATACATTGATGTCGGATCCGCAAGAAGTGCATCTGAGTGACCCTCGGTTTCTCATAGGGGAAATCAAGCAGCGCACCACAGAGTTTCCTGAATCCGAAACAAGTCAGTTACCACGAACGCGCAGTGATTTTGAGGTAACTGAAGAACATGGAAGGGGTAGTATCTGTGAGGCTAACATCGACTTATCAAATATAGTAGAAAAAAGGCGTATTTTCGAAATCGAATCAACGGACACACTCACAGACGAGGTAGACAAACTGGTAGCGGATTTAGGTAAGCAAATGGAGGGTGCTACTACTGTAGTCACAACCACGACAACGGTGACTACAGAAGTCAGAATGCACGACTCCGATCAAATAGAACAAAAATTACGCGACATTGACAAAGCGTTGGGTTTGCTGGAGGATAATGAGGCTAATGAACAGAAGCTAACGCGCGTCGAGCGCAAATTCGATCGCATGGCTTCTGTGCTGTCGCCCGATGCCGACCAAGACTCAACCTTCCAAAAACTGGTTTCGCAAATCAGCGTAGAGGAAGTCAGCGACTTCCAACGCGAATATTCACATCTCTGGGACGAGACTACCTTCTCGAAGAGCGACGACTTCGAGTCCAAAACACCAGAGAGTCAAATCGACGAGCTGCCTAAAGGTACTCATTATTGATGTTGCACTAATCCGTCACGCATCACACTGCATGCCTTCTTACCTTCTTTGTAGGCGACATTATTTACATGGGCCCTGTCACTCTTAACGCAAATAGACTTGTTAACCCTAGCGGCATTGAGGTCGACGTAATACCTATTATGATAAGTCCCGCAACCTCTCCAAAGCCTTTAAAGAAACGCGCCAGGTCGGAAATGGGCTTCTATAGTAAGGAGAATGATGAGACTAGTAGTTTGCCCGATATTAAACCAAGGTTGTATGACCGGGTTATGCAAATGACGCCGGAACGGTTTTTGAGTACTGAATCGTTGAGCAGCGAGCGTAGCATTTCGGGGGCTGTTAAACAGTGGCTGGAAAGAACCAGTCCTTTTGGCTCGCAAGCCCACTCGCTTAACGACATACCCGACATTGTCGTTCATGAAACAAATAACAATAAAGGTAACACATTTTGCCGCTGAGACGGGGCCCTTACTGACAAAAGTTTGGGTGTCAAGTTGGTTTCCACGCTTGATATTAACGATACTGGCGGTTCAGTTTGAAATTACAGATGACAACCTTTCAATTGAATTCTGAGCCGATGATGACTGTTCAAGTCGTAACGCTTCAACCCAGACGAAGTTTAACTTCACTTTTCTATCTCGATAGGGCTGTTTTTCTCGCCGATAGCGTAAGGCGCATGCGTTCTAACCAGGGCAAGTGAAGTAGAACAAGGATAGAGCATAAAGTCTGTTCTGCAATGTGAACGCGAAAGTGATGTTTAAACAAAAATATGACATTTGCTTGAACTGAATTGGCGCTTCTTGATCTATCGTTAAAATTCACTTACTCGCGTTTTATTTATGTATTGTTGAATCAACAAATAGGTATGTTACTCTCCATGAAACTCAATTAAAACTCATTCAAAATTGGCACTGACACCGACAGCAATTTGGAGGTTATAAATATTGTCACATGTGACATCACTCAGCCACCAGTTGCCCTGATCTAAGCGCATGCGCGGCCCGAGAAAAATAACTATACGTTTTCACTAAATTTCTAAAAAGGTGACGGACGCCTGTCAATCTGAACCTTCGGACAAAACCACTACTGCCACTTTGACACCCAAATACTTGTGCCCTACTGCATGTGATTTCTCAAGCATTCTCTTGCTTTGGTGTTTCTATTTAGTTCCCATTTGTGGTAAGTCTGGTAGTCCCAATAACAACTCACCTACCGCTAGTCCCTTGCTAACATTTCATACTAATTCTAGAACTAACCCCCGCCGCTGAGCTAACACCGCCCCAACCAAAGCCTCGAACCGCCAAGCCTGACATGCCGCTTGATTTTTCGCAAACCCCCAAAGTTGACAAAATAATGTCCCCGGTTCGGGACGATCTGCTTGACAACGACGACGACATTGCCTCCTACTCAGATCGCAAGAAGTTCTGGGAAAATGTGGGCAAAGATAAGCAGGAGGAGGTGCCTGTGCCTAAGCCGCGCTCGTCCACCATGCACTCCCCGCCTGAGAAAATCATGACTGAGTATCAAGCATCGTTTACTGCGCCTAAGCTAAAACATGAAGACAGTATCGACTCTGATAAAGCTCAAAAAGGCAGCCTTATTGAACATACCGGTTATATATCTGACTCTGAAGATGTGGAGAATGTGATCAGTGACTCGGAAATAGAGGACCGCGTGCCGCAAATCAGAGAACGCCAAATGTCTGTCTTCAGTCCGGTGGCTACACCACGCAAGACCATATACGAGCGCTCCGCCTCTCTTCCCACTGAGGATCTCTATGAAGTGTCCCGCAATTTGAAGAACCTCAAGGAAAAATACGAGCAAAAGATCAAAGAGGACTTGATTGAGGAACACTTTACGGCCGAACACGACGAGGAGTGCAGTCCCGAACGCAAAACTCTAGCCACTCTGCATGAGGAACGTTTCAAGCCGCTAGATGATACGACCCAAACTTCCATAAGACGAGAGATAGAAGATCGCATTAGCAAGGGCGTCACTTTAACCCATGTAGAAACCAAAACCACCACAAGTCAAGAACGAGAGGTGGTTGAGGAGATGTCGGTCAAGGAGATGGTTCGTAGCTTTGACAAACAACAATCCAAAGACTCCATGGAGGTGCACGTGGACAAATCCGAGCTGGAGTTCTCGGAAAAGGACTTTTCCCCACGGCTTCCTTCAGAGGACATTCCAGAAATCACTGTGACCCTGTCAGGTAAGCAACGACGCATTAGCGATGAAAGTGAAGAAGAATCACTCAAACAGCCTGTAGAACAAGTGCAGGAAACCATATGGGAAACTGCCGTTGAGACACAGGATGCAGACGTCAAGGAAGAATCCTGCGAAGAGGACGACTTCATCCAAATAGAACGCATTGTAAAACGCAACTCTGTATCTGAAGCCTCTGGCTGTACCCATCCAGATATCGAAAAGATCATTCTAGATACCTTCCAGCACATGCATGTGGATCCTCAAGAGGCGCGCAAGATTGCTGGCGAGCTCATCACCGAAATAGAGATGGAGATACAGAACCGCGACATAACCAGGAGCGAAGCCAGTGAACAGTTTGACCCTGAAATGAGCAGCTACATCAAGCAACTGGCCGAAACCAACGGATTAGATGAGCGAGAAGTTGAACTAGTTGAGAGTGTACTAGCAAGACGGCAGCGTGAGCTGGCCAAACTAACCCGAAGTGATACTACAGCTTCTAGTATGGAAATAACCGACGAGGACTTGCGCTACAGTGGAGCTGAAGCAGATTTTAGTTCTACTCTGGAGCAGCAAATCGGACAGCTTGAGGCTGAGCGCGAGGATGTGATGGAATTTAGTAGCTATGATGAGCATCACAAGACGGAAAAGGTATTTTCACAGGACTCTGAGACGTTTGACGATAATAAACGTACGGTCACCCGGAAAGATGCCACAATAACAATTGCCGACTCTGTTAAAGGTGAAACTAGGGCGACAGAACACCGCAATGTTATTTTTGAAGAAGACGAAACCATTTCCGAGTCTAGTGTGGAGGAATATTCAAAAATCAAAGGTAAGGTAGAGGCGGTTGTTAGTGAAAGTGGTTTGAACAAGACGGACACATCCTCAACTACAACAGTCAGCTCGGGGTTGATAACAGCAGACCTGGATCACTCTGCTGACGTAGTGACTGCTCAAGTTACGATTGCCAGTAAGCACAAAGTTGACGAACTGTCCAAGCAAGAACTAGTTACCAAAGAGAACAGTACTTTGAGCGGCCTATATGAGGCGTCCCAACACCACGTGGAAGCCAGTGGAAAAACAATCAGAGACATACAAACATCCTCTGAACAAAAATATCAAGAACTAAAACAGCAAGATGGAATTCACGTCGTAGAGCACCAATCCACCAGTGAAGTTCTTGACGACGGCACTGAGTTATCCACCAAGATAGTCACAGATAAACTGGCCACTTCCATCACAAACTTCACAATTACCAAGGATCATAGTAGTGAACAGGTTGTAGTTACCACAAGCCAAACTATCGAAGCTGACATGGATAAACTCCACCGGACTTCCAGCTCCGACTCTAACTCGTCCAACAAGTACCACGTGGTTTTGCGCAAAACCCAATCCGAAGTGGACACCAGTAGTAGCAGCTCCCGCAAGCCAGATCGGCGCAGTGGGATTGAATTTGAAACCTACTCTAGCTCTGGAGAGAGTCACTATCAGAGCTTCGAAAACGACAGTTCGAAAAGCAGGCCTTGTAGCTCGGATGTGGAAGGAATCGTGGCTTTGTCATCGGAATATGATACAGCTTTGACGTCCACCCAAGAGTATTCGGCAAAGAGTCATGCAACCACGGACTATCACACGGCTATAAGCAGTATGAGCATGAAAAGCCTTGACAGTGAAAGTTCCGGCAACTTGGCCAGTGTGGAGGTGTCAGAACACTCGGAGACATTAGTGCCATCTACAAGTCTTGATGGGGACCTTGTAGACCCGGCAGACTCAATTGACATTTATGATGATGATTTACAAGATCTTACCAAGGAGATGAGCAAGATGAAGCGCTCCGCAGAAATGACTTTCCAGCCAGAGCCTAAGGTCCTTGAAGAGTCTTTCGAAAGCAGTATGTTGAGCATGAGTGTGTCTAGCACCAGCAGCATGCATCCCACTGTTATAGAGGGTGATGAAACAATGCGTGGTAGCCAAGAAAGCCTTCCTTCAACTCCTATGAGTAAAACCATGTCAACGTCCACACCTCACCTAGCTGATGTTGCAATAGAACAGGTTACAATAACCACATCGTCAGTTCAAGAAGGCGATGTGTATAGCGCCAGCACCCAAATCACCAGCGAGACAAGCGAACCCAAAAGGAAGGGCCATAGACGCACTGAGAGCACCATGTCCGGGATATCCCTACCATCACGGCCTGTTGTGGACCCTGAAGATGATGACTTGGAGGAGCAATTTTTTCCAAAACCAGTTGGCTTGGAGCTGCAGCGCAAGCGCTCATCATCCGAGTCCGTTGACAAGCACAAATCGTCCAGTACCTCCAGTGAAAAGAGCTCATTTGAAGAAAACGAAGCAGAGGCGGTGTTTCAAATGGTAGCCCACATCTCACCTGCCCATAAGGCCAAGCAAATCGTGCCTATTTTGGAGGACGATGATGCTGAGAACCGGGAGCAAGAGCTACGTGAGAGACAACGATTGGAGCTGGAGGAAAAACGTGCGCAGATGCGAGATGTTAGTCCTGGTGATATTCCCAATATTACAGTGACGGACATGACTCCTGAATCGGAACATAGCAGCTCCAAGGATGAGTTCGAGCACATACAAGAGGCGCCTGTAGAACCGGAACCTCTTATGGAGTCCACCATGACCACCAGTGAGGTCACCACAGTGGTAGAGGCGCCAGTGGACCAAGACGCAGAATCGCAAAGCAGTGACTCCTTTGAAATGCTTGAAAAACCCGACATAATCGATGACTTTGTTGTCATAGAGGAAATAGGTAAAGAAGCTCAAGAGTTTGACACGGAAGGTAAAAGCGTGAAAATACAGAGCAAAAAACCCAGTGAAATACGTGATAAGGAGGTTGAAAAATACCTTGCACACTCAGCCCCCACGCCCTTAACGGGCGTGACCTCAACATTGGATGAGTTCGGATTTGAGTTCGAAGACAGTCCGCCGAGACCGGGAGGAACTGTCGCATCTACCAAAGAATACGGAAACGAATATGACCGTGAACTGGAGGCTAACAAAAAGTGGATAGAGGAGCAGTTCCAGGGTGACCAAGCCGCGATGATAGCCGCTGGCTATGGGTATGAAATGGAGTTCGAACGCGGGCCTTTGGAGGACATAAAGGAGGAAGATATAAATGACTTTGCTTCCAGCTACGGATCACACAAGGAGTCTGGAGGTAGCCTCAAGGATTCCTACTCTAGCACACCGGACTATGACGTGCTTGCTGGAAGAAAGTACTTTACCAGATCCGGAGAGCAAGATGATATTTCCATGAACAGTTTGCAAGAATTTGAGAAGTTGGAGCAAGCTATGTCGCTTGAGATGCGCCGGTTTCATCAGGGTAGCGACAGCTCGAGCAGCGGCAGCAGCAAGGCAGTACGCAAAGACGAAGTCTCCACAGGCTCCTTGAATGAATTTGAGGGCTTAGAGCACGCATGTATTCAAGCTCTGAAGATCGAAATCAAAGCCAAAGAAGAGGAGGCTTTACTGGCTCATATAGAGGAAGGACAGGAGAGCCTTGCCTCTGAAAGTGAAAGCTGCGAGACAGTAAATACTGGCAAGAAACAAGACACAGATGAGGAAGAGGATTATGAGAAACGTATGATCGAGATAGACGAGATAATTAAACAGGCTCAAACCAACGTGGAGCGGTTCATAGATGTACGGGAGATGGAAAAGACTGAGTCACTGGGACGTGGTGACTCTTTTGAGGAGGTGTCCAGAGTACCGGACCTGGAAATGGACGCACCTTTGAAAAGTACTGTTAAGGTGCAGTGGAAGGAGAGTGAGGACGTGATGATTACCTCTACAGATTCTTTAGATTTGAAGCAGGAAGAAAGGCGTGACAGTACGGACAGCCTGGACGCACCTGTACAAGCAATGACCACTAGTACTGACTCGATTGAGCCACCTGTGGAACACAGAGAAATGGTGTCCAGCGACTCGTTGGAACTAAATCAGGCCACCAGTACTGGTTTCAATGTAATTCAGACTGACTCCATCGAGGAAGATAAACAAGTCGACCTGAGCACTGCCAGTACTGGCAAGGACTTTAGCTCTTCTGCACGTGAGGAAGTGGTACACGACCAGGACCACACCACCAGTACTGTTGCTGTTTGTGAAACGGATTCAATTTTCAGCGGTAGTTTTACAAGTGGGGGCTCCAACACCATGGTGTCATCAACTGACACCATCGACAATCAGATGGTCGATGTGGGTGTCGCAGTCAGAAAGGTTTGGTTTGACGAGGAACTAAGTAGTCGCCGAGTCACTGAGTATGTAGATTCATCGAAACCACACGTAACGGAGACGGTGGAGCAGCTTCAAGACTCCGAGTACTCCCACGTGATACATCGCAAAGTGGAACTGCCTCCAGAGGTGCGAAAGATCACCTTCACAGGCCCGGATGCTGATGAGCAAATGCGCAAATTCATGCAGGATTTTGATGAAGGCGAAAGAGTAGAGGAAGTGCAAGAGGTGGACGAGCATGGCAACGTACACACTAAGCGAGTAGTGTCTTCAAAATATATGATCCAGGGGCAAGGGGACATTGAAGATTACTTCAAACAGCTTCAAACGGCCAAAATGGAAGGTTTGTCCTGAGTAGAGTTAACCCACTTGAATCACCGATGCATGCGTCTTTCAATTAACAATTCCAAAACAGGTAATAGGAGATGATTAATTTAATTTTGTTGTCTAGGTGAACCGTCAGCTTCGCAGACAGCATCACATTCCAGGGGTAAGTTTGTCAGCTAATTGAGGGGTGTGCTTTGTTTATAGCTGGCTTAAGCGGGGGTGGGGAGTTGAAGATTCAAGCTAAATTTAGATTTGTTGCCTTAGAACGTAGACGACCACTGAAATACGAAATCAGCATGGAAGATCAAACGGAAATTAACCCACGGGAACACGATTGGCGTTTTAACATGCCACGATATGGTAGTTCTTTCATAGATGTTTTTGGCACCCAATTTTGTCAATTTATGATTTTTGGTCTAGTTATTTTGAGCATGCAGGATTTACTTTAAATATTCAATGTATCAAGTATTATTTCCGTAAAACAAGTACAAGCATGTGCTGTATTATGAGGTTGTTACCGGTTCATGTACTAATATATATTTTCACCTCCACAGCTGAATCCGACGAAACAACGGACAAACCAGACAAAGACACAACAAAGTAAGAAAGTCAACTTCAATAATGTCTGGCTCATTTGATCTAATGAATTTCAGGAATGTCGCAGACCAACACAAACTATCCGACGAAATGAAAGACCTCCTCAAACAAATGGAAGAGGAGAGCAAACGATAATGACTGAAACTAGACGAAGCTTAGCTTGCCACGTTCGACAATTTCTAGCTTAAGACCAAAACATGTCCACCGTAGCATTCTTGTGCAATTTTTCCGAAATTTAGGGCAATTGGGGGCTGGCCCAGTTTGGCGCTTTCGTGAGAGTAAGACTAGTTAGGGTTTGTAATTGTCTCAACTGAGCCAGCCCGCGTTAGGTTATAAAGAGTATTTTATTAAATATGTAAGTATCGAGCTTCTATTTTCTGTTAGCTGTTATTTTTTATATATTGTTGTATAAAATTGTTTTTTTTAGTCAGAGATAGCTTTAAACCACATATAACCGCAGTGGTACATTTAACTGAATAATGTTTCAGTGGTTTTTGACGTGTTTCAGTTCAATGTACTCTGCGGGAAGGTATGTTTTAATATAATTTTAATTTATTCAATTATATGTGACATAATATGATATTTAATCTATGTATTCAAAAATGAATAAACGTGCTTTCAATATAAGTATGTGTTACCTTTCATCCTCTTTTGATCTGCAGCATTTATGTTTTCCTCAGACACTCAGTTGTTGGTCATTGTGCTACAGGAAATGAAGAAACCCATTAATAACTACCTGTATTTTTTTTTGTCAAATTT
The DNA here is from genome assembly GCA_958502075.1 of Orchestes rusci. Classification (NCBI taxonomy): domain Eukaryota; kingdom Metazoa; phylum Arthropoda; class Insecta; order Coleoptera; family Curculionidae; genus Orchestes; species Orchestes rusci. The sequence continues at coordinate 13,998,327 of OY293311.1, forward strand.
AAAAATGTTGGTGGTATTATTTTATACTGTCTGTTCATAGCATTTTTGCGGTTACGTCATACTTTTCCGTCTCTCTCTTACACTTAAAAAAAAAATCACGTACGTCTGGACGAGGGTCTTTCGGATCAATTTGACAAATCTCACATGTGGAGCGATCAATCTACGACATACTGCCAAACGTCAAATACTGTGACGTGACCATATAGTATAATAATATTGTTTATTATACTATGACGTGACCGCATAAAAGCCATGAACAGACTGTACTCGATTTTATATTATCTTGAATGTTTCATGATTGATCACACTGTAAATTCTGTGATTTTGTACCTCTTTGACAAAACAGTGTGTATCAACCCTTACGTATGCATTTTACTTCATTGTAATCTGAATTGTACACTAAACGGTGTTCAATCGTCAATATGCACAAAAAGAACATTGGTTTATTACTTAGCACATACTTCAGTTTTCGTGTAAAAAAAATAAAAAGAAAATTTAATTATCTTCACTTCCCCTTTCCATTATAAAATAGGGGTGAAACTGAAAATTTTCTATGATAAACAGGGTGCGACAGATTTGAGATAGTTCGGGTTAGTTTGGGTCAGTTATTACGATACCTACAGAATCGGTTTGAGCAAAAATATGCAACTTTAGCATATTTTTATGCTCAACAAAATGCTATTCTTGAATATAAAAAATTCCGACTACTTCCCAAGATATAACTAAAAAGTGTTTATTTGCTGAGCTTATTCGAAAAGATACTTCAAAATAAATCACACTTTAACATTGGCAATTTTTCTCCTTCACAAGATAGCGTTATCAAATTGAAAAACCTGACGTTTCCTCTTTGACTGGCCATCATCAAGTATTCTTTTTAAATACAGCCCTGCATTTTTTATTTCATTTCTAGTTACCTACCTGCATAGCTTAACAAAACGAAACAAAAATTGAAATAACGATAAATGATGATGGTTTAGTTAAACAGATAAATATGGAAATAAAAAAAATCCAACTAGAAAAATGATATTGCCATCTAAAAAAAATGTCAATTGACAACTTCATGCTATGCCTACACTTTCATCTGATCACGCATGTTGCCTTTGTTTTTTTTTTCGAATACAAAACTACTAATGATGATGAACTCAAAAATGCGCAACTTCACCATAAATTAACCCACGCTATATCACTTATCTTATACAGTGCGGCTCTAAAAGGTCCCCTCCCTTTTTTTTTTAATGTGTGCACCAAAAATTTTGAAACTTGGCATACTTCAATTGCTGTCGAAATACTACTTTTTGATGTTACTGACGTACTTTTAGTATTCAAGATGGCGGCTGGGCGCCATTTTGAAACATTTTTTTAAATGGAAAGGGGGATCGTGTGACACCTCATTTTGAAGATCCTGATGAGACAAAATAGTCGATATCTTTAAGTACTACAAAATGGCGGTACATTTAATTACTACATTGATACATACACTTTAAAAAGAAAATCGTCAAATTCAATTCAAAATATGCTGGACATATTCTTGACATAAAGTTTGGGTTAGGAATAAATGACAAAAATGTCAAAAAAGCATCTTTTGAATTGAACTTGACGAATTTTTTCAAAAAGTGTATGTATCAATATAGTAATTAAATGTACCGCCATTTTGTAGTACTTGAAGATATCGACTCAATATTCTAGGGTTATAAAGTACTCATCAGGATCTTCAAAATGAGGTGTCACACGACCACAATTTCCATTTAAAAAAATGTTTCAGAATTGCGCCCAGCCGCCATCTTGAATACTAAAAGTACGTCAGTAACATCAGAAAGTAGTATTTCGACAGCAATTAAAGTATGCCAAGTTTAAAAGTTTTTGGTGCACACATTAGAAAAAAAAGGGGAAGGGGGACCTTTTAGAGCCGCACTGTATATAAATCAGGTGGGGGAGGCTGTGTACCCGTGGTAAGTTAAAAGAGAAGAAATAGTGGAGTATTCGGGAAGGTAAATTTATTTTTCGTGGCAAAGCGCTTTCGGCTATTAGGCCATCATCAGTGCTACCTGGATCCAGGTAGGTACTATACTCCATTCTGTCTTCTCTTTTCATATATAAATGTGAAAGTCTGTGTGTTTCTATCCCTAAGGCTTTTGAACCGTCGCAGAGAATTATCTGAACATTTTCACAGTTTTCAGCCTCTACCCAAAGATGGTTTTGGAAAAAAAGTGAGAAAATAAAAGAATTTAAAAAAGAAAAATTGATAAAATAAAAAAGTCTGTGTTGATAATATCTAGGTTTTATGTGTATGTATCAATCAACGACCAGCGGGAGTAAAAAAAATAAAAAAATAAAAAAAAATAAATTAAAATACATAAATTGAGAAAAAAAAATTGTATAACTGCGCAAATTTTCAGATAATTCTGTGCTACGGTTCAAAAGCCCTAGAGATAGAAACACACAGACTTTCACATTTATGCAGCATGACATAGAAAAAAGTACATTTCATACTGCCACACAATAAAATAAGAGAAAAAGTTCCCATGAACATGGGTCCGCAAGGCCTTCGGTTAAAAGATACGGGGTGTTGAATTTTATTTTTGTTTGGGTTTTTTTTGAATATCTCAAGCCAGAGACGCAAGAAATGGATAAAATGAGGTATTTAAAGGGGTTTTTCATCATGCTAAATTCAAATATCATCTTAATTTTGTGATTACTGATATTTTTATTTTTTCTTTTTTTTTCTTATTTTAGTGTCCTCTATTGTGTGGCACTTTGCAATGTACTTTTTTCTATGTCACCCTGTATATTAGATATATTTAACCACTCAATGTTACTTTTTGTATTTGACCCAACACATGATACTAGATACTACAATATATTCTGCTGAATCGCGGGCGGGCGGCGCCGCGGGTTTAGGCTAGAACATAATAACGGAGATCCCATGCATTGCATATTACACTCGAATCTGTGTAAACGTTGTTCTAATAGAAACAAAATTACACTTATACCTTGAGCCAACCGTATGCAAGATAATTAGTCAACATTTAAAAAAAAATCGATTTAAAAAATAGCCATAATATTCTACAGTGCGTTTTTTTTTTTAAGACAGAACAAAGGTATTCCCATGTTAAATTAGCAGTACTTCTATTCAAAGTACACGGCTAAAACATGGCGTAGATAAACTTTGGTGCCTAGAGATTATGTGTTTTCATCCAATTAACACAGAATAAATTGAAAAAAATGATTAAAAAAATGCTTTTATCAATTGGAAAGTAATACTTTTTTACTAGCCTTGTATATGCCACTGTCAACCAATAACTTCATTGTCAAATGGTGTTTTCTAACAGTATAATACGATAATAAAAATCAAACAATTAAATTGTTCAAAATGGCCCCCATTAACGGCCAAGCAGTATCCATAATGGTCATAAAAATATAAAAGAAATTCTTTGTTTAAAAAAATTGACAATGAAGTTAGACACGTCCGAAAATTGGTTGTCACCGTCATAAACAAGGCATGTTGAAAGAATAACTTTCTGATACATTAAAGCATTTTTTGAGTCATTTTCTAAGTTACTGTGTACTACGAATAGAAATACTGCTAACATGGGATTGTGAATTTAACATGGGAATACCCCAAAAACTAGAACCTCTTATAACCTTGTAATCTTTCAAGTTACAAAAATAGTGTCGGCACAAATGTTGTATCAAAAATTCCAAAAATGCTATATCAAGAAACAATTATTAAAGTTCGCGTCTCACAGATTTGAGACAAATGACAAATACCTATACGTTTTTTTAAATGGAACTCCCTGTAAACTATTATATATTCAGAAAAACTTATTTCTCGGATTCCAAAAATATACAGGATGATTCCTTTCTGATGCGCCGTTTAGGAAATATTTTAGTTTACTTTTTACCATGTCGAGACAAAAGTAAAAAAAGAATACTGCAAGCTTTTTCAAATTAAATGTATTTTATCAAGTCTAAAGTATGACCTGGATGATAGAAATAGGTACAGAAAAGGCTCCACATACTCTCTTCTTTTTTCTATGCATAGTCTGTATAATATCTGTTTTCTAAATTTATCAATGCTATCATACTTTTATTATTATGGCGAATTACATCTAATATTTTTGCCATCATCTCATTGATACTTTACTTTCTGTCATCATAGGTATACCTATTTTTTTTTTTAAATATCCCCACAAAAACGTATCTGGGGGTGTGAGGCCAGGGCTATTTGGAAGCATAATTAAATCATTATTCCTCATATCCATTCCTCATACATGCTTTTCTGTTAAGGGGTTTCGTGATGATGACGGATGGCTCCAGACTCGTTCGGTTATTTATCGGATGATTCAAATTTCAAACATAAATATTTCCAAAACGGCTAATCAGAAAGGCAACAAATTATATATTTTTGAAATCATAAAAATGAGCTTTTTCGGAATATGTATTAGTTTACAGGGAGTTTCATTTAAAAAAACGTAAGTACATTTTTTAGTTTCATATCTTTGGAATGCGAACTTCAAATGTTTTTTTGATATAGCTGTAGAAAGCTATTTGATAATACCTACAACATTTTTGTCTCCTCACTATAAATAGATACCTATGTAAAATACTTTTTCTTTTATGAACCTTTCAGATCACCAGGTTTCCCTGCCGCACCCTGTATATTTATCAAAAATAAGTTTTATTTTTATGGTATGGTTTTTCAGATCAAAGGCTCTGGAGGGTTTTAACCCCCAAAACCCCTCCCTCGTTGCGGCACTGGTTCAGTATATCGCGTGAAGTGGATATTTTTCAAAATTTAAAAAAGGTCTCGCCTACTAAGAGCTAAGGTTCGCGACGCGTCAAAAAAATCATTGGATTGCCAGGACTTAGAAGCCACGCGCATGCGGAAGTACAAGTTATGAATAAACTTTTTTGTTATTTACTCTTACCCATTTCTCTTGATCATTTCTGAGTTGAACTGGTCCAGTAAAAACTTCTTGGTTGACAAAAAATTCTTGTAAAGATCATCCGTAATCCCATTGTTTGTCATTCAAGAAATGTTTACTCTGAACCGGTATAACTCAGAAAGGAGTAGAATGAATAGGTTCGAGTAAATACCAATAAAATTCACCAATAACATGGACTTTCGAATGTGCATAATTTCAAAGTCTCAGAAATCGATTTATATTTCAGTCGCGTCGCGACGCTTAGCTCTTGTGGGCGTCGATTTTTTCAAACTTTGAAAAATATTCACTTGACCCCATACACTGACTACTTTTATCAAAAATTGAGACTAGTATTCTTGTAAAAATCATCCGTAATCGCATTTTTGTCAATCAATAAGACATATGTTAACTATAAACCGGTATAACTCAGAGATTGGAAAGATAAATGAGTTCGAGTAAATAACAAAAAAGTTCATAAATAACATGTTCTTTCGCATGCGCCTTATTTCAAACTTCCTGCAATCGATTTATATTTTCGACGCGTCGCGGCGCTTAGATCTCGATATGCGTCGAATTTTTTAAACTGTGAAATTTTTTTTACAGAAACTGAATATTTATATTCGTCTTCGTTTGGCGTGCGGAGTTTTAAGTGAAAACCCTGTATATATATAAACCTGCCAAACTTCACACGCTCAATCTCAATTATACATACCATACAGAGGGGGATTATTGAGACAATATCAAATATTCAATAGAAAATACTCAACATTTTTAAAATTTCACCAGACCTGTCTTGATTCACGTTTTACCTCAACGTAGTTAATCTAGTTAACTATGGAATAGTAATATTAAATGAAATAAAAAAATCATAATAGTATGATTACCATAGTGACACAAAACAATAAAAAGTCTTTTGCTAAAAAGTTTTCCAATTAACAAAAAGCTACATAAAACGCAATCAAAATGCTGCAAAATCTCCGGAGAATTTACCTTGTTTATTGCCAACACGATCTCTTGTTCTTTCGGTTTTAGTTTTTTTTTGTAGGGCGCTGTAAAAGGCAAAGTTTTAAAAACATATATTCTGCAATACATGAACTTCAAACTGCTGTAATTAAAGCTTTCAATAATACCTATTAATGAGTGATCTCCAAGTAAAACAACTTATTCAGTTTTGAAAAGACGTTTGCATTTAGGTGTAATTGCAAACGTTGCATATTTAAAGGTGGAATTTTCGAAAATATTTTGTGAAAACTAAATAAATAACTATGTTAACCGTACCACCAATGGATTAACTACGTTAAGTTAAAACGTGAATAAGAAAAAATTCCATTAAAACATTATTTTTAAAAATAACCCTATTAATATGATACATAGGTATATTATATCGTTAGAATCATAATGTATTTTTCTATTAAATTGAATATGGTTTCCATTTTAAAAACCATAAGTTCATGTTATATGTCAAAAATGACGGATGTGACAAAAAATGTTCTAATGTCATTTTATTTAGAGTAAAATTTTCTAGTACTTTTGTATTTACTATTTTCTCCTACAATCAATTTTCGCGGAACTAGGGGCTTTTTAAAAATGGCTTAAAATCACTTTTCTCAAATCTTTTGAATGCTGTCAAAGTTTTTTAAACTCAAAATGGTTTTGGATGGAGGTTACAAAACTGCAAATCTTTGCCCGTTTAAACTTTCTCGTAGGTATCTGCTATAGTTTCCAAGACCCCTGTAGTAACTAGTACTAAACATAATAAACATAAAGAAACACTGAGTGTATTTGAAGGGGCTTTCTTTTTAACCTGAGACAGGACTTATTGATAAAAGAAGCAAATTTCCCGAGAACTCAAAAAAAAAATGTAAACTCCATATCGAATTGTTTTTTGCCATATCTACTCTTTGACAAAAGGGTGAAGCGGCTGATTCGTATAGCAATAAAAAGCGCGGCAAAATCCGTAGATCTACCCGCCACTGTGTATGTTCGGTTGCCTGAGCCTGAGTGTATTCAACACAGTGGTCGAGTACTCGGTGTGTTATGGGAGAAAATCGAATATGACTTTCGATAGTAGATACATATTTTCTCAGTTGTGTCGGCCAATAGTGATGTTAATAAGATTTTGTATTTTTTTTCCATTGGATTCTGATGGAAGTGTATGTTCTGATTAAAATCATAATCGGTTTGATTTTTTTTTATACAAATAAGACCCACTGTCCGCCAGCAGCTGCCTTTCAAGTATGGTATTCAGCTGTTTGAAAATTTGTTTACCTTCATTCAGTATACAGACGGTGGGGCTTCATCTGTGGCGGCTCCCGAGACGCGAAATGTGATTTTTCCGAAATGTGCGAAAATTTCAAAAGCAACTTTGCAAAAACTGTCAGTTTGCAGTGTGCGAAAAATGTGGAAAATTTGGAAAAAAATGACTGCGAACAGGGGGAATCTCCCGTTCGATTCAGAAAGGTAAAAATAAATCGGGTTTTTTAAAATAGCTGAAATGTATACGGCTATTTTCGAATTTGGGTTATATTTTTTTGTTACATAAGTAAGTTTAAAGTTTTGAGTGACCAATATTAATTTATATAGGTACCTAATATTATTATAAAATAAATTTCACAACTGCCTAATTCGCACTTCCCGTCACAAATTGGCATTTCAACACGAACCCCAAACAATGGACTTTCGCAAAAAAAATTCCCAAACCCGAATTGTGGGAAGTGAAAGTGGCGTTTCCATCCCAATTTGCCTTTATTACAATTATAATTGATTTTAGGAAAATTGAAATTTTTTAAGTTGTACGCCAATGGGACACAACGAAATAGCCCCGCCAACCGGAACTATGCTCTCTGATCGCCGACGAGTGATTTTTTTCTTTTCAGTTAGTGCACATGCGATTTATCGTGTTACTTGACGTTCAACTTTAACGGAAAACTTCCATTGAAGATAAATTGTAGATAATCCAATTCCCCAGCATTTTTATATAAAACATTTCTTCGTACTGTAAAAAAGTTGTAAAATGAATCACCAATAGGGTTTATCGTCCTTCAAGCATGTGATTTCAACTGGAAAAATCGGTTTCCGGCGATTTGAATTTGTAATTCCGAGGACGGTTCTGAAATCCGATATTAAAAATTTTGAAATACTTTTTATGGAAATGATAGCGGCAATAATGGTAACACAATCTAGTCTGTCACACAAGCTAGCAGAAATAATGACTGCAAATCAGCAGGCGGAAATAATTAGTTTTTTTACTGGCATATCTTTTGCGAGTTTGACACTGTTGAATAAATCCCTTGATAAATCCCAAATATACTAGTACCCAAGTTGTAGAAAACATTATGAAGAGATAAACAAAAGATATAACTCAAAGATGTCCATTTTAGTATAATTACAATATATTTTAATTTAGTAATTGATGAGCCGTCACTATAATTTTATTTTCATTGAACAAATTTTTAATTTGAATTTAATTCAACAGACTTAATTAGCTCCGGCCGTTTTGAACAAGGTGTTTAGGAAGCTGTTTATTTCCAAAAATGACCAAAATAGATTGATTCAATGAACTAGATATACATAATTAGATATACAGGGTGTCCCGCGAGGTAGAGGACAAAATTTCACTACGTGTTCTTTAGGTAAATTCGAGTAAAACATGTCCGCAAACATGAGTCCGCTAATACTTCGTTACAGAGCTACAGGGTGTTGAAGTTTTTTTTTTCTTAATTTTTTTTTCCAATTTTTTTTTTTTATAATTTGTTGTTTACATCACACACTACTCGAAATTTATCTTTTTACTGGAAATATGTATGTAGTATCATACCAATAAAATTATTCTATAACTTCTGGCAGTGATATTTTCAAAATCTCCTGTATTTATTATTTCAAATACGAATATTTCGAGAATGCATTGGTTCAAAGTTCAAATACGATTTAGAAAAAACATAAATAGAAATAAAACTTCAACACCCTGTAGCTCTGTGATGAAATTTTGGACTCGAATTCACCTAAAAAACATGTAGTGAAATTTTGTCCCTCACCTCGCGGGACACCCTGTATATGATATTAGAACAAAAAAATAAAATAAATTATTTGGGGGTGCTTTTCTGCTCTAGCTTTATCATATTTTATCCAACGCATGATAGTTATAGGTGTCATTATTGATGTCATTTTGGACAAGTAAAGTGTCAAATAACACACTCACTAGTCACTATTAGGTTATGGATTATAACTCACGTTCCCGTGGCAACCATACAAACAACCTCCTTTGACCAAAATGTAGACATGTCACTGTCTAGTCATTCTGACACCGACATTTATATATTTAATAATTATTATCTCATATAAAACGATTTCTTCCATTTGTTGGATAAAACATTGTATGCCACTCGTGTATTGATGTTTCTTAGGTTACTTGAGAATGTATAAATCTTTCTCGCGTGACTTATTTTCAACATACATAAATAACTATCATTATTCAATGTTATAATAATTATTAATTGTATTTTTCAAATCACGAATTTTTCGTTGGATGCATGAGAGTAATTTTTCAAGGCCGCGTCACGACACTTTTCGTATCGCAAAAGAGATCAAGTGCATACCTACATAATATTATACAGAGTTAGGAGAAATTACCAGAACGGTCGATTATTTCAAATGATACCCGGGTTAAAAAAAAAGTCTCATATAAAAGTTGTGAGGCTTCAATAAATCAACATATCCGTGATGAATTGGAATATACATGGTGGGCCATAAGGTTATGGCAGATCAGAGTTGCATTGATTTAATTGGAACCCCCAGTGATTTAATGGATATTTCTGGTATTCTTTTTTCAATTTTGAGCAAAATTTGATATACACATAATGTCCTTAAATTTAGCTGTTCTCAAGTTATCGCGTTTTATAAATGACATTTCCGCATCTTTGACAAACGGTTTAAGATAGAGAAAAACGGTCTGCACTCTCTAGTCTTAACTTTTCAAGAGCTATCCAAGGACATTTAATTAATTCTTTTCAAAGAATGCGAAAATGTGTGAAAAAAAAATTGACTGTTGACACTACCTTCTTTTCAAATAACAGAATAGTTCTGGAAAAGTTACGGTGGAAAAGTGTATACCATTTCTCTCTATCTTGAGCCGTTTGCGGTTCATAGCATTTCAAAAGATCAAAAATGTCATTTTCAAATAGCGATATCTTGATAACAGTTTAATCTAGGAACAATATGTGTATCACAATTTTTGCTCAAAATTGAAGGGAGAATCAAAATATTCATCGATATACAGTGGGTTGCATTTTAAAAAACGCAACTTTGATATGCAATGACTTTATGTCAGACCCTGTATATTACAAATCATTACATAATATATGTAGATTTTTGAAAGTCCCACAACTTTTATTTGAGACAGTTTTTTCTAACTCATTTATCTTGTGAAATAATCGACCGTTCTGGTAATTTCTCCTGACTCTGTATGACTGTGATGAGAAAGAGAGAGAGAGAGAAATAATAAGAGAGATTGTTTTTTTGACGTTTTCCGTTTTACCTAAAAGTGGGGTTGTGACGGATTTGTTGTCAATGAGGTATAGAATATGAACAGGCTCTGGAGAACGTCTGAGGTGTTTGCAGGTGACTTTTAGGTGTGCCTCATAAAATTTCCGTCTCTCAAAAGAATGGGTCACCTCTCTTTGTCCTCCTTTTTCTCTTTGACGTACGTACATATTTTATGTCATATTAAGAATAAAAAAAGGTCTTGTCTGGTAATGAGGCGTGCCAGATAATAAGGCCAAAATCATAAAATAAATCCTTGATTAAGCTATCTAGCACCACCTTTTATGTAAAAATTCAAACTCTTGAGAATAGTGTAAAGGCCTTATTAAATTACTGGTTTGGTAATAAGATCGAAATGTAAGCCTTTATGATTTGCTTCTGTAATTGTAAAGTTGATAATAAATAAATGTCTTGTATTCAGCCGGCCTTATTACCCGACAGTACCTTACAAAAAACCATAAAATTCACGAAAACATTTTGTCTTAGTTTTTATTTAGATTCTGAAGAATAGATGTATTCGTGTTCCTACCTTTTCTTGAAAAAAATAAAAAATGAGAAACTCGAAAAGTTGACAAAATTAAAACAAATTAAACGACCAAAATTAACTAATTCATTTGAATATTTTTGTTCTCAATTTTGGAACAATAATACAGTATAATATTGACATACGCTACATTTTAACGGGATTTACAAGAATTCTATATTAATTAATGTCAAGTGTAGATGATCGTTTTATAAGTAAAAAAATCCGGAAATGATGATATTTATATAAAATCTACTTCCCTACCAAGAATGTTTTCACTCAGCGTATCTGAAAAAGTTCTTACTTCAAAATAAGTTTGTGACAATTTAAACATATTCGCCGTGTCCAAATAAAAAAAAATCTCGAGAAATCTGACGATAGCGACCCAATCAAATTCACTGTCCAGGATGGTCATGCTAAATAAGTCTTCTCTTGAATGTCGGTAGAAAAATGAAAAAAAAAGGTTACTCAGAACAGTTGCAATCACCTATTTAAACTGCCCTATATATTAAAATCAATTGAAAGTGGTGGTCAAATAAATAAAATGAATGATCCAAAAGCAAAAAATAAAGTCTTGATAATATGGTGACTAGTTTATGGAAGGCCTCAAAAATCGCCAAATTTAACACACGAATAGTAAAGAAAAAATTTATGTACACTATACGGTCAAGTAAATACTGGGTGATAAATTAGTCAAGTCAACGTACTATGACTCACGTGTGGTTCCCACCATTGTCCTTTTCATGGTAGTCTGGTTTTGGTACTGTTACCATTACCCATTAGCGTATTTGAAAACACTCATGAAGTCAAAAATATCTAACTTTGAAGACGACACTTCCTGTTAACAAGTCGCGTTTGTTCTTTTTGGCATTCCCAGGTGAAATATTTTTGGAAATTCAAATCAAGGCTTTTTGACCTTCAATGGATTTATTACGTGCCTTGGCACAGTATTTTGACCATATGTTCTATAGAGATTCAAGAAAGAGAAAACCCATTAAATCTCCATCAAAGAATCGCACATTTTTTGTGACTAATGACGCAGGAAGGAAAATCGTTTCCCATGCCGTAAATAAACCTGTCTGTGTGTCGGTCTATTTCCAGGCGAAATATGAAAAAAGGCGTTAAAAAATGCAAATGTCAAGGAAACGGGATTTCAAATCTCTCGACTGGAGATGGTTGGGTGAGGCAAATACAGTGGCGGAGGTTTACTTGTTGCTTATGTAATTTTATTGCACAGCACGTATAGATACGATCGTGTCCATTGTTTCGAGTACCACAACTATTTCCGGCCATTGAAGATGGTGGCCGAAGGTGTTTTTTCTGGTACTTCCTGCTCATTTACTGTTTGGTTACCATTTTATGGGTCTATTGTTTGGGGTTGTGTGAGAGGGTGATCAATACATTCGTCAATCGCTAATGGGCACTCATTTTCATAATACGTTCCGTGTAGAAACTATAGTTTATATTATATTATAGATAAACAGTAGGTACGACTTCACGCACAGCACACATATTTGCGATATCACCAGTGGCGTGTAAGGTAGTAAGAGTAAGTAAACCAATCATTGTGTTCTATACAGGGTGTTCGGAAATGCTTAGCAAAAAATTCAGGTGAGAATTCCGGACAAAAATTAAATGCTACCTCTTCCTATAATATTTTTTCGGAAATTGATTTTTGACGGAGTTAAAGGTACATTTTATTTGCAGTTTTTTTGCAATAACTTTTGCCACGCTCATAATATTTTGACCAAACCTCTTATTTGGGGGTTTATCGTGATGAAAAATTTAATTTTGCTCTCCGTTTTTTCCCATTTTGTAGAGGGCGCCACATACGAGCTTATACTTCGATTTGAATGGTCGAAACTTTTTTGTGCTACACTGTATTCGACTTTTGACCAAATATTTTTATTCTCTCAACCTTTTGATATAAAAAAGGGATACTACTTTTGTTTCAATAAATCTAACCGTCTTCGAGAAAAACGCTAAAATAACTGCTTGCATGTAATGAATACAAAATCATTTTGATTTATTTTCAGCCTTAAACATAGCATGCTTTGGAATTATGCGCTATATTTGCTGTAGAAACAAGTTTGGGAAGAATTTGTTTTGAAAGTAGGTGATTTTTTGAAAATTTGTTGTTGTCCTGAAAGACAAAAATACTGAAACAAAAAAAAAATGGAAAATGAACAAAATTACCAACTGTCAAAACTAATTCCCTCCAAACTTGTTTCTACGGCAACTTAAAGCATGCACATGATTCCAAAGTATGCTATGTTTAAGGTTGATGATAAATTAAAAATGTTATATTGATCACATGCAAGTAAAGTTATTTTAGCGTTTTGCTCGAGAACGATTAGATTTGTCGAAACACAAGTAGTATACTTTTTTTATGTTAAAAGGTAAGGGGAATAAACATATTCACTCGAAAGTCGCATACAGTGTAGCACAAAAAAGTTGGGACCATTCAAATCAAAGTATAGGTTCGTATGTGGCGCCCTCCACATAATACGAAGAAACGGTGGGCAAATTTGAATTCCTCATCTCGATAAAACACGAGATACGAAATTTTGTCAAAATTTTGAGGGCGTGGCAAAAGGAATTAACAAAAAACTGTTATATGAAAAGGGGGCATTTATTTTCGGTCTAGAATGCTCCCTTGATTTTTTTGCTCATCATTTCCGGACACCCTGTATAAAGTCAATGAAACCAATCGACCATACTCAATAACATTCCATCCAACTGAATTTCGAATATAAATTCAAAGACGGGACTTATCTTAAGAACGCCTGTCAGGTAGTTTTTTACTCCGTACGTTTGGTTTGCATAAGATTTAGTTAGTTTCGACTGATTATTTGAGGTTCAAGATTTTATGAATGTGTTTTCTTCTGGCAGGGTGAAACTCATCCTTAGATCCCCAACAAATAAAACACAAACTTGACTGTCAAGTAGATATGCTCTGTAGTTTTGTGGCGCATCCATGATTTACCTGATTTTTTTGGGTATTTCGCCACACCCTATCAAAAAACAATCAAACTAGTGGTAATATACCGGATCTTCTATATTACCTGAAAAAAATTCTATCAGTAAACAATAAAACCTAACAATATCAAACGTTTCAAAAGCGAATCTGCTTTCGTCGTCAGTGGAACCTAAAAAAGAAACAATTAATTCAAATTCAAAAATTATTCTACGTTTTTTCAGAATTTCGCAGTAAAAAATTGTGTTTTTTTGTGTTTTTGGCACAAAATGTCACTTTTACTGACATTGAAATGTTTGGTGTTGATTGTTTAACTTTATATATGTTCAGTATTTATAATTCATTTTTTTGGGTTATGTTCAATTTCTTAATAAAGGTAACCATGTATTACTTAGATTTACAGAGCAAGTTGCTACACATTCGTTAGAATTTAACATTATATATGCACTTTCTTTAAGTTTACGTTTTTTAGAACATGGTTCTTTTGTTAAGATTTTTGAATTATCCCAATTTATTCTATGGTTATTATCAAATGCGTGTTGACAAATTCCCGATCTATGAAATTCCCTTTTTTTCATGTATGATTTATGTTCTTCAATTCTCTTTTTTAAGGGTCGTGAGGTCTCTCCAATATAAAATTCAATTCCACAGATCTCATATAGAAAAACTTAATTTCAATATAAACATAACAAAAAGGAATATAGAGATGCAAGTTGCTTATTACGACTTTGATCATATATGTCATTGTTTAGATAATAGTTTTCAATTATATTTTTCTCAACAAAAAAATATTCAAGTCAATAAATTTAATAAATTGATTAATGAAAGTTTAAATCATAATACAGAACAAACTACAAACAATGACATGATAGAAAAAACAGTTATCAATTTATCTAATAGAATTCTCTCAAATGATGAAAACAATGTTTTATCAAAAGGTTTAAATTTTGCTGTTACACCAAAAATTATAAATAAATTAGATATTATATCATCCATAGAAGCAACAACACAAAATTTACCAGAAGAACAACGAGAAGAATTTAGAATCAGATCAAAATTGATTTTAAATAAATCTTATAATATTAAACAAAATATCAATCATGCAGAACGTTTAGCAATAAAAAATTTGAAGTCAGATCATAGTATAAAAATACTTCCTGCAGATAAAGGTAATGCAACAGTAATTTTAGATAACACAACCTATGAAAATAAAATAATGTCTCTAATAAATGATGGAAATTACACAAAACTGACTAAAGATCCAACAGAACGTTTTGAAAGACAAATATATTCGAAACTCAAAAAACATGAAAGATTTTTTTCAGATAATGAAAGATCTAAACTGACACCACATAATAGTAAAGCACCACATTTTTACGGTGTGCCTAAAATACATAAACAGAATATACCATTAAGACCAATAGTCAGTAGTATTAACTCACCAACTCATACATTAGCCAGATTTTTACTAAACATACTCACTCCTTTAGCAGGCAACACACAATCATACATTAAAAATTCACAACATTTCTTAGAGAAATTATCAAACATCAATTATAATCCCAATAATCTTCTTGTAAGTTTTGATGTAGTAAGTCTTTTCACTAATGTACCTGTTGATAAAACATTGATGATCATAAGAGATAAACTTGAAAATGATACACATTTAAAAGAAAGAACAGACTTGGATATTAATGCAATTCTAGAACTTTTAACAATCTGTGTTAAAACAACATATTTTCAATATAATAATGAATTTTATCAACAAGACTTTGGAATGGCAATGGGTTCTCCTTTATCTCCACTTTTAAGCAATATTTTCATGGAACATTTTGAAACAATTCATGTAGAAACATATAGATACAAACCAATGATTTGGTGGAGATATGTAGATGATATTTTTTCTATATATGAGTATGATGAACAAAAACTTGATGATTTTTTAATTCACATTAATGATAAAGAACCCACGATTAAATTTACAATTGAAAAAGAACAAAATAATGAAATTCCCTTTTTAGATATACTAATTAAAAAAGATCTTCGAAATTTCAAAACCAAAATTTATAGAAAACCAACCCACACAAATAGATATCTCAATTTCAATTCCAATCATCCATTGAATATTAAAAAGGGTGTGGTGAAAAGTTTATATGATCGAGCAAAAATAATTTGTGATAATGACGATTTTGAATCCGAAAAAGATTTCATTAGAGATGTTTTGTCAAA
This sequence comes from Orchestes rusci, assembly GCA_958502075.1. Classification (NCBI taxonomy): domain Eukaryota; kingdom Metazoa; phylum Arthropoda; class Insecta; order Coleoptera; family Curculionidae; genus Orchestes; species Orchestes rusci. The sequence continues at coordinate 14,014,519 of OY293311.1, forward strand.
AAATAATTATCCCGTAAATTTTATTAAAAAGTGTTTTGATAGTTTTGAACAACCTAGACAAGGAGATAAGAATATACCTATAACTAATTTAATTATTCCATACATACCTGGAATTTCTCATAAACTGAAACGTTTAGGTCAAACATATAATATACGGACCATTTTCAAAACTAATAACACACTTCGCTCTAATTTAACAAATACTCGACCTGATAATATTAATGAGTCCACTAAAAATGTAATTTATAAAATTCCTTGTGAATGTAATAAATTTTATATTGGAGAGACCTCACGACCCTTAAAAAAGAGAATTGAAGAACATAAATCATACATGAAAAAAAGGGAATTTCATAGATCGGGAATTTGTCAACACGCATTTGATAATAACCATAGAATAAATTGGGATAATTCAAAAATCTTAACAAAAGAACCATGTTCTAAAAAACGTAAACTTAAAGAAAGTGCATATATAATGTTAAATTCTAACGAATGTGTAGCAACTTGCTCTGTAAATCTAAGTAATACATGGTTACCTTTATTAAGAAATTGAACATAACCCAAAAAAATGAATTATAAATACTGAACATATATAAAGTTAAACAATCAACACCAAACATTTCAATGTCAGTAAAAGTGACATTTTGTGCCAAAAACACAAAAAAACACAATTTTTTACTGCGAAATCCTGAAAAAACGTAGAATAATTTTTGAATTTGAATTAATTGTTTCTTTTTTAGGTTCCACTGACGACGAAAGCAGATTCGCTTTTGAAACGTTTGATATTGTTAGGTTTTATTGTTTACTGATAGAATTTTTTTCAGGTAATATAGAAGATCCGGTATATTACCACTAGTTTGATTGTTTTTTGATAGGGTGTGGCGAAATACCCAAAAAAATCAGGTAAAACAAACTTGACTGGTTTGTGATTTCTTTTTATATGATGTTAAATGCCCAAAATCAATGCTATTTCGTTTTCGATGGGCCACTCTGTATAGGAATTTGTAGAATTGGCAGATCTTCCAAGTATTTTTGGAAAAATTCAAAAATAATGTGCTGATATGATCTGGATCAATATGGCATCTTCTTCAACAATTTCGCACGAGTATGATAGGTATAGGTGTACGGTGTACCTATTGAAACCCAAAATCAGAATGATTCCAAATCACTTATAAAAATTCAAAATCAACTTTGAAGCAGCCTGTATAATTTATTGAACAACATAAATGAAAAACTATGTCTGGTTTAACTACATATTATTAATTTTATTACACTCTAGTTGGGCACCAAAGGTCTAGGCTCGAATACCTCAAATGATATGTGATATGTTTTCTGTGGGATCGACCAATAAAATACGAATAATATTAAAAATTGCCATTTAGGAATAGAAACATGAAAAGAGATAAATATGACTATTTGGAACGACTTGAACAGAATCTACCGCAAGATTCGGAGTAGATACAAATTAAGGAACGTGTCTGGATTACTTTTTGGCTAGGAGGTTTCACAAGAAACTGATAATGTTAAATTATTCAAATGGACTATACAGTTTAATGTAGTGAACATCACATTATAAAACTGTATACATAATATATACTCGGAAAGCTTTCAGCAACGGTACAAAAAAATGCTGTACCTACAGATTGAGATATATTTGAGGTTTTCTCAATTAGAAAAGAATGTAGTCGGAATGTAACAGTGGCGCGCAATTTGATCCTTTCCATTCCACGAAACACAAGAATCTGATACGGCGAGTATATAAAATATAAAGTAACAGGTATCTCGCTTGTCTTCACAGCTAGGTCATAATTTTTCTGCGTGATATTTCAAATTAAAATTAAAGTCACAAACAATTTTGTCCCACCGAAAAATGTGGAACGTTTTGTGGCTTCATTTATCTTCGCCTTAAGTACATTCACTTTTTGAGGTACACTTTATGTTCTAGTAATTATTCAGTCGCGTAATATAGGCGTGACTGGGCTGATTTATGAAAGGTTATTGGTGTCTTCGTAACTGCACCTTTATTTAAGGGATAAATGATATAATCAATTGATAAAAATTTGCATTAAAACTGTTCAAACAAGGTCCCCCTCAGGGGATATGACTAGTTAATGCTAGCGGTATTCTGTTAATTAATTTGATGGGTATGGGAAATGTGGCACACCAAATGGTGTCCCCAATAATTGGGGGAATAGCAAACATTTATCTGCAAGCTTATGTTTATTCATTACATTTTGACATTATTTGATTTTTTTATTTATATTCCATTAGAAATAATAATTCCTTGAAACTGTCTCCACAATTTACTATGAATGAATCAATATAAGGGGACTTATGAAGATCTTATTTGTCTCGTAACCCGGTTAGTTGTCGGTTAGTCTAAGCATGCGCAGGTGAAAACCCAATAACGCTATCCATCTAAATAATTAATCCTTTGTTTCGCAACTTGGCAACAACGTAATTCATTCATGCTGTCTGTAATTCCAGTCGATTTTGGTAGTGTTATGTCACAAATGTCAAACGATCAAAAATCTCTTTTCCCTGTCCATAATGTTTTGTATTCTGCGCAGGCTTAGTAAGATAGCGGGAAACGATATAATAATAAGGTTCAAATTGACAGGGTGTTCAAAAACTATCTTGACTAAAAACTAACAACTGAAAGTTGTAACATTAAATAAATGACTGAAACAAAAAAAAATACCTACAATAAAGATACGTGCGTGAGATTCATATCATTTAATAAGAACAGGATTTCAGAGATTGTAAGATTAATTAGGAGTGGACTTTTATGTTTGTTTTCAAAGAAATCTTGAAAATTAAGATTTATCAAAGTTTAATACCTCAGCTGTGACCTCAATGAAAATATTAAGTTAATTGATCTTGTTTAGTAGGAATCATCACATGATACTAAAACACACAAGGTAAGCTCACTAGCTCGACGAAATTGAAACCGATTCGCACATCGCATAGGAAAAAAAAATAATATGGGAAAAATTAAAAAAAACTTGGCAACAATGCACACAGTTGAAAGTTGAAGCAATTACTCCGCCATAGTTGTCCGGAAAAACTTATTCTGCGCACTAGTGCGGAAAAAAATTACTCTGCGTACTTGCGCACTAATGTGCCTACTTTGCGCACGTTCGTAGAAAAAACTTTTATCGCCTGAAAAGCATGGGGGTCTGTTATTTATTTATCTATCAGTTTCTTGTATATCAAAAAAGCTATGTAATGACAGTTGTTTCCCGAAAATCTAACAAAAAACAATTTTTCTTTTCTTGGTTACCGATCGTTCTACAATTTTCGTCAGTACTTTAGGTATAATTTCTCCTTAAAAAAAACATAACATACTTACCTCTAATGAAAATTGTTATTCTCAAAAATCTTCCGGAATCGTAGAGAAAATGTGGGATTGAAATTATAATTTATAATTCTTCATAGATCTTGAAATTATCCATAAAAAGTATGTCCTGTATTTTTTCATAAATTCATGGTTATTAAAAAACAGCAGCGCTTCAAAAAATAGATTTTAAATCGTTTTTACCGAAGTTTTTAAAAACTGTTTTTCTAAAAAATCTTTCAAATCGTTAATCTTCGAGAAAAAGTGTGAAAAATTAAATTAAGATCTTCAAATTATCTACAAAAAGTGTTTTTTTTCATATTTGTCTGAATGCAAGAGTAAGCAAGATAGAAATTGAATAAAAATCAACTGAAATTTTTCTTCCCAAACATTTTTTGAATGGTGAAACGAGAAAAAGTGTCAAAAGCTAAAAAGAATTGAAAAGTAAAAGCAAAAAACGAAAAGCTAAGTATAAAAGTAATTAAAATGAGAACAGGGTCGTTCCGTATATATTGACCCATATGCTATGAAAATTTTGTAAATATGAAAGTTTTAGATATTCATCTGAATTTTTCAAGGATCCTTTAAAAAAAAACAAAAGACTATCGGAATGTCAATATTTTTCGACAAGTAGCATTTTTTTCTAATGATATTATCTTATATTATGAAAGAGCTTACTTTTCTGATTTCTAAAATATAATATAGTTTGATACCTTTCTAATCAGTTGCTTAGGAGATATTTAAGTTTAAATATGTGTATAGTATTTAGATCCGGGCCCGGTTGATATGGATGAAGTTGCACAAATTTATTAACTCGTGGATATTTGGAAAAACATCTAGAAGATAAACTTATTCGACTTACATCTCTATTGATTCAATCTATTTTATCACGATTCTATCATTTTTTACATAGCAACAGGGATGTGAGTTTTAATTTTGAAACATATTTAAACTCAAATATCTCCTGAACGACTTATCAGAAAGGTATAAAACTAAATAGGCTCTTTCGTAATATACATATGCGAATAAACAGGGGGTTCCATTGAAAAAAATGCTTCTTTTGGTAAAATTTTGACATTCCGATAGTCTTTTGTTTTTTTTTATAAGATGTTTGAAATGTTCAGATGAATATCTAAAACTTTCATGATTAAAAAAATATCCGTGACATAGATTTAATATCCTACAAATTGACGTGAGATTGATTAAAATCAGTTTATCCTGCTAAAAGTTGTGCCGTCTCAAAGAATTGGAAAACATTGAGTTTTTCAATTTTCAGGCAAGAGTTTGGCATAAAAAAAATACTAGAAAGTCATTAAAAGTACGAGATAAAAACACAAAAATTAAAGAAGAACTTTAGGCTAGTCAATGAATGGCCGAAAAGGGGTTGTAGAGTGCATGAAGGGGGGGAAGAGTTTTTTCTTCAGGAATGTGTTACGGGTAGTAATGACTTCAACATACCAAAAGTCCCCGCCCCTAGCCCGTCCGCTTCAGCGGGGGCAGGGGGGTAGAAAGGTCACTTTTTTGGTTTTTCGCCTATAACTCGAAAACGGTGCGTCGTAGTGAAAAATGTGTTGCATAAAAATAAAAGAACATAAAATTTTCTACAAGATAAGTACCATACATTTTTTCGCTGCAACGTACCGTTTTAGAGATATCTGCTCTCGAAAGCCGAAATATTCCATAACCCCTCCTCCTCACATGCTGATGTTGAGGAAGCTGGGCAAACATGCATGCTGAAATGGTACGGCGCCCCTGCAAAGATGAACTCTCTCAACACCTTCAGGTACGATTCATTTTTGAAATCGGTGTCCAACTTGAAACGGGATCTCGCATCACTTCCACAAAGCGAGGGGGCAGCGAAAGAGCATGCATTGCGCACATTCCACCAGGTGCAGCTCTGGCTGGGAAACCAACTACCCCCGGACCAGTGGGGTTGGTACCGAAAAGGCAACATTCTCGCTCCTGTGCAGACGAGAAACCAAGCAGCGCCCAGGGAAATTTTGGACCTCATCTTTTGCAAATGCACGAAAGACTGCAGCAGTGGAAGGTGCAGCTGCAAAAAGGCAGCGTTGAGTTGCTCTCGACTGTGTCAACACTGTCATACGGTTTAAACGGCGTGCCCATTTTGACCGAGGACGACGACGAAGATGATTTGGAGCCTTTTCGCACATCCCCTGAGGACACTTCATCCAAAATTGAGGAAAATGATGACGAAGACGAAGGTGATTCACAATTCGTGCTGCGATCAGTGTCGATGGTAGAGCCAGAAGCCGGATCGTCCCGGCCCAAGAGAATAAGGTCCAATTCATTTATGTTCTGATGAGATAAATTCACGTTGCTTTTAAGATTTTTTATTTGTTCGTACATTTCTTGTAGATAAATGTTTCACATTTCTCGTTTTATGTTCGTTTTCGTAAAATAAAAAAATCAAATTGATGGAACTTCTGACCCTTTGGAGAAAATTTTGTATTTTATATTATTGAAAAAAAAAAGCTCTATTGCGAAAAACAAAAGTTCGTGGAGTTACCAGAAGAATTACGACAAAAATCGTGACCAAATTTTTTTTTTATAAAAATACCAACTTTTGAGAGCAGATATCTCGAAAACGGTACGTTGCAGCAAAAAAATTTTTGGAATTAATCTTGTAGAAAATTTTATGAGCTTTTATTTTTAATAAAAGATTTTTTCCCTACGACGCACCATTTTCGAGTCATAAGCGAAAAACCAGAAAATGAACATTTCTACCCCCCTGCCCCCGCTGAAGCGGACGGACTACAGGCGGGGACTTTTAGTTTGTTTACGTCCCAACTACCCCCAACACATTCCTGAAGAGAAAAATTTTCCCCCCCTTCATGCACTCTACACCACCTTCGTTGCCTAGACTACTTATAAACTACACTGTCAAGGAAAAAATTAAAAGATGCAAGTAAAGAAAAAAAAATCTAATCGAACTGATAAACTGATTAGCATTCCGTAAAAAGACAAAGATGTCCTTGTAGAAAAAACCATAGAAAAGTTGATGAGGTGAAAATGACAAAATAATTATAAGAGAAATAAAAACACAAAAATGAATCAAAAAAGTCATTCATAACATGAAATGCAGTAACCTAGATTGAAGAAAAACAAACTACGCAGTCCTGAGAATAACAATAAAAAGATGAGAAGTGAAATAATCATAGAAAATCAAAACATTATCAAATTGATAAGCAATTATTTATACAAGAATTTTGAAATGGTTGAAAAAATTATACAACAAAAAACAAGCCATGGAAGGAAAGGGCTTACATTTGCATAACACATTGTCCAATGGAAATTCATTTTATAATTGGTGTATTCAGGGTGTCCCAAAAATATACCGACAAACTTTAAGGGGCGGTAGGGGACATCAAAACAAACAGTTCTCGTCCAGTGAACATATATCCGCAAATGACTTTACATTTTTTTTAAATAAAATGAAAAAATAAAATAAATGTAAAAAGAATAAAATAAAATAAACAAAATTGCGTCAAAAAATGTTTAGAGACAACAAAAAACTGTTGGCCAAAAAAATATATGAACCGCACTGTAACAGCGATTCAATTAATGCACAAAATAAAAGTAGGTTCCAAACTTTTTTTGCTCTAGAGCCCAAACGGCTCATTTGCGGACATATGTTTACTTGAGTGTTAACTGGACAAAAAAAAGTTTGTTTTGATGTCCCCTACCATCCCTTAAAGTTTGTCGGTATATTTTTGGGACACCCTGTATATTATAATATTATATCCTTTGCTAGGTGTGATTGGCGCATAACTTACCTTCAAAATCTTGATCGTAACCCTTGGTAAAAAAACAACGTAGCTTTGGTAGCACGTTCTAGAGCTTTCAACAATCTTTGCGGGTCTGGATTTTCACCAAGGGACCGAAGAAGAAGGCGATAGTATCTGGACATTTCTGGAATTAGTTCCTCTCTGGTTGAAGAATTTGAAGATCTTGAAATTATCTACAAAAGGTGTATCTTGTAATTTTTTTACCAATGCAAGAAATATCAATATATAACGCTTCAAAAAGTTAATTTGAAACCAATTTGTGATCAATCTCAAAAACTTAGTATTCATTCCAGACTCCACGCCATCTAATGGAAGACTCCCGCCGTTTTTCCTGCGGCAGCCTCCTCTCCCGCAGATACTCCCAAGTCCTGGACACTCCTGAACCTGTTATGAGACGTCCCGAAATCCCCGTCGAAAATATGTACAATCAGAGCAAAATCGAAACACTACAATGGCAACTGAAAGAGGTAAAAAACAACTCTGAAAACCATATATTAAATTACCATTTGCAGATTGAAAAAAGTCGGGAAATGTACCGGGCCCTCATGAAGCAAATCGTCACATTCCTGGAAAAAGCCCACATCAGTCTGGACACACTATCAACCAGATTGCACAGAAAGCCCCCCGAACCTAGTGAATCTTGGTCGCCCAAGAAGCCCGATTCACAAGACATAAATCCCAATAAACTAAGCTCAGAAGCCTTCCGGCTGCTCAGAACGGCGCAGTCTCTTCTCAGCACTCAAGAGCCGAACTTAGCCACGGAGGACATGGAGTTTCTAAGTCAACTAGCCAAAGAGTTTCCTCAGAAACCTCAAAGGACCACGAGTTTTAGCTTGAGTCCCAAGTTAGTGGGGTTCAATAGAAAGTTTAGCTTGCAACTGAGTGATGTAAGAAAAAGAGGGGAGGTGGAGTACTCGTCCATGCCTCCCAGTGTGGAGGGCGGCAAGAGTGTGGATAGTTTGGAGGATGAGAGTGGATTTAGTTCGTTGAACTCGTTCCAGGATGTGGGGTTGCCGTTGGTGAATTCCACCGGTGTGGAGGAGGTAATATTGAATTTAGCGTTGCATGTTGTGACCCCAACATATACAAACAGGTGGGACAGGGGATTTCAATGCTGCGGATAATAAATCATACAAGCATCAGTGGCGTAGCAATTATAATATAACTGAACAATTTATGAAGTAATCGCCTTCTTGAACAACGGTATAATGCCAATTAATGCATTTTCATGATACGGCAATGGCTCGGTGAAATGATTGATTTCCACGCTACTATACTTTATCTACTACCCATGTTCATCATTGTTTTATCAATGAAACACTTGATTCAATTACACAATTTACAATGGAAAATACTCCATGTTATCAGCTCAAAAATAAACTCCCTAACCTCACTAAACAATTCCAGCGTCCGCTGTGTTGCCAATTACTCTATCACGAGTACTAAACTTCAATAAAAATTATCTTTGAATTAGTGGAGTTTTGTTGGTATTTCTCCATAGGGTTCTAGAATATCGCGGCACTTGGCAACAACGCTTTCATGACAGAGATGTTGGAGACACTTTTCGATATTTTGTTACTTGTTTTGTTATTATAAGTCTATGTAGTGCTGAGTTAACATTTATTGATAAATTAAATTGCAGGTATCTGCCAGAAGTGTGCTTTTGAAAAGTATGCTCCACAATCACACCTCAGATACTCTAAAGAGTGAAAACTTGGAAAATGATGTGAAATTATGGCAAAAACCGCAAATCAAGAAAATTGACGAGAAAAGTGACAAACAACTGAAGGTTCTATGGGTTTAAGAGCCTCCGCACTGTATATAGGAACTTGAAAGTGACTTTCTATTATTTTATAAGCATGTAATTGCAATAATTCCGCCATTTTTTGTATTTTACTGATTTTGGTCAATAGAATTATTCCGTATTGGAGTAGATTGTACAATAAATGGCAAAACAAGCCATGTATCCTCTTGGAATTAAAACCTTAGAGCTCCCGGTTCCAGTTGGAGGGGACAGATCCAGAAGTGGGGAACGACTCCTCAGGAGTCTTCTACAAAATATGAGTGTTTATCATCCGACTCCCTGTCGCTCCAAGCACTATGACGTTTGTATACACAACTTGGAAGCGTTTTTAGGAGAGGGATATCAACTTGAAACTTGGAAAACAGTGACGTACCCAGAAAGCTTTGGGAGGAAGAGCAAATCTTGAAAATAAAAACAAAGATTTCAAAATTGTATTTATCTAAATGGAAAAATAATGAGATTGGTAATTTTTGTCTTCAATTATGTTCAACGATCTTTTCCCTTGGTACGTCGCTGCTTTGAGAGCGCACTGGCATTTATAATCACGATTTAGTTTTTATACAGAAAGGCGTCATCAAATGTGTGATGCGACGTTTCATCTCCGAGCAATCATCTTCAACTTTGTTTTTCTTGATGATGTGACAATTGTTCTACGCTTTATACAGGGTGTCCCAATATTCAACCGACAACGGTTATGAGGTGATAGAACTCGCATTTTTATGAAACTTGAGATGAGATTTTTTATTTCAATTTTTGTCAATTATTCCTCATCAAGACGACACAGCGATACGAAATTACGCATGGGGGGGTTTTTTATGACGAGAAATCCAAATCCATTAACGGTTCTGATATCACCAGTAGGGGGGGCGCCACCTATGGCACATCGAGCTCATCTAGATTATCGAAACTTTCCAGTTTGGTGCATCGATATGAATATTGAAAACATCGATTCTTCAACCTTTTTTACGTAAAAAATATGAACCTTGTTTAAGTCTCAAGTATTAACCGTTTTCGAGATAGCCTTCATTGAAATTTCCAATGCAACGGAATGAATTGGAAAAAATTGCAAAAAACAAATGCACTTTAGGGCTGTATGTTCCCATCTCAAGTTCCATAAAAATGCGAGTTCTATCACCTCTCAAGCGTTGTCGGTTGAATATTGGGACACCCTGTAGATCTTCAGTAGCCAGTTTTTTGGAAAATGAATAAACTCCAATCTACCAAAGTGAGAATTTAAAAATCTTGAATATTTGAGAGAATTAGAACATACTGAGCTTTATGGATAACATTGAAGAATTTGTTTTGTCGTGATTTTCTTTATAATTAAGTACATGATTCTTTTTTATGGAGAACCCAAAACTTGTGTACCTATTTTTTCGTCTATCCAGGTCACCATCAATGGACAATTTGCACTATTTTTGAAGATAGGGAAAATTTTAAGATTAGGCGGCCTAATTATTATTAATTAATTATTGGAAATTGCGCCTAGACCTGTAAGTCAGTTCATCAAGTAAGGTAATTTAGATTCCTTGTGACAGTTTGAAACATTAAGTAGTGTGGGATTATTCAAAGTAGATTTGCGCTGTGGTTTTGTACACTCATGATTTACCTGGACTTTTTGAGACTCTTTTGACCAACCTCCAGAAAATAGTAATATGAAACAATTATCAAAGAAACAAAATACAAAATCTCAAGACTTATGTTTACTTGCGATGGTGGTCAGAAACTTTTTGCGATATAGGTTGTGGTAAATTTTACCCACCGAATTTCACAGTTCTCAACTTCTGTAAAGATCTAAAATGGCGCTGAATGAAACACAGAAATCGTTGAAACCTATGGTTCTTTTTCCTGAAATCGCATAATCAGCCTGAACATTTTTAAATTTTCTTAACAAAAAAACGCCCCACACATATGATCCTGCTTAAAACACACACACATTAGAGCTTTATTGCTTTTAGTAAAATAAATAAATAGGTATTACCTAGGAAAGTAAAATAAATTCATCTCATACTGTACTGTAAAGTATCAATTACCGGACTGGTTAGCAGTTTACATCATCCAGAGACTCACGCGCCTATTTAAAATGCATAGAGTGTTCGGTGCCCATTGCTGGTTATGTTTTTAACACCTATTTTGCCATATCTTTCCTATGCATGGTGACTCAAAAGGTCGCATCATGCGCGAATCAGTTTCAATTTCGTCCAGCTTGTGAGCTTATCTTATGTGTTTTTGTATCATGATCAAAGACCATGAAATTGCATTGGTAGCATGGTTTGGAACAGGTCCATCAATTTACATCACCAGAGACTCTGATAAAAATTTACTTCACTACTTCGCTAAAAATGACACTTTGCATCATCAAAGATTGATGTCAAATGGGAATGGGAGAAATGTGAATGAATGTGAATGATGAGATGTGAAATTGCATTGGTAGCATGGTTTTGGCTGGCGCAATCTCATGGTCTTAGTCTTAGTAAATGACTTAATGAAATGTTGGTAACATAAGTAACCTATCTAGAGAACCTAAGTGGTAGCATGGTTTAACAGGCGTCATCTCATGGTTCAAATTAAAATCTTGACATAAAATGCTTCTAACACAATAAGTTACCTATCTACAGCAAATGCCAAACAACTTTCGATTCACGTCATAATTGCCATCAAGCGAGTTATTATGTGATTTGCTGGTGACCAAATCTGGCCACCAGCAAATTTCATAACAACGAGCTTGGTGGCAACGATGACGTAGATCCAAAGTTGTTTGGCGTTTACTATAGGTATATTACCTTAGGTGACCTGACATGGTTTGGCTGGCGCCATCTCATGGTAAAAATGTGGGACGAATTACCACCACCGCGACCGCCCTCTCAATGAGACAATGAGAGAGCACATTTGTTTTAAGTCAATCGAAAAAAATGGTCACAGTATGAAACAAAACAATGTACGATACACAGTCGTAAAATGTCTTCAAACTCCTCGCCTAGAAATTCCTCCATAAACATCTTGACTCGTAATTCGAAAAGTAATTTACATTCACCGTAACGTAAATAACTATCGCAAATTCATAACAAGAACGCATCACTTTCCATTCCTTTTTTGATTGACAATGCGATGACAGCTGACATTGCAAAAAAAACGCGCTATGCGATGTTGCCATTTATATTTATGTTGTTCCAATTTCTTCTAATGGGTATCTATGTGGAATAAGCTGTGGTGTTCCGCAATGTCTGTGGGGTGTACGAAAGTGGTAGCTGTACAAGGTTATTGATTATAAATGCCCCCCTCCTCTAACTTTTTAATTTGTAATTTTCGAAAAGTGTAACAAATAAGAGTTTTATGGTTGAAAATGAAATTTTTGAAAAACCTGTTTTCACATATACAGTGTGCTCCGCAAAGTCTGGGCGAGCAGGTCTAACTTTCTTATTTCAAATTGATATACCTTATTTTTTAATTAGATATTTGGATTCTCCTTTATATTTTAAACATGTTCAATAGGCCTCATCTTATACCTAAGTTTGATGTATAAAGAGATATTTGATACATATAAATTGCAAAATACTTATTTACTGTTATAAAAAAGTGAAATACATCTATTGTTTCGAAGTATTGACGTAAATGTCTGTGTAGGATATACCAAAACTTTTCTTATTTTGAATTGATACCCGAAACATGAACTATAAAAAAATAAAATAACATATTTACAAAAAAAAACTATTGAAATAAATCCGGAATTATTTATACTTTGATACTTTGACACTTTAAAAGTATTTAATGACGTGACATTTTTGTCAATACTTCGAAATCATAGATATATTTCACATTTTTATAACAATAAATTAGTATTATTCAATTTATAAATATCAAATATCTTTTTATACATTAAACTTAGAAATAAGATAATATGCTACATAAAAAATGTACAGAATTTAAAGGAGAATCCAAATTAATATGAAATAGGGTATCAATAACTTGAAATAATAAATTTCTGTGTAGGATATACCAAAACTTTTCTTATTTTGAATTGATACCCGAAACATGAACTATAAAAAAATAAAATAACATATTTACAAAAAAAAACTATTGAAATAAATCCGGAATTATTTATACTTTGATACTTTGACACTTTAAAAGTATTTAATGACGTGACATTTTTGTCAATACTTCGAAATCATAGATATATTTCACATTTTTATAACAATAAATTAGTATTATTCAATTTATAAATATCAAATATCTTTTTATACATTAAACTTAGAAATAAGATAATATGCTACATAAAAAATGTACAGAATTTAAAGGAGAATCCAAATTAATATGAAATAGGGTATCAATAACTTGAAATAATAAATTTCTGTGTAGGATATACCAAAACTTTTCTTATTTTGAATTGATACCCGAAACATGAACTATAAAAAAATAAAATAACATATTTACAAAAAAAAACTATTGAAATAAATGCGGAATTATTTATACTTTGATACTTTGACACTTTAAAAGTATTTAATGACGTGACATTTTTGTCAATACTTCGAAATCAAAGATATATTTCACATTTTTATAACAATAAATTAGTATTATTCAATTTATAAATATCAAATATCTTTTTATACATTAAACTTAGAAATAAGATAATATGCTACATAAAAAATGTACAGAATTTAAAGGAGAATCCAAATTAATATGAAATAGGGTATCAATAACTTGAAATAATAAAGTTAGACCTCCCCCAAACTTTATATTATGTGAAAACAGGTTATTTGAAAATTTCATTTTCAACCATGAAACATTTATAGTTGGGACACTTTTTCCTGCGAAACGTCAAATTAAAAAGTTCGAGCAGAGCATTTATAATCAATAACCCTCGTTATATTTTAACCAATTAATTTGTTTCTTGTTATTGGTCCTACACAGATGTAAATTATCAAAGTTGAAGCAAATTTCATTGGGATTCAGAACCTCCAGTCGAAAATACAAAAACGCATCATGCACGTTTTCAATGGGATATTTTATCACAGTTCCATGGATATTTTTCTCCTGATTCCAAATATATATAGTTCATAGGTTCTATTTATTGTTAGTTATTAAAATTTTAAAACCCTTTTTATTTTTGTTTACATCATTATTGCATGGGTCACAAAAACAATAAACAAAAAGCGTTCATGGCTACTTTTCTATTGATTGCCAGTGATTGACAAATAAAAATTGCTATAAAATTTGAACCAATAAAAATAGATCGTAAAAACTATAAAAAATTTGGAAGCTGGAGGAAATTTTCCATCAAACTAAAATAAAAATATATGTCTCATTGTCAAAACGTTCTATTTCCGATGGCTTTTGGATTTACGTGGTTTTCGACTAGAGATCATCTTTTATAATTGAAACATCTTTCTACACTCTATTCACAACCAATAGTCACCAGAAGTGATGTGATCAGATGAGAAACGATGTGTTGGTTTATCTAACGTAACCTTTCAATCGTTTCTATTTTTTTTATCACGTGTAGTTTGTATACATTGGTATCTTTTGGTTGTGGATAGTAAGAAAAATATCTATTGGCTACTGGCTACAATATCGGAACACCCTGTACAATATATGTATTACGGATATTTTGGAGACATTTGCTTGTGGCGGTTATTGCAACGAAATGACTTATCTTCATTAATTTGCATGGCTTGTGGTTTGATTATTTTGGGTTACTCTAGTTGGTTTGGGTTAGGTTGATTCAGTTTGGGTGTTTCGAGTTCGTCCATTCAATTTAATAAAATGAAACCTTAGAACATTGAACCACTAGAATAAGCATAGCACCCCGAACGTACACGATTTATTTTGAGTCGATCATTCTGTTTTTGTTTATATTTATGTGATGTTATCTTGCCACATTTGTGATTAGATCTCTACAATCCAACCGTCCATGAAGGAGCTCCACAAACACAGCACTTTTTTGGTATGATTGCCACACTTCAATCCTCTACTCGAGCACAAATAAATCATTTTCAACTGGAAAATGACAACCATAGATAAAAGAAAAAAAAATGACAACAACCGTCACTTTGAAGCATTTATTACCGTCATGGCAACGCTTTTCAAATAGCTCGATTGATGACCAACGTTGCCGTTTCTGAGAAAAATTCCTCTTATCAACTTTTTAGTGTAAAAGATCAAGGAAAATCGTTCGATTATTCAACGACAAGTAGTAATAGCGATAAAAAAAAGGCTACACACTCCTTGAATATTGAAGAGAAATACATTTATTTGATGAAAGTGAACTTCAAGTCATTGTTATATTGAATTGGTGACAGAAAATCTGGTGAAAGGAATAAGTAAATATATATGGCAAACAAGGAGCTTGCTTCTCCCCTTTCCCCCCAAGTTTATATTGACATGTTCGACTCACACAATATTGTTTGTTTATGCTTCTAGTGGTCCAATATTCGAAGAATGAAACTTTTTTTTGCGTTTGTCTATTTTTTTCAAAAACGTCTGAGCCTGGACAATAATAGTGAAAATCATTGAAAATGCAACGTTGTAGTTAACAGGTAAGGTTAGCGACGTAAGGTAAAAAAATGTGATGGTTCCCATTGGATCAATGGTTTTATTGAATAATTGAATCATCTTTCTCATCAAACTAACTTTAAATAAGCCTAGAATCTTTTCAGTGATCAATTGTGGAAGTAATAACGGCAGGGCAGGTCTGAGAAAAAATCGTTTCCTTTAAAATTGACAGCAATCAGAGTTTTTTTCATTTGGGTCCAGGAAGGAGAGAAAAATGATTAAAATTCCTCCAAAGGGCAAAATGCAAAATGTCCAAAAAAGGGAACAATCAGACTAACTCATCAATCACAATTCAAAGAAAAAACCAATGCTTTGTTTTACCATAGGGCGACTGTCAAGACGTCACGGTCACAAGGACATGCCCTATCCTGCAATAAATCCATGAAGAAGTACAAACGCATACAGGGTAACATGATCTCCACCAAAACATGTAGATAATGTTTTCAAATAATTGAATTTTAAAACCAATGTAATTGACAAACAACCTACACTAATGGATATCTAAATTTCAATTCCAAGAATCCATTGCATGTTAAACAATTCAGAAGGATGTGGTTAAATATGTTTACACGCAGGAGGAAAAATAAATTGTAAAAATAATAGCTTTGATCATAAAACTATTTTATGTTTAGATGTACATTTTTGATTCATTTCAATAAGTCGATATTCAGCTTGAGTTGAAATTACAGAATCCTTCCTAAAATCGACCCCCCATCTCGCAGTCCTGCGCCCTTTGCCGCCACCCTCCCCCAATTCCGCCATTCAACCCTTAACCCTCCACAGCGATGGTGCCCCATCCTCCACCAGCCCCAAAAAGTGGAAAATCGTTTTGCCGCCGCTTCGTCAGCGTGCCGCAGCTTATCAGCCTTGGACTTTCTCACTGACGTCCTGCCGTGTGTGTCTATCAGACTCGTGAAATTTTCAAATTAGTCGCTTGTGTGCATTTGCCGCTCTCGGGCGCCCCATATCCCGTATGAAAACCGGCCGGGGGGTGAGAACCTCTCGCAAAAAAACCGTCAAAATTCCACGCGAACAAAAAATCTACCCCTTTGACAGTGACAGTGATAGTGAGATGAGCTTTAAAGATCGAAGTTCACCGATTTTGCTGGAAAGTGGTTTGAAAAGTTTTTTGGGACATCCTGGACATACTTTCCCCTTGATAAATGGTAAGTAAATTATAAAACCCCCCCGTCAAACACTCAAATTTTCAAATATTTCCCATTTGAAAATTATAAAATATTATACTCAATCACATGTTTCTGGCGCACGCGCTTCGCACCAACGTCATATGATGCTATTTTTGGGTCACGGCGCTCATGGCACATGGTTTAATAAATTTCGGTAATTTAATGAGTTGTTCAACACCTACAGGGTTGAGTTTTTGTGGGGATGTTAATTAATGGTTGGTTGACCTTTCATTGTGGTTTTGAGGTTTTATGCAGGTCTTAAGTTGAGGGGTGTATTACTTCCTCGCTCTACGGGGTTTTCTGCTAATTGCGCGCTATGACACTTTGTTTAATTTGGCGGGAGCGGACTTTTTTTATGGGTTTTTAGAAAAGATAAGAAATTTGTGTTGGTAGTGGTAGCTCACTTTTTCCAGGGGGACTGAATACTTTTCCATTTTTTTCTTTGGATTTTCATGAAAAAATATGATTGGGTTGAGGTGATTTTGGAAGTTGATTAATTATCCATAATCGACTCAACGAAATAGCAAAGGTGAATCCAAACGGCAACTATTCTCAATCCAAAACACCGTGCTCGTTTGGCACACGGCCAAATGTTATAAATAATGTTTTTATGGATTCATGTTACCGTTCACTTTGGGGCCTACGCAACTTCGATTCACTATTTACAACATTTTTCACACTGGTCCAAAATAGACGCGTCAATTGGAAAAATAGATCGAAATTGGAAATCCTTGCCCTTGAAATGTTGCTAATGAGGCGGTGCGGTTTGGTGCCCCCTTAACATAAAAATTAAGTGTTTGAATGTCTTTGACTTTGATGATTTCCCAAATGGATGGATGGAGTAGTTATTCATTTTTGTTTAAATTGAAAAAACAAGAGGGAAAGCTTTTTTTTACGAAATTAGTGTGTGAATTTATGTTAAGAGATATATGTTGGGTAACCAAACGATCAATCTAGTTTAGTGCCTAATAAAATTAAAAAGCTTGATAAAGACGATTTAAAATGGAAAATAATAGTACATAACGGAAAATAAAGAACATACATTGTTTATGAAAAAAAGTAATTCCTTTTCAACTCCATTTTTCTCAGTTTTTTTCAACAGTTTTTTAAAGTTTGTTTGAACATCATTTTCTATCGAGGACTGACGGTTTTGGTGCCCTTGGTATTCTGTAGGCAATTTGGTCTGTTGATGTTTTGCTGAACAAACAATACCTATAGTTTTTTTTTAGGTTTATGGCCGATTGCACCAACTTTAGGGGATACTTAGCGCTAAGGAACCCTTAACTTGACAGTTTTGCATGCGAAATTGTCAAGTTAAGGGTTCCTTACCGTTAAGTATCCTCAAAATGAATGGTGCAATCGGCCATTAGAGTATTTTGCCTTTGGCAACGGAGTACTCACTATCTTTGTCTTGCCACAAATGTGCTTAGATATTGCAAAATGTCTGTCCATTTCCTCCTCATTCTCTTCATCAATCTTCCTAGTGAAGTGTTTTGGTGTACCTCTGAAGTCTCCTTAGTTATTTTCATCTTCTACTGATTGATTACATTTTCTTCAACCATCATCTGCGCCTCTTTGACATTTGTGAATCTTTTTCAATTTTTGCTCTCTATGTTTCAGCAATAAGTACACCGTCTCCAATTTGATTCTCGCCTCAATCCTTTTCAATTCCATAATTCATTCCACTGAAACTGATGGTATCATCTGAATCAGCTGCCCTTCAGGACTTGGCGTGAGATCTGGCTTCAACTCTGATCTGTGATCTGTTTAGAAGCTTCGAAAACCTCGGACATAATTTTATGAACTTCTGTTTCAAAAAACTTTTTATCTATGTTGTTAAAGTCCAAGCATTGCGGAGAGAGAGCTTTCGGAAACCTGTCTCAGGAAAGGCTATATGGTTTGTTACTAGCTCAGCATTGGCCACCATGCATGGCTACTTTGACTATTTAGGATGGATCATCAAGCGAGTGAGGACCACTAGCAAAATCTTCAAAGACGTGGTTCTTCAAGAATTTCAACACATAGAAGCTCGACTAAGGTTCCTGTGGCTGCTGTTGAAATCATGGGCATCTTTTCCTTGATTTCTTTACGTCCCTCCACCTCTTTCTGCTATTCTGTTATATCAGGCTCCAAGTTGACAAGGCAACACTGTAGCTCTTGCTCAAAGTACTCCTTTGGCTCGGGTTTTTTGAGAGTGCCCCTTGAGACTTAGAAATGGGTTACTCGAACATCTTTTTTTACTATGGTTGCTGTTCAAGCTCACGGGAGGATTCCATGCGGTATTCGTCATCATTCACCTGAGCTGAAGTTTTAGTAGAGGCACGCAGCACCTCCTCCTCTTTCTTGCTTTATATGTCGTCCTCTGAGTCTACGATTAGTTCTCGGTTAGGGCGTCTTGGTTCGGTTTCTATGGCTTGTTTGTGGTCCTGGAGCTTCTCAATTCTCAAGCAATCGCGCCTGGAAGTTGAGAGAGCATTCGTCGATTTTGATGGGACCAATTGAGCATCCTTTGTGCCAGGATGGTCGGTTATGGTTGCTGCCTCGGACGTGCGTAAGGCAACGGGGCTGGTACCTGTTTCATCCAGAAAGTCTTGGTGCAGGGTCTCAGCAGCTTGTATAGGACTCAGGTCTGCGTCAGTGACTTCCGTCTCAATGGTGTCTGACATGAATAACCCGATGGTTTGGATCAGTGTTGCTCGGATTTTTTTATTGATTCTTCCATATACGTACATTCTGTTTTTTAAATAGTATTATTCCAGATAGAGTTATTCCGAACATAATATTTTTTTTTCAAATTTTAACACACCCCATGATTACTGTCACTTAATTACAACATCACTAAATACCATGATACTAAAACACACAAGATATATGATCAATTGCTGGACGAAATAAATTAGAACCAAATCGCGCATGTCACCGCGAGCCAAAAGTGAGGTTGGATTTAAGACATCCATAACATTACCTAGTTACCATTTGCTGATCAAGATTTGAACTGGCTCACGCATGACGTCCCCGCATGACATTGATTGTATATTTTTGAGGTTGGTCACCTGATGACTTCTGTAGTGGGATGTGCGAGAGTTTATCTTGTTTGTTTCAGTATCATGGTAACCCAGTTACCTAGGTAACTTTTACATTTTGAGGTTCGGACACGCAATGACGTCAGCGAAACCTGCGCGCGATCATATCTTGTTTGTTATAGTATCATGACTAAATACTAACTCAACTGACGCATCTCATCATTTTTAAAAAACAAAACCATCAAATAAAGCATCGGCAAGACCATATAATTGTATTTTGATGACTTGATCTCATTTTTCTTTTCAAAAATGGAAGCAGAGACGGGAAATACATTTTTTAAAAAACATGTAATTTAAATCAACGACTTTTTTTAATCATGCATTCAAATCGCGATTTAAATAATTGATTTCAGTGTATTATTGCAGTAATGTACAAAACAAAAACCTTTTTTTCTCGAAAACGGTTAGTTTTATCGGAACATGAAAAGTAGGTATCTTTTTTGTTGAGGAAAGATCAGAGTATTTGAAAAAGTAGTTCTCTGCTCTGTAAAACGACCTAGAAAACGACACTTGTAAAAAATTGGGCCAAAAGGTTTGGTGGCCAGTCCGTTCCTGTTTCTCCCTACAATCAATAGTCGATTTCGGCACGTTTGGTACATGGTATATTGACTTCACTATGGTTTTACGACCCTACACAACATTTCAATCAATTAAAATGTCATCAAATTATACAATCTGGTTCAAAAGTTATAGCTAAATAGTTAAATCGATGGGTACACCTTAACGGCTCTGCACTTTAGAAAAAAAAAGATCACGACAAACTGGGGTTATTCTAACCTCCCCCATACGCTCCCGAAATCATTCCATATACTTATCGAACACCCTGTATTTCATTAGTAAGTTTATCTTGTACTCATTTGCTAGATCCGTTACAAATTATCATTCAAAAAAAATCTTACCCACGATAAAAAGTGAAAAATAATTTGAGTAGGTATGTGAATTGTACTGTTGAAATTGAAAAAAAATCTCCTGAATCCTGAATGTGCAATATTGTAAAACTTGAAAAAATCCTTTATTAAGCATATAGACCAGCGAATTACTTCAAAATAAAGCCAATTCTGAAAAAAATTCGATACAGGACAAACGCAGTTGGAGAGGGTAGAAAAAGGCATAAATAATGTCGGAAAAAAAAATTCAACACCTGAATAAATGCAGACAAAGGTGGTGGGGGTTGAAAGAGGTAAAGAATGGTTTTTCGCGATTTGCGGAGTTGTTTCTGATTTTATGAAAAATCGTCATATGAGACTTTTTTATTTTAGACAACTTTCATTTTAACAAAATTTTCACATAACCTCAAAATTGATGAGTTAAATGAGAAAAACTGAGTTTTTTGTTTTTTGTGTTTCATTTGTCAGAAAATGTTCTAAGAATCACGAAATTTGGTGGAATTTTTCTTACTGCTATGCCGAATAATTATACATTTTTGTTTTGCTGAAAAGTTTTCTCGTTCTTGAGTAATCAACAATTTTTTGCGAAGAATGCAATTTTTTTTTCACTTTCGAGACCTTGTGCGAGGCACGTTTGTTTTGTTGACACTTCAATTTCCATATGAAAATATAAAAGCATATCACTTCAATGTAAAAATAGTGCGTAAATTAGCAAAAACTGAGAATCGGAATTTTGCTCATAGTCATTTTCTCACTAAAGTTGAAATTTTCAAATCATTTATTGAAATACGGGTCAGAAATGTATCAACCATAAAATTTCTCAAAATAAATAAACTTCTTTTGTGGTTCAACAAAAAAAAAATATTGAATGGTATTAATGTAAAAAATATATCAACAAACTCAAAACTGTTGATAATTTAGATATTAACTTGTAGAAACCAGGTACAGGTTAATGCAAGACATTGTTATTACACCTCTGATAGGATAGCTTCAGCAATAACCTTAATGTTTTACTGGATGTAAGCAGCATCTATTCAGGGCATATTTTCAACTTCAAGTGATGGTTTGGAATTAAAAAAAATACAATGGATTGGGGTTGGAAGAGATCCCCCTTGAGAACACCAGGGGCCGGATTTTTGAAAACCGGGGAGTAGAACAGCCGAGAGAAAGTAGGCTATAACTAGTAGGCTTCTCTCGGCTGTTCTACTCCCCGGTTTTCAAAAATCCGGCCCCAGAAGGAGTGCTGTTGCCAAAATACATCGAAGAAAAACTGATTCCCGACAGTTAGCTCAAAAACATTCTTTGTTGTTGTGAGAAAGTTTGTAGTACTTCGAGATGCAGATGTCGGAAACATGATTTGCCGTGTTCAAATTTATGTTCTATCATGAAGAATCGTACGAATGCCGAAAAAACGTTTTTTGACGAGATCGTATCGGACGAAATGGACTCTGAACCAATAAGGCGAAAGAATGAGACCATATTGAAATCTGCACGAGAAGACGAAGAGGACGAAGAACAAGAAGAACAACAAGAGGATGAAGGAAAAAAGAGTAGGAAGAACTACAAAAGGATGAAGAAAACGGAGAAGGGGAGGTAGCATCATTTCAAATCAAACGATTGAAAGTTTCATAAAATGTTTAAAATTATTTTTTGTAGAGAAACTACATGATAGAGTAATTTTCACGATAAACTATCCAGATTAAATCGCGAAATAGCTATTTACATACCAAGGGAGGAAAAGCACTTCACTCCAGCGGAATGTATATAGTTGTTTTTAGTACCGTTAATATACAGGGTGGTCGCGCATAATGTTAGCCCCTCTAAAAAAGCCAAAGTTGCATACAAAATCTCATATGCACCTCCACTACAAGTGGAAATTTATGAAAAATAGTTCTTTTCTTTCCAAGGAAAAAAAAAGAACTATTTTCCACCTTCAGTTGTGGAGAAAATTACATTTTCTAGCAAGGTAATAGAAAAAAAATATATTTACTGATCTCATCGTTTCCATGCATGCATGTCATGTAAAAATTAATAATCATAGCACATTCTATTATCGTTATTCTGTGTTCGCATTTATCATTTAGTTATTTCATCAAAGCAACATAAATGGAAGTTATTCATACATGTGGAACATTTGTTAATCAGGTTATCAAAAATTCATTTTATAGATTTCTGATCCGTATTTCAATAAATGATAAAAAACACAACTTTAGTGAGAAAATGAATATCATATGAGCAACTATCGAATTTTCAGGTTCTCGTAATTTACACAATATTTTTCCATTGAAGTGATAAACTTTTATTCTTTCATATGCAAGTTGATGTCCCAACAAACAAAACGTGCCTCGTCCGAAGTCTCGATAGTGGAAGAAAAAGGTTGTCCAGAGGGTTGAAAAAAATGTGTTCTTCGCGAAAATCATTGATTTCTTAAAAACGATAAAAACTTTTCAACAAAACAAAAATATCTGCTTATTTGGCATGACAGTGAGTACAATGCCACCAAGTTTCGTGATTCTAATAAAATTTTCTGAAAAATGAAACACAAAAAACGAAAAACTCAGCTTTTCTCATTTAACTCATGAATTTTGAAGTTATGTGAAAACTTTACAAGAAAAGAGATTGTAGATTTTTTAGTTATCTACAACTATCTCATTTAACTTTTTTCCATAAAATTAGTATTAACGTCGCAAATCGTGAAAAACCATTCTTCACCTTTCTCAACCTCCACCACTCCTCGTCTACATGCATTCAGGTGTTGAATCTTTTTCCAAGCTTAAGTTATGCCTTTCTCGACACTCCCCAACTGTGTTCACCCTGTACCGAATTTTTTTTTTCCGAAAAGGTGAACAGCCTGGCCCAATAAAAATCCCAAGTTGTACTAAAGATCACTTGAAAAAAAATCGATCCACCGCGGGATGGATAATAAAAATCACAGAAATTATGAAAAATGGATAAAAAAATCGGAAAAAGAATTTAATTCATAATATCTACTAATCATGGGAATAGCACTAAAACAGAACAGTACTAAGTGTACGTTCCGGAGGAAATTTCCAGAAGTGTAAACCAAGTATTATTTATAATAATATTCATATATATTTTATATATTTTTTTTTTGTACAGCGATTACGCTAAATAGACGCATTATTCTATTTTCCAATTGCACTTAATCGACCACTTTCACATCTATTGATAGTACCTTTTTCTGATTCCTCACTCTGATTTTTTTTACAACATTTTCCGCTTATAAGGAGCCCAAAACGTTGAAAATGAGTTTGATAGAATGTCCTGTGACGACACAAGTTGCAAGATACGATGTTCCAAATTAAAAGCTCTATTATGCCAACTTTTGGTACATTTCTAAAGATTGGTTGGATATGTCTTTGTACAGTGCTTGCTATACCTTAGCACAATTTGCAAAATTTTTAGATATGGAAAAATATAAAGATCAGGGAGTAACAGTTATTGTTTCAATGTTTTAAAAAACTAATCTAAAATAATGTAGTGATAAATATTAATTATTGAAAACTGCGCCATGTTCCGCCTACCATTATCGCACGTTTCCCTTTAAATCATTTGAAAATTCATGTAAATAGTCCATGACATGCGACAATATGTGACGCGGACTGATGAAAATCGTTTGCGATAGACGAAATTTCATTTTCATCAACTAGGTATCTCAGAACCAAAGTTGTGGCTGAAAATTCTAATTCTATTTTTTATTCAACCCCTATAGGACTAAACTAAATAAATCTTCGATATTTATGATAGGTTTAACCCAGATTCAATCGAGCTTGTAATTTTTTATTTGCTCAGTTAGATTTTTATCTAAAATTTCATTCTAGTTCAGGTTCAATCAATGCTATTGACCCCCCTACTTGTGGGTCCTGGTGTGTTTGGCATAAATCATAGCGTGTTAAATAAGACATTTTCTGTTGTCCGTTGAGTTTGTAGGAACTGTGAAAATTATGTCATTCACGTTTCCTAATTAGTTCACTTAGCATGGCAGTGTGAATTGTGTCACCTATCAATTAGATCCAATTGATTTCATTGAGAGTGCAATCGGCTAGAAATATGTATGTTTTTTCGTAAAACAAAAGCTGGCACTCACACGAATTTTTCATGAATTATTTGACGTCAGAGCAAAATGAATTTTTTCCATTTCTCCTGGAGATCCGAAAAAAAACAGCTCCGAAATAAATCTCCAATGAGGCGAATACGTGTATTTTTCATTGAACGAGACCCGTCAAAAGATAAACTATCTATAAAAATAATTGAAATTGGCCGGGGATCAGGAATTTTCACGTGACGCTCAAATTTTGGTTTCTAATAATATTCAGCTGACTGACAATATTTCGAAAGTTTCCCGAAATTACCGTCGCACGACTATTGTAGCAAAACAGCCTATTTTTGTTCTTCTTCTATCTTATTGACACACACATAAATCATCATAAATCCTTCCGTGATGGGATTCCGTGTTATCTTATCTTATCACTTTTTTCCCGTGGATTTTTTCTTGAACGTCACGCTTGAACACGTTATTATTTATCAAGTAATTTGTGCACCCTGTATACTAAACAAACATATTCAGCATTGACCTTTAGAGGCTATCAAATATCGTTAGCTTTGTATTTGCGTAACTTTGGTGTTAATTTGACATTAGTTTGACCAGGCAATGTCATTTTTCAAAAAAGGAAGGGGATAGCTTTCCGAAAAAAATACGAACAGGAAAGAAACGTCGTGCTACTTTGATTGATGGTGCTTATTTTTGGAGGTTAAGTGATTCATTTATCATAAATAGATTCAACGTTTTGTTTAGAATTCTCCATCTTTTCTTTGGTGCAATCATTATTAATTTCCTTATTTCTTCCAAATTCATTTTTAAGAAGGCGTTTCGATCAGTAGAGTATCTTTTGTTCATCATCAGGCGTTTAATTATCTGAAATCTGATTTCCAAATATCCGGGGATTTTTTCACAGTCCTTGGACTATTGGCTTTCTCCATTGTAGCTCCTTGTGCTGAATTGATGCATCCACCCTCTTTAGTTTATGTTGATCTGACAGTTGACAATAATGACAGTAATCACGTGACGACCATGTTATCTAAAATGATAAACTGTTGGTGAAATCATCAAAAAACGTTTTTAAAACCGCAATGAAATTCATATCCTCTAATGAATCATTCAGGATGGCATGAAAGTATCGTCAATAACACTTGAAATAATTAAACTTGATAATAAAATTACGTCCAAGTAGGTACTCAAATGATAAAATAAACTTAGACGTTCGTATTCTCAAAAATCGATAGATTTTTTGCAAAAATTGCCACAAAGTTGTTTTAAACTGTATCAGACGATTTTTATCAGAAAATAATCGTATTTTTCAGTTTGCACTGTGTGATGTTTTTTGTTTATTTTTTGTAATAATTTCATGGCATTTATTATACTCATCTTTTTAAGGGCGTTGAGATGCTTTTTTCAACTGGTTTCATGTTGTTTACAATAAGCTTCATTTATGTTTCTGTGGATTTAGATTTTATTTTTTTTTTTATCTACTTTGTAGGACTTTTTTCTCTTTAGAAGATTTTGTCATCATCATATTCCACACTTTCATCGTTAAGGGATCTTGAATATTTCGGAGCTTTGTACAAATGTTCGGCGGTTGGAAACCAGGTGAAGTGCAGGGAACAAAAAATTCCGCATTTGCCATTTTAGCCAAGTTGCAGATATTTTATCTAAGATG
This sequence comes from Orchestes rusci, assembly GCA_958502075.1. NCBI lineage: Eukaryota > Metazoa > Arthropoda > Insecta > Coleoptera > Curculionidae > Orchestes > Orchestes rusci. Next base: position 14,040,907 of record OY293311.1, read on the forward strand.
AATTAAGTGAAAGTGTGGTAGGGTAAATGAACGGAGTTTACATCAGCAAATTACAAGCAATATCGTCAACTGGATCTATTTTTAACTGTTTAAATATCAGAAAAATTATAGTGTACTATAATAACGTTATCTTGCTATAGAAACCACCCTCCTTACACGAATTTATTTACGCACACTATTTATGTACACACACACTAATACTGATTTGTATTCGCACATATTCACGTTTTGAACTAACTCGTAAAAGTCACCACTGAACTGCTGTTCTCACTTTGGCAAGTCCTTATTATCATCTATTCACAAATTCCTGGCTATTATCGAAGAGTCAAAAATATTCCCTATCGATTGAGAGTGATTAGGCGCCTGATATTCCTAGATGCCATCGATCTTTTCACAGTACAAGACAATACAGGTGCCACAGATTGGGGATCTCAGTTATTATAAGAGATACAGGGTCGGTGAAATGGTTGCAAAGTTGCGCAGTTTTATGCTCAAGGAAATGCCATTTTGAAATTTGAAAAATTCCGACTACTTCCGAAGATATTCGAAAAAAACCGAAATTTTGCAAAAACGTTTTTATTATTACCTGCGTTTGTTTGAAAAGACATTTTAAAATAAATTACACTTTGTCATTGCAACTTTTTCTCCTCTACAAGATGGTGGTATCAAATTCGAAATCTGACAGCTCGAAGACGAAACCTTCGAGCTGCGGCATCATCAACTATATTTTTTTAAATACGAACCTGGATTTTTTATTTTATTTTTAGTTATCTTTTGACATCCTTGAGGCATTGAGGTGATTAGATGAGGATGTAGAGTAATGGGTTGCCTTAGCAACCTCAATATTTTCAATAATTATTCACCTATCATTGTTATTTTCAAATATTGGTTGAAATGGCAATATTTTTGAACGCTTTCGCAAAAATTGATTCAGTTTTTTATATGTGATTTTTTTATTTTCCATGTCATTTGTAGATTTAATTTAGTCTTATTTTGGTTCAGTCAATTAGGTTTGTTTAGTTGTGCAGGTCTTCTCATAAGAATACCGTGTCGAATAAAGATGTATTTATGAAACAAACTATGTATGTCTTAGGGAGACAAGGGTTGCCTGACTAATTTGCTCTGGTATTATTTTTCAGATGAGTATATTTGTCGACAGTTATACGATATCTCAATAACCTAAGGACGTCAAAAGATTACTAAAAATAAAATAAAAAATGCAGGTATTTGAAAAAATAAAGTTGATGATGGCAGCTCGAAGACGAAACATCAGATTTTCAATTTGATACCACCATCTTTTAGAGGAGAAAAAGTGGCAATGACAAAGCGTAATTTATTTTAAAATGTCTTTTCAAACAAACGCAGGAAATAATAAAAACATTTTTGCGAAATTCCGTTTTTTTTTCGAATACCTTCGGAAGTAGTTGGAATTTTTCAAATTTCAAAATGGCATTTTCTTGAGCATAAAAATGCGGAACTTTGAAAACCATTCAACCGGCCCTGTATCTCTCATAATAAGTGAGATCCCATGCATGCACTCGAATCTGTGGCACCCTGTATACAGTCACAAATTGGTCTACACTAGTATAATAGGAGAACGTACTTGAAAAAATAACCCTGTGTAACTACCATACAAGCATGTACAAATCCGTATGAAGACAAACAAATCTGTACCGTTGGCAACGCAGCAGCTAAGGTCGGTCCAATGCACACAAAAGTGGCGAAAGGCAGCGGCGCGGTGCAGGCATGACGAGAGCGCGACCGACGCCGACGTTTCCACTCTTCCTCTATGTAGACCTATTGAGCAATGAGTGCAGGACCGTTCTGCACTTCTTCTTTCGCACCTTTTTGCGTATTTTCTTGAGGAGTTTGAACGAGTCGGCAGCTCGCCCTGTGCCCCTAAGTCTGATGTCACAAACTGGGTGGAGCTCCAAACAAACTCGTGTTCCATATATGGTAAAATAAAAGGACATCTTTGTTTAGCGTTTTTGAATGTTTCACAAGAAAATAAGACTTCTAGCAGTGATATTTGGTTGCAAGAGAGTGATATTTACTCGAATCATATACATTTTTGACACGGCTAATTGATTTTATTGAATAATAATTGATGTTTCAGCTTCAAAACATTTGGAGGTTATGTTGCTTTAATTTTATCCGACTTTTTTTCAAGACAATTCCATAGAAAACGACTTTGAAGCATGTTTTCAACCTTTCTTGTATTAAATGCTTTAAACCAATCGTTAAAACTATTTTTACAAAAAAAACCGAGACAAAAACAAACTGTACCATAACCTCAAAATATTCCCAAGCATCTATTGGTCGTTTTCAAAGAAAGCAATCAATACTAGAAGGCTTTAAAACATGCTTCACAATAGTTCGAATGAACTATTTTCTTATTAAGAATAGTCTGAAAAAAGTCGATTATAACGATTAGAATGAAAACAACATAACCTCAAAATATTTTGAAGCATCAATAATCAATAATAAGTCTGTCGCAGTAATTTATTTTTGATTATTTTTAATTCAGTATTCTGAAACTTTTATTTGAACATTTTTTCTGTCTCTTCTAATATGAAATGGTTGATGAAATATCTAAAAAATTCAATACAATCAAAAAAACATCAGTTAGAACACAACTCTGTTTGATACAATTATCGAGACAATTATTATTGTAGTTTGTAGTTATTATTAGTGACATGAGCTCATAAGAGATTCTAACTGAGACCGATTTTAATTAAAATCCAACTGCAAAGCTCTTATCCAATTAAAAATAAATTATTAAAAATCACCCAATCACGCAATTGAAGTGTAAAAAAAATCCAAACCACAGCTAACAATATTTTTCTTCCCATTCAAACCCATCCAACAAAAATAGCTCATTTAACGCGTCTAAATTGGACCCGCTTCAAACTAGAAGTAACGAAGATCTAAATTAAAAAAATTGGATATTTCCATCCTAGAAAATATGACGTCTTGATCGTAAATTTCCTGGCACGCTTTCCAGTGTTTTTATTGTGACTTGGTTTTCATTCTAGACGTCATTGTTGCCGTCATTAGGATGTCCCATTTTCTAATTGATTTATTGAAGCCTTAAAAACACTTAATTATCAATGGGAGGCGACCGGGGGGGAAGGGTATTGGCATTGAGATTGGCTGATAATTCCAGTAGCAGAAATTGACTGACAGAAAATGTCCACTTATAATTTCAAGCTGTTTATTCCTAGTCAAATAGTCGGTTTTAAAGTAACACCTTGTCAAACCAGTTTTCAAATAAAGTTTTCATAATAGTTCATTATTTCCAAAGCCATCAAAGCCGACTTGAAATTTTATATTTTTTTGGCAGGGAATACGAGAGATTAATTTAATTTTTGATCGATGATTGGTTGAATTTTCAAGCTGTTTGAACATGATAGCCTGTGTAAATCTTGAGCTAACCAGATATCAACTTCAAATAAGTTGCAGGAGATACCTTACCCTGAGTTTATTGCGTACGAATACAAGCCAAGAGTAAATGGCAGATTAATTGTCAAGTTCAATTATTAGAATTTTTGAAAATATTTCAAGAGGATTGAAAATTAACTTTTGAAGATTAGCAGTTACTTTCAAGCAGCTTGACCGTGACTTTAAATCAAAAACAACAATTTACATATTCCCATGAATCCATGAATATATTGATTTAAGTTGAGCAGTCAAAATTGAAAATCCTCACAAAACTGCATCGATACAGGAACAATCACATGGTTGAAAATGGCTGTTAAATTTAGACGAGGAACTCGCATTTGACATTTCTCACTCTGACTGCTGCCAAAAGTCTATTTTTACCCTTTTCCTAATTATTCCGTTGAATTAATGCATTAATTTTTTTCAGGTATGGTAATGACAAACAGCCAATACAGGATAAGAAGGTATTTTTCTCGAATTTCGAAAATCACAACCTTGATTGAAATCTTCAGTCTCTTATCTAAATTACGATTCCACTACGCTTTATTATTTAATGATGATAAAAGTGCTGTAATTCTTATCATATGTTTATTTTACTCGAGTGATTGACGGTTTCAGTTAATCGGTTAGTTTTTAGCCAGAATAAGTTTCTCAAAATTCTCTCTTATACAAAAAAATACACATATCTACCACAAAAACCTTGAAGTTTACCAAATTCATATCAATAAATATTTTCAATGGGACACACAATACATCAACATTTCCCAACAATCCAGCAAAGTCCATTGGGTCAAGTTCAAGACACCAATAATTAATTTTCCCAATTAATTATTATGATCTTCAATGACGCATCCGCCATAATAAAATCATTCATTTTGATTTTGGCGGACAAAATATTGTCATTCAAGACTAGGAAGTCAATAAATTTTATTGTAAGATAACAAGGAAAATTGGAAAAATCTTCATGAATCATCACGCCATTTAGATACAAGAAAATTCTTATCAACCTCCAAAAACCGCCATTTTTATTCCAGAAAATTGTATAAAGTTTGACAAAAATGTAATAGCTTCGGAAAAATAAAATAAATGAGATTTATCAGCGCATTCACCATAAGCCAACCGTTCAACGTACTTATGTGTTTTTCTGTAATCACTATTGTTACTTCGTGCATTGTTTTTTTTACTTTTCTTTTCTTGTCTTTCTCTATTTTGACGGGAAGGACTAGGCGAAAAAGTATGAAGCAGCCAAAATTACAACAGAGGAACTTTTCAATCAAAATCAACAGTTTACCCAATGGTTTTGAAAATGTTGGCTTGAACAATTTGTTTTACAAGGTAAAATATGTTCAGAGGCAAGATCCTTCAAAATGATTGTAAGTAAGGGTTAAAAATAATTCTAAAGTGAGAGGCGAGTTCAAAAGAATAAGATTGAGCCGTAATGCCTCACGTTCGCATCAGACATTCGCACTTAAGTCACGCCAGGACCACGATTCACACACTGATGAACGATCACATCACGTAAAAACTGACAAGTTCTGTTTTTCCGAAACAGTGATCTGATCCTTCACTTCCCCTTCGCTTACACATGTATGTATAATGTATCTTTGAAAGGCTGTAATTTTTAAACCGTTTGTCGTTTTGACTTGAAATCTCAGTCATGGGGAGTTTGAAGGTTCCTATATATTAAATTGACTTTATCTTTGATCCATTTCATTTTGAAAATTATGTCAATTTTTTGAATATTATGGGATTTAAAAGAACTTAAAATTGCTTATGTATCTTTGGATGGCAGTCATTTTCAAACCATTTGAAATATGGTATAATATAAAAACTTCAGATTCCATTTGAATGTTTGAGAGCTGTCATTTTCGAACCGTGTAAAACTTTAGTCATGAGAAAATTGAAGGTTCTTGGTTCTTCTGTTGAACTGATTTTAACTTAATTACATAGATTCAGAAACTTTATTCAAACAAATATGTAAGAATCACCCCACGTGGCTTTTACCATGTTCTGGGAACACACACCCTGTATATTTTATATCTCAAAAAAATATGTAACAGTAACTTCTTACCAAATGAGAAAAATGTTTATTGTCGATTTAAAAAAAAAAAAGTGTTTTTTACTATGGTTGTTTTTGAAGACTACTAAAATATATTTTAATCAGTCGGCCCGTCGGCCAACCATTTAGAAAAAAATATGAGGCAATGTGTTCTAGGTGTAACTCATGCTATGGCAAAGAGCAGCAGTGTATTTATCCGAAAAAAAAAGAAGGTGGGCAGTGATTTATAAAAAAATACATGTAAAAGGAGATATGTGAAAAAAACTGATTCTCTGTTATCATGGCTAAATGATGGCTTTTGTTCTAATTTTATAAATTTTAGTTCTAGATACTTCAATCTTGAAAAATTTAAAAAATGTCAAACTTCAGTGTAGTTATATTTGTGGATCTCAGGCATCCGAAGATATTTTGGTTGTATGGAAGACTGGCAAAAAAAAAACAAATTTCATATTTAATGTGTATTTTATAAACATTATTGACTTAGCGATGAGATACAATCTTCTGAAATATTCCCATATTTTCAATGGATCTGAGGCGTTATTTTCTTGTAGTTTGTTGCCCCGTCTCCCTCTAAAATAGTCACTAAAAAGGTCTATCAAAAACTAATGCTTAGACGATAACTAAGTCCGCACAGATTTAATAAATACATTATTTTATCTTCAGTTTCTATGAAAATTTATGATCACCTTTTTCAACTATATGTATAGACTTACAATAACAAGACACATAACGCCTATACCTTTAGCATTGAATGTTTTTACCCAAACACAATGATAGAAGGGGCCAGGTTTGTTTTAGTTTACTTACCGGTGTAATGGCAAAATGTCCGTCTGTATTTGCTTTCTGGCTACACACTACAGACATTCCAATCTAATCACTGTTTCATCAATAAAATACTAAATAGGGCAATTATTTGGAATAGAAAATAATTCACAGAGCTGAGAAATGGCGAAATAAACTTTCCACTAACGAACTAACCTCAATAAACTGGTTGTGAACAATAGCGTCACAGGCCTCAAGTCAAGGTTTTGAGATTTGCGACCAGATGATGCCATGTTTCAACACCAAACGTAAACCCCAATACAAATTTTCTTTAAATTTTTTTGTTTTATCACATTTGTGACGCAAAATTAAAGATAAATGGCATTATGGGTGTTTGGGATTGGTGATTTGGAGGATATCAGTTGAATCATTTTATTTTTTCCCGATATTTCATTATAAAGCTTGAGAACATTCAGGGCACATGGCAACGTCGCTGAAAAAAGTGTAAATATTTACATGAGAGAGGTTTGAGTTATTTGAGTAGGTGATATCTATTTTGTTACTCGTCTATGGTCGTTGATTGAATTTTCAATCAACGCTATGGTTAAGCAATTCGCCATACTCTCATAAATAGAGAATAGTGTTATTTTGAGGTCAATAATTCCTGCAGCTTTTCAAAATAGAAATACATTCCTCAAGTTGCCACGTGTATACATCCACACAAAAAAAAACTGCCAAATAACCTTGATATGCTCGGATTTAACTGATTTAATGAGACAGAATTAATATACGTCCAACAAATCTCGATTTCTTCCGTTGTTCTCATTTTATAGCACATTTCAACTATATTCTGTATTATGTGTGTTCAGAAGAATATCCAATTAAATTGTATGTTGGAAAATAGTTGTACGGTTTTATGGTTGTTTTGAAAGTTGGAAGTTTTTGAATAGTGGCTGATATTATTCATTGGAGGAAATATAGCAGAAGCCTGTTCCGTGGTGTTTTATGGCGAACAATGTAAACACACTGGTTTTCAGTTCCGAGAAAACATTTTCCTTGATCATTTGTGGGGTTTTTACCGCACTAATGAAAAACAAAAATGTATGATATTGACAGATATGATGTAACTATGGGAATGCGGGATATGGTGTTAGTAGACCGTATACTCGAAATAAACTATTTCGTTTGATTCTGTGTGATGTGAGCTTCGCTTGGTCAGAATCAAGTCGTGAAATCTTCACACAAATAGGGTAAGGGTTGATGTTTAGTGGCTTATTTCAAATACATCATCATACCTACATCCTGGTGTTAATCTTGATTCGGTCCATAATTTTTGGACTTTCTTTTGGGAAAATGTATCGATTCCTAAATCGCAATGTTTATTCATAAAAAAAACTATGTAAATAATATTTTTTGCGGTTTCCATATCGCACAAGCTCAGTCTATTTCTCTACCGACGTCTTCTTTACGGTAAAACAACATAAAAAAACTTTACTGTAACATGATATTTCTTCATTAGTCGACTATTGTTCATTAATCCTCAAAAAAGGCATTTATGTTCCTGTTTCTTTATCATCCAATTTTGATTTTAATTGTATTGTTATTATATGGCACTTTTTGATAGGACAACAATTCCTGGAGGTTATGTTGTTGTTGATGATGGATGAAAAAAAAAACATAACATGATTGGTTGATACGTCTGGCAACTGAACTGAACTAAAGCTCATATCGCACCACAGATAAATAACCCAAATTCTGTGCATGCATTCCAGAATTCATCTTTTCCCCACCTGAGCAAAGTGACTTCTCACTTTCTCACAATCCGCCAGAGTTTTAAATATAAGTGAACTGTTATCCACTGAATTGTGGAGAGATCAGCTTGAGATTGGGGCTTTCTCCAGTGCAGAACTCGTGCCTCCAACCTCCGGACAGTTTATTCGATTGGCAACAGGTGCAGAATAAGATTGAAAATTAAAAACACTACTTTGAACTCCGAACAACAAAATCTGTAATAAAAGGACGAACTCTCTCTTTCAGAAGACTTCAACAAACAAGTAAACATATTCAATCGTTTGGCGGATGCGCAAATTCGTTTTTCCGGATTGATTTATTGATACAAGGCCACACATTTTTAACACAATTTTCAAGAGTTTCATCAAATTTGGAATATTATATTTAGGGGTTGATTCTTGACAAACAAAACCTTGAAAAATACCTTTCTTTACGTTAGAGCTTTAATTTTATTTGACGGAAGACTGGTTCAGAAAATCATAGATGAGAAGTTATTTTCCAATTTTTTTCTAGTGCTGTAAGCTACGTTGACCTCTATCAGTGTTTCCGCTAAAAACTCAGCATAAAAAACTTGTCAGTTGAGAATTATTACTTTTTTTGATAAGTTGAATCAATAAATTATTAGTTTCAAAAAAATTTGTCAACGGTTTAAAAAGAAAACACTGGGCACGATGTCAAAAAAGGGGAACTAAACTCGTTAATTTTTTATTTTGTAGTATTTTTACCCGAGTATAAACATTTGTTTATATTTTATGAATGTTTTTGCTGCAAACAAGTTATTTTGAGATTTTTTCAGTCAGTGTCACTGCGACTGATACCTTATTTTTAGAGTTTTAGAAGAACAAGTACTAAATCGGTCATGAAGGAAGTGATGATTAACATCATAAAACAAAGTTTCCATTGGCGTAGGTAGATACAAGAGGTCGATACCAAAACTACTGAAATTTTCAATTCAGCGCAGCTATAAGTCGTGTTTGCAATCTTTCAAATCAAAATGGAATTTATTTATTTCTAAATCAAAAAATTGCATTTTTTTGTAAAATTTCCATTATGGCGTCGAAGATTTTGGGAATAGAAAATGTCATTATTGATTATAGTGATAATGACTTCGATATGTTCTATACTAGTCTATATTCGAGATTTGATGGAAATCGGTTAAGAAGTTTAGAAAATTATGATCAGAAAACCATTATTTGTCCAAAACTTTGACATCTTGAATTTTCATCAGAGTTCTCTCATGAAAGTCTACTTTCTTGTTGTTCTATCTTCTTTGAAATTTGATGGAGTCAAACCCGGGTGTTTGGCGGACAGATAATAATTCACACGAATATATCAAAATTATGTGCTACGCCGTTTGATGGAGAGCCCTCTTGAACTTTTTTCGTGTGTCCCTTTGTCTTTTCAGCCCCAAAACTGTGTGGCCTATTTGAATTTCTCAAACATCATCAACACATTAGAGAGTTCATTCAATTCAATTAGATTATACACAGATTGTGAAATACAATATGAGTGAAGTGGATCTGCTGGCGCCATCTCATGGTGAAAATGTAAGCGCCATCTACATGTGTTGTACTGTACCAAACACGGTTTCTGAATTTGCATATTATTATGAGTGTTCATCCTCTGACCCCTGCTAGCAATGACGATGTTGCCCAATTATTACAAACAACTATTATTATTGTTTTTTTTTAAGAAAGTGAGAGCACTTTCAATGTTTGTTTTCACGATTTTCTTTTTTCCTTCGATTTTATTTTTTGCTACGTCCGTCGATTTTGTTTTTTTTTTAATTTTACTTCATGATAATTCCGTTGATTTTAATTAGATGAAATAAAGTGCCAGCGCGCATCTCACTATGACGTCATCTGCGTAGCCGAATGGCGGACTTTGGCATGTGGCTAGGTGTAATGGCATATTTATGCTGTTTATATATTTGTAATTTTGGGTTCGTCTTCCGTGGTTTCTACAACCTACTTTTGGGGTTATAGGGCTTTTCATGTCACTATACAAGGTATCCGTTTCAAGTGATACCACTGTTGCTTTTTGCTATCTTCGAAATAGTGAGTGGTACAAGTTCGGCTATATGTGAGAAAAGATGCCCTTTGATGCTCATAGAAGATTTATTCAATGTATCGCAAAAATGAATCATCATGAGCATCAAAAACCGGAACTTCTCTTTTATTTAACCGCTCTCGTAGTACGTACCGTTACGAAGATAGCAAATGCAATATCACTGAAATACCCTGTATAACATCTTTGAGTTTTAACCATGATTGTATATTATTTGTGATTTGTGATGCTTCCATGACATTAATGACCGCATACCGCTAAAAATAGCCCGAAAATGAAACATTACTTTTGCTACAATCTTTACACCCAGAACCAAATCAAGACACCCACGTTCCCGCGTTTATGATCAACTTTCACTTTTGTCGGATGGCCCGAAGAAATGCCAACATTTTGTGAGAAACGAGAAAAAAATAATTATACTTTGTTCGATGAGAATCTGCCGTAAGCTCATGTGAAGAAAGCATAGGAAAACCGTTTCCTTGACATTTCCATATTATGCATATACGTGGGCGGAACTAGAAGTTTTTACGAGCTTCAATAATTTTGTAAAGGGTGTGATATGGACATCCAAGGTTATACTACACACAACCCAAATACCGTGCGAAAGAAAGTGAAAGTGCTGATTACGAGATATATGGCCAAATTTGGCGATGTGCTAAATGTGAACCTGTTTAAATATCCCATTTACTAAGGGTAATACCTACCATACCATTATCAAAATAATTACGAAATAATAAAAGTAAAAGTACACTTGATAGAATTATTACACTTCCATTATTCACGCACTTTCTATTTGATCGCTGTAACGTCATGCTGATTTCGGGTGCAAAATTAATTCAACTGAATCTATTCTATTGATATCTACTCTTGACACAATATAAATCTAAATCCATCCATTGAACAACAAAACGCCGATCACATGTTTTCCATCGTGGACGAGTCACGTGTACTCCAACAAAGCTATGTTTCGGGAGATTCTCCATGGAAACTTAAGAGAATGGGGGCAAGATCAAGTTGGTGGGCGCGTGGGGAATTTTCCATTGAAGGATGGAGAATGGACAAATTTCATCTATAAACATTATAATATACGTTGTGACGTCAGCATGTTTCATTATCTTACCGGTAGTAGGTTAATTTTCTAAACATAAATGGCGCCAATATTTTCATATTTCCAAAAACTGTGCACATTGTTCATATTCTGGTGGAAGTTTGCCTTTTTTTGAGTCATCGAATATGAGGTCAGTGTTTTGTGAACTTTTTTATTTCTAGGTACCTTTATTGAATATTTTTCCGTTATCCCTGAATGTACTTTTGAACAGTTTTGTTCCTTGAGACTGCTCAACCTCCAAAACAACATAGTCTGTATCTTTCTTACAACATATTATATGCACAGGGCAACATTGTCAATTTTGCGATTTAATCCACTGTTGCTAAGAAAAATTTGCTTTTATAGCAGACAGTACGTCACATATGCTTTCTTCGCGGTATGGACAAAAACAGAAGTGGTACTGGTTTTGCACAGCACTGAGTTTGAAAAATTCTGATTTCACTGCTTGACGCGTTATGCATTATTTCCTGATTCTGTAAAATAGTTTTCAAAATAAATCTCCCATGATAACATGGAAGGCGAAAATAAATTTCCCATGATAACATGGAAGGTCATTATAAAGATGAACAAACAAACAAACGCTTTTCCAAGTTAAATGCCCCAAACAAGGGCACATAGTAGCTGAAAAAAATTCCACTCAAAGAGGAACACCTCTAACTTGTGCCTTTTCTAGCCTTCACATGCCCAGTCACGTTGAGAGCAACGTGGTTCTCAAATAGTCACGTGAACTCCGGTGTGTTCTCGGGACTCCTGGAAATGTATCCCTTTTCAGTTCGTTACCGGGAACGAGCCATTACGGGAGCGTTTTTCGAAAATACAAAAAATTGTCGCGATTCCGATCCGAGTGATTTAGGCGAATAACCAGTGAATATACTTGAGCGGAATTTTGGGTCGTTTTTATCCAGAAAAGTTTTATTTGGATTTTTGCGATAGGAAAATGCGGGATCGAATGATGGAACCTGCATTTTCCCACCTAAAGTTTTTGATTCAGAGGGGTTGATTGGTTTGAAAGAGTGTTAGGCGAACATTAACCTTTTATAATAATATGCATGTTGATTTTCTTGACCGATTTTGTTAATCCTCAGTTTTTGGGAAATTTTTTATGGTGATAAAATATTAAAAAAAATAGAACTTTCACTCAAAAAACATATTAATATTGATCTTCCAATTATTGATGAATACAGTTTTTGATTATTAATTTATTAACGTTAAAAAATATTTTTCATGCCTACATTAATCAATTCATAAAATCAAAAATAACTGATTAAAACTACACAAATCCAAAACCAAAATCAACCCCTTTCAAATCATACCCCATCAATGACTAATCAATTTTTAATCTAAGCCCCTCTAAACCCGAAAGAGACTTAAAACCAAAGAACTTATTGTGTCAAAATTTCCGGCCAAAATTGGCCTCGGGAATCGTTTGGCGGGTACATCAGCCCCTGTTATGGGGGCGAGGTTTATCAGCCCTCCAATGGAGGGGGTTGGAACCGCGCCATGTACGGAAATTGTATGACTTTTCCAAGGATGACAGGTTAGTGCAAAAGTGGTGAATATAAGAATTTTTGCATACGCTTGCAACATTGTAGGTTATTAGGCTAATATTAGACCAACAGCAACCAACCATTGATTAAAAATCATTTGGTACTGCAAAACCGCAAGAACTGAAACAATGAAAGATCACAAACCAAAAATGTTTCTACAATATTTTTTTGCTACAATTTAGTGGCAACAACGCAATATATGTAATGAAATGTTGCCAAATGTTGATACGTTTTCCACTCTTTATCAAATATTAAAATATAACTGTAGAAAACATTCAAATTGAAGATGCATTATGTATTATCGAATTCAAAAACATTTTTGCTCAGCCAGAAAGCAGGATAATCAATAAATACGTAATGGAGACAATGTTGTCATACCGCCAATAAAAATCTTATTTTGTATAAATACAATACGCAATTTGGTTCCAAAATATTGTCAATCCATGATATTCAAAATCATTTTCATATAATTTACCGCAGTAAATATCACATATTTGCATTAGAATGCTATTAGAATAATTTGGCAACACTGTCACGTTGATAGATTGATTGCTTTTGTGCATAAAACGTTGACAGTTGTAGCTTAGAAGTTATGTATTCCTCGTTAATTTTTTTCAAGGAGGTGCATTGCTTATAAATATATAGATATATTAAGAATCAGGAAAATTATTACCGCAAGAAGGCAAGAACTATAACAAAATGTTGCCAAATCAAAAATTTCATAAAAATATGTGTCTGGACTTTTGAAATATCAAATTATAGTCATAATTACAGGATATAGGTATTGTTTTCTAATACAGGAATCTATTGGTTACGTGGCAACATCGAAATAAAATAGGATGTTGCCAAATATTAAAAAGTAAATTTTCCACTTTATTGACAAATTTTGTCGAACCAGATAACAATTCAGATTAATATGTATAATTTGAGTCGTTGGTAATATTTGAAAGCAAATAAATTTCAAACTGTTGCTCATGTAGTCGGAAAGGACGATGATCAGTTAATAAGTAAACAGTGTTGCCATATCGTCAATGAAATCTATTTTTAAATGTCTTAGTTATAAATAGAAGAGTCTGCGTTATCTGGTTCACTGAGAAATTTAAACATTCCGGCAACACTCAATAAAAATTTGTCTCGGCAAAATATAATCAATCCATTCGACTCGAAATTCTTTTAGTGAAATTTGGCAGCTCTCTCTAGGGACAAGTACCGTTGGGAACCTAGACAAAAATCACACCCATATCGGAGAGAATAGACCATCCGAAAGAAACATCGAATTGTAATCGCATCCAATAGATATGGTTCGACCAAAATAACCCAAACTGACAAAGATTATCATTGATCTCCAATCTCCAACTAACTAACTTTACCAAAGGGTTAGTTTGGGTTTATCTGGATTAGTTTGGGTTACCTCGAGGCTAGTTTGGGTTATCTTGGTCCGTTTGTGTTAGTGAAAACCAAATGACCAAAACTAAACCAACCTAACCTAAATTAAACAAAATAACCGAAACTAACTCTCAGGTTGAGTTAGTTATAGTATGACCCAAATTGACCAAGATAATTAAAGCTAACTCAAACTAACCCTTAGGTTGACTCCTATGTGCAAACAAAGTTGTCAGTTGGAGTTTTCATTTCTTTTTGAATAGGTGCAAGGATACACCAAATATTATCCCAACTGTTAAAACTATTCTTGAATTTATCATGACTTTTGTTGTCTCAAGGAGTTAGAACACAGTCTGGCACCGTTGCAATGTTATAATTGATAAAGCACTCGCAACGTTGCCAAGTTCATCCAAAAACAAACTATTTCCTTCACATCCCGTATATCCATACTGGATGGATAATGTATAAAATAAAAGGCATATTCCCGCGGGACGAATATAGACTACTTATTTTTCTATTAAAGCGATTAAATTAGGTTTTCAAATTCCTATGAGGGCCCCTGTTTTTATCGTTGCCGGGCACGTTATGGCCTTTTAAGGAGATTTGAGGTATATTGCATAATGGAAATGGTTTTTTCATATTGTTACTTTTTTTCGCACTTTTTCACTAAAACTTTCTTAACCGAATGACTTGGAAATTTGGTGCGGTGACAAATTCGATGGAACCATGAAACCGAGTAGGTATTTTCGCAATTCACTTTCACTTTTGGTACTCGAGAAGCCGGGCCGAAAAAGAGAGAAATTTACGTGATGTTGGATTGTCTGTTGCCACGAGTTTTTGGTAACGATTATTATGATAATAGACATGAAATGGAATTGCACAGCCCCTAAATTTTAAGAATTGTGTCCACATCATTTTCTTTGTATATTTCTTTTTGTTGGAAGGTATTTGTGACAAAAGTAGGAAAAAAGTCCCCAATTTGGAGATTCTTCTGAAGTGTTTCAATCAGGAAACTCGAAATTTTCATTGGAAACCCAGGAGACTGAGTCTCACCTTGGAGTTCCTATTGTTTTTTTTTCTAATTGGGCCACCCACTAACAACTTTTAATCCAAAACTCATCCCTGTGTAAAAACCCAAAACAAACACCCCCCCTCTGCACGTCCCGTAACCCAACCGCTTCAACCATCACCCCCACCTCAGCCATTCCCCAAGATCTCCAACGCGCACCAAACAGTCCAAACACACATTTCTTTTGTCAGTCGCGACGGTGCGCGAGCCGCCCAAACCACGCTCTGGTGTCGAAAAACGGAAACACACGAAAAAAGCATCCCCACCTTCCCCCCCAAAATTGTGGATGAGTTTTAGTGTGATGTGTTTGTGAACCCCTGAAAAAAATGGAATACCAATTACCGTCGCAACAGCCCCAAGTGGGGAACACCCCCGTACCACCCCTTGCTGGTCATCCGGTGGCGGTGGGGGTGATGCAGGGTACGTTAACCCATTTGCAATCGGGGGTGCAAAATGGGGCGAACCCGCCAACACCTGTGGTTACTCCCGTTGGTGAACAGGATGGACAGAGGTGGTCGCAGTATCAACAATTGTGGAGGCAGCATGTTTATATTAATGGTGAGGTGTTGTGGGTTGTTTTTTGGGGATTCCCAGGTTTCATTGAGGTGGTTGCTTGGTATGGGGGTATTATTTGATTTTTTTTATCAATTCGAAGAAGGTACTCAAATTTGGGATAGGTTTCTTTAACGTCTCTGAGAGGGAGTTATAATGATTTGGAGGCCTCAAAAGAGTATAGTGTTAAGGACAAATTAGGAGGCGTTCACAATGTAGCTGTACCATTCCTATCACAACCCTTATTTATATACAAAATATATATTTATGTACAAGGTGTTATTACAAATGTAGGTAATAATCAAAAAAGCTTTCACCATAAAAAATTACACCCTAAAGATAATCTTCTCCGTTGCTTCCTATATGATTAGTGGCTTTCTTTAGCGAGGTGCAATTTACAATTCGATTGGAATTTCGAATTAAAACTTACACAAAATCTTTTTTGGCCATATTTTGTTATTTTTTTTTGAGTGAGGGGGATTTGCTTGAGTTATAAATTGAAGTATAATTTTTTTTTTAGTCAACTTAAAATGGTTTCAAATTGGAGCTTAGTGGAAGTTTTATTTTGACATTCAGTGGAATTAAAAAATTTAACTTTAGGAGCCGATGAAGTGTCGAAACTATTGAATCCTAACATTTTTAAACCTCTTAAAATTTCTCTTGACTCATAGCTTCCATAATAATTTATTTAAAGGACTGGAAACTTTGACTGTAGCTTCATCTTAATTTCCTTTTTGATTGGTGACATTCTCAATTTTCCAAATCAGACGTTCTGTATTTTATCAATTAATATAATAATTGAAACTTTGGCTTCCTGAAAATCCCTTTTTAAATTGAGGAAAGTTTCAACTTTCGAACCTCTATGGAATATGTGTTTTTGTCCACAGGTTGTTACCTTAAGATGAGTGAAACATTATTCGTGTGGTGATTCCTGACTTCCTATGAATATTTGTCGAAAAACTCGCTATCACAAAAACCTCCATGAAAGTGCAAATATACAGGGTGATTGAGGGAAATTTTCTCTAGAATATGAAATTTGGAATTCTGTCCACACTGTACCTATATTATTTCCAGCAAACTTTTAACAGGGTACAAATACACAGGGTGATTAAGGAGAGTTTTCCCTATAATTTGATTTTTGAAAATTGAACAAATAAGGGCATGGCAATTTTTCAAAAATTATACACGATTCAATGAAGCATTTTACATGGACCCATAAATCACCCTTTATAGTGTTTCCTGCAAACTTCAACCGAATTGCAAGTATACAGGATGATTGAGAAAGATTTCCCTTACAATTTGATTTTCGAAAATCAAAATAACGTCAACAAATAACTCCGAAGCAATGTTTTGAAAACTATATCCAATTCGATGAAGCATTAATTTGACCCATAAATCACCCTTTATATTATTTCCAGCAAATTTTCATCAAAGTACAAATTAACAGGGTAATTGAGAAAAATTGACTCTACAATTTGATACGTTCACAATTGAGGGCGTAACACATTTCGAAAAATTACATAAGATTTAACGAGGCATTTGACATGGACCCATAGATCACACTGTATATTTTTTCTAGCAAACCTTCATCAAGGTACAAATATACAGGGTGATTAAGGAAGATTTTCCCCCCAATTTGATTCATGAAATTTGGATACTATCGCAAATACGAGCGTGTCAATGTTTCAAAAATCACATGAGATTTAATGAATGATTTCACTTGGGTCTATAAATCACCCCATATATTTGACTTCATGAAAGTGGAAATACACAGGAAGATTGAGAAAGGCTTTTTCTAAAATTTGTTTTTTTTAAATTCTGTCCACAAATAAGGGCGTGATAATTTCTCAAAAATTATACTCAATTTGATAAAGCATTTGACATGAACTTATAAATCACCCAGCGAATGATTTCCAGCAAGCTTTTAGTCAAGTACATATACAGGGTGATTGAGTAAGGTTTTTTCTTACAATTTAATTTTTGAAATTTGGAATTCCGATCAGAAATCAGTGCGTGGCAATTTTTCAAAAATAATACTCAATTCATTTGACAAAGTACACATTTACAAAGTGATGGAGAAAAGTTCACTCTACAATTTGATTTTTAAGAATTCAAATATCGTTCACATTTTGAAAAATTACATACTATTAAACGAAGCATCTGACTTGGACCCATAAATCACTCTGTATATTATTTCCAGCAAACTTTCATCAAAGTACAAAAACACAGGGTGATTGAGGGAGAGTTTCCCCATAATTCGATTTTTGAAATTTGAATCAGCCTTGACAAATACGGGCGTGGCAATTTTTCAAAAATTACATACGATTTAATTAATAATTTTTCATGGGCACATGAATAACCTCATATATTAATTCCAGCCAACTTTCATCATAGTACAAATATACTTGGTGATTGAGGAAGGCTTTCTCTACCATTTGATTTTGAAAATTGAAATTTCGTCCGCAAATAAGGGTGTGACAATTTTTTACAAAATCACCCTGTTTATCATTTCCAGCAAGCTTGTATTCGAGTACAGATATACAGGGTGATTGAAGGAGGTTTTCTATACAATTTGTTTGTTCAAGACTGGAATTCCGTGTACAAATAAGAGGCTGCCAATTTTTCAAAAATTAGACCCAATCCGATGAAGTATTTGACATGGATACATAAATCACCCTGTATATTATCTGCTGCAAACTTCCATCAAGGTTCAAATATACAGTGTGATTGAGAAGGTTTTTCCTACAATCTGAATTTTGGAAATTGCGTCCTCAAATAAGGCCATAAATCACCCTGTATATTATTTCCGGTAAACTTCCATGGAAGTACAAATATTGAGGAAAATACTTTTTTCCCGATTCACAGCCCCCTTAGGAAGGAGTTTTCGACAAATATAAAAATATTTATATAGGAACATTTCATAAATCTACCAATATTTAGGAAACGTCCTGTATATTGGACTTCACATTCAGCAGACCTTTACTATTATTTTTATTGTAAATTTGTGCATCAAACTCAGTACAAAACAGAATAGAAATCCTTCAAACTTCACTCAGATAAATACAGTAAATGTTTCAATACCAGACCTTCAAACACATGGCGATTTCAAAACAGATTGGTAAACCAGTAAATCGTTCAAAATTAAATAAAATCAAACCACATATAATAAACTACGAAAATAAAAAAAAAAACAATGAAAATTTATTTTTGGAAGAAACTATGACCCCTAAACCAACAACCAAGCTTATTGAATAGACTCAACTTCCTCTCCCTATAAAAAGTGTTATTTCAGAAAAAAAAAACAACTTATTATCTAGCCCGCAGCGCCGAAAAAAGAATTAAATGGTACCGGTACCAGCCGGCAAAAATCTTCACTCTGACGGCCATGAACAACGAAAAGTTGTTGTCCGTGAACAGAAACGCGAATTAGACGATTTTCGGAATGGCCAATAGAAAATATAATAGAAATATACGGTTATAGCAGTTGTGTGCGAGAGAATTTTTAGGTTAGTTTTGGTTAGAATTATTGCACTTGTAACACATTTCCAAGACAATGGTTAAGGATGCAATAATGGGGTATTTCCTGTCATTATTATGCAGGAAAATTATTGTGATTATTTTTGTTCTATGAAGGATTCTTGAATGGTCGTAAATTTCAACTGGCTTGATTTATCGGGCATTTTCTAAAATCATTAAGTGGTCGTATGCGCGCGACCATAACCATCAATTTAGTTTTCTTGGGGATTTTGAAAAAAAAAATCTCGATGACTTAGAAACAAATTATTAAAGTTTTTAACTTGAAATAATTGAAAATGTCAAGTCGAAATCTCAAGCGGTTTAAGAATACCAACTCAAATCCACTTTCTCTCCCAAAAAAAAACGCCCCGAATGAAAAGTGTAGTAAATCGAATTATTTAAACTCAATTAGTAAAAAATTGTAATTAAACCGCAAAATTCCAGTTATAGTAAATTGAATTGCAATTGAATCAATAAATAAACAATTCTGTTGACAAGTGGGGATTTCTTAGTCGCGTGAGATCTAATTAGGAAAAACTGTTTTGTAATTTTCACTTAAATCGAATTAAACAACAGAACTGCGCTCCGAAAACATGGCCAAACTGAGTACAGCACGAGGTTGAGACAGTACCAAAGTGAAAGTACCCGAGTACCCGACCAATTCATCTTCCGGGATTGTCTGCGGCACGATTCGTGAAAAAAAAGTGACATTTAAATGAAAGCAGCCATTTTAATGGCTTTCGGGCCTGGAGTGAACAGCGTGGGCTCGAGTTTCACCATTGTTGAAAAAATATGCATCTCGGAAACGGTATGATGTAGCCTTTTGTTTAGAATGGTTTATTTATCTATAGGCACCAAAAACGCAAAGATTGTGAAAACTTCTAACATCAAAAAAATCTATTCTATTCTATCCACTAAATATAATATTTTTGTCGTAAAATACAGGACGTTCCAGCATTTGAAGCCAAAATGTTAATTTATTGTTATTCCGTTGTAAGGCACTATACAGGACTTTTCACTTAAAACTCCCCACGTCAATATCTCGGAAACGAATAGGAATATTTGATTTCTGTAAAAAGTAGTCAATGTATGGGGTCGAGTAGTTATTTTTCACAGTTAAAAAAATTCGACGCCTACCAAGACTAAAGTGTCGCGACGCATCGAAAATATCAATCGATTGCAGGGACTTTGAAATTACGCGCATGCTAAAGTACATGTTATTTATAAACTTTTTTGTTATTCAGTCGAACTCATTTATTCTACTCAGTTTTGAGATA
The DNA here is from genome assembly GCA_958502075.1 of Orchestes rusci. Lineage (NCBI taxonomy): Eukaryota > Metazoa > Arthropoda > Insecta > Coleoptera > Curculionidae > Orchestes > Orchestes rusci. Next base: position 14,061,479 of record OY293311.1, read on the forward strand.
AACAGTGTGTCCAAGATAACGATGTCTATCATGGGGATCTTGAAAACCGTGCGAGATACAAGGTCGGTTTAATGGAGGCAAAGTTGCGTATTTTGATGCTTAAAAAAATGCCGTTTTAAAAGCCAAAAAATTCCGACTAAGTCCGAAATTATCCGAAAAAAAACGAAATTTTTCAAAATTGTTTTCATTTTTTTCTGACCACATTTGAAGAGATATTTTGAAATGGATGGAACTTCTTCATTGCCACTTTTTGCCCTTTACAAGATAGCGTTATTGAATTGAAGAACCGACGTTTCGTCTATGAGCAGCCATCATCAACCTTGTTTTTTTAAATACGGTCCTGGTTTTTTTATGACGGATTTTGAGGGCCTCTTATGTTCCTAAACCAACAATGTATCGCAATTATTCAAAAAAATTATGTTGGTGGATTTTTCCATAAGAACTCATGTGTTAGAGAGAGACAGAAAATACATTTTTAATAGGATCAAAAACAAACAACTTTTTTTTAATAAGTGCGATACATCGTTGTTTTAGGAACATAAGAGGCTCTCAAAATCCGTGATAAAAAATCCAGGACCGTATTTGAAAAAACAAAGTTGATGATGGCTGCTCATAGACGAAACGTCGGTTCTTCAATTTGATAACGCTATCTTGTAAAGGGCAAAAAGTGGCAATGAAGAAGTTCCATTCATTTCAAAATATCTCTTCAAATGTGGTCAGAAAAAAAATGAAAACAATTTTGAAAAATGTCGGTTTTTTTTGGATAATTTCGGACTTAGTCGGAATTTCTTGGCTTTTAAAACGGCATTTTGTTAAGCATCAAAATACGCAACTTTGCCTCCATTTAACCGACCTTGTATCTCGCACGGTTTTCAAGATCCCCATGATAGACATCGTTATCTTGGACACACTGTATATCTCAAAACTTAGTAGAATAAATGAGTTCGACTGAATAACAAAAAAGTTTATAAATAACATGTACTTTAGCATGCGCGTAATTTCAAAGTCCCTGCAATCGATTGATATTTTCGATGCGTCGCGACGCTTTAGTCTTGGTAGGCGTCGTATTTTTTTAACTGTGAAAAATAACTACTCGACCCCATACATTGACTACTTTCTACAGAAATCAAATATTCCTATTCGTTTCCGAGATATTGACGTGCGGAGTTTTAAGTGAAAAGCCCTGTATATAAAAAAATGTGAATGAATGAATGTAACTTATGGGACACCCTGTATAGTGTTGGATATTGCTTTTATCCGTTAACAATTATTAGAAGACAGACAGACTTTTTGACAGTACACTATAATAATGTATTAACGTGATAATATTGACTCATTTCAGTCTTAGAAAATAATTTTTTTTTATGCCTCACAATATAAATAATGCAATGTGGAATTAAAAGATATATGAGTTTTGAAATTGACCGCCTTGCCGGTTATTGTAATTTTCAACCCATACAAAAAAGGTTAATCTGATTATATCACATGCTAAATTTGAAGTTGATATCAGCCATAACATCGATCACTCACAATTTAAAGCATTAACAAAAATCACAATTACTTTGAAAATAAACCACGTTCTCTATCAAAGTAAAATTAAAATATCCCTAATTCTATAATTGTTTCTTTGTATAAACTACCAAAATGACGCAGCAAAACATCGTCTTTAAATATCCTCTTGCCATTACCAATGTGTGAACAAAAAATATACAAAAACAAAAGTATAAGAAGTCATCCAATAAAAACTTTCATGAAAGCCAACGTATACTTAATTTTATTTTTAATTTCTATTCCTACTCCTACTTATTCAATTTTTAAAATTCTAGAATATGTACTTATATTTTCTTTTGAACTCACTTGTTATCATCTCCAATTTTATTGAATCTATCAAATTTCGTAATATGTATAATGTTCAATTTTGTAAACATTCTCTTTTTTAATTATTTTCTACTTCTACTACCCAGACTCTTCTACATAGTAAGTGGATACGAATTCGCATTCGAAAACAAACAAATTTCCCAGAAATTTTAAAACGAAGCCCCAAGTAGCTTTGCAAATTCTCAAAATTCCATAATTTTTTGTATGCATGCAGAAACAAATCCTTATTGAAATAAACTGAAACAAATTCAACATGATGGGGGTTTTCTTGGGTTGGAAAGGTTAAAACTTTCCTTATCTCATCACAAGGATCCAATGGTCCTCTTCACAAATTGAACAGATTAAAAACCGATGAAATTTAGTAATAACTAACTAGCCCAAACTAGTCCAAATTCATAAGATTCATAAAAGTTCAAAGTCCCTCCAGCATAATATTCGGAGATGTATAATATAAGAAAATTATTTTTTCTTTATCTTCATAAGTAACCCAATTTCATGTTAACAGCTCACATGAACCCAACAAAAAAAAAACTCATGCCATAAGCCATACCTATATTTTCCTCGAAATGTTTATGAAAATTAATCTGAAAAACAATGCAAAATTCGAAAAAACATTGGTTCACATTTTTTTAAATAATCTCGTCAAGGGCACCACTTCGTCATGGTTTTTTTCGAGATTTCATTTTATCGACGATAATGAACAAGAGTACCTTTTTTGGAGCCTAAGGTTCAAGCTATCTTAATTTATTTTTTTCAAGTCTTTATCATACAGGGTGTTGAAAATTTAAGCATTAAAATGTACAACCTAGTCCGCTCCTGGTAAACTAAACATGCTTAGCAGTATTTTAAGAGGTAATGTTTATTGTTTATCATATTAAATTTTCATCAAATTATATTGAGTTGTTGAAGAGTTATTCAAGAAAAATTGATTTCCAGTGGCGTCCTTTCGGGGCCCGTATCTCCGTAGAGAGGGCCTCTAGCAAAAAAGTTTGCGGGAACTTCTCATCTTATTTTTCAATGTTCTATCTGAAACCGAGAGATCTCTCACATTTTCCCGGACACACCCTGTATATATTTCTTGCTATGGTCCGGCGTGGCGAATTCTTTTTTCTATTTTTTGTCATATGTAGGTATATTGTGAATACTCCAGGGGCCCGATCCTCGAGTTAGGGAGCAATCGCTCCCTCGAACTTGATAGAAGGGAGAATATCTTCAAGGGAGCAGATGAGTTCCCATCGCATGATTTTCTCCATCCCTCCCTTTCCCAGACATTCGCGATTCTTCAAATGTGGTAGGCTATAATTGTTAAGTGGAACTGTCAAATTTCCGCTTGTCAAACGGGAATCATATGCCACTATCTACATTGTATTCGTGTTCAAAGTCACGCTCACGCCAAATTCAATGTGGATGGTAGCATATGATTCCCGTTCACCAAGCGGAAATTTGAAAGTTCCGGTAATGTTCCATAGAACAGACTTTTATCAAAAATAAGGAGAACATTTTTGATCCCTCTTTCAAGAATATGCATACATTATTTTTAAGAGAACCATGCACGCCTACTTTAATCCGAGGGACCGCGTTGTTCCCGAACTCGAGGATCGGGCCCCAGTCATTTTAGCCAAATGAGAGGGTCAACTGTGGAATTCGAGATAATAAGCTCTGAACTTGTATAGACCATTATTTTGGTATTCTAAAGGTTGTTTCAAAAGTCTCATAAAATATCGTGTCGGATTCAAGGTCAAAGGTCACAAAAATCAGTTTTTCGTAAATATCTCGCTTGTTATGGTTTCAATCCTTTCTGCATCTATTATAAAAATTGTAGAGCGTAAAATTCTCTAGAAATTTGGTTCGAAACTTTTTTCTATATGGCTAACCGCAGCGTTCATCCATACATACAGGGTGGGAGGCAAAAAATTCAAACCCAGGTTTTCTCAGGTGTTAGGCGATTTATCAAAAATAGCTTGGACACTTCAATATTACTTTTTTTTGTATTTTCACCCCCCATCTGTCAACCCCTGAGCGGGGGTGATAGCCACCCCCAGATTTTCAAATGAATCCTGATTACAACTACGGAGTTTCAAGTCTTCGCTGTCATTCCTGTTGATATGACAGCTTGTCAAAATATATATATATATATTTCATTCAATAATTAATTACCCACACGCCACACGAGATAACTTCTCAAAACTGAGGGGATTTGGTGTGGGTCAGAAGATTCAAAATAAGCTATTACTCAATTCTTCCGACGAGGATTTATTTCATCATTTTTTTTTTTTTTGTGAAACTCCGTGCTCTATCTCAAAAACGGTTGGCCGTATAGAGAAAAGTTTCGAACAAAATTTCTAGAAAATGTTGTGCTTTACAATTTTTATACCAGATACAAACAGGATTAAAACCATAGCAGGCGAGATATTGACGAAAAACTGATTTCTGTGACCTTTTACCTTGAATATCTGAAGACGCCGACACGAGATTTTATGAGACTTTTGAGACAACTTTGGGAATTTCAAAATAATGGTTAATACAAGTTTACAGCTTATTATATCTCATTCCGCAGTGAACTCCTTATAATATGACTGGGCTAGAAAAAAATCCTTGAAGTTCATCTACGTTGAATAAGGGACCAGTACATATTTTAACACAATCACAATATCTTTTTAAGTAAAACTTTTTTGTAGCATACGGATATTTTGTCGACAATGGGGAGTGAATTGGAAAAAATGATCGTTTCGACAATTCGTTATTCGAGATAGAAAATATATAACGTAGTGAGAATAAGAAAGAGAGCTATACAGGGTGTTTCATTAATACTGCGAAAAAAACTTCCTATAAACATGTATCCGGAAATGCTTCTTTAGGGTGTTGAAATTTCATTCTCATTTATGTTTTTTCCAAATATTTGAACCAGTGTCGATCTTTTGATGAAAATTGGTGATTTGAGGTTTCTTATCATGCAAAATTCGAATTTGACCTCAGTATGGCTCTAGCTTGTAGAGGGCGCTACTTCCACGTATTTTACCTGTTATGAACAGCCATAACTTTTTTGTACGAACCTGTATTATACAAATTTCTTCATCAGTTTTACGCAGAAAATGTATAGTTGTTAGAAGTCGCTAATTGCAACCATTCTCGAAATATTTGGATTTGAAATAACTAATACATACGTCATATAAACTTGGGTCTTAAAATGCTTGGTTTTTAAGATACAGGGTGTTGAAGATTTATTTTATTTTCAGTTTTCAATACATTTTCCAAAGACGGTTTAAGATATTGAACTGAATTTTGTCACAGGATATTATGGTATAGGAACACACTTTTTTTATCTTATTATTTATTTTTATTTTATTTTATTTTCACTAGATATACGCATAATGCTATCTTTTTTACGGACAAACATACCTACCTTTTCTTTCATAAATGTATAGAAGATAAAGAGCATCAGTCATAGCCCTTTTTTTATTTCACATATTATAATATTGATAGTAGATTGGTACAATTTCATATTTTCCACCTGCAAATAGTCTATAAATACTCACGGTGTGTAAAAAATAAATAAATCAATTAAAAACGGGGCATTTCCGAACATACCTAATATGGTAACGGAAAATGTGCTTAAGGAGGATCAACCACTCCAACCATTCAAAGCCGCGGGGAATAAAAATAACAAACGGACCATCCACGCTGACGACAATTATTGAATTATTATGTTATTGAATGTTGAACATAGTAATATTTGAAGTTGATATCCACCCTCGTTTGATGAAGGATACGACTTTAAGATTTAAGACCGGATTTTTATTTCACTTTCCTCATCAATCTCAACATAGGTATCTGAATCAACACAATTTACATACATCATCATTTAGACTCGATCGGAACAAACAAGATACCATCCATCAAATTCTCCGTCTTGATTTCTGCACCAGAATAGCTATAAACGAACAAGGAACCCAATGGTACCACATTGCAGGTACCAAACGGAGCAAGAGAACCAGGAAACAAGCAAACGCGGAAGAACTTTCCTTTTCACTGGCTTGCCGTCTGGCTTAGTAGGCCGTGGCGGTATGGATAGTAGGCTTGGGCGAGTTCTATAAAAATCGATACTTTAATCGCTTCTATGACCGAATTATCGTTCTAGCTTTTTTTAATACATACGCCAACTAATATCATTTTTTGTGTACTTTATTCATTTTAACGTTCTTGTTTAATGTTAGCGGAACTCAGTCGATAGTTGACATCTCGCCCTCTCATCTCATCTCTAACAAGTAAAAGTGCTTCCTCAAATTATGTAATAATTGAAGAAGATTTTCAATTATGAGAATCTTTTCATTGTTTGTCTGGGTTTATTGTGCAAAGATTAGTTTATGATTTTATGAAAATAATCAGTGAAATTGATTGGGAAACAGCGAAGATATGGGAAGAGGAAGATGAATCCTTTATGTTTGTGAAATTTTATTACATATTTAGAAATTTCCTCGGAAATTTCCTACAATTTGATGCAAAAAGCCTATCCAAGGAAATTCAAAAGCTCGACTCAGTTCACAATCATAAGTCACCAAAATTAAAATAAACTACACGTGATTAGACATAGAGAAACGATTGAACTGATCACATGTGTTGGTTTATCTCACTTGACCTTTCAATCGTGTCCCTTTGATCACGTGTAGTTTGTTTACATGGGTGACATGGTTGTGAATAGAGTGTAGGTTTTGTCAAGGAGCGTGATTTTCTTGACAGTTATAAAACGTCAAATAACAACGGATGATCAAAAATAAAATGAATATTGACAATGAAAACTGCTATAAGAGCCAATGTAAATTAGTGAAAATTCGTTAATTTTGATATCTTCCCGTCCGAAATAAGTTAAAATAAATAATGAGATAATTCATTTTATCGCAGATTTCATTATGTTGAGAAAACACCCTCATTGATGAAATCACTCAAAGACTGGCCACCATATGGAACCATGCGGCAGCATACAATTATTGAATGTTTCTTTTTTTTAGTAAGAAACAATGAAACAATTGTCAAAATAACCATGGATTATTTTCAAAAATTGCCATTAAAAACCACATTGCATGAATTAATTCAAGTGTAAATATCTCAAAAACGGAGCAACTTCCAACAAGAGTATCGTTTTTATTCAAAAATAATGTTATAATCATTTTTTTCACTCAAAACAAAGATATAGGGTTCTGCAAAAAAGTTATGACTATTTGAAACAGTAAAGATAGAAATTAAACTTTGACACCCTGTATCTCGAAAACAGAGCGTCATCAAAGAAATTTTTATATAGCAAACTAATATATTTTTTTCAGTACAATATGCTGTTTAAATATTTCAATATAATTTCCGGACAGCCTGTTATAAAGAAGCTCTATAAACATAGCACCTTTTTTGCATAATTGCAACACAAAATTTCAATATAGCACGATAACAAATAAAATTATCAACTGGAAAAAGACAGCTTTCGCGCATCTGTCAACGCTCGATAGTTCCAGTGTTGCCGGATTGTGGAAAAAATCATTTCTCAATAGCCAAAGGCTGTTTCGCTATCACATACCCCTCATCTAACCCAACCAAAATGGAATGCAGAAAAATGAAAATTATAGAAATAGATAATGTTTGTCCTTTTGACCGTCTAGAGATGACAAACTTCCAAGGCAAGATAGAAAAATACTGCGAAAATGACCTGCTAAAAATTTAAATAAGTCAGGCAAAAGAAACAGAGGTCGTTGAAAAAACTTAATTGAATGTGCCACCTGGCCAAAGTGTTGAAAAAAAAATCGTACAGAACGTAGAAGAAGGCTGATAAAAAAAAAACTAAAGAAAGCAGGATTATGAGGAAAAATAATAAACAGCTGACAAACACTGAAAGTTTACGTATTTGGAAATATGTAGATAAAAAAGCAATACAAGCAGTTTCAAAATCGACAGTCGTCATTTTTTTTGTCCACAATATCCATAATATCTAATGTTATATTTCATAACTTGTTGCTTTCTCATTTTTAATTTTAATTTAAAAGTGATTATGGCTATGGTTATTCAAATTCGTTCACTCCTTTGCGAAGTTTGCGAAATTCAAAGATCTTTCCGATAAAAATAAATTTTGAAAAATTCCTATTTGTTTTCAGTCTTAACGAGAATATGACAATGACGCACATATCGATTCAATTTTCAAAATCCATCGAATTTTTAAAAAAGTTGATTTTTTTGGTGTGAAATGAATCGTGTCCGAATGATAAACACTCACTTAGATGTTTGAGTTTGAAGTACATTTTTTACTTGCAACTGCAACAGTTACAAAAATGGTTTTTCCAAAAAGAAATTTTCACCCAATTACATTTCCGCCTTTATAGGAAAGTGATAATAGACAGTTCGTTGATGCATTAATTCAAAATATAAATGTTTATTTATCACATATCATCACATATCAACACGCCATACCAATTTCACTTTCACGAGGCTATAAATACGATTTTCCAAAAAACCCAAAACCAACCCAGAGAAATACAATACCAGTCCTACCCATAGGTGGTCCCCTTTGAATTTTCCAATAATAGAAAACGCTCCTTTTTTTTGTTGAAGAAAAATAACAATAAACGAATAGTCAAGGTCGTATCCAAGCAGACATATTTCCAAATAGCAATAGCAAAGCCAAAATCAACGCGCCTAAACTAAATCCTTGATCCTTGGTGAATTTTTGTAGATTGATTTTTTTATTTGAGGTATGTGCGGCAACGGTGTACCTACGGAAAAATCACTTTCTCCATAATCAAGGTGGTATGAAAATGATCTCTTTGTGTAGATTCGATCACGTGCTCCATCCACGTGATCAGAATTCCATATTCCATTTGTCACAGATTAGAGTTAAGAGGATTTACTTTTTTGCCGCTTGGCGATTGAAACGTGTTCATGTTAAACGCAGTGGTCAAATATTTCACCATTAAGATTGCAAAATAAAAACAAACGAAACACGAGAGACACGAGGAAATGATGAAATTTCACTTTCTTTCTGCGACCTACTGACGAGGCCGCGAGAACTACTTTCGTTCAAATTCACTTTTATTTGATGAGGCAATAAGTTGAAAAGGAAGTGGAATGGTTTCGGTGATGAAAGAACCATTAACGGCACCCCTAATCACACTAATTTTTTAATATTGACAAATCAATTGTGTCATTAAACATTTTTGGCCAGAGCCAATTGGTTTTATTTTATCTTATTCCACTTTCTTGGTTACGTAATGAGCCAGTGGTCCAGTAAGTTAGTAGTGCACCTCATTGAATTTCCGGCTTCCGCTAGTGTGAGATAGATTTTCTTGAGAATTTTGAGTTATTTTAACACGGAGCCTTCAGTTAGTTATTTATTTCTGTCCCAAGGGCGTAGATAGCAACAGCAATTGATAAATGAAAATATCTGAGCCAATTTTCTCAAGTCAACTGTGCAATTTTCCGACATTTTCTGATGGAAAAAGATCTGAAAAATTCACCTGTTCAAAAATCAATCTCGTATCTCTTGTGGTTTTTGAGTTATGAATTTTTAAACGAATGATTGTCAAAATTGAATGCCAATTTTTGAAAGAGTTTTTTTCGAAATTTTCCCAAGTCAACTGGTCAGTTTTTCTACATTTTGTTGTGGAAAAAGATCTGAAAAATTCACATCTTCAGAAATCAAGCTCTTATTTATTGGAGTTTTGGAGTAATGCATTTTTAAACTAATGATTGTCAAAATTGAATATCGTCTTTGCAGCCGTGAAACCTCCTATGTGTCAATTTAGCTGAAAGTTTGATTTTGGTATCTACTGATTCGTTTTTCATGAGCGCGTATGCTCATGAAACCTCCTATCAGTTCCCGGTTTTTATAAATGTCCAATTCGGGATTTTGTATACCTCCAACGACGATATGTACTAATTTTTTTTTCCCGAAATATTCCCAAGTCAACTTGTCAATTTTCGGACATATTCTTATGGAAAAAGATCTGAAAAATACACCTGTTCAAAACCCAAGCTCTTATCTCTTGTGGTTTTTGAATTTTTGAACGAATGATTGTCAAAGTTGAATACCAATTTTTGAAACTTTTCTCGAAATTTTCCCAAATCAAGTGGCCAATTTTCCTACATTTTTTTATGGCAAAATATCTGAAAAATTCACTTATCCAAAAAAACAAGCCCGTTTCTCTTGTAGTTTTCAAGTTATGAATTTTTAAACGAATGATTGTCAAAATTGAATAGTAATTTTCAAAAGAGTTTCTCTGGAAATTTTCCCAAGTCAACGACATTTTCTTTTGGCAAAAGGTCTTTAAATTCCCTTGTTTAAAAATCAAGCTCGTATCTTCCATACTTCCATGGACGAGAATAAAAAAGAATCTTCTTATCTCTTGTAGTTTTTGAGTATGAATGTTTGTAGACCGGCTGCAGACAATTTTGACATATTATTATGTTACTGGGTCATGTGTTGCAACATTGCCATTGCCAAGTTGCAAATTGAAATAAGTTTTAAGATTCTAAGGTAGCACCACATAATGTTACATTTTCGTACTCCGAATAGTCGAGTCGGATAATGAATTAAGTTTTGCAGGGAGGTTATTACCTACCCCCTCTATCTCTATCCCCCGTATTCATCGGTTATAATGCTCGCCTTGTTATGTCGGTATAACACCCTGCGCGATTGTATATTTAAAATCAAAACAAATAGCTATTTTGGAGTTAATATTTCCATCCCATACACAGAGTGTTCGAAAACATTGATAGCAAATCAAGTCAAAGTCGCTTATTTATTGTCATGCATTTCCCATTAGAAACAATTAGTCCTAATAAGGGCACCGCACGCGGCCATAGAACCCAACAGGGTACCACTAATGGTACCATAATTCATTTCATGTGCAGTGAATTGGCATTTAAGCACTTTCTCCATTTGTAGAGTAAAATGAATGAATTTTCCACGGATTCTGGCGCTCAATGCTAATTCGGTCTTCCTTCAGAAAACTTACGTAATAAATTAATTGGTATTCTACATCTGCCCGCAGTGAAGACAGATGAATTGAAATTGCCATATGTACAGGGTGTCCTTGGTATTATTGTACAGCTGTACCTATATATTTTTATTAATTGTCTTTGACGGGTTGGTTAAATTAGGGTTCTGTGGCGAACACCAACTTTTTCCTGCAATTTTATTTTCGAATTTTTATTGTTTTTGGTTTATGTATGTTTTAAGAGAAATACACTCCGATCTAGCCATTTTTCAACAACATGTTTTCCTTATCAAAGACATTCAATTGATGATACAAATCCTGCTTCTCTTGTCGGATTTTCCATATCCCCCCACCATTCCACACACCCTCCCCTCTGTCCCCCTTTTCCGTATAATTGCCATTTTTATGGAACGCCGCGCCGCGTTCACACAGACTTTTTAAAAAGCGAAGTCACACGGAACGGACGTACATTCATACAAGTGTTCAATGTGGAAATAAAATGACTATTAAATCTCCCAAGGTCAAGTTTAAATCAATTTGTGCAACAAAATGTGTTTATTTACAAGGTTACTATCGGATAATTGTTGTAAAAGTACGACAAATTGGAAAAATGAAAAAAGTCGCTTTGTGGTGCCTATAGTTGTGACCGAACTATTTCAAGGGTATAAAGTCAATTAATACATCCAAATCTCTAAAATCACCCTTAAACAAATTATAATGTGTGTAATAGTATTCCAATTGAATTTAATCATGAATATGAATGAGCGTTATTAATATTCATCAGTTTGGGTTTGTTCTTAAAAGACAAAGCGATAAATTCACTGCCATATTAAGTGTTCAGAAAAATTCAATGTCACCTGATTGGTGTATTAATTTCAATAATATACACCGATTTTGATGAATTTTGTTTAATGTGATAGTTACATGGTTTAGATGATTGGTCTGGAAAGTTTCCGACTTAACAAACACCTGTACCCATCGTCCAACTCATCTTTAATTTGCGCAGGCGTATTGCCTTTCAAAAATAAAAATACAATGACAGCCCTATACAATCGAGTTTTTCATCATCATCACACAAACCCTGATATTATTATTCAATCCCCACTTTTCAGACTTTTCTGGTACATCGAAGTCTAGGTACCGCACCAACCCTCAAAACTCCTAGAAAATATTTTTTCTCATAATACGAATTTCTCCGTCTAGTATGCTATATGCAAATCAAGTTCAGCAACAAAGACTAAGTTATTTTCACGATTTCAATAAAAGCAGCAGTTAACCTTTTCCGCAAACTTGACAGGAAAAAATGGTTTTCATTTGAATTCAGCAAACAGTGAACGTGATTTCTGCCTTCCCCTGTGTGTTTTGAACGAGGTTTAGAATAATTTAATCTATGTTTTTTATTTTTTATTGATTTAATTTACCAAAGTAATGATGAAGGGATTAACATTAAATAACTGAAAATAGACACTTTGCACTTGAATGGTAACGTTTTATTAGCTGCCGGTTGAGAGTTATTTTAATATCTCGAAAACTATTCAAGACGATGTCTAAAAAAGGTGTGCTTTGTAGCCATCGCTGGGGGACAAATCAGAGGAACGCGGAGGCCATGCACCCAACGGCCCTCCGTAAAAAAAAAACATTCAACAGTGTATCGACAAATAATGGTCATAGATTTAAAAAAACATAACGTTTCAAAATGGCATAATGGGTGGTTTCCAAAATTCCATTTCCAAAAATTCTTCAATTTGTTTTTTATCAACATCTCAAAAAAGGCTAATCATTTTGAGGTACGCTGTATAATCCACAACAAACACTTTATTACTTTGAGAAAAAAAATATTTGGAGTAAAGGCATATAAAGTTGTACTAAGAACTAAGAACACATACAATCCAGAATAAAGATATCTATTGTACACATTTCAGTACAACTCAACCAACAAATGACACCTGTACGTGGCCGATGTCCCTACAGCATCTATTCATGTGAAATTTCATCTCACTCATTTACGTTTAGTTGAATAAATCCCTCTTTTGTAATTACGATACATGATAGTGTATCATAACAGCTCTGTGAGGTCATTTTTCAAATTGACCCCGTTAAGGCGCGCTGAATCTTGCTGTGCTCTTTATGCGGACTATGAAATTTGTACGGTATTAGGATGGGGATAAAACTAAAAAAAAAAAATTGAAACTATTTTCTATACATCTTTTATGCATATTTACCCGTTGACAAATTTAGGTGAATATTTAGGGGGCTAATAGTCCTGATAATAATCCTAATGAATAATGTCTTTAGAGGACTAATCAAATACTCAGCAGCTTTTATTCAAAATTCTCCGGCCCGACAAACCTTGTATGTCCACTAAAACTATTGCTGAGTATTTGATCATTCTTAAAAATCTATCTGAACAATAGACAATAGATCAGTCAGTTAAAGCCTTGTGTGTGAATATTTCGTAAAAAAGTATCAACAAAAACGACCCGATGTATGGACGTAAGAAACATGTGCATAAGTATAAAAAAAGTCAGATCTATGTGGGAAAAAGAGGACAGTAAGAAAGAGCATTTTTAAAGTTCGTTCTGTACTACCCTTTAAACAGGGTTCAAAATTAGTTTGTTGAACCATCCAAATAGTGGTGCCAGCCGCATAATTTTTTTTTGTCAGCGATTTCTTATAAAAATTATAACATTTCAAACAAAGGTAATTTTCTTTAATAGTTTAGATTATTCATTTTTGTGGTGAAACAGTATAAACAATAAGTCAACCTCATATTTTGTTCCATATCTGTTTTGTCAACATAAGATTATTATGGCCAGTTTTTTTGGGGATTTCTTTTGGACATAAACACAAAACGCAACAGTCTGTTAAGCATTCTCATTCTATTCAGTTCCGACAGTGAATGAGTTGAGATGGATTTCAGCAACAGTTTTATTCAGAATTATTATAATTATTGTTACGAGTTTTATTTCGCCTTATTTCATGGTTTCAATGACAATGGTATGTAACTTTTGTATTGTTACTTTCAATAGGATGGTTTATTTTCACTTTTTAGGATACTTCAAGTTATGCTGTGGGGATCTTGTTATTAGTATTGAACATGAATTCTGTTTTCTTAATTATTTATTTTTTAATCGTTTTTTTGAATTGTTCAATTTTTTGCAACAAACTAAAAATGTGTTCTAATTTTCAGGCAACAGCAAACCCCCCCATCACAACGGACATGCGCACTCAACGATCAAAGACTTGGCCGGCGCCATTTTGGGCGATGACAAAAAAGACGACGACGGTCTATGGAATAATGTCGATGCTCAAACCGCCTTTCTTGGACCCAATTTATGGGACAAAAGCTACGAAACGGATTTGAAGGTAGGTCAACTCCATTTTCATTCCACCCACCATCACACCTTTATTCGCAGTACGTCGACCTAGATGAATTCCTATCAGAAAATGGCGTCTCCATGGATGGATTAGGGTCCCACGGGACCTTAGGACCCCTGGGTGGGTCGCATCTACCCACCAAAAGGGAACGTTCTCCCAGTCCTAGTGATTGTATGAGTCCGGATACAATTAACCCTCCCAGTCCGGCAGACTCAAGTAAGTGGGGTGGATAAGCGGGAGTGTATGTATAAGGGTAGAAGGAGGCGTGGCCTCTTGAATTATCCTTCTTTTTCTCATGAGATAAAAGCCGTATATGAAAAGTAATGGGAAGGGCGAATGAGATGAAGGGCGGGTACTTGATAAAGTTGGCGAGGGTAATTTGAGAGGCGTGGCCTTTTAAATCCTTATGTAATCTGGATTTGCATGCTAGTTCAAATATACATTTTCAAATATGTAAATTGAACTTATACGCTAGCCAATGTTTTTTTAGTGTATTTCGCTTTATTGTTTTGTATATTTTTTTTAAGTTCAGTTTACACTTAAACGCCTTACTAAACTTCATAGTTAAAATTATTATTTGCTTATTTGGAACGCGACCAGTGAAAATTGCATTTGTGGATCGTCGTGTTTTTTCGGAAAATGTTATCTTCGATTTTTGGAGAGTTCTGATTGAATTCTAATCACGCACTTGTTTCATATCATGAGAGATTTTTGGAAAAAAAAATATACAGTTATCAAATGAACGAATGTAAAAATACTTATCCGCGCTGCTTTAAAAATGTGTTCCAATAATGTATTATTAACAAATAAGTAGATAATTTGGGGATGACGCAGTGAACAGGGTTGCTGGGCGGGGACAAAACACCAGGAATTCAACAGTAATACATTTTGTATGTTTTCCATTCGATTCCTACTGTTTGGTCCCTGCCCTGCTACCCTGTTAACTCCGTCATCCCGTAGTTATTGGCACACATCTTTAAAGCAGCGCAGAAGGCTCATTCTTTCTCTCTTTCGACGTGATTGAATGTCCTTCAAAACTTGCCAATTCTCGAGCAACATCAGAAACCATTTGTCAAAGTCGGGAAGCTTAGTAAGGCACCACCGTCCAGCCTCAGAACGCTCAGAAATCTACTAACGACTAAAATGCAGTTTTCTCTGAAGCCCTCTCGATGTCGTCAAGTTGTCGAGATTTCGATCCACGAACCAGGGCCTTTTCAGATGAAGAACTTAAACCGCAACCACTGATCAAAAAGTCGCGGAAACAATTCGTGCCCGACGATCTGAAAGACGACAAATATTGGGCTCGAAGGCGAAAGAACAATTTGGCAGCAAAACGCTCAAGAGATGCGAGACGGATGAAGGAGAACCAAATCGCTTTGAGGGCGGGATATTTGGAAAAGGAGGTGAGATTTTCTTGGATACTTTTAAACAAAATCCTCTACACCCTGGTGAACCATCCAAGTACTCAATTGTTTTAAATGAAAAATTGTGGAAAGATATCCTTAAGGTGATTTTATTGGGCAAGATTTCTGAAAAACTTTCTAGAAACTGTCATGACCTATTGATGTTTTAATTAAACCGTAACATTCTCTCGATCACGTTATCAATATCGCTTTTTTTTTCTTGTTCGATGACATGCTGGACAGACTTTCGCCAGTCCTATGTTGTCACTTCCTCAATTGGTTGGTCAAACAGCAGCACACAATACATCTGTAATTTTGAAAGTCTTGTTTTTTCTTCATACTTTCGCATAAACGAATTGATGATGTTCTTCTGTTGAGTCTTCCATACACGGCATATCTAATAGAAAGACTTTTGTGTATATTTACTATAATATAACAGTTCTTTCTTCATCATATTTGCTTCCAATGCATTATCTGTTAGTTTCTCTAAGAACATTGGTGTTTCTCAGTGTATAGGCATAATCCATAATCACTACTGCGTCAGCCGGAAGATATTTTACCTAAGTAGTGTAAACCTCCAAGAATTCGTTTGCAAATGTGTAAAACCCATGCATTGTCTATCCTTTTCCCATTTATTAACACTATATCTACGTTTTCAACAAGATTAAAAAAAAAATCAACCTTCTACGGTACTGGTTTCTTCCTCTCAAGAATTTTCTTCAAAAATTCAAAGTTGACGATGTGGCGATTCAACATTCAACACTATGAAAACTGAAAACTCCCTGGGTGTCGATTCTCAGAAGTGTAGTATGTGCATGATTGATCGGTGACCTATGCACCGGTGATCTCTCACATCTTACCGTATCGAATCGCCATATTTCAGAATAATTGTCTGTACTCCGGGATAATCAATGTTGCCAAGCCGTCATACCGTACCTATTTAAACAAAAAAATATTCAAGTTCAAATGGTCTATTTTCCAAACTTTTTGATGTTTGACGTTGACGTTTACACATGTTGACATTTTTTCATCATTAGGTCTGTTCGTAGAAGAATCACAAACCAGTCAGAGCCAATCAGCATTCAGCATTTGCAGTTTTCAAACTATTTCTGATTATTTTGACCAATCGATGAAGCGCTGATCGATTTGGGATTGTTCTACGAACAGACCTATTAGAAAATACCAATATCTGAATGTTCAGATTGGTGCTTTTGTAGATTTATTTGTCATGAAAAAGGGTCATAACACATTCAATTTAAAGACGTTAATTTGCCCTACCTGGTCAGTGCATGAACATGAATCTCGTTTGTCCTCATCTTCAGCCTCCTTCATGTGTCCGGTCACATTATGATGATTTACACCAATTTTATCCATTTCCAAAACTTACCGTCTAGCACAAAATTTCGGAAAATCATCACCGAAAAATAAAAAAAACTTCTGTTCCGATCTTCAGTTTGGCTCAAAACAAAACCAGGTCTCATCGAAGTAAACAAGCTACACGTGACCAGACATGGCGGAACGATTGAAGGCCGGGAAACACTTATCCGCATTTAGCCCGTTTGACGGCTTAGTGTCGGGCGTGTTCTCATTTAATCCAATGCTAAAAATACACGGAACGTGCTCGTTGTGGACTCGTTGCAGATAAGTGTGTCCCGGCCTTCAATCGGTCACATGTGTTGGTTTATTTCACGTGACCCTTCAGTCGTTACCCTTTGTGTGATCACGTGTAGTTCATTAAATCGGTGACTCTTGGTTTTGAACAGGGTAAAGAGATCATGGTATGGAGAGGAATCATCAGGAATAAAAGGCCATTCACACAAGAATCAAGAATCCACTAATTCGTTGAAAAAGTTGCGCGTAATCCACTCATAATGCAATTTTTCAAAGAATTGGTGGATTGGCTCAAAGTAACTTTTGTGCGAGCGGGATTGGGAGATTTGGTAAAACGGAGATTCGCCAGATTGGTAATGACGATCACGTCGTGACGCCAGCGCCTCTGTTGGAAATTCCGTTTCTCCAAATACCCGAAACTTCGATGAAGTTTATCTTTCGCAGTAAAATATACCTTACGCAGGCGTAATAATCTGCTGTCATGCGACCTAACCTGAAAAGTTTCTACAAAACGGTACATACCCTCAAAACTCGTTCCCTCAGATTAATAAACAGGAATTTATTAATCTGAGCTCGTTCCCTTCTCCTTGTAGAATAATTGTTGTTTTTTCATGAGTAATAACAACAGAAGGGTGTATCTAATTTTTATCACCAAATACCCGGCGCATAAAAGGGTGTCTTGACAGTGCAACTACCCCCACCTCCAAATCTCTCAATATCGAAATACCCAAGTCTCCCAATACCGCTCGCACAAAAGGCACCTTTTGTGGAATGACTGGAATGGACAATTTGCATACATTTTCAAATGACTTGAAATTTTATATACGTATTCTAGAAAATATTTGAAAGTCATCAGCGAAAAAATTTTGCCGAAATACCCAAAAATAAACTAAATAAATGAGAAAGAAAATGCAAATTTTACTGTTTGATCGAAAACGGGTTGGGGCCAATTCACCCTCTCGAGAGAGACCAAGTCATTACAGTCAATACGCCAGACAGAGACAAGTAATGTATTCTGTGCATTGACTTATAACCAAGGAATTCTGTGACGTTGTGGATGTTGATTGGCACTCTTTAATCGGTGATTACTATGTAGTAATCACCGATTAAGAGCGCCATTATTAATGTTTATAGCGGTCGATTTTTCAAATATCAATGGCATCAGAACTTACTTATCCTTATATTTTTCATATTTCCAAAAACTGTGCAAATTTTCCATGGTGTAGAATGGCACATAACAGCCACACGGCGCCAAAAGCCGTTGTAGCTTGACAGTTTAATGTCAAAATTGTCAAACGAAAACTTGTGTTTTGAATCTTTGAATATTTTTGAACGGACGAAACTTTTTTTTATATTGTTACTGTGAGAAACTGAATAATCCGATTGTGATATGTTTCAAAATCAAGAATGTTGTAGGTATAGGTCCACACTTGGTCGGCAAACTAAAAAAAAAACAATAAATTACCATTAATTTCGCAAATGAGACCAATAAACACGTATTTTGAACAAAGTTTTGTAAATTTCCATTGTGTTAATGCGAATAAATCGATTCCAAATAAGAACAATAATATCTAATTCATCGACGATATATGCAAAAATATATTGAGCTTCCCCCTGCTCCCACACGTTAACTTAACGTGTACGGTTGGCCATGGTTACGCTGTTATCAAATGGAACATTTCCATTAGTAAACAATAAAATTCCCTCTTATGCTGTATCTTACAGGTTATCTTTACGTGTACTGTGTACGTTTCGCCATGGTTACGCTGTGTATGGAACATAACGTATACCTACGTTATCTTAACGTAAATGATACAGCACAGGGCACAGTAGTTTACAAATAGTTCCTTGGGAAAAATTGTATTTCTGTCTTCAGTCATAAAAAAATCAAAAAAAATACCTACTGTTTGTTCAATGCTTTCCTGCGGTTACGTCACAGTATTTGACGTTTGTCAGTATGTTGTAGATTGATCGCTCTATACGTGACATTTGTCAAATTGATCAGAACCATAGACAAATTAACTTTGTCTATGATCAGAACCACCCTCGTCCAGACATACGTGAAATTTTTGTAAATGTGTACGAGAGAGACAGAAGATTATGACGTAACCGCAGAAAAGCATTGGACAAACAGTACGTAATTTCTCTTACATGTGTCAATCATCAATACCGACACTTTTTTAAATATGACGTTTTAAATGAAAATGTTCGACATTTAAGTACCTGACCGAGTTCAAAGCACAACTGAATCATTACATTTTTCCATAGACGGCCTGAGAGTACCTATTTGTTCGATTCGAATGACACCTGCTCTATCTCTTAGCAACCGTTTTTCACTTATGACGTTTTTCCAGACATAAATAAGTGTATTTTTCATTCTCTATTCCCAACTAAAAAACTCGTTTTTTGGTTTTTGACTTTCTTCGAAACCCATCGAAGGATCAAATGAATAGGGACCTATACATACCCTGGAAAGACATAATTTTTGTTCAGGGATTATCAGGAACAAAGCACAGAACAGAGACTAAGAAAACTAACAAAACGTCTGAAAGTAAAACCAAAGCCTAGGAGATATTGATGTCATGTCAATTCATCTAGGAATACAGTGTTGCCAGGTTGCTGTTTGCAAATTTTCCATGGTCATTTCTTTGAATATATATGATAAAATATTGAATTTTCTTGAAGTGGTACTTTATTTTTATTGAGCCGTCTATCTATAGGGTGAGACAAAAGTTTCTAACATGGAATAAATTCATCAAATGACGTTTTTTTTCGAAAATATATAAGTATATATGCTCGGAAACGTCGATTAGTATTTTGATATTTCGATATTTTGCTTAGCTTCAAAGATATCGGAAAAAGTTACAGGGCAAAGATGTTCTAAAATATATTCTCACCCTGGATATCGAGTTTCAAGAAAAAATTCTATTTTTCATTTTTATAATTTCTTCAGATTAAATCAATTACCTAATAAAAATTATGACTTTCCACAACCTTCAAAATTGTTTCTGAGACGCCATGATAGATAGCATTCTATTGGACTGGAGTCAAATGTTTATTTTTCATGGAAATTAAATAAACTCGTTAATGGAAAAAAATGTGGAATTTTTTCATAAAACTTGGAAGAACACTTTTTCCCAGTAATTTTTTTCGATATCTGACGCGAAGCAAAATATCGAGAATTGACCCTGTTTGCGAAGACGTGGTATAGGCAGGCTTTTAAAGTTCAAATTTCTGTAAGATCTCATAAAAAGTGTGGCTCATCAATCTGTATGACGGTACAAAATGTTGAATCCCGACTTCCTAAAATAAAGAAAATACAGGGGTGTATTCATCTTAAATGCGACACACTGTATAACATTTGGGACACCCTGTCTAAAATAATTTTCCTTCATCAAAAAGAGCGAAATTTGAAGTGACTGATATCAGACGCGTTCGATCATATTTCTGAAAAAAACCTTTCTTTGATTTACTGAATTCATTCCAAGTTAGACTCATCCCGTATAATGTAAGGTTTACATTTAATCTTTTTTCGAATTGGAACTGTTAAGTTTCCGCTTGGCAAACGGGAATCATATCTTTCCATTTACATTGAATTTGTGTTCAAAGTCACGCTTACGCCAAATTCAAGCGGAAATTTGACAGTTCCACTTCGAAATGAGATTCAATGTAAACCAGGCATCATGTGAGTGAAATAAAATTTTCGATTATTGAATTAGATTTTGTAGACATCACACATTTCCTGGGAAGTGAATCAGATTGGGCCATATTATAATTCCTAGGTATGATCTGATATGGGATGTCAGATCAGATCAGATCACGCTCGGCTAAAATTACTACAAACAAACTAATTATTGAATTAACTTCCCAAAAGTTTCACAAGCTATAATACGTTTTTATTTTTCCAGAATGTTGGTCTACGCCAAGAATTAGAACGACTGAAGAAAGAAAACCTGATGCTACAAAACAAATTGTCCAAATACGAGGACGTGTAGGTGGAGAAAAATGTCGGATTCCGTAAATCGTACAGTGTAGAAACAAATCGTCAGCGTGACGCGTAGTGAAAAAAATCAAGGCCGCCGTGCGCCGTCATTTTGATAATGACGGCGCCACGTCATCGAATACCTCCCACTTGGCGGAGATATTGTTTGACATAAGACAAAATGGTTCCTTGAAACGTAAAATTAACAAAAATTCTACCAAACATTTGTAAATACAACATAAACATTCAGTAGTCATCTTTTAGAGGCATAGTTGATATAGACAGGCAGAATTTTGTTTTATTCATTTTTTTTTGGTGACGGAAAATTGTTTGGAGAACCAGGATCGGCCTTCTGCTTCGGGAAAGCGTTTTATGGAAATTCTTCATTGATTGTCTGTTTAGATTTGATTTTAAATAATTTTTCCGAGTGGATGCCGTATCGTCATTTTCCATAAATTTTCCGTTTGGGCTGAATACATTCTATATTAGAATGAGCCATCAATCCAAACCATTTTCCGCCATTCTCGTTACTTAGATTGTTATTTGTTTTTATGTTTATAATATAGTTTATTTTTCTTCTTTACGTTATAAGTCTTACATAGGCACCCATCGCCCCTCTATTTTAACGTTATAAGATAACGTTGCGTTACCGTTACGGCGCGATAGGTGTCTATTTGTCCGTAGTAATTTCCGTAGTGATTTATTCCGATGCTCACGTGAAGTGTTACAGGCAAAGAACGGCACTAAAACTAGTTAAATTATTATTTCGGTGTTTTCTTGTGGATTTTGTCTATAAGAATTGCCTTTAGTAGTGTCAATCAAACATTAAATGATGGTAGAACGATAAAAAGGCTGAAGTAATGATATTAAGCTCGTAAGATGGCGCAAGAAAATGCACAAAAGTTGTTATGGAGAGTACTCAATAATGTAGTTGACACTTATTAACAAAAAAAATGGCATTTCGGTGTCACACTGCCAAGATTTTAGAGCATTTTTAGGTACTCCGTTGTTGAGCTTTTACCCATGTTGTTTGCGTGGCTTCGTCCGCCATTTTGCTTATTAAAACTGACAAAATGGCGGCCTACGTTCTTCAAATCCATGTGATAATAAAACCCGACGTTACCATACTGTTTAAGTGCAAAAGTTTATATAAAAATGTTTTATATGAAGTTAACGAATGCCTAAATGCCTTAACTTCTGTGTTAAATACGACGTTTCGTATTTTTGTTATTAATGCGGTTGTGTGGCCGCTTAACGGGGGTCTAAACTGAGTTTCAGAGAACAAATGTTACGCTGTAGAATGAATATTTTGTAGAATATTTAAAAACGTTGAAACTGTAATTACTGCTGAAGTGAGCATTAAACAACGTGAAAAATGCCGTCAGGTGTTTTATTTTATACCCAATCAGCAATCATCCAATGCGTTCCAAATACGTAACTCACAATCAACTTCACCAATGCTTGAACCTCTGTGGTTGTTGTTTTAGGATTCACCTATTTTAACCACTATCGCAAAAATTTCTGATATGCTAGAGATTCTTCTGTTGTTGTCGGATCCTATCAATACCAAAGTCTACTGAATCAATCAAATATAATATCCTAGATCATAACGTGTCGCATCGGCGGGACAGGGCTCGACGTGCTGACTGAAGAGCATGCACGCGTACTTTGAGAGTGCGGCAAGTTATGTTTATTCAGTAAACTTTGTCAATATCAACTTTTACTCCGACTTCACACATGGAAGCCAACTTTGGCGGATTTGGTTTCATGTTCATAGTGGTTAGTGGTGTCCAACCATATTAGCGGAGGATTAGCAAAATTTCAATCCAATATTCAGCTTCAACAATTCTTCTTCTCTATTCACGCCCACACGTGACAGTTTGAAAAATGACAATAATTATTGTCATTATACCCACTCTAACAATATATGCTCCAATAATATTTTGTCAATTCGGACATTGAAAGAATCTTTAGTTTGGGCCAACATTGGCTCCCATTTTGGATCTGAGATTGACCAATAAGTTGGACCAACGTGTATAGAACCACTTGGATTTTACTTGGTCAGTACTGGGCCCATAGGACGAACGTTGTTTGTTGGGGTCAACGTTTGGACCAGCTTGACTGGTTCGTGATGCCGTTCAATGCGTCCACACATTGGTTGAGGATTGGTGCAATTTCAGAGGTAATAATATGTGAGTATTATTAGATATTATCTTTTGCTATTAAGAAGACATCCATGTGGACATCAACGACTCTTCCTTCTTTTTCAAGTCAACAATGCAACGCCAGAGACTAAAAATAGCTTGTAAACCTTAATGCCATGCATCAGCGGTTGCATTTTGGTTTTTGTGTTCCTTTGAATCAATGGATTTCACACTTTCACAGTACTGTGAAATCTACTGGATTCAATTCCCAGAATTCGAGAAATTTGTCATTCTTACATACAAGAAATTTTGCTCCTTTGATCCAATCGACTGCTTGAACTATAGTGAGAATGTGCGCGTGATTGTGTGGACGGCAACACAAGTATCTCTGTCTTGTGCCCAAAATGGACCAGTTCTTCTGATATTGTCTTGGAAACTTGGAAACCCAGTCCTTAGCAGTTTTCTGAAAATAGTTTAAATTCTGGTCAGTTTTAATTTTTTTGCGATATGTATCTGAATCAAGAACCTCTTCGCCAACACTGGTTTAAAGGTTTATGAATCTTATCAGACCCTCTAAAACGTCTCAAAAGCAAGGCGATAAGTTTCTAAATTGGTCTTACAACAGAAATCTAAACACTTTCATGAAAAGCATTGGTGTCCTCCTTGATTACTTATACCTATACTTTCAATACTCTGTGAACTCAAAACTGTACAAGTAAGTTCTCGTGTCTTTCACGCCATGCTATTCTGAATGTATATAGTTTGAGAGCCAAATCACCCAATCCTCATCCGCTATTTTGTTTACTTTTGAGTATTAAACTGACTTTCTTCTTATCAAATTTCCTTGTCCCAGTTTGTTTATTACATTATTAAATAAATATAAAAGAATTGATAAAAGTTATGTACTGTTTTGATAATGTTTCTTTTTTTGAGGCGGAATACGGATATGTTTTTCTAAACAACTTTTCTCGATAATTACTTACCTGATATCTTTTAAAACAAAGTTACTCATGTCAATTTCTTCTGAGTCAGTTCCAAACCAGCTTGTATATCAATTAATTTCGCTCATTTTTTCAACATCCTGGTTTTAGACCAAGGCAAACTAAACTTTTATTTTTTTTAAATGGAACTTCCTGTATGTAGGAGAAAAAGGAGATCATTTTTCCCATCTCGTACGATCATGTTGATATGAGCATTTTATGATATGAGGTTTGTCTTAACTTATAATAAAGGAATGGGCAGGGTTGGATGAGTCGACCGGGCAACCGGGCAAACAAACTGCAAAAACTCTATATCTTACGCGTTCATGCTACTAAGCGTGGTATGTGGAAGAAACAAGCGCACGCGAACTATTCAACAAAATTCGAACAAAATTGAAAAGTCAGATACTCGCATGAGAGATGCAATAGCAGCTCGTGTAAAATTGCAATTGACATCAAAATTTCTGGCTTCATGCAGGGGATTCGTTTGCATCTTTAGGCAGTATAATAGAGGGTGGCCCATCGAAAACGAAACGATATTGTATTCAATGTCATACAGGATGTCCGGATATTCAACCGACGACGGTTAGTTGAGAGGTGATAGACATTTTTTTTTAATCTTGAGATGTGGACATACAGCCTTGAAGTGCTCAGTTTTCAAGATACGGGGTGTCAAACTTACATTTTTCCATTCGTTTTTTGTCAAATATTCCTCATCAAGACGACACAGCGATACGGAATCAAGCATAGGAGGGTTTTTTATGACGATGAATTCAAATTCATTCACGGTTATGATATCACGAGTAGAGGGCGCCACTTACGGCACATTGAGCTTTTTTTGAATTGTCCAGATTGGTGCATCGATATGAATATTGAAAAAATCGATTCAATAACTTTTTTCACTTAAAGAAGATGTACTTTGTTCAAGTTTCTATAGTCTCGTTTTCGAGATAGCCCAAATTGAAAATTCCAAAGCAACAGAAATTGGAAAAAAAATAATGAAAAGATAATCAGTACTCCCATAAGAATTAATGTCAGGATCAAAGAAAAGATCTTCAACATACCCAATTTTCAAAATATTTTCATACGTCTAATTACTTTTTTGCAGTTCTTTAAATAAAATTATGCATTCACACAAATTCAGTGTTTTCGGAAGTTTTGTTTTGTTATTTTAAACTTTCATGCCTAATATTTTGATAATTGGGTATCTTAAATTTCAATGATGGCTATCTCGAAAACCGTTACCTCCAGGGACTTGAAAAGAGTACACCTATTTTGACAAAAACAGGTTGTTGAATCGATTTTTCAATAATCGCGTTGATGCATCAAACTGGAAAAAAGTTTTGATAATCTAGATGAGCTCGATGTGTCCCCTACTATAGTGATATCAAAACCGTTGATGAATTTGAATTTCTCGTCCTAAAAGCCCCCCTATGCGTAACTTCGTATCGATGTGTCGTCTTGAATAGTTGACAAAAATGAAATGAAAACTTAAAATTTTGACACCCTGTCTCTAAAACTAGGTAAGCAATTTAGGGCTCTCTATCCTCATCTCTAGTTTCACAAAAATGTCAGGTCTATCACCTCTTGACCGTTGTCGGTTGAATATCCGGACACCCTGTATAAAAATAACGACACATTTGGGACAAAGGCGAATGAGCAAACCCTTTTCTGCAATCCCTTGGGCAGGGTGAAACTCACCTCTGAAATCTTAAATGGAAAAGGGAGGGTAGAATGATACCTTATTTTGAAGCCCCTTTGACCCTGTTAACAACTGCCGAGTTTCAAGCCTCTGCTGTCATTTCTGTTGATATGACAGCGTGTCAAAAAAAAGTGTTTGATTTGTTTTATTCAATAAATAATAACCCGCAAGAGTTGACTTCTCCAAATTCAAAGGATATGATGAGGGACAGAAGATCTTCAGAATGAGCTATTACTCAATCCATTTGACGAGGATGTGTTTAACCAACGAAAAAAAATTGGGAGAAATAACTCTCGTCAAAAAGAATAAGTGATAGCTCATCTTGAAGATTTTCTGTCCATCATCATAGCCTCTTAGTTTGGAAACGGTAATTCTTGCGGGAAATTATTGGGTGATTTTCTAGTTCCATAGACACGGATCCAGACTGCTTGATTTTTCCAAAATTGTAGATTTTTTTACTATTGGGAAGAAATATCAAGTAAAATATATTTTTGGAAAGCTCAGAGGTAGCCTATTCAAAATAATCAAAAATATACAGGGTGTCCCATTGAAAAAAACATATATTTGTGTTATATCTCCGAATCCGTTACTCCGAGAAAAAATCTGAATACACCACTGGATTCTACGCAAAAAAACTCAATAAAAATGCGTTTTAACTTTTTATCCAAATTATCTTACTTATATGAAAGCTGAGATACCATCAGGGGTGCCTGAAAATGGACAGTCTCCAATTTCGTCCTGATGTATATCAAAAACGTGAGCTATGAGAATTTGTTTGTGACATCGTTCGATTTTCGAAAAAGTAGCATCGCGATAACGGCATCTTTCTATCATCACTTATAAGGGAGATACAATGCAATGACAATGAAAATGGGACACCCAGTACATAATAATATACTTGCGTGAGTTGTGATATTGATGATTGAAATAAAATAACGAAAATGTACTCAATGGTTTTGTTTTTTCACAGTAAAATTTTAAGAATCTGTATTTAATTTTTGTACGTAAAACAGAGCCGGATGATAGGAATTGCCAGGGCCGGTTTGTCCGGGCACATCCAACCCTGTGGGAGGCGATCAAAATTGAAAAAGGACTCATATAAACTACTCAACAAAACGAACGGTACACCCGAAATTTTCGCCTATGTTTGGACACTCATACTCTTTTAACGAATCGATGAAAAAATATGCGGTTTGCACCACGATGTAGAGCATTTATTTGCGGTTTATGCGGATGGTTGAAAAAATGAATTTCCTCAAAAACATCTTTCATACAGGGTGGTACAAAAAGTACTGTAAATTTTCATTTTATTTACTGTCCCCCAATTTCCACAGAGATTTTTTTGAGCTTTTTTTCGATATGCCCAAGTGTTTGTTACGTCCATACCTCGGGACATTTTTGGAATTTTCGTGATATCTTCTTTAGTTTTCGAAATATCGACTTTTTTTCAAAATTATGAACGTAGGGCTTTGAATGTCTTTTCTGCTAATTCTGCTTAGTTTACAACTGACAATGTTATGGCATAGATCTATTGTTTAGCTGTCTTTCTGATGACTTATTGGATACTCAGCAATATTTTCAGTATACAGGGTGTGCCAAAGAATTTTGATCATAAGTAAAGCACTTTTTAGTTATTTTGTCAGGTTTTCTTGAAAATTATTATGTCGGGGATGCTGTATTAATTTCTAATCGACTTTGGAGTGATGTTCAATGTGATTTACCGAAACGGTTTTGATAATTTTGCTGGACTTTCAGTTTTCGAAAAGTCGTTATCATTAATCTAACCTGTTCAAATATCTTTCCCATTCAAAATTTTGAGCACATTTTGTTACAAAATTTTATTAATGACCTTTTTTTTCAACATTTTATTTGTACTGCGCCAAAAAGAATTTTAAAAATGATAATCGGAAGTGGCTAGAAAAATTTAGCACAAAATGTCATAGCGATTTTTTTTATTGGTAGGTGCGATACATTTTTCGATCACTCTAAAAACTCTAAAAATTATGATAAAAATACAGGAGAAAAAAAATCCTCCAAAAATATCACATCAAAACATTTATTTATATCTAACTTTTTTTTCGAGCACCCTATACAATCAAACAAACTTGCATTTTTGGAAAAACACCATGCATGAAGTCATTAATAAAATTTTGTAACAAAATGTGCTCAAAATTTCGAATGGGAAAGATATTTGAACAGGTAAGATAAATGATAACTTGACTTTTCGAAAACTGAAAGTCCAGCAAAATTATCAAAACCGTTTCGATAAATCACATTGAACATCACTCCAAAGTCGATTAGAATTCAATTCAGCATCCCCGACATAATAATTTTCAAGAAAACCTGACAAAATACCTAAAAAGTGCTTTACTTATGATCAAAATTCTTTGGCACACCCTGTATACTGAGAATATTGCTGAGAATCCAATAAGTCATCAGAAAGACAGCTAAACAATAGATCTATGCCATAACATTGTCAGTTGTAAACTATTAATTAGCAGAAAAGCCATTCAAAGCCCTACGCACGTGTCATAATTTTGAAAAAAAGTCGATATTTCAAAAACGAAAGAAGATATCAAGAAAATATCAAAAATGTCCCGAGGTATGGACGTAACAAACACTTGGGCATATCGAAAAAAAGCTCAAAAAAATCTCTGTGGAAATGGGGGGACAATAAAGAAAATGAAAATTTACAGTACTTTTCTTACCACCCTGTATAAAAGATGTTTTTGAGGAAATTAATTTTTTGAACCATCCGCATAAACCGCAAAGAAATGCTCTACATCGTGGTGCAAACCGCATATTTTTTCATCGATTCGTTAAAAAAGTACGAGTGTCCAAACATAGGCGAAAATTTCGGGTGTACCGTTCGTTTTGTTGAGTAGTTTAGTTGGGCCATTTTCAAGCGAAATAGAAAAAAGTATTGAAAAACCAACCGACCCATAAAACATCACTTATTCTTGAACACAATAATCACACGCTTTAAATACAATTATTTGTTATTATACCATACCAGGGTGGTCAAGTTTTGCAAACACGACCTTCACACAGTTTTATCAAATGGAACACCCTGTATATCATATTTCCATCTTAAAGATATATCATTAGCTTTCTAAAAACACCATACATCATACCTTTCTGATCAATAGTTTTTTCGGAAATCACCCGCGAATACAAAGTTTCCTCATTTTACTACACATTATCACCCAGTTTATAAAACTATAGGTGGCCATGCATGAAACCATGACAACATCAGGAGTTAATTGATTAATTAATTAGCAATTAATTAATTAATTGATTAAATTAACAAGTGGGTATCCAAAAGTTTTCTTTTTAATTCAAAGTATTTTGCTTGATTATACCACCGAACAAGTAACAAAGAAGGCTCACTCTTCACACTATTGTGTAGCAGCATCAAAAGACAGCCCGCCGAGCCATTCGGGAGCACGCATCGTTTTCGAAGCACAGAACACGTGCCCGATATCTAAAAATCACATGTTAACAGCGTTTCTCATAGCATTTTATAATAAAAATGCTCATAGTAAGTGATAAAGTCGGTCATTGAACTGGCATTCTCGGACCGGGTGGACGGGGTATGGTGTTGGGAACTCCTCGAGTCGGGTTCGAGCGCTTGACAGATTCAAGATTTACTTAAAATCTTGGATTTCACTTACAAGTGTTATTCTTAGTAACTTTTCTGAATGACGTTCTTACTACAGTCATTTGGTGCGGAAATCTTCCGGGAGTTTTGAAAATTGGTGATTTTACAGATTTTAATGTGCCCTTTCCAAATATCAACTTTGCCCCCTTAAAGAATGGTACCTACAAGGTTGACAATATCTCTTTTCCGACTCATTTCACGATGAAAACATGTAATTTACAAAATGAAACTTTGGAAAATTGTCTACAATTTATGTAATCATTTTTTTTTTTTTTTGTATAATGAATAGTTGTGACTTAGGACTTTAGGAGCACCGCAAATCTTAGTTCAACATCCGTTTTGACCAAAAAACTTATTTTCACACCACCTTGAGGTAGAGTGTGCAACGCCTTTTTTTGTAATCGTATCTCCTACCAGTGGACCTCACAATTTGATCAAGTGTTACGATAGTTCATTGTCTTTAGTACCGATCAAAACTTCACAGACCGAAATATTTTCCACATCATCCGCTATGGGATTATAAGCTTCATCGCAATCCTTTTCGTTTTTGTTTACATCATACTGTGACAAAAACATGGTGAATGCGCAGGCCACCACATTGTGTAGAATTGTTAGGAATCGATTGGCTTCTGGTACATTCTAGCAAGGCTAGATGGCGTCGAACATTCTTCGCTTTTCTAAAAATATCTGGATTGTTCTCTCAATCCTGGCGAGGGTATATAATGAGATCCGTCATTTCAAGGTTCAAGCAGTTAGTTCAGTTCCGAATACGTCGTGAAATATAAATCGTAAAACATAAATAAGCTGTGATTTTGTTTGTGAATAGTGAGTTCTGTACATAGTGACTTGTAAAATAAACTATTTAAAGCTGAACAGTGTTTTCTATAGCGAAACTCGTTACAATACGTTTGCTCGAAAATAGTTTCCGTTTCTTCCTTCTCCATTGCAAGAGAGCCAGGAAGAAAGGGATACCCTATTTTCGAGCAAACGTATATGAAATCAAAAATGAAGAGGATTGCGATTAGACTTAATTATAATCCCATACCGGAATATTTCGGTCTGTGAAGTTTCGATTGGTATAACTGAAGACTATAAATGACCTCGTAACACTTGTTCAATGAACAGCGAAACGGAGGAGAGTGACACATTTCGGTAGTTGGTAGGTTCACTGGGGATACCACGATTAGAAAAACCAATACCTCCTAGAAAACAAGGCCAAAGTGCTGGCCGTGTGACGTCATCAATGTAGGCCCAAATGTTTATCCTTGGGATATAGTCGGAGAGCCCGGTCGATTTATATACCTTCAAGCCCTTACTGATTCTAATGTAGTATAACCGATTCATCATGAAAGCATATCCCCCAAAGGCCAACACTGCCTGCGCAAATCCTGCCGGAAGCAATTTATGTTAATTAATCTTCAGATGCGTTTTTTCCGATAACAACCTATTCTTCCTTGCCGCTTCAAAACTGCAGTGTAGTGTGCAATTAGATGAATACTTTTAGAAAATCTCACGGTGCCGGGTCGTAACTTGCCGCAACCCTACTCACCGCGGCCAAAAAGAGGATGAAAAAAGGAGTTATGTACCTTTTCCTTCTTGACGAAAAAATCTATTACAAAAATTATAGATAGGAACTAGACGAATAAGAAAAACCAACGGTGCCGAGTCTCAGGTTGCCGGAAATAATCGGCACCGTAGATCAAAGCGCGCGCAAAAGTTATCTATTTCTTGATTTTGTTCTTGACTATATCAAACTTATCACTCCACAAACCTGTTATTAGTCGCCCCAAAGAGACTACTGTAATACAATAACATATATTGAATACGTTGATTCATGTTGGGGAAAAGCGGGAAATGGGAGAAGGTTGATTAGGGTGCCTAATTTGTCAATGTGGAAACAAAATCTGGTTGAACATTTTATTTAATTTAAACTGAATAACTTCTATTGAAAACGATAATTCGAAACATTTGCGAAGACAATAATTGCGAAGACACTCTGTACCTCAAATATATTCCGCTTCCGAGTCGGAACTACTCTGCGAGTCATCCACATCATCGCAAACCTCATTTAAATCATCTTCGGGAGAATCGAGTACTGACAAAGAGATGGAGGAGCAGGAGCTAGTGGATATGATAAACAAACTTCCATGTCAATTTTTTTTTCGAGTGCAATTCCAATTTGCGACTTCTTGAGGCAATCAGATGCGAAATTCAGAATAGGAGTACGTTTGATTGGTTTGTCGAAACGTATGTCATCAATTTCGCAATCTTCCACGAACTGTTTTTTTTTGTGTTTCCGTGTTCGTTGATGCTCAGCAAAAAATCAGCAACGGTGGATGCTGCTTCTCTACCGGTGACGATATTGCATAAACCAGATGACTCGATAGTCGAATTGAAAGGATTAATGTGACTTTTCATGCTTTCGATAATACGTTGCAGAGCTTTCCCATCTTTTTCAAGTCTGGCTTTCTGAATTTCATATGAAACGTCATCTTTTCGAGTGATTCCCACAGTCTCTAGCAACTTAAATGACAGTTGTTCGCATGCTATGACTGAGGGCCTATCGCTGCCTCGCGGATATTGAATTTGTAAAATGCGTAATGCCCGTCAGAGAATTTCCAGCATCTGCATTCACAGTCTGCTCTAGAGTCAGGTCTATAGGAGCTCGAGCAAAATTTCCCTTGGTTCTCTTGATGCCGAAAGCTCCCCTTAAAAATTGGCGAATCAGATCTGACTCTGTCAACTGGAGATTCAACAAATCGGAAACGTAACTAATCGACCATCTAGCGTAATTGGGCTGGTTTAATATAAAGAACAAATTACTCATCTCGTAAATGGAATCCACATACAATTCAAAGTCACTGGAACGGATACTTCTTGAAAAGCGGAAGAAGGATTCGACCATTTGCACGTACTGCATGTAAAAGCGTCTTACCGTGATCTCCATTCAAAGTGGAGTTACAAAACATCTTGTATTTTGTTAACACATCTTTCAGATTAGGTAAAATGTCAGGTATTCCTCGGGGTTCGCAAGGTTTGCTCATCGTCGCCTCTATATCAGCGACCAACAATGTTTCATCGACAAGACTTTCTTCCATAAATCTTTCGAAGTGAAGAAATCGCAGTGCTCCTGCTATGTACGGATGGATTCGCTTGCAACGATTGAAATGTTTACCTTCCAGAAAAGGGTTCATCGAGCCTTCGGCTAAGACTTCTGAAGCTACTAATATTTCAGCGATTCCTGAACCATCTATGTACTTCCCTAATGCTTTGAAGAATGTCATTTGCAAGTGGAATCCTCCGAGATTGATGAAAACGTGGTCAAATTTGGGGCTCTCAGACATTTGTATTTGCTTTG
Source organism: Orchestes rusci (assembly GCA_958502075.1). Taxonomy (NCBI): domain Eukaryota; kingdom Metazoa; phylum Arthropoda; class Insecta; order Coleoptera; family Curculionidae; genus Orchestes; species Orchestes rusci. Next base: position 14,094,548 of record OY293311.1, read on the forward strand.
CCATTTAGCGATCGCTATAGATCATACGTGCAGATGATTTGAGGTTGATGGCAGTCTTCGGCGATTTGAGATGATTGGATGAGAGTCTCGCGGACAACCGAATATGATGTCGGTGAAGAATTGATTGGAGCAAGATACTGGACATTCTGCATTTCGCTCTTATCTACTACCATGCAGGAAGAGAATCCTATCCACATAGCCGAGTTTTGAATACGTGACAAACTAACATCCCAAAACAGATCTTTAATCATAGCATTCTCTCTCGAAAAGATGCATGTTTTTACACCTTTTTCAATTTGGTTTAGCGATAAGATTGACATCCTTGCAAGTGGCTTTCTGTAATGTGGTTGCACTTCGCGCTGTACCTCTTCGAATTTGCGCCTCTTACGAGAAACTTTGTAATTATCATTGTCTTTGTTACTCTGAGATTTTTTCGGTAAAGAACTGCCAGGCAGAAGATCAAGAGGAATGCCATTTGGTTCAAGTTCAGAGCCATTTCCTGATTCGTCTTGTAAGGCATCGTCGGGCAAAGGGTCTTCAGGAATACACTGATATATTATTCCAACTGTATCATGCAAAGTTTCCTTACCATTGACTGTGTCGACGAATCGATCAAAATTATCAAAAGCCACGTGCGTGCACAATCCTGAGGAAAGGGAGATACATGTAGGTATAAGTGTATTTTTTTCATAGCCAGTGTATGTCATTTCCGTCTCCAACTCTTCGATAGCGTTATACGAAAGGCAGTGACCATATTTGTTCAATATGGTAACAACTTTTCTGCTGCTAGTCAGGGATTTCATAGTTAGGCCGAGCATCATTTGTTTCGATGGTCTAACACGCCCATTCGTTACTATATAGATTATATCACTACACAATGACTGTATAAACTATATAAAAACTATATATAAACTGTATAAACCTCACCTTTTACACGAAAAATCCGTTCGCGTGCGCCTCTTTGGTCTACGATGCCGAGTATTTCCGGCAACGTGAAAGTCGGCACCGTTCGTTTTTTTTAATCTTCTAGTTCCTATCTATAATTTTCGTTATAGGTTTTCTCGGCAAGGAGGAAAAGGTACATAGCTCCTTTTTTCATCCTCTTTCTGGCCACGGTGCCTAGGGTTGCGGCAAGTTACGACCCGGCACCGTGAGATTTTCTCATAGTATTCATCAAATTGCACACTCCACTGCAGTTTTGAAGCGGCAAGGGTGAAAAGGTTGTTATCGGAAAAAACGCATCTGAAGATTAATTAACATAAATTGCTTCCGGCAGGATTTGCACAGGCACCGTTGGCGTTTGAGGGATATGCTTTCATTAATCGGTTTTGTTACATTAGAATCGGTAAGGGCTTCAAGGTATATAAATCGACCGGGCTCTTAGACTAATACACAATGATCATTTCCAGAACAGTTGACTTTGACAGCAGCTAAGTGACAAATAAATTGTCATTTCAAAACTTTTAAAAGTGTGTGTTATGATTTTTTGATAATAATGTTGGGCTCATGACGAGCCTAACAGGCTCGAGTGTCTGTGGGCAATTGAAAGGGGTCTTCTCGATCAACAGATTTGATATACCTGCCTCCAGTGAAGAGCATAAACTATACTCGCTCTCTATTTACTGTATGTGCGGTGCGTGAGCTCCGGACTGGTCTTTGTATGTTTGAAAAACGTTTTCTAGTAAGTAAGTAGCACAAATTTTCCGTCGGAGGAAGACCTGGACATCTTGCATTCACTGAATCTTCTTTTTTTACTACCCTCACCTGATATCTTGCCTGATATATAACCGACGGAAAAACCGACACCAGTATTCAGCATAAAAATGCGCTGCAAAATCTGCTTTCTTTGTGTGTGTAGCCTTCATCGCTCAAAAATCATCAAAACTGAAAGACATTTGGATTGTTTTGACAAGAACATACACAAACATGATTGTTTGGTTTGCCAGGCCTGGCCTACAATAAGGACACGGAAATATGATGAATTGATATGGGCCTACATAGGTGACGTCACACCCAAAAATTCTGAGAGCACTTACTCCTTATTATCTAGGAGTTGTTGGAAAAACGCGCAACACCAATACCTCCTAGAAAACACACTCTTCCCCAAGCAGGTGGTGTGAAAAACTTGTTTTTTAGCCAAAACGCATGTTGATCCCAACACCCGACTTTGCGGCGTTTTTTTTTTTTTTTTTTTTTTTTTTTCATGGGATCCGGCCCAAGGGTGGAGAATCTGAAACCAGACACCCTATGATCCGAGACCATAGGGTAGTGTGGGGTTCGCCCACTAAACTCCACCCACGCATTAGGACGTCAGGGATAAACCCTTTAGTGTCCCAATCTCTCACTTAATTTTTAGCTCTTTGGTACCGGGTTACCTTCCGAAGGCCTCTTGGTCACAGGGTAGGATCGCGGCAAAACTCGTCCTACCCGTGTGTCTCCGCACTAGTGGTTACGAAAAAGAAAAGAAAATAAAATAAAAAGGGGTAAAAATCTGGAGCCACTACCAGAGGTGAATACACGGTTGCGACGCGTTTGTCCTAACTCCGCTCTCGCTGCGGTGAATTCTAGACCGCTGTCTAGTTGTTTTGAGCAGCCTTAAAGGCTTGCACTCTTTTCTTGACTTCTGCGTCGACACGAGACTCAAACGCAGCTTGGGCTCTCTTTGACCAAAAAGCGTATGCTTTTGTCTTCTCTTCCCCTTTTTTGGGGTTCGTTCTGCCCATATACGATGGGCAGCCACGCCAGCTTGCGGGGTGGCCTTTCGCCCCGCAAACCACGCAGCTCGCGTTGCGTTCACCGCTAGCGAGTCTCTCGAGCGTGCAGTCTCTGCTGCTGTGTGCACCGGCACACTTGACGCAGCGATGTGCATGACGACACCTGCTTTGGGTGACTTTGCGGCGCTCACACTTTTTTCACTTTGGGATCTCTTTATTCATAAGTTATTGCAATACAAGATACAATATGACTCAAGGTTTATCTATCTACATTATGTAGAACTATTTACAAGTTTATATTTAATTTAACTGAATGTGATGAACTTAACCTAACTTAAAACTACTTAACCTATTGAACAAAATGTTTTGGTTTACTTAACAAAGATTTCCTGATATTTTATTCTTCTTGCGCATCTTCAGTCGTCATTCTATATTCTCTCTCCTGGGAGTATATATCTCCTCTCCTTACCCCCTAACAAAGGTAGTGGAAGTTGGTGCGTATTTTTTATCAGTTGACAGTGGTGATTTGTAGCGCTTTCAAAGTATTTATTGTTCAGTTTGTTGATATGTTCTGTCAATGATTCAATTTCCATGTCTCTCCTGATATCAACATTTCTTATAAACCAGGGGGCCCCAGTAATTATCCTCAGGCATTTACTTTGGAAGGATTCGAGTTTTTGCATTTGATTTTCCGTGATTGTGGACCATGTAGGTGAGCCATAGGTCAAGATTGGTCTAATCATCATTTTATATATGCTTAGTTTTAATCTTAGGTCCAATTTGCTTCTGCTGTTGATTATTGGGTACAGCTTTCTTAGTTGTCCCATTGCTTTTCCTCTAGAGTTTGTCACATTATGATGCCACTTCATCTTTTTGTCAAATATGAGTCCTAGGTAGATTACTTTATTTTGCCATTCTACAGGTGTTCCCTCGACTTTGACGGGTTTCGGAAGTTTTTTCCTCCTGTGATCCATTATGATTGCTTGTGTTTTTTTGTGGGTTTATTTTGATCCTCCATTGATTCATCCATTCTGTGATTTCGTCTGTGTGTTTCTGTAACTTTTTCGTGATTGCTTCTACTTTTGCTGAGGTGGCCATAATTGCAGTGTCATCTGCAAATAAAGCAAGTTGTGTTTCATCATTCTTCGGTATATCAGCCGTATATATATTGAATAAGGTTGGTGAGAGTGCAGAACCTTGTGGGACACCTGTTGAGATTGTTCCCGTTCTGGATCTTATTCCCTGGTATTTAATTCGGAATGTCCTGTTTGTTAAAAATGAATCTGTTATTTTGGTCAGGTGTTCTGGGATTGATGCCCTCTTCATTTTAACGATGAGTGCTTTGTGCCATACTTTATCGAAGGCTTTAGAAATATCAAAAAGTATGGCCCCTGTTTTTCTTCCTTTGCCGAAACCTCTCCTTATTGTATTGGCGATCCTGGTAGTTTGGTGAATTGTTGATTTATTTTTCCTGAAACCCATTTGTTCTTCTGGGATGATGTTATTTTCTTCCAGATAGTAGGTTATTTCCTCCTGTATGATTTTATCGGCGATTTTGCTCAAATGACTTGTCAGGCTGATAGGTCTTAGATTTTCAGGCTTGTTAGCTGGTTTACCCGCTTTTTTAATAACGATGACATCAGCATTTTTCCACATTGTTGGGTAATGTTGCAGATTCATTATTGCTTGTATTATTTTCCTTATTTCTTCTATCTTGTTTTTTGGTAACTTTTTCAGCTCCATGTTCGTTATTTTATCTGGACCGGGTGCTTTTTTCACTTTTGAGTATTTTATTATTTGTAAAATGGTCTCAGTTTGGATTTCTGTTATTTTGTCCCCTTCTTGTGTCGGTCTTTCCGAATTATATTCTTTCTCAATTTGATCCATCTGTTTTTGACTTGGTGTTGGTGTGCCATTTTAGGAAAACTGTTCCTCGAAAAATTCTACCAATAAATTTATATTTTCTGTTAGATCCGTAGCTGTTTTATTATTGTAAGTGATTTGTGAGAGTTTAGTTTTGGCTGGTTTTGTGATTCTACTAGACATTTTCCAAACTGACTCCTTCATATCATTAATTTCTTCTAACTGTTTTTGCCAGTTATTATTATTAAGCTCGTTCAATTTTCCTTGGATTTTCCTGGTTAGTCTGTTGGCCTGATTTTTAATTTTTGGATCCCCTGATTCTTTGGCTTTTTTAAGAAGTTTATTTCTTTTTCTAATTTCTCCCTTAATTATCGGAGGTAACGTTAGAAATTTCCTAGCTTTATATTCTTTTGTTGTTGTGGCCTCCATGGACGCTTTTCTTATTTCTTCTGTTAATTCAACAACAGCTTGATCCAACTCTTCTATTGTTTCCATGTTGTTGATCGAGTTTTGTTTTTCTAATATTTTGTTATACTGTACCCAGTTTGTGAATGAATGTGTCACATAGTTGGAGTTTTTGTGTTTTGGATCGCCCAAGTCCAAAATCACTGGTAGATGGTCAGATCCTAAGTCATCTATAACTTGTATATTCATTTGGACTGTTATTCCTTGTATCAAGAAGAAGTCTAGAATTTCTGCATTACCGTTATTTCCCCAGGGAATCCTTGTCGCCTCATCTATTTTCTCACCTGTTCCCATTTGCACTAGTATGGTTGTTGTTTCTATGGGTTCGTTTTTCATTGTTTTTAGTTGCATGTGTTTTATAGATTTTTTGATCAAAATCATTGTACCTCCTGCTGGACCATTCTTTCTGTCATCTCTATACGAGCTATAGTTGGGTATGTTGAAGCGAATCATGGGTTTAAGGAACGTTTCTTGAATAAGAGCGATGTCTATTTCATACTCCTCCATAAATCTTTGAAGATCTCTTGTTTTATGTTGGATACTATTTGCATTCCATGTGACCATCCTCATAAATTTTGGACCTTTATTTTCTGCCATTCACTCTTTTTGTTTTGAATACGGTCCTCTTTGTTCTTGTTTGTAGATTTGAGATTGAATTTTTCATTTCTTTCATCTGTTCCATTATGAGGAATAGTGTAGAATCAATGCTGTTATTACTAGTTTGTTGCGTCTGTAGATGATTGGTTGCATTTGTTGGTTGTGATTGGCTTTCTGTACTTTGCGATTGTGATTGTATTTCTTCAATATTTCTCCACGGGTTCTTTTTCGTGGTTGTAGTTTGTGGTTTGTTGTTCGGGTGCGCAGGACAACCCTTGAATGAAGCCGGGTGTTGCCCCTCACAGTTTGCACATTTTGGTTTTTGGTTTACACTTTTTGTGCAATTTGCAGTTAGATGATCACCAATGCATTTTACACATTTCGGGGGGACGTGGCATTGGAAGGAGGCGTGTCCGAATTGCTGACACCTATGACACTGTTGGGTTTGATTTTTCTTCCGTTGAGCCTCAAATTTGACCGAGAGAAGTAAAATTTCGTTTTCATTATAAATTTCCTTTGATTTCTCATTCCTTGGTAATAGTATTAGTACCAATGGCATTGGAATTTTGTTTCTGTCTTTATCTATCCTAAACCATCTATTTATTTTAATCGGTTCATAGCCTTTTTCTTTTAATGCTTCCTCAATTTCGTCTGTGTTGATATTTGTTGGAACACCACGTGCCACTACTTGGTATAGCTTTTCCTCTTTTAGTTGATATGTATAATATGGTATATTATGCTTTGTCATGTAGGCAGTCATTTTTCGGTGATTTTCGACGCTTTCTACAATGAATCTGATTCCTTCTTTAACCATTTTGGCAGAAGTGAAGTTAATTTTGTTTTCTTTCATCGCCGCCGTGATTCGATTGTATTTTTCAGTGTTTGTCATAATAATAGGTGGTGGTCTTTCTGGCTTTTTGGTTATTTCCTTCTCCTCTATGTCAGAAGCAGCTGAAGAATCCGCATCAATAATTGACTCTGATGACGAAGAGTTGATGATTCTAGGCCTTTTATTGGGTCTTTTTATTTTCCTGTTTACTTCAGGATTCTCTGTTTCCATGGTTTCTTCCTGATTCATTTGTTCCGTGTGATTGAATTCTTGATCTGGGTCATTTTGCAAGCTTTCAAATCTGTTGCTAGTTGTAATACGATTGTTTATTTGTTGTTTGGATGACTTACTTGCGATTTGTTTCCCTTTTGGTTTTTTTGATTCATTTTTTGCGTCTTCCGATTTAGTCAGGTCAACTAGATTGAGTATTGTCTTTGTCATCCCTTCGTTCTGAGTCTTCCAAAAGTCTTGGATTTCATTTTGTTGTTTATGAAGGTCCTCGATAGTTTTTTTCAGCATAATTATTATGTTGATCAACTCCTCATTGTATTTGTTTTTCAGATCATTCTCACTTATGTCACTGGGCGCACTCATTTCGGTGTCTTTGAAAACCCGCACTATACCGTCACTTTGCACTGATAACTGATATTATCCTTTTCGGTCACTACGGTTTTATCGCGATTTGAAACCTTTTACCGAACTTTTTTCCTCCTTTGCGGCGCTCGTACGTCAAAACTATTCAATCTACGAAAAAAAATTAAATGTGGAATGTACTAGTACATAACTCCATCTATCGGCAGAATTTGTCAATCTTAGGATGGCATTCCCATCAATCTAATGAAAGACTTCTACCATTTGGTCGCCATAGTGTCTTCAACGAGTTCGTGGATAATCCTCCCGGGAAAGCAAAAAAGGAAAATCTTGAAACTGTTTCCTCAGTCTGACCATGACCAATCCATATACGTTTCGTCCTACTAGGACTCATCAGTATGGCTATATGGGTCCAAGTCAGACTGAAGAGAACAGTTTCAAGCATGGAGAAATAATAAAAAAAGAGAGTTACTGATTATATGGTACACTTTGGAGACAGTGTTACGCTGGCGCCACCCTTGGCTACACGAGAAACTAACAGTCTTGGCGGGCTTTTTGAAACCTACATTTTGTATTGTTCTTTGTTTCACATCAAAGTACCTATCATGTGATATGCGACTTGTTTGCCTGGAGGATGCTAAATATTTCAAAAAAAATACAAATATGATAATATGAATGATTTCACATCTGAGTGGCATCGCATGGTGCCACTGGAATGTGAAATCATTCTTACTATCTTTGTTGGAGGTCAAGTAAGCAGCATGCTTCCTGGCTGAAAGTCGCACCTCGCATGCTACTTCGATGTGAAACAAAAAACAATCCGTGTTCATCTAACAAGATTTTGCACTTTTCTGATGGATTTTGTGTAAAAATAAATTTTAGTTCAAATTCAACAATAGCTACCTGAGAAAAGTGCAACATTCTTTTTAAAATAAAGAACCAATGTTTTTTTTTCTTTATTGTAAACATATTTTCTATAAAATAAAGTATTTAAATAAAACAAGTCTAGTGTCGAAAAAATGTATTGAGAGTAAATTAATAAACAAATAAAAATCCCTTCACTTGAAAAATAGGAACAGTTTCTTACCCTATAAATGGTTATTACAAAGAAAACAATTCTTACCTCGTAAATAAGTATCACAAAAAAAATTTTAGTTGATGAGAAAAACATATCGAAAACTATTAACAAAACATCTCATTTGAACCCTACTAATACTATAGGTATATACATCTCCATAATTTGGCACAAAAAGAGTTAATTGCTATAGGTACATCTACGTAAACTTGGTTCATCCACAGAATCTACTAATATTCCACATCCATTCCATATATCACAGAATAGGAACCTGAAAATATCAAAAAGGGAAATTGGACAAAATTTCAATCTTGTTTCCTAATTTTTGTTGATAATCTTTAGTTTATATAATAATGTACATAATATTAACAAACTACAAGTGATTATCATTTCTCAGCTTGAAAATTACACAACTGATTATAGTCGCAGTGTTAAGAATCAATATACATCATTATTTGACAAGCTATTCCAAAATATTTTTTGACAAAAATAAGATAAATTAAAGACTGCTGTGTATTTATTTGAAATGTAATTGAAATTGAGTCCTGAGCAAGCAGCCCAATTATTGAGAAACAAATCATTGCTGCTTTACCAAGAACAAATGAAAAAAACTAAATAGGGACCAATAAAGCTTATGTACGACTATTACCATTCGCCATTCTTAATTCATTTCAATCACTAATCAAATGAATAAGTTTTTCCGTTACCTTGTTGGTTTTTTACATATTTGCATGTAGGTATATCTAGAGGCACCATGAGATTCAAATAACCCATCATAGCTGTCTCTTCCGTCCATAGCACTAGCGCAAATATACAAATAAGCATAAGCATTTATACTTGATGCAAGTTAGTCAGTTTTGATAAACTTTCGGCACTTAACTAAGTAATAGTGAGTATCTAGTAGTATCAAGTATTACTCAAAAGTCAAAAATATTTTTTATGAAAGGAAGAAGCCGGAAGCAGGGTTAAGTGTTGTGTGTTGTTATGTTATGACTGATTATTGATTGACGGTTGACGGAACCAAGGTAACGACATTAGAATTTTTGATATGTTGCTTTCTCTTTCCACCAAACAGGTTCTGGCATAGGAATAGAGATAGATATATAAAAGTATGATATTTAATATCATACTTTGATATTTCTTGATGGTCAGTTTAGTTCTAATTTTCGTCACGATGCGCTATGCGCTACAGGAACACGGTTTCGGTCCTCACGATTAAATCCGTTGGTCTCATTTTTTTATATTGTCTCTGGTTTCAAGTTCAAGTTCAAGCGAGTTCGCGTCTAGCTGACAAGTAAATGAAATGTGACATAACGCCATCTATCGGCAGAATTTGTCAATCTTAGGATGGAATTCCCATCAATCTAATGAAAGACTTCTATCAACCATCATGGTAGACTGACTTAGACCCACAGCCATACTGATGAGTCCTAGTAGGACGAAATGTATATGGATTGGTCATAGGAGACTGAGGAAACAGTTTCAAGATTTTCCTTTTTTGCTTTCCCGGGAGGATTATCCACGAACTCGTTGTAGACACTATGGCGACCAAAGTTTTTTTGTGTTAAAATAATTGGAGATTTCGAGTAATAATAATTGACGACCAGGTATATTTATTATTTAGTGAACTTTTTTCGTTGTAGATAATGAAAATATTATAGGTATCTAGCAGGGTGAGTCTGTAAAGAGTGCACATTTCAACATGGTGAATAGAGTGTGGTGGGATAATTACTTTTTGTAAATGAACATGTCGTGCGTAAACTATTTGTTTTGTTTTTTTTCAAGTTGATTTTCCATTTTTCTTGGAGATTGAAATAATTGAGTTTTTCACATTGATTTTTATTTTTTAACTCAAAACGACGCATAGAAGAAGAAAAACTAAAATTTCCTTTTTTTTTATCAAAATTGAACGGAAAATCAAAAAATGATTTTTACTTTGTGAAAACTAGAAGTCGTACCACTTTTTTCTTCAATGAACGAAATATGAATCGCTCTAGGTCCAGTCCTGGAAAAGTTGAACTCAAATGAATTTCTCAAGCGGATACACTTCCTGAAAGTTTGAACAAAATCACTTGAGGCGTTTCGAATCTACAGACAAAAAATCGAAATCGAATCTTCCTCAGCTTTCAACACTTTATTTTTTCAACGCGAGACGTTTGTGGAAACATGTTGATTCATAAATAATAAAGTACCATAGGTACTCTATTCACCATGTCATGTCGAAAAAAACACTTTTTCTGACTCACCTTATAGACAAAGAAAACCAATCAGGAGAACGCTTTGGTATAACAAATAATCCATCATATCATATTGAAATACCACCTAATCTACATAATATTATTTTCTATTCATACAATACGCTCATAATACAAAGAAAACCAATGAGCTAGTAAAGGAAGAGGAACCGATACTCTCCGACGTGACCCGAGCGCTTAACAGAAATTGCAGGCTGTAGACGCGAGTGCTTGAAACTGTTCTCTTCAAACTAAGAGACAAAACGCACCAAGCGCTAGTATGTAAGTTAAGTCAAAATCCGTCTCACACGCGATTCACTTACTACTGGAAGAGGCCCCAGTTTGTTCGTATTTTTATTTTCTTTTTCTTTTATTTTTCGTAGCCTTTAGAGATCTGACTGCGCAGGTAGGAATCGGGTTTTTGGCATTCCTACCTGTATTTCTAGATGCCTTCCGGAAGGTAACCCGGTACCAAAGAAGTCAAATTAAGTTAAAAGACTGGGACACTTAAGGGATTATCCGTGACGTCCTAATGCGGAGGAGAGGTTTAGTGGGTAAAACCCCACACTACCCTATGGTCTCGGACCATAGGGTGTCTGGTTTCAGATTCCTCTCCTTGGGGCCGGAAACCCTGAACAAAAAAAAAAAAAAAAACTGTTCTCTTCAGTCTGACTTAGACCCATAGCCATACTGATGAGTCCTAGTAGGACGAAACGTATATGGATTGGTCATGGTCAGACTGAGGAAACAGTTTCAAGATTTTCCTTTTTAAAAAAAAATTAATACATAAATAGTAGAAAATTTTCTATAGTTTCATTTTGTATATACATGTTTTTATCGTGAAATGAGTCGGAAAAGAGATATTCCCCCTTATGCTGTATCCCACACGTTAGCTTGACGTGTACGTTTCACCATGGCTACACTGTTAATAAATAGAACATAATTTCCATTAGTAAATAATTATAACGTATATTAACGTAAATGATACAGCATAGGGGAGGTTGTCAAAACACTGCTTCTAGGTACCATTCTTCGAATATCGCGGCAAAAATACGAGAAGGCAAAGCTGAAATTCTGAAGGAGCACATCGAAATCTACAACTTCCTCAAGCCGCATTGAGATCCCTTCCTTTCAACCAAATTTTCTTCATTCTTTTGAATCTTGTGCGTCTCTAGGTTAAAGTTATCATACTAGACATTTTTGTAACTATCTTGGCTCTTCGACCAACCTCAACACCTCTCAGGGAATCCATCGAGTCAACTTTTGGGAGAGTCAAGAGAGCTTCACTAGTCAATAAAAAGATAAGGTGTTTTTTTATTATCTTTTTGATTTCTTGGATCTGCCAAGTATTATGTTATCAAGCTCAAAGTTACTCCGGAGAATGAAGAACTCGCAGTACCAGCTACAAATCACAAGATTGTATCGCTTATTACCATGAGAGGCTTCTCCTAAAAACAGATGATCGGCGACACCAGGTTCAGAATGATGAGGCAATACTGAAGAAATAATAAAATCCGACACAAAAGGGCAGAAAACATTTTTCTTAAAAAATATATTACATTCATAAAAGAAAATCCACTCTTCACTTTCCGGTCTTCTCCATGTTACGACATCCTAAAACCGTAATAAATTAGATATATTTACTCTACTACAATAATTGCGAAACTTACCCTTCAATAAGAGTCGCACGCATCTCCTGTGTAATTTTGCTAGGCTCAGCTTCATTAAGCCTGAACACCGACTCTAGTACTGCCAATTCAGTTGCCGTTGTGTCCATTCCGGTAAATGCACACCAATCGTTAACCACGACTCCTGCCCCTAGTACTGAACTACCGCAGTTGACTGTGCCAGCCTAATCGAAACAAATAAACGACTTTTTGCGATCAACAACATTGACTTACCACCAAAGGTACTTGAAGAAGAGATGACAGCTCCTCTTGGTCTTGTATACTTGTGCTGGGGTGCACCAATGCTCCGCGGTTATTGAGCACAGAGTACGATCCCACCAAAACATTTCCTGCAATTGTATGACGGAAAACTTCCACGCCTAGAGTGTCTGCTATAATTTCCTCTGTCTCCTGTTATCAGAATCATAACAAGTCGCAAATGTGAATATGCTGGCTTACTCTATCCAAATCTGGATGCACCAATGCTACGTAATCATTACAAGCTATCACGTTCCCTAATGCCGATAATCGCTCTTCAACTCTTTGGACTTTTACGGAATCAGGAAGAGCGTTCCTAAGGTGTTGTAGTTCTTGGTCGAATGTGCTGCTGGGGACTAGAAGTCCATTTTTATTTCCGACACACATGCGGCCTATTATTCGACAACCTGCCAAAGAGGCATGGACAACGGGGATTGTGTCGATTAGTTCTGATTCGAATGTGCTGAAATAGAAATGCGAGTTCAATTAACTCTGTACTTCGAACGTACGGAGTACAGAGTGAAGTAAAGTATGCTATATTTTGTAAGCTAAGCTTGTAAGCGATTCGGCAACGTAGCGTAGTGAAATTGAATGTACCTCACGCATTATGCCTTTGAACACCAATTCAATGTAGATGTTGGCATATGATTCCCGTTTGCCAAGTGGAAATTTGACAGTTCCACTTACTTAACCCCTTATTTCCACATGCCATATGATACCATCTACATTGAATTTGGCATAACCGTTAGGCAAGCGGAAATTTGTCACTTTCACTTCGAAGAAAAAAAATGTGTAGGTGTCTTTTTGGATCTGGCAAAGGCCTTCGACACCGTGTCACACACAAAATTGCTAAAAGTGCTGGAGCACTATGGTATTAGAGGCGTTGTATTGAGGACATTTCAGAGCTATTTGGAGGACAGAATTCAGCAAGTCAGGATAAAGAACACTTTAAGTGAAGGTGAAAAAATCAATCTAGGTATCCCACAGGGCACTGTTTTGGGGCCACACCTCTCTATAATCTACATTAATTTATTATTGAATAGTCAGATACAGGGATTAATTATATCATATTATGCTGATAACACAGCTCTTATATTTGCTGATGATACCTGGGAAGCAGTTAAAGCTAAATCAGAAGTTGGCATCGGGGAAGGATTGGCTGTATTTTAACGAGTTATCACTTAATATAGAAAAATCAAAGTATATTGCATTCTCCCTCACAAATGTAAACAGACCAAACTTTAGCTCCTTTCAGTTACCTAGAACAGGACATACAGTTAATGAAGTGAGTGATGTTAAATACCTGAGTGTGATAATTGATAAACATTTGAAATGGGGCAATCATGTAACTGGTTTAGTGGTGAAAACAAGAAGGCTTGTATACAAATTTTATGAAATACAGAAATTCATGAACAAAAAACTACTGCTATCAATCTACAAAGCATTGGTTGAATCTATTTTACAGTATGCAATAGTTGTGTGGGGTGGACTGTATATCAATGCACTCGAGCCTCTAAATACAGTGCAAAATTACATATTGAAGATTATCTTTCAAAAAGAAAAACGTTTTCCCACTGATCAGCTTTATAATGAAGACATACTGAATATTGGAATGATGTATTTCTACAACATATGTCTTTTTGTATACCAAAATGAAAACTTACAAAATAAATGTGAACACAGATACCGGACTAGGCAAATATCAAACCAAAATTTAGTAATCCCCGGGGCAATCCCCTTCTATTGAAAAGATGGTAATCAGAGATTTGCTACAAGTTTAGGACCAAAGATATTCAATACTCTACCATATAATGAAAAGAATATATCTACTTTTAAAAATTTTGCCAAAAAGTGTAAGCCAGTTATTTTTAAGAACTATAGAACTTATCTCAGTTTAATATGATTCTCAGCTTTTTGTTACTGTTTAATTTTAATTGTTATGGGATTCTTGTATGTGTGTGCAGGTGGTAGAATATACTTTCTAGGGTTTTTATAGGTTTGTATAGTTAAATTCCTGGTTAAATTGCTAGATGTGAGTGACCAATGTGATTTTATTTTATTTACTTTTTTTTTGCTCATACAGGTCGTTTGTGACCTAGGTGCAATAATCATCTTGAAGGTATCATAAGAGAACAGTTATTAACTTAATTACAGATTCTTGTATATAATGTTATTTTTGTTGAATAAATTTGAATTTGAATTTGAATTTGAAGTGGTGAAGTCCAATAGGTTTGTTCTTTATCCTCCAGTAGTACACACGAATTTACACTTTTCTACACTGCGGCGTTTGATACGCGGTTATTGCAAACAGTGTAGCGTGTTTGTCCTTCAGTGTAGGATGCACATAACGGCACTAGCACTAGTTACACCAGCTCAAGAGGAGGTGTAACAAGTGTAGTGAAGTGTGGGTCGCCTATTTCGTGTAATCTCTTAACAAAAATAAAACAAAATGTAGTGAAAAATCAGTGTGGATAAAATGATTGTCGGTTTTTTAGGTTAGAATATCTGCACTAGTTGTACCTCGAGATGTACTAACGCGTTTGGTGAATTTCGTCATATTATAACCTAGAAATCCGACAAACATTTCACAAACACCGATAGATCTTTCCACACTGATTTTCCAATCCAAATGTTCTTTATCTTTATTTTAGGTTAGGTTTACAGAAGCTTTGTTAACAAAATACACGAAATGGGCTCCCCACCGTATTCTACACTACACTTGCTACATCTCCCCTTGACCTGGTGTAACTAGTGTAGTAATGTGCATCTTGCACTGATATAACAAACACGCTACACTGGTTGCAATAACCGCGGTACAAACGCCGCAGTGTAAGTAGCCTAGTTTATACCGACAACTTGGTCCGCGGACCAAGTACCAAATTCGGACTATATCCGAACCAAATATTTGGTTCGAATGGTGTAAACTGTTGCGGACTAAGCTGGTCCGCTCTTGGTTCGGTACTCGCCAGCAAATGTACCGAACTAAATTTGGTTCGATCTGGCTCAAAATTTTGAGGTTATGTTGATTGTTATTATTGTGAATTGTGTTTGTTCTGAGTTTCTAAGGCAATCTGAGCATTCTGAGCGCACTTACTCATGTTTTTTTTGGTTACGAATTGTGTTGATGAATAATTTCGACTTGTTTTTGACATTTGACGAATTGCGGGCGTACACATTTAGTTCACGCGTTGCAAGACGGTGTAAACGGGCAGGAAGCAAGAATTGGTCCTACCGTACTATCCCCACCAGCTTGGTCCTATCGGACCGCACTAAACGAGTTATCGATGTAAACTAGGCTAGTGTAAATTCGTGTGAACTAATGGAGAATAACAAACAACAAACAACTATTGCTTACCGACATGACATTCCTGACATTCAGTCGACTCCTGCGCAGTGATTCGAGGTCTATTTTCTATTTTTAGTATTTTTTATTTTTCCAATTCAGTTATTAAATAATAAATATAATATTACTATGTACCGAAGGACCGTTAACTCATGAGTTATAGTTTTTGATTAAGAATGCATTTTTAAGTAAGAAAACTACTCAAAACCACGATAATAATACCTAATAGGTTGAAATCTCATAAAAATGTGAATTAAAACCCAAAACCAAAAAACATGTGCCCCATAACTAGAGCATTTTGTATACATTTCACAATAGTTTGAAATCCTAGATGAGCCAATTTATTGAGTATAGATATATCATGCACCTTACACGCTCCTCAATCCACAATCAAGATATAACATCCACAAATATTGCACAATATTAAAACCTCGATTAAAACCAAACAAACCTGTAAAAAATCTCCGATCCTCCAATACTAGCCAGACAATATGCGTTGGTTAATTTGGCGAAAACACCGATTTCGTTTTTACTCTCAAAATGGGTTCTCACTGCCATTTTCACAAAAAAATACTTGCTTTTTTTTAGACAAACTTTTTAAAGATATTTTTACGCCTCACGCTGTTTTGATCTTATTTAAATTATAACCTCACTTAATTGAGTGAGTCAACCATATACCTTAGGTGAGTGGAGTCAACGCGGCTGGATGTAGCTCCCGCCATCGATTTTTAAAATCAAGGCTCCCATGCACAAACCACAGTGTTGCCGTATCTCTGTCTGTAAAAGTTGTGTTGCTCGGATTGTTAGGGAGAGTGGGGAACATGCTGATTGTTTATGTTTATGATGGGGTTATTTTGATGTTTAAAATTTGTGTCTTGCATCTTGCACTTACATCTCATCAGAATATTCATAAATACAATTAAATACCTAGATACCATTCCGTTTTGATCATAGGTCTATAATGGATAGTTTGTGAAAAATCATTTTCAACCAATGAAAACCTGAACCGACATTGCAAAAATCATTTAAAGACGAAAATACTAAAGCATCCTCAGGCGAGTATTGTGCCGTGACTACTTCACCACAAGACTGGCAATAAAAAACACATTTCAGGATATTCTTTTGTGTGAAACATATATGAGACTTTTTTTTTATTAATTGCAGATCCAAAATTTCAATATCATCAAAAGTTGGTGTATGTTCTATATGTTCAATCCACTTATTAGTTGCAATTAGAATGGTTGCAGAAGAAACATCATACACGGGGTGGGTCAAAAAATATAGAAATTGATGAAGGTATAACAACAGTAAATTACCTATCACTTATTTCAAAAAAATCCGTAAAATGTCGTGAAAAAAAGTTGTCTAGAACTAAAAGTTATGCCTGAATATTAAAGTTGTGACGTAGGTACTGTTTTTTTTTAAATCATCTTCAATTATCATTGCCTCAAGAAATTGTGACATTCATAATTAAATTGATCAAAATCAAATCAGCTTCGTATAACTTTTTTCAAATTCAAGCATTTTTGTGAAATCCACTCAGATTTTCATTTTTTTAGGAAATCACATAGTTCATATTCGTTGCAATGCAACAATATTGAACAAAACTTTGAATTTCCGCAAAAGATCTCGTTAACATGGTAAACTATCAATAATCATAATGTAGGTAGGTATATACCAATAAACTATCTTATACAAAGTGCAATTTTTGTATTTGATACCATTATACCTACCTGAGTTTATAATTTAATACAGACCAAAATAATCTAGGGCGCTTTGTTTTGGTAATAAGGCAAAACTCTAGATTCTGTACACCTTTTCTTTATAACGTTTTGCTGTATTTTTTTGAATAAGCGTATAGGTAGGTACATTACTCTTGTACAATTTTTATATTTTTTGACCCACCGTGTATGATGTTTGACTTACAACCATTCTGATTGCATCTAATAAGTTTATCGGCTATGCATCATCTTTTCTTGATATTTGAATTTTGGTTTTGCAATAATTAATAAAAAAAAATTCATATTATGTTTTACACAAAAAAATATCCTGAAATGTCTTTTTTATTGCCAGAGGATGCTTTAGTATTTTCGTCTTCAAAATGATTCTTGCAATGTCGGTTCAGGTTTTAAAAATAAAATAAAATAAAATATTCGTTTATTTAGCAAATATGCTACATACATAAACATTCCAATAAAACAATATAGCTTAGATAAAATAAGTTAAAAATAAATAGAGCAATAATAAAATATACATATACGATTACAACAAAATAGTCTCATTTCTTAAAATTTCATTACTTCATATTCACGAGCTAACTTCTTGAATAAAAATAGATTATGACAGTCTTTCAATTCTTTTGGTAAAGAGTTAAACTCATAGAGCCCCTTCATTGGTTGAAAATGTCTTCACAAACAGCACAATTATATTTTACTATCCATTATAGACCCATGATCAAAACGGATTGGTATCGCGGAAGAATGAGGCTCGGTATTTAAATGTATTTATGAATATTCTGATGAGATTTAAGTGCAAGATGCAAGACACAAATTTTAAACATCAAAATAACCCCATAAACATAAACATAAAGATACAGCCTCCCTACCCTCCCTAACAAACTACAATCTGCAATCCCAACTCCCAACAGTCCCAACTTTTACAGACAGAGATACGGCAAACGGCAACACTGTGGTTAGTGCATGAGCCATTTTAAAAGTCGATGACGGGAGCTACATCCAGCCGCGAGTGTCGATTCTCGAGACTTGTTTCTTTTTTGGGAGTGACTACTGCACTCAGCACTGTCTAGACAGATTCCCAATAAAAATTGCTGCACTGTCCAACATTCGCAGTGCGTTGTCGAGCTAGACGGAACACGGAACGGAACCGCAAGATACCGACAGTGCGGGAAGATAAATTGCTGCGCTGTCTATGAGGTCAGTGAGAGACAGTGATTATCTACATACAGCATGATTTTCTAAAGGAAGAAATAGGCGCAATAAAAATAAGACAAACATTTCCCATCAACATGGGTCCGAAAAAGCGTCGTTTCGTAGATCAATGTGTTTGAATCTGAAAGTTTAATTTCTATTTTTGTTAAAAAATAATTAGATACTTGTCGAATAGTCTAATAATGGAAGTCTTTTGGAACAGGTTACTTATTATAATTGGATATTATTTTTTTAATTCCCTCCAGAGTTGAGAGAAAGTTGAATATGTATAAATTTTTTAGTTTTATTGAGCAATTGCTAATTATATTAATACATATACTTAATTACCAAATATTTCCAGCACGTCAATTTTGTTCGTATTAACAACATACATTTTTTACCGTTTAATTTCAAGTTTGAGTTTCATGCAATGACAATAAGATGAGTGTTTTATATTGTTTTTGATCTTATAGTTGAAAAATAATTTTTTTCAAGAAACAGAATAGCCGAAAATTATGAAGACTATTACTAGACTGCAGCAAAACAACCAGTGAATGAATTCTATGATGTAATTCAAAATTCACTTTTTACACTCTCACTTGACTTTCTTCCCCGAAAACTCATTCGGTGCGTGGTGCGTGCAAAGACGGTCAATATGTGACAGGTTCAATCAGGATAGATTTACCATGGCAAAACGTTACAAAGGTAGATGTGAGAAAGGGCTATTGGGAAACTATTGTTGATAGTGTTGGTTCCTCATACATGAGAGAAAGTTAGGTATGAAGAATTTTAAAGGAAACCGCTTTATCATATGACGAAAAATTTGCCTAAATATTCTTTAATTTAGGTATGCCTACTATTTATTTTAAGTTTAGTGGTATTACTTTTTCCAATGGAAAATGTTTTTTCTAACCACTATATTTGCTTCAGCGAAAAATAATATCACAAGTCTTGTGTTTTGGGTTCTCATAAGGATTTTTTTTTACTTTTGCATACATATATATTAAATTACCTTAACATCAAATTCATTGAATGGCATATTTTTCAAATGTTAACGAATATCCCGATAACAGATATATTCTAAGAAAACTGGAATAAACCTGTATCACAGAATTATTTTCTACTCAAAAAACCTCAAACAAAACCCACTAAAAGAAATAGGTACTGATATATCTACGATTTTTTTATTTATTGCTGATTGAATGATACTTGCATCCTTTTTGAATAATTGAATAAATTTTGAAGCGCATAACTTTTTCAAATTGTTTTCAAAGTGTTCCAAATCACGAAATGTATTGCCCACTTTAATGGCTATAGGAACTTATCAAGCGGTAAATCGCGATAATCTCCATATTTTGGAGATTATTTCGCTTTACAAAACATGAATAACATTTATAGGAAATAAAAGGAAATTGTGAACAAACCGAAGCTGGAATTTCGAATTTAACTTTTTTTAGGTTATATTTATATTATATTCATCGTGAACTTGACAACAAGGCATTGCGCTTGTTGGACAGTGCAGCAATTACTATTGGGAATCTGTCTAGACAGTGCGCTAGTCACTTCCTTCTTTTTTTTCATACTGTCGGATGTCAAATAACAGTCAAAAGGGGATCCAGAATAGGCGACGTTGCCAAGCCTAGTTTACACCGATAACTCGTTTACTTCGGTCCGATAGGACCAAGTGGGTGGGGATAGTACGGTAGGACCAATGCTTGAATCTCGTCCGTTCACACCGTCTTGCAACGCGTGAAGTAAATGAGTACGCGCGCAATTCATCAAACGTCAACAACAAGATGAAATTATTCATCAACACAATGGGGTCGTTGCACTATATGAAAATTAGAGCTGATTTTGTGTAGAATATATAACTGTGGGTTTGTTAATAGAATGGGTGACATGAATTGGCCAAAATAATGCACAACATTTGAACTAGGCCTCTTTGAAATAAATAACTCCATCAACCTGGGCCCATTGCCTCCATGACGTCACAGATCAATATCCTTTATCCGCTTGACACTGAAATGAACGCGCGCTGCTTGATACAAATGCGGTGTTGCGAGATGTACTATTGATGGTATTTTTACAAGAATTACCAGCTCAATATGATGAACGATAGATAATCGACGCATTTAGGTTTACTTTAAAATTGATGGTAAATAATGTGATTCAATGCAAATTAACCAGGAAATTATATATAGACTGGGTTTTTATGATACCTTTGACCGTATCATAAAACCCTCAAGATATTTATTTTTCTCAGACCCAAATTAATGCAGACGCATAGAATAGTTATTTATCAGACGTAGGGATAAACTCAAAGACACAATTCTTTGAATTTATCCCTACGTCTGATAAATAACTACCAGGAGCGTTGCATACTAAACAAAAACTGCAAATATTGGTACCTGCAAATTAAAGCTGGTAGGCAATATTATTTATTGGCCCATTCTTTTTTGACGATATTGAATCGTATATAAGCAAAGTTGATCCAAACCACGAACGTGAATTCGAAATTGAGAAATCCCTAGAATAAAACACGCTTTACACTCGACCCCAAGCAAAAAGCATCTCGGCAACGTTGCGTTCTCTACAGTTATCGATCCACGGGAAGAGCTGCGCCGGATCCAAGAAGCGACGCCATATTTTGTCGTACACGCGTCATCATTTAAAAGGCTTAAAAGGACTGTTGACAAACTTCGACGCTAGTTTATGCCCTTAAAAATCGATAAAAAAAAAAAAAAAAATACAGGTCTAATATTTTTGATTATATTTTCAGAATATGCAATAAAAAAAGTACGTGCAACGACCCCATTCGTAATCAAAAAAAACATAAGTGAGTACGCTCAGATTGCCTTGAGAAACTCAGAACCAACACAATTCACAATAATAACAATCAACATAACCCCATAATTTTGATCCATTTCGAACCAAATTTAGTTCGGTACACCTGCTGGGAAGTACCGAACCAAGAGCGGACCAGCTTAGTTCGCAACTGTTTACACCATTCGAACCAAATATTTGGTTCTGATGTAGTTCAAATTTAGTACTTGGTCCACGGACCAAGTTGTTGGTGTAAACTAGGCTAGGATGCTGCATGCAGGGACTAAAATTTCATGGTACGTATTGGAAATTTAAATTTTTGTAGTCATTACTAATCAATTATGGATCTAAACACTGGATCATTGACACTTACTTACTAAAACAAATTAACTTCAAAGTAAGTAAACAAAAAATTTGAAAATCTTCGACGACAATCGACGGTATATAAGTTTATAAATGCATTGGGCGACGGCAACGTTAGCGGCACCGGCGAATGTCAACCGTAACGGCGGACGGCAAGTTTATAAATCAACCTTAATGGCAGAGAGAATATAACAGTTATATTTGATTTAGGTGTGTTTGTTTTTGTTATGCTCCACTGGTGCACACTTTTTTACACTACAATACTCAGTGTGGCTTTGTTTGTGAAATTTTTGTCTGTTTTTTAGGATTATCTTTTCTAGTTTAGTAAAGATATTCTATCCTAAAAAACAGACAAACATTTCACTTACAAAGCCACACTGAGTGTTGTAGTGTAGAAAATGGTGCACTAGTGGAGCATAACAAACACACCTTTTATTTTGGCGAGGTTGATGGATTGTGTCTGTTTGCGGTTTATGTTATGTTTCGAGTTTTCGTGTTTTCGAGTTTGATTTATACCAGTCGGATTCATATTTTAATTGCAATACCATGACGGTCCATTGCTCCGTGTGCGGAAATCAATTTTCAAGAAGCGACACTTTGAAAAACCATGTGAAAAGGCTACATAGTGATAGTTTCAGTGAACTTTATAAAAAAAAGCAAACGACTTTTAAATGCAGTGTGTGTGAGAAATATTTCAAAAGAAAAGACACTCTGAAGATACATCCCAGGTAGCAGGGTCACGTCATAATGACGTGATTATATGGTGATAACTCGTCAGAACTCGTCAGTGGTCAAAAAATCACCCAAAACTGACGACATAATCACGTCACAAAACTGACGACATAATCACGTTAGATAAATGACGACATAATGACGTCAGATAAGTGACAAGTTTTCATCTCAAATAAATTATAAACAGTTGAAAGTTGACCATTTTATCTGCTACCACTATTAGATATTATGTCCTTTTCCACCATTTTGATAATTCCAAAACCAAGCACACGACAAATAATATACATAAATTATGTATTAAAAAAAACCCAAACTTATATTTACTCAATCTGGCAAAATGCACAATACGAGCAGCGCCAAAAACCCACCAACCAAATTATTTACTTTTTTCGGCACTAGTCCCATCCCATGGATTACATATTTCCAATCAATCAATCAATCAAAATTGCTTTACTGACGAAAATTAGATATTTGTAACAAAACAGATCTAAAGTAATTTATGCAGTTGTGAAAAAATTGGTGGAAAACCGTAAGGTAAAGTGCAGTACATCGTCCCGGGCGTTTGAATTTGCCGCTATGTCAAAGGAAAAATTGATTATTTGATTGGCGGTCAAGTGCGAGTTCGGGGACACGCTATTTCCGCTATTTGGTGCTACTTGACATGTAGATTTAAGTATACAGAGATCCGATCCCCATCCGATCAACCCTATCAACAGCTGCTGCGTGTTTTGTCTCTTTTTATAAACGTAAAACAAAAAGAGACAAAACACGATAGCTGATGATCGGAGTAAATCGGGCGTATGTGTGATAACGTGCTCCTCGAACTCACCCCGGTGTGGCGTCCCGCGTCATGTCACATGTCAGTATGTCACACTTCACTTGTTCTTGTTGCAAAGCCACCGGCAAACGGCCATATTTATCATTTATCTATGCAAACGGCAAAGCTTGTTTTTGTTTAGTGTGCACAGTAAACTAATTATTGGCCTGTGGTTTAGTGTTCTCTTTATTTCCTCGAGAATTGAGATACATTTACGGTAAGTTAGATTCCTATTTTATTACCAAGTATAGTAAGTATACAATTTGGTAAGGTAAAAAAATCATGGTGCTGGAAAATAGTCTCAAAAGGCAACCCCTCCATCTCTACCAGCCATTAACCGATTTTTTCATTACCTACTCATAAATTCATTTTTCCATTTTTTTTAAACCGTACTCGGTGATAGGTATATCTCTTTTTAGTGCAACAAACTTTATATTTTTCAAGAAATACAAATGAAATTGCTACTTTTTCTTAGCGGAGTAGAGAGTAGAGGTTATTGACAAATGTTTGGGTTAGTTTTGTATGGTTAGTTTGGGATAATCTGTGTTTAGTTTGCGAATAATATTATAATTAAATGAATTAACAGTCATGTACAGATTTTGAATTTTAGAAAAAATCAATTCAAAGAATTTCCTGGTACACCATGGAAAATGTTAATGTATATTCTTCTCAAACAAAAATGATGAGTTTTTGTTGCACTAAAGTGATGTAGAAATAGTGACATATGAGAATATGTCGAAAGAACACAAACTATTATGAAATATTGATCTGCTTGCATCATTCAGTGGGTATACATAATGTTTTCATGATATTTTTTCACACCAGCAACTTTGAAAACCATGAATATCAACTTACTTAACTCGAACATTGATTTGATGAAAATAAGTTTAGCTGCAACATACTTATTGGCAAAAGTTTATTTTCGCCTACCTATATTTGAAAAAAATCATCAACCTTATAAAATGCAATTTACTAGAATTGTTTAACAGTTGTAGAAGTGGATTTAACTTAGATCAGTAGTAGAAGAGTATAGAAACAAAACATGGATTATGTAGGCGTGGAATTTTTGGGAGATGGTGGCGGAATAGCAGTGGTTCACTCTTCCTGGCTTACACCTCTAAAAAAAGAAGCATTTTGGCCTCCTTATAAAACATCAAATCTTTTTAATAAAGCAATAGTGACTCCTGAAGAACCTGATCAGAGTAGTTGGAAATTGTACCCCATAAAACGTCTGTTTTTTGAGTGTGGTTTGTACATTTTTTAAATATTTCTGAGTTGTGCATGAATTTAATTTGAATTTTGCTATGGGTATATCTTTGTATTTTTGAAAAATATCAACAACTAACAAATTGCTTTCCTTTAGTCTAACAATGGGAATTTAGGGAATGTAAGTTTTGTTTTGCTTTTTAGAGTTAGAATGCCCTAAGTACTTCTATCTTTATCAAACTAACTATGAAAATTTTTAACAGATAACTTTGAAAAAGCTCAAAAGAAACTAAAAAAATGTGAAGAGAATCAGATTTGGACTTGACCGTTAGAAAAAGATTTACTTCCAAGAGATGTTTATCAAGTAGCGAAGACGAAGAGCCACTTTCGAAACTGCCAAGGCCACCTATTTTCCCAAAAGTGATAATAAAACCCGGTAATAATAAACATACAAATATTAATTTTTTTTGAAGTTAATCATGATCAAAAATTTGGTATGCTCAATATGTATTTCTAAACAGGTAGCTCAAATTCCAAGAAAAATTTGACCGATACACCAAGACCAACCAGAGGTTATAACGATGATAAATCTGGATGCAACAAAAGTTTTACCAGTACACCAACAACTTGTCAACGTGCATTATTGAAACCACAAGCGTCGAGGGAAACTTTTAGTGCATCACCATCATCGGCTATTCCTGAAGATGAGGACATAACTTCATCACTTCAATACGAACCAGTCTTAAGTGACAGCAATAGAACCATCACTGTATCTGCCAACGGTAGTAGTATATACACTGTTGTTTGTAAATCTATACTTACTGTGAGGTATCTATTTTTAGGTTTGGAGAAAATTTTTAAAGAAATCAGGAAATTAAGAGAAGATTTGAAAGAAGTCAAGGGATTGTTTAAACAATCAAGAAACTCAAGATGTGTTATTTCTTGTTTACCCAATGATATTCCTGTGGAGTTTCCTTTGACTAGTATCACGAATTTGAAATTATTAGAGGAGTATCTAAATATAGAAGACGACAAATTGAATGATTTGGTAATTGGTTATTTATTTATTTAAATTTAAAAAAAAAAATGATATCCACATAGGTATTTTATACAAATAATTTTCTGTTTTAGGCTTCCTATTTTTCAACTCTTGGGGGTAATGGAACTCATGCGCAGGTCAATAAAATTCTCAGAATGGTCATGTCAGATCATTTAGCTGCAAACTACAATTTCGCCGGGCAACGGAACAAACAAGCATTCGGAAGTACCAAGCTAAATTCTGTGATCATACGTAAGCAAACAAGAGAAACGTACTACCTATTTATTCTAACCATTTTTCTTTATCGATAGGCGCTATACAGATTACATCTCCTTCTACCACTAATGCTGATATTGAGAATGCAGTAAAAATATGGCTGAAACATGCAAAGCAGAGAATACAAAAAAAAGAGCAAAACTCTATTCTCGAATAGTTTTTCATGTCTTTTTTGTAAACGTGAGTAATCTTACTTTGTGTTGACAATCTTATTTTGTAGTTGAGAAAGTTGATAATATTATTTTGTATTTGATAATGTCAAAACGAAAAGAAAAAGAGTTCGTTGGGGCAAGACAAAAATCAAGGAGAGCTTTAAAGGCTTCCGAAGAATTTGTCAAAGATATTTGTAAGGACACTGCTGCCAATAATCTCAGTGAATCGTATCACGTGGAAAGTAATATTTGTGTAATACCGAATTCTGATCCTCCAAATGAAGGGTCTTTAACATCACCGAAATTAATTGCTGACCATGACAGTAGCCTTTATAGTGATACTGCATCTTCTTTAAATTCTACGTCATCGTTAGTGTCCGACGAAGATAATTCATCCGAACCAAAAAATACACTTTCTCAGAAATTAGTCGAATGGGCAACCATGAAACATAAAATAACACACTCCGCTTTAACAGACCTTCTTCATTTACTTTCCCCTTATCATCCCGAACTCCCTTTAGATAGTCGAACCTTACTAGCCACTCCCATTTCTACTGAAATAATTAATTTGGAGACAGGTCAGTTTTGTTATTTTGGATTTGAAAACATTTTTTCAAAAATTGTTTTAAATAACACTTTTGAAAGCGAAATTCATGTTAGTTTCAATGTTGATGGTATCCCCCTATTCAAAAGTTCAAAATTACAACTTTGGCCAATTTTAGGATTAATTAAAAATATTCCCTATAGTAATCCTTTTACAGTTGCAGTTTTTTGTGGCAAAAGTAAACCAAAACCTTTAAATACATTTTTAAAACCATTTATAGAAGAACTGAATATATTACTTCAAAATGGATTTGTTAAGGGGTCGAACAATTATTTTGATGTAAAAGTTCATAGTTTTATTTGCGATGCCCCTGCACGAGCTTTTTTAAAGTGTACCAAATCACACACGGGATATTCTTGTTGCGATAAATGCACTGTCCATGGAGTGTATTATGAAAACAAAGTTGTTTTTGATAGCTTGATATCCCAAACACGCACGGACGAATCATTTCGACAGCAACTTGATGAAGAGCATCACACTGGTCAATCTCCATTAGTTGAATTACCGATTGACTTGATTAAATGTTTCCCTACCGACTATATGCATAATATTTGCTTGGGAATCGTTAAAAAATTACTCAACACTTGGCTTGGGGGTCCTTTGAAAGTCAGATTGCCAAATCAAAAAGTAAAAATAATATCTCAGCGCCTACTTGATTTAAAAAATCATATTCCTCTGGAGTTTAATCGAAAACCTCGTTCTCTCGATGAGCTGTCATATTGGAAAGCCACAGAATTTCGAATGTTTCTAATTTACTTGGGGCCTTTGGTTTTGAAGGATGTTTTAGACATTGCAATTCATGAAAATTTTCTTGCATTTCATTTTTCGATTTTTATATTATTATCAAAAAATCATATTACAAAATTTGGAGCTTCATTTGTAAGAAATATTATTAATATTTTTATTGAACATTTAAAGACCATATATGGTTTAGAGTTTTTGGTTTATAATGTACACTTGTTATCACACATTTGTGATGATGTAGAATTATTTGGTGTGCTTGATAATTTTTCTGCTTTCCCGTTTGAGAACTACTTGGGCCAATTAAAATCTTTAGTGAAATCTCCAACAAATCCTTTACAGCAGATTCATCGTCGGCTAATTGAAAGAGACTTATTATTAATTTCAAAGGTAAGCTCTCAGTCTGATGATCATCTCAAACTTCTTCTAGAACATTCGAGAGGCCCATTACCTATTTTTCCCGAACACAGGTATCTTAAACAGTTTAGTAAAGTTATTTTTCATGATACCACTTTGTCAGTATTAACTCAATCAAAGGCAGACTGCTATTGCTTGTGTCAAAATGAAAATAAAGTAATTGAAATACATAATATCGTTAAAGCCAGCGACAATGAAATTTATCTTATCGCTAAAGAATTTATTTGTTATTCTGATCTGTACTCATATCCATACCCCTCTAGCCTTTTGAACATATTTGTTGTGAATAATTTATCAAAGCTTAAAGCGGTTTCTATCACTGAGGTTATTGGCAAATGCGTCGCTTTCCCATACAACGATAAAGGCTTGGTGACACTTCCCATCATACATAGTGTAATTTAAAATAAGAGTGTATTTTTTTTTAATATATAGTTTTTTCAAAAATGCAGTGAGTTTCATTTCCGTTACATGTCACGTAAGTATCACGTGAATATGACGTACAAAGCACGTCATATTCAATTCTTAAAAACACGTTATAATGACGTCCCTAATATGACGTCATTCGTCCGAGACATTAGGAGGTGATTTTCACGTCATTTTGACGTCATTTGACTCGTCATAACTCGTCACTGGCTGACCAGAATTCCACGTCATTTTCACGTGATGCTGCTACCTGGGATGTTAAAAACGCCCACGAAAAGTCTTTTGAAAAACTTTATCCCAATAAAATATTTAGATTTCGTTGCGCTCATTGCCAGAAAGGCTACAACTCTGAGCATGGTTTAAAATCCCATCTCGAAGGAAGTCATAGCTCAGTAGCCTGGCCAAGCTCTAAGCGTACTAAAGAAAAAAAGGGCAAAATATGCAGTATTTGCAAAAAAGAGAAGTTTGAAAACCAGAAAACATTGTTGCAGCACCTCAATAACTCTCATGATATTGTATTCAATTGTAAAGACTTGTTGTTCACTTCTGTCTCGGAATTCAACGACTGGAAGATTAGATTGGAGGAAGAAAATAGAACCCGATATAAAAAGGACACCACAAAATCCAGTAAAGACCATGTATATATCAGATACGAGTGCAGCAGATCAGGTTTCTACAAATCTACAGGCAAAAACAAACGGAGCATAAAACTTCAGGGAAGTAGGAAAATCGATGGATATTGTCCTTCATCCATTAAACTCATAATCCAAACCGATGGTAATATTCATAAAACTGATTTTCATTTTTTTAAAGTTTTTTTTATTTTAGGTAGTTGTACTGCAAAATTTATTGACACACATGTTGGACACAAGTCAGATTTTGCTCATATGTCCCTTTCAAAGCCAGACAAGGAATTTATTGCAAGTAAAATTGCTGAAAAAATACCTTTCAACCATATATTAGATCAAATAAGAAATTCTGTAGCTGATGGGAATCTTAGAAGAGTGCACTTTACCAACAGAAAAGATCTCTACAATATTGAACGCAGCTACCAATTAGGACATCCTCCAACATGGCATGAAAATGATGCCGTCAGTGCAGATGCCTTGGTAAATTCAATGAGTACGTATACATCGTAAAATTACGATCCACTTGAACCGATCGGATTAAGTTGGGATTGAAACAAACCCGTATCTATCGCGTTGTCTTCAATCGGATCGAGTAATCCTTTTCCAATTCGCATCCAATCCTGTAATGTCAAATAAGGATAGAAACACATAGAAAAACGAGATAGAAACAAATAGGTGAATTTCCATATTTGACTATCATTTGATTTGGCTCTCTAATAAATCCACATTCCTTCATGGGACCAACCAAAGATTTGAATATTTCTGGAACCCGTAAACGTTTATCTTTTATTACAGTTATAAAAATAAAATTATAAGTCACTTCTTGAGATGACCAAATGTTTCTCTTCCTCACTACCTACTCATTTATTTTCGTCTGCCATTGTAAACGGACTAGGTAGGCTGTAGAGCTTTATAGCAAAGAAACAATAGCATAAATCACAATAAACAAACTTCGAATCTGGATTTTCGTTAGGTTACCCATCCGCACAAAACAGATGTTCTGTGGCCATCGGCTCTCACCTGTCATTCTGATCCTGTATTTTGAATCCCGTATTTATCTGTAAATAACATTTGTTCAATCGGATTCAGTCAATTCGATCCCTTAAAAAAGAGAAACAGTGTGTGTACTCTGAGTACACACTGTTTCCTTTCTGTTACTTCAAGATAAGCAACACAGCCATTCCTTCCTATTCATTGTGATATTCTGTAGATTTCCTTGAGTCGTGTTTCTTTTGAAGATATCTGTTTTCGTGTCAATAAAAATAAACAGACAGACAGAATCGAGGACAGAACTATAAAATATGAGTACTTGAATGGAAAAAAAGTTAAAAGATTAGACAAATCAATTTCAGCAATTATGAGAATGGTGCACAATAAATGATTTGAAAAACTAATTTCCACTCATAAAGGCAAGCTTTGCAACGCCATATCAAATCTCAGATCAAGTCACAACTAATCTGAAAGTATATATGGATAAGAAACTGGTCGTTAAAAGTGATGATGCTTTCATCGTATAATCCACAAAAACATCAGAACCAGAATCAAGTGCACTTTAAGATGTGTCCACTGTGATACCTGCATTCATAAATTTCACTGTACTTGCGTTGATTCAAGTATTAAATGTAATATGTGTAAACATACACACCTTGTAGCCCGACTGTTGAAACATTTCCCCGACCCCGGAGTTTCCAAAGCGAGGGGAATGCCATTCATTCTATTGACAATAAACAAGGTCCGTATTTTTAACTATAAAAATAACTCCAATATCAATCGATACAGGATTTAATTTTCAGATATATTTCGTTCATTCTTCCTCCATATAAAGTATGTACTATTTTTGGGTTTGATTTTGGTTCTATTTGAGTTGAAGGGTTTGGTAAATTTCAAGCATTAGTATTTTGCTTGAAGGGTTTGGTAAATTTCAAGCATTAGTATTTTGCTTGAAGGTGAGGGTAGATAGTAAACAGGAAATGGGAATTGATAAAGAAGCCAAAATGCTGGCTATCCAATTTTTAATAAAAATGACTTTATATGAAGCCCATATGACAGGGGCCCCGTGGCCTGGGGTCGTATTTTCGAAACCGTTCGAGAATGATTCGTTTGCGAAAGTGGGTAGAATTCTCGCACAAAAACAGATTCATTTTAGCATATTCTACCCAGTTTTGTGCCACATTTGTGAGAATTTGAACCACTTTCGTATACTACTCGGACGGTTTCGAAAATAGGAAAATGGCGTGAGGCGTGAAGACCAGACGGGCTCTGATGGCCGTGGGATCGATTCCCAGGGTAGGCAGACATTATTTTCTATTCGAACCTACTACCAAACCCCTACCCCAAATTCAGTAAACAATAAGTCCGTATGACACGATCACATTTCTGCTAGTAAACATTTGACATCAATTTGTTGTCCTTGCAAACACATATTATTTCCGCGCGAAGATATATCAGCAAAAAAAAGAAAATCATCAAATTCACACAATATTTAATTTAAATCTAGTCAGAGATAAGATCTGAACAAATTTTGAATACTACTGATACAAATATACTAAAATATTTCTGTATCGTTGCCAATCAAATTACAATATTGAACGAACTTTTTTTATTTAAAAATAAAAAGAAGAAATGCGCGCAGAGAAGTTATTTAAAATGTTAAAGTGTCATACGAGCTTGATAATATTCAAATATATTTTTATTTCACAGAAAACAATCCTTTAATTATTGGTGAAGGACCAGAATTGGAACAATATAACGCTATTCTGGAAGAAGTGACTGCAATAAAGAATGTACCAGATCCTACAACTAAAGATCTTCAAAAAAGACAGGATCAACTGTTGCATAATATAACCCAAATTATAAAAAGCACTCAATCTTTAGAAGAAATTGAATCTTTAGAAGCTATCTCCCGTTCTATGGATCCTGTACTAAATGCTGTTCGTGAAAGAAGTAGAACCAGATTCACATCAACGGATACTTTTCAAACTGGAAGTAAGGTTGTTTCCCAAAGATTATTTTCTACGAAGAAGAAAACAAACGTTAAAGATAAAAAATTGAGTGACACACAGGAAATGGACCAAATAGCATTAAATCTTCTGTTTTAATAATTACATTTCAAATCACGAATAATTATTCCATCATGTTTCTTGAAGAAGTAAGTACGTCTTTTACATTAAATTTGTTGTTAAGATGATAAGATTACCAGTGCCTTTTTTCAAGTTTTCCCTTATCCCCTTTAGAAACTGTAATCATCAAGAAGTTTTTGTTTTTGAGTTTTCTTCAGGAACTGCTAGGTAATTTATTTTCACATTTTGATTTTGAATATTAAATATCGATTATTAGTTTTATGAAGATTGACTTAGCTGGATATACAGGGTGTTTCCTAAAGATTGGTAAAAAATTCGTTGTGTGATTCCTGGGGTATTTTCATGAAAAAAAGTTCCTATAAACATTTGCCGAAAAATGCTTCCTAAGGGAGCTACGCCCTTTTAAATAGGGCACCCCGAAGACGGTTTTTCCTCAATATTTCCGAAACCTTACATACAAAAATCATGAAATTTGGTACATCATACAAACTTTTAATGCTGAATGAGAATTTGAGCTCAGAATTTCAAAATTTTAATCAGGGGCGTACCATACTGGCGGGGTTAAAGGTTAAAAGAATCCAACCTGATAAAGACACATATGTATAAAGCCTTGAAAAAGAACCAAATAAAGGTTCGAAACGTCGGCATTGATGAAAAAGTGAAGTTTACTTTCATCGTTCCTAACCCGCTAATCTTGCACACATTTACATCTTCGGGACGCTAATCTTATCAGTCATGATTATAATCAATAGTCAGAACTTTTTTGTACGCACTCATACATTCTTTCAAAATTAAAAAACTGGTTTTTACATCATACTTACATGAAAAAGGTATACTTTATAGAAGTGCATGGCGTGGAGTAGCCTTTTTACTTTTTCAAGACATTTGAACTTGAACTGATCCATGTAATGTGGATTTAAATGGAAAATTTTGAGAATAAACATGAGGGGCTTTGAAAACGGCGTTATCATGGTAATAATTTCATAATAATCAAAGCCTACTCATTTTACTTTAGACTTTTCAAAACAGAACTTTTTACGAAGAATGACTTTTGGTCGACAAATTAAATTGTCAGTGAATTTATCCTCTTGGGCCCTCTGTATCCGTGGACATGTAAAGGAATTTTTAAAATTGTCTTATTATAATTATTATATTAATGCCAGTCGATAGAGTTTTATTTACAATCGTGGATTGTGGTGAAACGTAATAATTATGTCCTCCATCGTCATTTATTTTGTCAACCGGTCGCGTGTCACCGATTTCGATGTGGATATGGCAACACCGCTGATGGAAATATGTAAAATTGGTTCGCTCGGCATCCACAAGTGATCCACAAAAAATTAAACCCTCCGGAGTTACTCAAGGATCTTCCAGCTCGATCATTAAATCTTTAATTCCCGGCCAATGACCACTCCATGTTCCTGATACCAGTAACTAACTCAGAAATCATTGACCTTGCTAGTGAACTGAAAAATAAACACAGCAATGGAATTGACGAAATTCCGATGAGTTTAGTAAAAACAGTAATCTCAGCATTCTCCGCCATACAAGCCGTCCTCTGTTAGCTTATCAACAACGTATTCAAGCAAGGGATATTCCAACTAAAAGCTGCGTTGATCAAAATGATCTACAAAAAAACGAGATCCGGAATTATTAGAAAACTACAGACCAATAAGTTTACTGTGCTCTTTTTCAAAGCTATTAGAATTGGCAAAATTCAAAAGGCTCCTCAAACTTCATGATTAAGTGCAAACTTATAGAAAGAAATCAATATGCATATGTACCAGGATCGTCTACAAGCACAGCAGCACCGCTATATTCCAATTCACAAGAAAAATCCTGGAACTTCTCGAAAGAGGTCACATAGCAATGGGGATATTCCTTGACTTGAGTAAAGCTTATGACTGCATCGATCATAACTTATTAGACTACGATTCAACTAAGAACTGTACACCGACCACGTATTCGTCTCTCTCACGCTATATGAGGCCCTCATCACGCAGCCTGAGGGAGAGGAAGACATCGGGGGTATGCAGTTCTTAGATGAATCGTACTCTACTTGAAAAACTAGAACGCTATGGTATCAGAGGGAATGCTCTTGACCTATTCTCATTATATATCTCTCCAAGAGGCAACAAATTGTGAAAGTTGTCAAAGATGGAAAATCCTATGTTTCCCAAGCCAGAACGATAACACAACGGGTAGCCCAGGGAAGCATCGCTGGGCCATTTTTATTTGTAATTTTTCTAAATGATCTATAAGCTATGAAGAAGCCGGAAGAAATAAAGAACTAACGTGTTACGCTGATGATACCAATCTATTAACTAGGAAGAGAACAATATCACATCTGATTGAACATGGGAACTCCCTCTTCCAAAACACTGACAACTGGTTCTCCCGGAATAAACTCATCCTCAACCAGAACAAGACCAATGTGATGTTCTTTAGGACTAAACACTCTACTCTAACGCACTGATTCCAGCTAAAATTAACCTAGACAGCACCACTATTGATGTCAAAGAAGAAACCAAATTCCTGGGAGTTCATCTGGACGAGTTTTTGGACTGGTCAGCACATATTACGAGCTTGCTGCAGCGACTCAATTCAGTTTGCTATGGAATAAGGGTCATAGGGAATAACCTGAATAAGAAGAGCATAAAAACTATCTATCATGCTAATTTCGAATCCATTCTAAGATACGGGATCATTTTCTGGGACAGAAGCAGTTGGACAGACCGAATATTTGTCACTCAAAAACGAATATTGAGGATTATCTACCAAAAGGGATACAGAGAGAGTTACAGAGGGATCTTCAGATCGAATGGCATCCTAACGGTTCACGGACTATATATTGTTGAATGCTTGGTGTTTTTTTACAAAAAACCGAACACTCTTCAATCTCGAGACATACCACAGCTACAACACAAGAAACACAACGGTCAATTATCCACGACATAGGTTGACGCTCAGTGAAAAAGATGCCCACTACATGTGCATGAAAATGTACAACACTACCCGCTGACACCAGAGACTCGAAATCCTTAAGACTTTTCAAGTGCCGAGTGAAACCATTATCAATTAATATAGAACCGTATTCACTATCAGATTTTGTCAAAGACTATAAATTTTGTTATGTACGTTGCACGCTATTTCTTTTCATGCGGTATGTTTCTGCTTTCTATTTTTAGGATCTCAAATGTACTTTCATAATAAGAAATAAAGAACTATTATTATTATTATTATTATACAGAGGGTTCCATTTAAAAAAATGTCACGTTGATATGAATCACCCTGTATACGCAATGCGAATGGTGTGAAATTATTATAGGTTAGTAGCCTCAATGTCTATCTATCATGCCTCTGTAACGAATTTAAAAAAAAATGTGCTTCTATAAACCGACAATATCCCGTCCACGCACTATTATTGGCGCACCCTGTATAATTGCAAGAGTTATACAGTTCATTCAGAACCAAAAGTGAACAAACTACACGTGATTAGACATAGCAGTAGGGTTCGTCCAGTATTGTTATACAGTGTGTCCAAGATAAGAGTTATCTGTTCGGTGATAAGAGTGTCTATCATGGCATGGGGATCTTGGAAGCCATAAAAGATACGAATATGGTCAAAAAAGAAAGAAAAATTGTACATTTTCAAGCCTGGAAATATGCCGTTCAGAATGTTTTGAAATTCCGAGTAGTTCCGGAGATATACCTAAAAAACCGAGATTTTCCGATTTCGTTTTTATTTTTTTCTGACGTTATTTAAAGGGATATGGAAAAACCAAAGAAACTTTGTCATGGCCACTTTTTTAGCTATATAACACAGCTTTAGGAGATTCTCCGTGCAACGTTTCGTTCTGGAGAAACCATCATCAACTTATTTATTTTTTTATACGGCGCGTTAAAAAAGTATACTCTGTATCGAATAGCATAATTTATACGAATACAACGATGTATATGACACAATATGATTCTGCAATATTTAAATTGGAAAAATGGGTTTTTATTTGATCCCGAATGTTTTGGTGTGATAGGCGGTGAATTTATGGGAATTTAATGTTATTGCCATATGGTGTTTTAGAACTTTGCTCTTGCGTCTTGGTTGTTACAGTTTTTTTTTCTGTTACAAAATGGAACGTGCTCTTTTAATTTGTTCGAACATTCTCTATAATCTAAATTAGTTTTTTTGGTTTCTAGCGGCGACGGCGAAGGTCAAAAATTCAAAACCAAAAAAGTTTTTTGAAGTGCAGATCATGCTCTTTCATATGAGCCCAAGCTCGTTTAAATCAGTCAAGCGAAACGGGAGAAATCTCCGTTTGTTTATTAAAACAATTGAACTTCCCCCACCACTTTATTATGATAGATAGAAAAAAACGTTTTGGACAAAAAGTGTAGGTAAATAGTCAGTAAATCCGAAAATGAGCTCATCGATATATTTTCATTGGACAAAATTCCATAAAAATCATATTTTTCTACTTGGTGTTTTCTACCAGGTTTTTCTATTGGTCGTTTTAGTAATAAATTTTTTTGCCGCAAGCCTCTACGATGAAGAGTTTACGAGAATTGGCACCCTGACTCTGAAAATGAATCACCCTGTACAGTGGAAAGCATTTGAATTCGCACACAATATTTTGAACAACCCTCGTAAAATGCCAAACTTTGTCATAGAAACTCATCACTTTTGTCAAAATGACAAGTCATAATTAAACAAAAAAGGTAATTTTTGGTTTTGAGAATTTTGAGATCGATTATTTAAGCTTAGTTCAAATGATCTTAATACCTACAACAAGCTGCACGGTTTCTCAAATGTTTTATCCAGTAGCCTAGTTTACACCGACAACTTGGTCCGTGGACCAAGTACTAAATTCGAACTATATCAGAAGCAAATATTTGGTTCGAAATGTGTAAACAGTTGCGAACTAAGCTGGTCCACTCTTGGTTCGGTACTTGCCAGCAGGTGTACCGAACTAAATTTGGTTCGATCTGGATCAAAATTATGAGGTTATGTTGATTGTTATTAATAGCCGATTTCGGCTCGTTTGGTTGGTTTACATTTTGGTTAACCAAACGGTAACTGCAACGTCATGGTGATGATGTCACGACCAACATTTCACCGAAATCGTTTGGTAGGTGTTTGGTCAAAACTGTCAAAGGCAGAGTGTTTATATAACCTATCTTTTTTGTTTATGTTTATTCACAGGCATAGATAAAAAGAATATATGTCACAGGTTATAGTTTATCACTACCGTTGATTGAATAAATATTCAAACAACGTCACCACTTAGTTCATCTGTCTTATTCGTCATAAAGTTAAAACTTGAAGCTTTGTCCAGTGATTTGGTAAAAAGCAGATTGTGGCCGTATTGGCCGCAATACTCAAAATGCCTAAGAGAAAAGCAGTTATATCGTTTTGGCTGTTTTGGAATTATATAAACGTCCCCGAATTCACTCATTTTCTTCTTCCATTTCCCAACTATCAATTGGAGAAAAAAATGATTGACGTAAATAATATAGTCGTAGAACACACTGACAAAAAACTAAACTCCAATTATTAACAGCAAACCAACTTTTAGATCAGATAGAACATATAACCACTGAAGCACAGACTTAAATTTGAATGAAACTGGCCGATTTGTTTATTTACGACATTCACTTGATCATTCTCGATGAACTTACTACTCCCGAGCGAGACAAAAGAAAAATAGACAAAGATACCACTATACCAAACAAAGAACCGTGCTGCAAACCGCGGTAGGCATTTTGACAGACCAAAACACATACCAAACTTGATGTGACGTCATCGTTTTAGGATCCGAAATTGGTTGGCAGGTGTTTGACAGACCAAAGCATGTACCAAACCATGTACCAAACAAGCCGAAATCGACTATTGTGAATTGTGTTGGTTCTGAGTTTCTAAGGCAATCTGAGCGTACTTACTTATGCTATTTTTGTTGATAAATAATTTCGACTTGTTTTTGACATTTGACGAATTGCGCGCGTTCTCATTCAGTTCAAGCGTTGCAAGACGGTGTAAACGGGCGAGAAGCAAGCATTGGTCCTACCGTACTATTCCCACGAAGTAAACGAGTTATCGGTGTGAACTAGGCTATTTGGGGAGATAAAGCCAAACCAAAATTTCAAACGTATCCGTATACGTATCGAACTGCGCAAGTGCAGAAGGGATACGTTGACAGATTTGCGTTACGTTGTACATACCGTTACGGGCCCCTACGGTATACTTAACCGCCTACGAATATCTGTCTTTTGAACGACAAACGTCAAAAATGTGTCAACAAAACAGCTGATAGTTTTTGTTCACAAAATTGAAACATTCCATCAAAGCTTTAAAATAAGTATGGAAATAAACATGCCGGCAGTCATGGTACCTACTTCCTTCCTAAACCAAAACAACTTCATATACTTAGCATTATTCAAATTGTTTTAATTAAAAGCTCCATACAGCACAACAGCTCTATTGTCCAATAATAATTATTCTTCATCATGTAATATATGCATGATGATGGCATCATCCAGATCATCATCCTGATCGTCGTCATCGGCAAACACAAAGTGGTCAACTATAGCATTCATATTTTTCAAATTAAAACACGAATATATTTAGTTCGAATCACCGATCTAATCGAATTCAAACGATGGAACATCACAACATGTCATGACATATGAACCTGACATTTAAAAGGAAGATCGGGTATACGTATGAGCGATACAGTGATAAGTGGCTTTATATGGCTTTCTTTCCCATTAACGTAACACGATGCGTTACATATACGTATGACGTATACGGATACGTTTGAAAAATGGCAATTGGTATCTCCCTGACTCCGGTACGTAGTTCGTAAGGACAGAATACGTGCACAATACTTAACCAAAAGAATATGCCCACATCCATTTTTGACATTGGCATCTGACATCTGACATCTGATATTTACAGATAAAAACATCAACATCGGACGAAAGGACAAAACGTTTTTTCCCATTGATTGGGAAATTTCCACACTCACTGCTTTAATCTATAATTCAAGAGAAATGAATGGCCAGTGAAGTGTGACAAAAATTTGAAACCAGACGAGATTCAATTTTGACAAAACATTGTCAGTGTAAGGAGCAACAGATTTTGGGGACATTACTGGAAATATGGCTTTCAAGTGCAAGGTAAGTTATTTTATTCAATATTTATACTCTGAGCAGGTAGTTCCACTACTGTGCATTCCATTGGAATGTTAGACATTTTTGGTTCGTAATAATCGTGTTGAAATACTTGAAATCTAGTCTACTTCATAATATAATCCTCAAATCAATGTACATCGATGTTTCTGAGAAATCCTTGATACCTACTTTAATCTTTATAGAATTGAACTTATCAGCAACGAAACATATTTTAACAAAAAGATGACCTTTGTTTGAAGCTAGGTATGTGATTTTTTGTTATCAGAACTTGATTTATCGAGAATATTGAAGCCAATAATATTGTTTTCCACCCCATCTCCTTTGAGTCCGACTTTGTCCCGCCTAGGGGTTGAATTTTAAAAAACAACGATTCATGTGTTCAATCAATTTATTCAAGATTGTTAATATGAAGTTTCGACATGATGTTAACAATAATACATAATCTTTTATCAATTAACGATTTTTTCCACCCACTTTTTTGAGTCCGAATCCCCTTAGGGGCTGAAACACGCATTTGAATAATTTCATTTGAGATTATTTTTACGAAGTTTCAAGATGATGTTGACAAAAATACCTACATAGGTAATCTCGGGGGTAATCTTTCATAAATTAGGTAATTATTTTTCCCACCTCATCTCCTTTGAGCCCGACTTTGACCCCCTTAGGGGTTGAATTTCAAAAAATAACGAAATAGGTGTTTAATCAATTTCACTCAAGATTATTTGTATGAAGTTTCAAGTTGATGTAACCAAAAATACATAATTTTTCATCAATATATGATTTCTCCTACTCCCACCCTTTTCACCCCCTTAGGGATAAAATTGCGAAATCTTTTTCTTAGCACACCTAGAAATATTCAGCAGAACATCTCTTCAAAATTTCATGGCTCTATCTTTAATAGTGTTGGCTCGGCGTTGCTGATTCAGTCAGGACAAGCTCTTTTATAAGTATAGATAAATAAAATGTTCACAACGTCTACAAAATTAAACAAAATGAGGTGATAAAACTCCAAACAAATCAACATAAAACATCGCAAAAAATAGAGCAATTTTGAAAGGGATAAAAAAACTAATTAGAAAAGTTCATCCTCAGGGTTCTCTTTTGAGTAAGCGTTTGCCGATATGTTTATAATATGACAAGGCTAGGCCATTTTTTACCGATAAATACAGCGCTGAAGTTTCGTACACCCTGAATATTAAAAAAAAAGGTAACACAACTTTCGAAAAATCAACATTGTTAACATCACATAAAAAAAAAGGAAAAATTGAACAAGAACATAGAACATCGTAAACATGCACAAAATGAATGCAATTTTTAATTTTTGGAACGTAGAAAAACTAAATGAAAAAGGATTCCTCTGGTGAACTTAAAAAAAACAATATTTATTAATTCAGCAATTACAAACACCACTAAAGTTGTAATAACATCTAACAAGACTGCCTATTACTTCAAATATTCCTAAATTACATAAACCTATTACACTTAAAAACCAGTACATCACATGTATCGAAATACAATATCAACATGATAAATTCAAAAAGGAGGGAAGACTGAAAAATAAATGAAGATTTTCAAAATTTAGAAAAAATCAAACAAAGAGAATAAAAAATAAACATGAAAAATTGATAACATATTTTTTTATTTGCTTACTATTGTTATTATTATATTTTTCATGTTTATTATCCAAAGATAATTCAAAAGGAGGAAGAGTTGAACAAAAAAATAAATGGAATATTCAAAATGTCAACAAAATTAAACAAATTGAGCTGACTTAAAAAAAAAACAATATAATTAAGTCAAAGTGTTGGCTATAACTCAATTTATCGAATTTTTAAAAAAGTGTGCCATTTTTTAATTTTCTATTTTTTATTCTATTTCTCCGATACTTTTGCATAGAGTGGATTGATATTGGACTAGGAAAAAGATTTAGGCACAAATTGAACGTTATTGACTCCAGAGGCGTACAGTAAAAATTTTTAAGCACCTCTTTCCAAATGAAAAGAACAAAACTTTTTTTGTCAAGCCAGTAAAATACAACCCTAAAGAAAAAAAGGGTGACCTGGATTTCCCCATCAAGCTGATGTACAATCAAAAAATCTGGTTTAGATTACATCATATTGAAGAAGCAGATTTTTACTGCACGTCACTGGAGGAAAAACCTTTTTTAAGGTTAAAAAAGGTAATTACATGACGCACTTTTTTAAAAATTCGATAAATTGAGTTATAGGCAACTTTTGAAAAATTTGAGAAATAACTTTTTTTCAGATCAAAAATCCGGAATCTGAAATAGCACCAAATTTTGCTAAAATACATGACCTCAATTGTCCACCCTGTATAGGTGGATTGATACAAGAAATACATCGATCCAACCATGTACGTGTTCTCGAAGAATTGGTCAAGGACCTCCCAAAGATCGCAACTCGATATCTCTTTCCGTTTCCAAAATATCGAGATTTAACTTTGGGCAAAAATTTCCATGTCGCAAAGCAACTTTCCAGCAGTTCAGTAAAAATTGAACAGGAAACATCGCAAAGTGAATAAAATCTTTAAAAAAATGAAAATAAAGTAGTAGGTGATGAAACTTGACATTGTGAACAAAATAAAGTCCAAATGATCAAGAATAAATAAAAATTTAATGAGAATACTTATCGCAAAATAACACTGAATAAAAATTAAAAAAATGAACTTCAGCAATAATCATTGTTATAAAGTCAAAATGATCAAAAAGGAAGATCGACGGAACAAGAGGAGCGAAAAATAGATAAAATCTTAAAAATGTAAAAAAATTAATTAAAAAAAAGTTAAAAATCCCGACATTCCGAACATAATACAGTTAAAAAGTGAAACCAATTAATTGAACAGGATCATCGGAAACTCATGCTCAAGTTGACAAAAGTAAAGCAAAAAGACAAAATTGGGGGATCAAAATAAAAAAAAGGCGAAGGGGCGAAAATATGAACAGTTAACAACACAAACAAAAACCGAAAATCCCTGAAAAAATGGTTACAAATTAGTCGACTTAAAATGTTTTTGGATTCATATCTGTCGATGACCCAATGTTTATGTTTACACTCGAACTTTATACTCCTGTATACGTCAATCTAATATGAGATGATCTTCACTTTCAATCTATTAATCCACCAGTAATTATAGAATTATTCCTTTGTTGTCTGTTTATCGAACATATTTGGCCAGATAACAATCTCGCATTGATACATTTCTTTTACATTGACCCTCATCATTAATATTCTATATATTGTCTCAATTTTTCCCAGGAATGCGGCTGTACCTGCAAAAAATGCCAATCCAGCGACCACGACGTGCAGTTGCACGTCGAAATCGAGAATCTCAAGCAAAAACTTCTCGAAAAAGAAAACCACATAGTCACAATGGAGACAAACTTTTTAAATGAAGCCAACAAATTCCCCAGTGGCGAAATGGCCGCTGTCAAAGAAGAGCTCCTTACTTGGCAGGATAAATACAAAAGGTAACACAGGCTAAGTGTATTCAGGAATTTGTTAACAACACCCTTCAGGCTGTACGAAGCACATAGACGAGTGCAAAGGGTCAATCAGGGCCTGGAGGATAAATTGTTGAAGTTGGTGGATGTTTGCGAGACGGACAAGAGCACTTTGACAAAGGATGTTGCTACTTTGTCGCATAATTTGGCCGAGGCCAATTATGCTATTAAGAAGCTTACAGATGATAACGTAAGTAAGGGTTTCAGATTACAGGTCACAATAGTGGTTCACAGGAAAGGTACAAAAACGACGTCAGTCTTGCCATACAATTTCTTGAATGCAAGCAAGCCAACTTTGTGCAACACCGCTTTGACTCGCTACCTACGGAAGTGCAAACTCAAGTGTCAACTTACATGACCAACAAGCGCAAGCCCTTTGAAGAAAAAAAAGTTGAGCCCAAAAGCATTAAAGTTCCCATGCCCACGTTTCCACCCACTGCAATGGTATATTCAGTGCCAAAAGAGTCGGTTTCGGAAGAAATCGAACATCCTCAGGTGGACATCGTGTCCGCAGCCATAATGGCCAAAGTCTTGGAAGAAAGACAAAAAGAACGCGCCTTAGCAAAGCATTGCGACTCGTGTACGTGTGCCAAAAACCTGCGCATCATTTATGAAGTCAACAACCATGTTGCCTGTCAGACCAATGAAAGCAGAGATAATCTGTGCTTGAAGTGTAACGATAAAATCCAGAACCCCATCAAACTGTTGAAGCCTGTTGAAGAAAAATTAACACCCGTTGACTCAAACATCGTCAAAGTACAGCCGAATAACTTTCTGATGGACCCGGATTTGATTGATTTTAACGACGTCACTGTTACAACAGTGAACGAGAAACCTGCAGTGCATTTCAAATTTTGTGATCAAAAAAGTAACAGTTTTGAAAGCGAAGAGAAAAAAGACAGTGAAAAGAGGTACTCACTGGTAATCTAGCATTTGGACAAATCTTAAAATTTTGTTTTCGCAGGGTGGTTTTTGCGGAATCGCCTCCAAAAGGTCCGCGTTATGCCTCAATGCGCCTCCAAGGGTCCAAAAACATTCTTTTGGATAATGCGCATAATAATGTGGCGCCTGTTTTGTACACCAGAGGGCATAATGTGGTCAGGCCAGATGATTCGCAGGTATGATTGTTACTGGTTGATTG
This sequence comes from Orchestes rusci, assembly GCA_958502075.1. Classification (NCBI taxonomy): domain Eukaryota; kingdom Metazoa; phylum Arthropoda; class Insecta; order Coleoptera; family Curculionidae; genus Orchestes; species Orchestes rusci. The sequence goes on from OY293311.1 coordinate 14,138,262, forward strand.
GAGTCCAAAGCATTACCATTTATGTGATTATTTGTGTATAATTTCTATTTATTTATTGTTGTTTTATTTGAGTCAATATATTGTTTTTAGTATTGTTTGTTTTTTATTTTGCATGGTTTTTCTAATGATTTTGTATAACAGTATTTATTTTATTACGAAATTATAAACTGTCAGGTTTTTTTCTTGGATCATGATATTCCATGGATATTGAACTCAAAACCAGTCCGATAAATGACACCATTACATCATCAGAGCCGGTAAAATTAGATTACAGGAATTAATAATTTTAACTAACTTGGAAGTAGTAGCATGTTTTCGCGCCATCTCATGGTAAGAATGTGAGAAGGACTGCCACCACCGGTCTCTCGATGTGTAGTTTGACAAGAAAGCACTTTCTGTTTTGTACCGATTGAAAAAAATTGTCACAGTATGAAATAAAACATTGTACGATACACAGCCGTGAAATGTTATTAAACTACTCGTCTAGAAATTCCGGACTCAGCTTTGTCGCCTCGTCCATAAATATCTTGAGTCGTACATCAATAATAAGTAATTTCCCGGCCTAGTAACGCAAATTACTAGTCGATAAATTTATTATTACAAAACTATTTTCTCGTAATATCGATATTCATACAGCAATAGCGTAGGTAAAATCCCAGGGTCTCCACGAACAACTCCCAAACATTGAAGAAGATGATTTAGCATAAGGCAACATAATTTTTGTTCATAAGAACATGAAAATGCTTCGGTTCGTACCCCAAGTGGTGTTTTTTTTTGGGATAAGAAATAATTTGGTGTTAATTTTTACGTAGCGATTAGTTTGAGCCGAGTTACGTGTGCTATCATCAGTTCACATGATTGGTCCTAACTTTTTGGAAAGCAAACTTGATTCTGGGATTTTTTATGACAAACATTATGCTTACAGCTTTTCTAAAGAAAAATGTGATTATACTCTCTCAAAAACGCTATAAGGCAATAATCGTTTTTGAAAAATGTACAATTCCCTGCATAGTTATAGGTTAGAACCCCATAAGCAACGAGACAGTGTGTCCACGGATTGCGTATTCGTAAGCTGTAAATGACAGAAAAAACGAGTTGGATCACGATTTTCTGGGAATCGCTCTTGCATGGTTCGAAACTAAGATATGTATCGTATCGTATGAGTAACGCGATATGACGTCATTACCCTTGTTATGAATTCATCCTTGAGAGCCGTGAACCCGACAAACCGCTCAATTCTGTTTAAACCACTGATCTAAAACCAATCTTGAATCCGAATTGCAACTGAGAATTTGCGGGAAGAAAATGTCTATTTTTTCATGTTTGATATGTGGATACATACTCTGATAAAAACTAACCCAAGCCAAGAACGGACCCGGTTCGATTGTGGTTATGTTGGTCAATTTTGGTTCGTGAAAACGGAGTACTAGCACAGAAGAAACCATTGGTTTCTTCTGTGGTACTAGTACTGTCCTGAGAAATGAACCTCTTTGCCTCAAATCCCATAAATCAACAACTGGTAGTCAGTTGCACTTCGGGTTTTAGAGACATAATTAAGTAGTATGAGTTTCATTGCTATTTCTCAATTTCGGTCGATTGAAACTGGATTGACGGTGTTTTCGCGTTTTTTCCGCTCGTTGTTCTCGTTTATGTTAGCGTAAACGTGTTGGACAATGGAATCGTGTTTTAATAGGGACATGAGGAGAGTTGTCCATTATAATGGGTTCGCCAAGGTAAGTGGCCTTTTAGAATAACTCGGGAATTGAAGCGATTTTGATTCTAAACATTTGTAGGGAGAGATCTTCGGAGATTCTTTTTTCAAATGAAATAATGGTTAATTAATTTTTTGCAGTCATGTTAATTTTATTTTTGATCTTATTTTTGGGCCACCCTGTAATAATAGTTATCCAAATACTGTGAAAAATATTTTGAAGTAGGTCCCTTTCAAAAAGAAATCCAATGCAAATTAAACAACAACGGCTTTCTTATACGAAAAATTTACATTTAAATAGAAACTTACAAACGTCATTTTTGACATGAAAACTTAAATATTTCAAAAACGCTTATACTAATAAGTTATAGGACATCATGCATCAAATCTGCTAAGAGTGCCTAGAATTTTACGTACAAACCTATAATGTGATAATATATTTAGGGTGTTCCATTTGAAACAAGCGAGGTGACACCTACTTCCGGTTTAACCGGAAGTCGCGCAACGTCACTATTATTTCATTTGAAAAGAGCATCTCCGAAAATCTTTTCCTACAAATTTTCAGAATCTCAACCGCTTTATTCCCCGAGATATTCTAATGGGCCACCTATCTTGGCGAACCCTGTACTTTACTGATTTCACCATTGCATTGAAAATAACAAAATACGTGGACACCTATACACAATGTTTATAAACAACCAAACAATCTCTATCCCAAGGAACAGACTCCCTTGTAGGTACTTTTTGGTGAATTAGTGATTGGGCTTTCTCTGTGTATCCTCAGTATCTTTTAGTGTACCTAGCTCCTAGCTGTGAGGTTTGTGACTGTTTCTATGTCCTGTCTCTGGGGAATGGTTTTAAATTCCTCATCATTCCTTCCCCAGAACGTCTGTGCTTGACATTCAAACGCTATTTGTATTGTAATGCTGTCTCCTGTTCTTCATTGCAGAGCATATATGGGTTCGTTTGTTCAAGTCACTCATGTTTTTTTAGCGTTTAGTGTCCAGTTATTTAATTCCTATTGAGTTTTACTAGACTTTCAACGAAGGACGGTCGCATTTCATCTGCCGTAATTGATTTACTGTGGTGATTGGCTCCATCTTGCTTCCTGTTGTTTTTTAAATCAATAGTTCGGCCAGCCTCACATGATGAATTTGATGATCCCAATAGGCGCTCACAAACCGTTTTTTCCTGACATTCTTTTCCGTCATTTCTTCCTTTCAAAGGAAAGAACGCCAGTTGGTGGGAAATGACATGATAAATCACACACATTCCATCTTTCCTGTCACGTTGAACCGACGTTCCAATCCGACAGGACAAACCGACGTTCTTTTTTTGTGTGAACGTCATCAGTTAGTGGGGAATGGGATGATAAAATGCCATAGACTTATAACCAAGATACGTCTATGATAAATGCGCATTCCATCTTTCCTGTCACGATGTTCCGACGTTCCAACCCGACGGACCAACCCGCGTTCTTTCCTCTGAATCTTGAATATCCCTTCATCTTGAGAGGAAAAAATGACGGGAAGGAATGTCGGTATTGAATGCTGATATGTGGGAACCTAATGATAGTTTCTGGACCCGTAATTGTCAGTTGGTTCTTTTGTGTCCTGTTATACATCCCAGAGTAGCATCGTTGGATGCTCTCAAAGTGGCGAGGTTTTGCTGAAAATCACAGATGGTTTTAGATTCATGTGGCAGTGGAGTGTTTTAATTGCCCCTTTGCTATCATTTCAGTATTTCATTGTAGCATAACCTGAGATTTAGTTTAGTGAATTTGGAGTTGCCCTACTAACTAACCCAAAGAAGCTTGCTTTTGGAAGAGATCTTGTTCTGGTTTCGTTTTCGTACAATGCAAGCAAGTCGAGTTCAGTCGCATCCAGTCCAGTCTAACTTTCCGGTGTTAGTAAGTCTATTCTATTTGCTTCCGTGTTGAAGAGTGGTCGAGTGATACGTCATCTATTGATAGGTATTTTTATAAAAATTATATCCTCAAAATTTCAAATTGCTACTATTTACTATTATTTAAAATGTTTAAAAATATTATTTATTTTTTTGTGGGTGACAGGTAACCCTCGCTTAGGGGTTAACAGGTAGAAGGTGATACGACAAAAGTTGGCAAAAAAAAATACGAGCGATTTTCAACCAAGTGAATCTGAATGGGAAGTTTTTCGTGCCCCACCCTTTATATTAACGCTTATACTATACATATTATCTCAACGATTGTATTTTCAAAACTATATGTAGCATTCTCGGGCTTGAATTAATGTTGTCGATTTTATCATTTTCCGGATGTATATTCCACTTACCTATGTGTTCAAAAAGTACCAGAAAGTACTCTTTATATTTCCTATACCTACTGCAATGGCTCAAAGTAAATATAAGTATCTTACCTTGGCAACTTTAAATTCCGCGTTCCTTATGCTCTCTATTATTTTTTGTTTATGCGTCGAGGATCGGATAAGCTTGAAGGAATCGTATAACCTCTAAAAGAAAATCTGGATGTAACGTTATCCAATGATCCAACGACCCCTCTTAAACTTGGAATACTGTTTGTTCACGTTGTTGTCTCCGTCCTTATTATTGGAGTTGTATATTTTCTCTTGTAGTGGTCGACCCGTGATTGTGTCTTTTGGTTTCGTCGCCTTTTTTTATCTTCTTTTTGGCGTTGCTCTTAATTTTGAATTTTTATGATGTCTGCTATGCTAGTATGATTACTTTGTTCCGTTTGAGTGGTTGGTGGTCTAGTATTTGCCATAGATTTGTTGAATGTGAATGTTCTGGAATTTTCTTGACAATAATTTTATTGGGTTTCCTTTTGGTCAAAAATCCACTAAGAGCGAATTTCCTAGAAGTGATAAAAGTAGGCGTACGCTACTTTTTATAACAATGTCCAATTCATACACCCACTTTTCCTCATCAAAAAAGATTTAGAATAAAGTTTTTGTTGTTAAATGCTACGGACCAATAAATGATTCAGACCGATGTGGGCGGGGTAGGTACTTCAATGGTTCAAGTGACAAATATCTTGCAGCGTTGGGGTCTCTACTCTAAATTACTGCTTGATTTCGGGGAGGGTCAAGTACCGTACTAAAACCCTTGTTAGAATAAAACCGGATTTTTTGTAATTCGTAAACACAGTGTACAGTGTGAATTAATCACCTTTCAACTTAATTTTGATGATCTCAAGGCTTCTATTCTTTTGACACAAAATTCACATATACAGGGTGTCCCCTAACTTATCCGTCATAGCGCAGCAGGTGATGATATAAATGAATACAAGATTTCCCCAATAAATGTGGTGGCGAATAAGTACTAGTCGTTGAAAAGATAATTTTTAAACGGATAAAGATAACAGATTTAAAATTGGTATACATACTAGCGTTTTCGAAGGTGAGAAATCCAGATTCGTTATTGGTTTGAACCTAATTCCTAGAGGCGCTTAATGATGAATTAATGTTCCTATACCTAATTTTTTTATCTGTAGAGGTGAGACCATTTGTTACTTGTGAAGATTCAATCTTTTTACGCAAAAAATGTACTCTTGATGAATATCGATATCGATATCTCAAGTCGATTGCGAGATATGCGACTTTGAAAGTAAAAATACCAGAAAAAATAAAAATCCGGTTATCAAAACGAGAACTCAATTTATTCAACTTATTTAAGAACATTTTTATATTCACTTTAATGTATGTTGAAAGTGTTCGCCATTTATCAATACATTTTTTAAAATTTCCAGATAAGGGCGCTTTTCCACGTTGTTCTTTCAACACCCTGTATCTTTTTAACGGCTTGCATTTGCCACCATATCGTCGTTGATCTGCCAAAGTGACGTATCTCAAACAATCCCATTTTGCGATAGGACCAAAACTTATCCACCTTATGAAAAGGCTTTTTCATCCCTTCATCTCAAAAAGTGTCTAATCTCAATCAATCTATAATATAATAATAATAGCTTTATTGCCCAACTGTGTTATCCATTTACAAAGCAATTTTAACAAAGTGAATCTATACTACACTAATACCGTTGTTTGAGTATAGTTCTTGTTTACAGTGGCGAAGCGTGATTTTTTTTTTAGGGTAGACAATATTACTCAAAATCGTGGCGAATTTGAAAAAATTTCTATTATCAAACTAGTAATACGGTACCTAAACAAAATAAAGAACCATATTTTGGTAATGGTATAATAATGCAGGAACAAAATTAAATATGTTTTTCCAAAGAGGCGTGCTTGTTAGCTTTTTGAACGAAGTTTTTTAAAACATTGATTCCATCTTTTGCCCAGGATTCTTCTCCTCCGAATGAAGCACAGGGAAAGCAATACAACGCATTGGTGTTGGGACTTCCAGTCAACCAGCTGAAGGACTCGTACCAATTTTTTTGGAATTTGCGGGTGGCTTTTCCGTGTTTTTGTGAAATATCCAGATTGGATCTTTTCTCACAACTTTTTGAATTTAATTTTTCCTCCAAGGATAAAAAAAAAATGGAAGTTCCTTGATGTATTTGATTGGATCTTCAATATTCATCATGTTTCAATAATAATAATTATTCAAAAAAACCGGCACAGGACTATTCAATATATTGTTAATTAATTGTAAACTCAAGTGTGTAAACACCACACAACAGATAAAACTCAACGCAACGCACAACAATTTTTCATCGACTTGACTAGCAATATGGTCTATCAAATCAAACTTCCCCTTAAACTGTACCACGCATCAGCTCAAGTGCTGAAATAGTTATTTTCCTAACAAGTTCGCAAAGTGATGCTTTCCCGCACGCAAAAGCAGTTAGACGAACGACGCGAAGCGGAATTCGGATATGCTTTAAGGGCGGGAAAGACACTTTGCGAACTTGTTAGGAACAATATTTTTTCTACGAGCGTTCACAGATTAGACACGAAAAACTCTAGATAATATATTATTTGAACGCACTTGAAAACATAGAACTTGAGAATAATGATTATTTATGCTTAACAATATATCTATATTGAAAGAACAGTTTGTGGCGGCAGCTGCAAATTGGATAATATGGGTATAATCAAAATCATAATTGATTTATTTTATATTTGAAATGCAAGGGCATGTCCGATTACTGTTCATAAAATTTCCTCTTTTGTCGCCTTATTCCCTGCTATTGGCAACACTGTTTTGATTTTGATTTGACATGACACTCTAGACAGCTGCAGTCAGTCTTCGTTTAATCGTTTATACTTTTATAAATTTTATTGTCCGTTTGTTTGTATACATGATCAGGTTTTTTTGATGCCAGTATTCAGCTCAAATCTTTCGAAGATTTCCGATAAACACAGTAGTTTGCACCAAAATCAAGCAAGAACAACTCACAAATGCCGATTGAAAGTCATCATTATCAATGTTTGTTTACGTTACTGGCGAATGCGTTTTTAACGCAAAAAAAGAATTGAGTGTTTCATTTTGATTTTGACTGAAAAGGGAAAAGTAACAAGAACATTATTTTGTGCATTACAAAGTGCATTATCTACAGTTTGGTTGGTATGGAAACGAAGTTTAAAACAACAAATTGGTAGGTAGTTATTTGATTTGACATTTGAGTGCGGGAAAAATTTTTCCCGCACTAGTGCGGGAAAAGGCTACTGTGCACACGCAAATGAGTGTGCGAAGTGGCTACTTTGCGCACGCTCGTAGAAAAAGTTACTTTTCCGCACGATTTTTGTATTGTCAAAAATAAACATGTTAATAATAATCGTTTATTTAGCAAATGCTATAAAATTTACAAATTTCAATAATCATCAATCCAAAAATATGCCATGTTGAAGAGTAGTAAAAAGTTTTTATATAAACAAAAACAAAAAAAAAACAATAAACGCAAATAAACATAAACAGGTGTACACTAGTTTAAAACTGCTAGGAGGTGTTTTTTAAAGCTAGAAATATCATCACAATTTTTAATATCACTTGACAGTTTATTATAATCTATAAATCCTTTGAAAAATAAACTGTTTTTCGTTTTACTAAGTCGAGTAGTATCCACATAAAAGTCCCTGCCACTACGCGTATTATACTCATGTATTTCACTGACTAGCTTTATTTCTCTATTAAGGTAATCAGGTAGTAAACCCATTTTCATTTTAAATATTACTATGAATGTTCTATACATAACAACTTGTTTCACATTCAGTAACTGTAATGTAGTTAACATTAACTTGCTAGGTGTATATATGTTACATTTCAAAATAGATCGAAAAGCACGATTTTGGATTTTTTGCAGCAATTTGAACTTTTCTTGTGTTATGGAAAACAACATTGTCGCGCAATAGTCTAGGTGAGGAGCAATTATTGATTTGTAGAATAGTAATTTGATATCCATGCTGAGGTTTTTTCCTATCCTTTGTAAGAAATACACTTTTCTGGACATCTTAGCAGCTACGTAATCAGCGTGTTGATCAAATTTCAATGTTTCGTCCAAAATGACTCCAAGATATTTGAAAGTGGGCACCCTTTCCATTTGCTTTCCATCAAGATTAAAATGAACTTCCCTTCTGAGCGTTCTGATCATATGGGATGTACCGTATACCATAAATTTGCATTTTTCCATATTCAATGCCATGCTGTTATTACACAGCCATTCCTTGATGTTCATTAGATCCAGTTGTACTTTTTCCTGCATATCATTGATATCAAATCCAGTGATGTAGAGCATGGTGTCGTCTGCAAACAGTTTTATGGTACAATACTTGATGTGCTTGAAGATATCATTAATATATAGTGTGAACAGCAACGGACCCAGAACAGTACCCTGTGGCACTCCAACGTTGACATTAGTGGAACTTGAATACTTGTTGTGGAATTTGACTTTTTGGGTGCGACCAGTAAGGTATGATGTTAGCCATTGGTGGATTGTGCCTCGCATACCAATCTTATGAATTTTTTTCAGCAACAACTGTCTATTTATCGTTTCAAATGCTCGTTTAAAGTCTAGGAAAATTGAGATGACGTACCTTCCTTTGTCAATATTTTTGATCCAATCGTTACAAGTGTGAAGCAGTGCAGTTTCGCAGGAATGGTTGTGCCGAAATCCAGATTGGTTTTCATCAATAATGCCGTTTCTATCACAGTATTCCAATATTTGATCTTTAGCCGAAATCTCCAGTATTTTCTCATATTGAGGTAGTGAGTTTATCGGGCGAAAATTTTCGATTTTTACTGCATTTGGGATTTTAGGGACTGGTGTTACTACTGATGATTTCCAATTTTGTGGAAAAATGCCATTACTCAGTGAACTGTTGATAACATCCAGAAACCTGTTTCCTATTGTAGTGAATACATCCTTCAGTACATGAGTCGATATCATGTCCTCACATCCTCCCGTATTTTTCATTTGTTTGACAACTTTATTTAAGTACTTCATATCAACTGGCTTGAAGTTCTCTAAAATTTCTGAAGTTTCTATAACATCCAATACATGGTTGACATCGTTGTTTGGTAGAATAGAATTAATAATGTCTTGAATGCTAGTCACAAAATAATCATTAAAGCTTTCACCTATATCACAGTCATCAGTTACTATATTTCCATTGATCTCTATATGATAAACACTATTGATTTTTTGTGGCAATAATGTTTTCAGGTTTTTCCACAGTTGTCGGGAATTCTTTTTATTTCGGTCCAAGATGTTGAATAGATAGTCATTTTTCGATCTTCGTATAAGTGACACGATTTCATTTCTAATAGCCTTGTATTCGTTCCATACCAAAACATCTTGACAAAAAACAGCGGCTTTGTACTTTGAGTCCCTGATTCTCATTTTTTCCAATATTTCCGGAGTAATCCATTTATTTCGAATGTATTTTGGATTCAGTGTGCTCACTTTGATGGAAATTAATTTTTCTAATGATGTTGCAATTGGTGAAATCAAATTTTGGGCCAATAAGTCTGTATCGGTAATCGAATTGTTCCACTCGCAGTCCAACAACTCTCTTTTAATTATTTCACCATTATACTTCAACTTCTTGTACGTAACAACACGATTCGGGATTGTGAGATTGTCCTTAGTTTCTTGGAGTCCAATGGATATGATGGAGTGGTCACTAATTTTTGGTGTGAGGTGAACGTTATGTGGTAGGTTTTTGTCGTTTGTCACTATATAGTCGATGAGTGTTTGACTATTCTGTGTTACTCTCGTTGGACTGTTTACGATTTGATGAAATCCATTCGCAAGTATATTGTTTAACAGTTTATCACCATAAAAAGTTTTTTTTGACAAATCAAAGTTAAAATCACCAACAACTATGTTATTACCCTGGAATTCACTAATTTGGTCTAAATACTCGTCAAAAAAATCTACAAATTTTGGGTCTGAATTTTTTGGTGGGTGGTACAGTACTGTGCATAAATATTTAACTGAATGTAAAGCAAATTCAACAGACAATAACCACACAAAATTGTCGACACACTGTACAGTTCTACATTTATATTTGATACCTTTCTTGATGAAAGCTGCCACACCTCCTGTCCTTCTGTTGCTGGTTGTACAATGCTCCATTTGGTATCCTTGGATAGTGAGTTCTTTCAAGTCTATGTCGTCACACACATGAGTCTCCGATAACAAAAGCACTTTTGGTTTCCAGTCATTCACAAGGGTGTCGATTTGGTCTTTATTATTCAAGTAACCCTGACAATTCAAATATGTTATACTTGCGTTTGGAACAATATCTTCATTCAACAGTATGTCCTTATATAATTGCTATGATATGAACTTATTTTTCTGGAGATTTTCATATCTTTTAAACACTGCACATTCTCTGTCCCAGGCACCATGATCCGTTTCAAGCTTAAGTCCATATTTCTCGTTCGATGTCACACAGTTAATACACTTGAAAGTTTCCGCTGAGCACTCCTTTTTGTCGTGCCTTCCCGAACATTTAGAACAAACTATAGCTTCACTGCAAAATTTACTGATATGTCCGAATTTATTACATTTAAAACACTGAACAACACCATAATCAGGAAAGACCATATACCTGCTCCAGCCGATATTAATACGTTTTTGAGCCATTATAATCTTTTGCGAATTTTCATCAATTTCCAATATCATATTAAATTTATTGTTTCTCACGGATGTTCTTCGTAAAATTTTTATGTGACTATCATTTTCATTTAAGCTATTTTGTTTTCTAATTTTTTCAGTGATTTGAATGTCATTATCTTGTTCACTTTCATGAACACCAACTATTTTTAGTCTAGTTTGCTGCGTTTTTGGTTTGATAACCTCGTAGTCATCGCCGATCTTCAATTGGATATCAGCTTGGACTTTCTGAATATTTTTTTCTGTGCCGCATTTCAAAATAAGCCCATTTTTATTTTTTAGTGCTCTGCCTATTTCCAAACCAACTCCTAGATCGGTGGGGTTAACTTTAGATTTCAATTGATTTTTGATATCTTCCGTGTTTCCTTCCTTACTCATATTCTTGTGTTTAACAACAAGAACACTTGTATTTTCAACAGCTGATGCATATGAACGAATAGTATTGTTATCGGCATTGGAATTTGCGGGAGATGCTGATGTAGATAACATTCCATTCAAACGCTCGACTTCTTTCCTCAGTTCCTTATTATCTGATAGAACTACATTCATTTTTTCGGTTAAATCCTGTGTTGTTTCCAATAGTTTTTTAATCGATGTTTGTAAAAACTCAATAACTTTTTCGTCCACAGAATATTCCTCTTGGCGGCTTCTCTTTCGATTCTTCTCCTTGGTGGCATTTACCTCGAATTCTGATTCACATTGCTTGCATTTCCAAACTGCTTTTCTCAGATGAAAACCACGAGGCTCAATGCCTTCACACTTTCCATGATAGTACTTATTACATTTCACGCACTGAATAATTGTTTTATCATCATCAAAACCTTTACGGCAGGTATAACAACGAGAGTCGTCCGAAAACACGTCTGTACTCTCCGCCATCGCATCAGGACTAATTAAGTGATTTATGTTATATTCTACCTTATGTGGCATTTTGAGGTATTTTTAGAAAATCTTTGCGTATCAAAAACATCTTTTTTTTATAAATAAGATGGACAAAACCACTCGTAGGAAAAACATTGTACCTAACTCTTGCGGAAAATGTCTTTTCCGCCCTTGACGGCTTGCCCGAACTCAACTGCCGTCGCGTGCGGAAAAGTACCACTTTCCGCACTTGTTAGATAAATAACTATTTTCTACGAGTGTGCGCAAAGTAACCACTTCGCACACTCATTTGCGTGTGCAAAGTAACCTTCTCCCGCACTCAAATGTCAACTCAAATAACTACCTACCTACCAATTTGTTGTTTTGAACTTCGTTTCCATACCAACCAAACTGTAGGTAATGCACTTTGTAATGCACAAAATAATGTTCTTGTTACTTTTCCCTTTTCAGTGAAAATCAAAATGAAACACACAATTCCTTTTTGCGTTAAAAACGCATTCGCCAGTAACGTAAACAAACATTGATAATGACGACTTTCAATCGGCATTTATGAGTTGTTCTTGGTTGATTTCGGTGCAAATTACTGTGTTTATCGGAAATCTTCGAAAGATTTGAGCTGAATACTGGCATCAAAAAAACCTGATCATGTATACAACCAAACGGACAATCAAATTTATAAAAGTATAAACGATTAAACGAAGACTGACTGACGCAGCTGTCTAGAGTGTCATGTCAAATCAAAACAGTGTTGCCAATAGCAGGGAATAAGGCGACAAAAGAGGAAATTTTATGAACAGTGATCGGACATGCCCTAGCATTTCAAATATAAAATAAATCAATTATGATTTTGATTATACCCATATTATCCAATTTCCAGCTGCCGCCACAAACTGTTCTTTCAATATAAATATATTGTTAAGCATAAATAATCATTATTCTCAAGTTCTATGTTTTTAAGTGCGTTCAAATATTATATTATCATAAGTTTTTCGTGTCTAATCTGTGAACGCTCGTAGAAAAAATATTGTTCCTAAAACGTTCGCAAAGTGTCTTTCCCGCCCTCGAAGCATATCCGAACTCCGCTTCGCGTCGTTCGTCTAACTGCTTTTGCGTGCGGGAAAGCATCACTTTGCGAACTTGTTAGGAAAATAACTATGTCGCGGCTATGAGGCGTTTTCTGATTGTCTGGAAGACAAATCTCGATGTGTCTTCCCACGTTCGGATAATCGAGCGGCTTATATTATTTCATTTTGAGTTCGTTTTGCAGTCTGCTCTAATAATAGATAATTATTATGTAGGAAGTACGTTTCATAGTGCATATATTGCGGTTTTTAATAAATATTTTGATATTAATTGAAGATATTTCAAGAAATAAATGAATCGCAAGAATAACTAGTGATACTTTTGGGTAGACAATGTCTACCTTGTCTACTCATACGCTTCGCCACTGCTTGTTTATTAATCTGAGATAGTAACTAACTAACCTGAAACCTTTACTCAAACAACGCTCATACTATGACAATACAATGATCCATACTACTACTCATTGGACGTTTATACTTCAAGTATAACTTCATGAGATACGACACTTTGTGAGAGGAAAAAGCTTTTGATAAGATAAAAGTTTTTGATCCTTCTTATTATTTCAAAATAGGATTTTTTGAGATACGTCACTTTGGAAGATTAACGACGATATGTGTTAGACAAATCTTCTTATTTTCATTTATATTATCAACCGCTGCATGATCAATGGCGGTTAAGATACGGGACACCCTGTATAATGATAATAGATTTGATATTTGATCGATATCGCAATTATTATCATTAAAACTTGCAAAGGATCTGTGCCGTAGCATTTGAGAACAGACTGTTGATCAAAGAACCGAACGTACAAGACATTGATAGATGATATATCGACATCATTTGGCGTCTAGATAATAAATTGTTCCAAGTACTCATACCCATTGGAGTTGTACAAGTAACCGCACGCCAAAGAACTTCGGATATAAAGACCATTGTCAGCGTGTAAACATCCTATAAAAATGGAGCAATATGAACAAAGGATGTGGCGGTAAGGTAATATATTACTTCGTACGTTTGATGTGGAGAGTTTAGTACTAAATTTTCTTCACTCAATGGGATAAGCTGTTGAAAAAACTTAATCCACTAAATCACCAGATTACGAAGCCTCCCAAGGATCCAACCAAACATCCCTGCTCTTCTCACAAACCCGACACTTCGACCAGCTCAAGCTGCACAAGTAAACAAATCAGCGTCGTATCAGAAAACTCTGATCAACACCAGCAAAGAATCAATGACTGGGTCCAGGTAACACCCTCAGCAGCAAAACAAGCGGAAGTTTCCAAAAACAATTTCAGGTTACTGTAGATAACGACAACATATCCAGTCCCGACCAATCCAGAGCTGATGATCTCAAAATCGACTCTCAAAAAGAAATGGAAATCAAAATCGACAAAGTCCGCTACGCAGAAATGGAGGAAAATGTGAAACGGTTTTTGTTTGGAGAGAGCGACTTTTGGAAAACCGTCGAAATTGGTAAGCTCAAGTATAAAAGTTTCCAGGATGTGGAAAAGGTATCGAGGGATGGAAGCAGAACGACGTCGCATACGGAAACTGATATTTGAATGTCTTTTGCTATGCGCGTGCGCTTTAGATTAAGCTGTGATTTCCGAGTATTATAGATATTTACTTCTATTGTACTGACTGTATCTTCCATATTCTTTATAGAGATAGAGTATTTTTAATAGAGAGTATTTTGATGTTAGATTTTCTAATCAGGTGACGCTCTATGAATTTGCTCATATTCAGCTTAGTTAGAAATAAATGTCCTAGATTTGATTGTCTTTTTGTTGTCTTCAAACTCAGTACTTTTTTTTTGCTTGTATTCATAATATTTCGAAATTTTTCACCCTATCCTCTCAGTCTCCATGCAAGTCCTTGTCAACAAATAGGTTTAAAGATCCACAAGCAACAATGTGAAGATGTGGCTGAGGTCATCCCTGTGGAAGTTCCTCAGAGATGTTATGGTATGTAATATGTATCTGTCAATTCTGTAACATGAATCCGGTAGTAGGATTCTCAACAGAAAACGAATCTTTCAAGGTTTCTCGCGTTTGTGATTTGAGCCATTACTGGCTACGAGGCAGCAAACTTCAGATTCGTGTTCCTTCACCCCAAAAATAGATATGTTCTTAACCAGTGCAGTAAGACGAACGATGCGAAGCGGAGTTGGGGTACATACCCAAGCAACAATTTTAGACCCGGATCCTTTGAGAAAGTTTTGGCCACCAAATGGTAGTTCCCGCGTATACCCTGTTACTGAAAATGTTACTCTTTCAGCGACAGCTACTTCCAAGTCAAGTTTGTTGGTGCCTGGGTAGTTCATGTTTAATATTAGTTAGGCATATAGACACTCATCAGCCAAGGGGCCAGCATACACTATCACGAATTATTTTGAACTACCCGAAACACTATCAATGTCACCATAAAGTACCAAAAACTTCAAAGTAACTTTTATTTTGTGGCAGCCACCCTATTAGTGAATTGGAACATTCCCAAGAAATCAGTATCAAAAATCACAGGGTGATTTCGGCCACTCTTTTACACCACTATAGCGTATTGGCATCGATTGATTGCCACTAAGTAGTTCTAGGTAGGTACCAAAAAATGTGACTTTATGTCGGCTGTAACTTTATCCATGCTAAAACATCATGATTGATTCTACCTTTGAAAATCACATCAGCCATTTATGTTGAGAAGTGCAGTTGTGATTGTTATATAGAACTATAGTGAGATGCCGAAAGTATATAAGCAAGGATTCAGACCCTCGAGTACATTTTACCGAAGAGTCATGAAAGAAACAGAGTGGCGGAAAGTATCCGCGTCAGCTTTGACTCAAACATGCCCTTTTACTCACTAATCAAGAAAATCTAATTTCACAAAATAACAAGAGTGCTCCGATTCTTGTTGATCCATCACATTTTATCACTACCTATCTGATATAGAAACTTTAGCGTTGTCTCAAAAAGGATCTGAGGATGAAATGATAAATCTCGAATTGAAGGAATGGGCATCAAAACACTTATTTCTTCCCCATTTTGGTCGCAGCCTCGTAGCTGGTACGGATCGGGAACGTGCCGGTATTGAAAGTGGCGGCTACGTTCCTGACATTATAAATGCTAGCTGGGTATGCTTCAAGGGCAGGAGAGACAGCTTGCGCATGTTTTAGGAACAATATTTTTCCACAGGCAGTCACAAAATTAGAAACCAAAGTCTCTGAATAAAATTTTTCAGTCAAAATAACAAAAACCTGCATGGTAAAAAACTGCGCCCAGTTGACGCAATAATTGATAGGTATGTCATACTCATCTTTATCCGGAGCCAATCTGCATTAACTCCTTATTGAATCGGTTGCAAAAACACGAATTCGCAAAATAGTGTTTTTTAACGCAAAACTGATTCATGTCTTTTATTTTGACTGGAAAGTGAAGAGTGACAATAACATTTGCGCATTATTTACAATTTGTTTGTTATTGACACAGAGTTCAAAACAACAAACTAGTAGGTATTTGAGTTGACATTTGAGTGCGAAAAAAGGTTTTTTTCTACGAGCGTGCGCAAAGTAGCCACTTCGCACACTCATTTACGTGTGCAAAGTAACCTTTTCCCGCACTAGTGCGGGAAAAATTTTTCCCGCACTCAAATGTCAAATAACTACCTACCAATTTGTTGTTTTAAACTTCGTTTCCATACCAACCAAACTGTAGATTATGCACTTTGTAATTCACAAAATAATGTTCTTGTTACTTTTCCCTTTTCAGTCAAAATCAAAATGAAACACACAATTCTTTTTTTGCGTTAAAAACGCATTCGCCAGTAACGTAAACAAACATTGATAATGACGACTTTCAATCGGCATTTGTGAGTTGTTCTTGCTTGATTTTGGTTCAAACTACTGTGTTTATCGGAAATATTCGAAAGATCTGAGCTGAATACTGGCATCAAAAAAACCTGATCATGTATACAAACCATAGAAATAAGTGTTATTTCTATGATACAAACAAACGAAAAACGGACAATCAAATTTATAAAAGTATAAACGATTAAACGAAGACTGACTGCAGCTGTCTAGATTGTCATGTCAAATCAAAACAGTGTTGCCAATAGCAGGGAATAAGGCGACAAAAGAGGAAATTTTATGAACAGTGATCGGACATGCAATTGCATTTCAAATATAAAATAAATCAATTATGATTTTGATTAAACCCATATTATCCAATTTCCAGCTGCCGCCACAAACTGATCTTTCAATATAAATATATTGTTAAGCATAAATAATCATTATTCTCAAGTTCCATGTTTTTAAGTGTGTTCAAATAATATATTATCTAAAGTTTTCGTGTCTAATCTGTGAACGCTCGTGGAAAAAATATTGTTCCTAACAAGTTCGCAAAGTGATGCTTTCCCGCCCTTAAAGCATATCCGAACTCCGCTTCGCGTCGTTCGTCTAACTGCTTTTGCGTGCGGGAAAGCATCACTTTGCGAACTTGTTAGGAAAATAACTATTTGTGCACGCAAATGTGTGTGCAAAGTGGTTACTTCGCGTACGCTTCTAAAGAAAAACATAATTCCGTTCAGAAACCTACCGCACCGATGTTACCAAACATGCAAAATCTATAAAGGATGTTAATAAGGTACTTGTGAAAACTTCAAAAAAAATATATCAACCATAAAACAGGATAAAAGGTTCAAAGCTGATGCATTTGAATTTAAACTTCAAAATAATAAAAAATTTCTTCTGTGAATCGACGTCATCAAACATACATACAAATCGAATTAACCAAAAAATAGTAATAATCAACGTATTAATTCTGTAGCATTTTTATTATTAACAAGAAAAAACATTTACCTATATGGATAACCCAAATTCTCCGTTTTTTTTTTTATTATTCTGTGTCTCAATGGAAAATCCCTGGAATTATGACTAATAATCCATCATAATAAAAACTATATCTAAAAACTAGATTCCTCTCTTATCTTTAACCCAGAAAAAAACCGAACAAGAAAATGCAACAAAACCGATGACTAAACTCCAATACAAATTTCCATCCCGAAATTTTTCACAGTTCGAGATTTTATGCAGGCGTTTCTTCAGTGTTGATTCGACCGTCGCCTGGGCAACCTCGCGGCAATGCGTTTTTCGTTCGGCGTAAAACAAATTTCGGAAAATCGGTGAAAAAATTGGACTTTTGTGAAATGTGACCGGTTTTTGTGAATAAAACCGAAAAGGATTTATGAATATGAACGGCAAAGTCGTTGACGATGATAGCTGGGAAGAGTTTTTCGGTGAGTATTCTCCTATTATAATATTTCAATATGATTCGGATATATTTTGATTCTGAAATCACAAAAATACAGAATCCTGTGATGCAATCCTGCAAGATCAAGGTCAGGGAGGGTGCGTATTGAGTCAGGTTTTCAAGGGCGCAATCTGTGGCTGTTGCATTTGTGGATGTGGAAATTTGCCCTAGTTACAATTTATCTTGATTTATTTAACTAATTTTGGGCTTATCTGTATTCCCAACCCACATTACAAGATTGCAAGTTAAAATGCAATATTTGATCAAGTGAAATCTAGGTGTGTTTGCACTTTGGAAATATTTTGCAAGCTTTGAAGCTTTACTTAATTAGGTTGTAATTTCGGTTACAATCTTTGATTCTTGTTTGAAGATGAAGGAAAGTAGATAGGTCGGTAGTTGTTGGTCTACCTATTATGCCTTTTATTGCTGATTGTCGTTTCATATCTTTTTTTAGATATTTCACAATAAAAAGTGCATTCATTTTCGTAAATACCACCTGAAATCTTTGGTTATCACAATTCAGTGAAATCATATTCTGGGTAAACGTAAACTAACTCATGTAATGTCAGATCAGTTCACAACGTTTCGGCGTTTCGGTTGAACTTTTTTTACTTAATTTTGAATCTACTCGCGGAACGTACGGAGTACGGAGTAATCAATCAGGTAAGTAATGTCTGTTTTTGAAAGATATGAGAACCAGTTTACCCTGGGGAAGGATAATGATATTGATAAATGTCCAAAGCCGGAAAATATTCTTAACTCTGCATCAGCTCAAGTGTCGTATGGTGTAGAAATTTACATCTTTCCTCACTTGTATGGAAAATTACCTTTTTCTCCTTTTCTTACTTACAATGTTGCCAAGACAACAAAATTAGGTACTGGGTTTCTGTAAGAATATAATAATCAACAATCAACTATACAATGTTCAAAATTCCATGAAAAATGACAAACCAAAAAAAAAACTCAAAACTTGATGAATACTATTTGATAATAAAATCAATCAACAAGAAAACATTGTATAACATCAGTAAAATCCGAGGTCAAATCCATATAAAGAATAGGTAAGAACATTCACCATCAGACAAGAAGATGAGTTAATAAAAAACGGTCTTGTATAAAATGAGACAAATTTAATACAAAAGAAGAAGTCAGGACATATTATATGTACAGCGTGATTCACTATATATTGACCCCCTTTCTAACTCATTCTATACAAGGTTTACAGAAAAAAGTTTTAGACAAAAGTTGTTTGGTTCATACCAAATTTTTTAATTAGGCAGTATCATTTATACAGGGTGTCCCAAAAGCTGTCCGCAGCACCCAACTTTGAAATTTCAAATGGAACACCCTGTATTTTATTTTTTTAGATTATACTTTGAATTTCAAGTCATATGTGTATTAGGTTTATTTATCTTATTCGAGATAAAAGCTGTTAAATCCAATATTTTGACCCCCCTCTAAATCATTTTACACAAGGTGCAGAAAAAAAAGTGTAATACAAAAGTTGTTTGGTTTATACTGAATTGTTTAAAATCGGGCCATATTATTTATACAGGGTGTACCAAAAGCAACACCCAACTTTAAAATTTAAATTAAGACATGCACCCTGTATTTCATTTTATTTTCAGATTATACGTTAAATTCCAAGTCAAATCTATATAAAATAAATCTATCATATCTTTTGCCACTTTCTAGATAATGTCTGTTCAATTTTGTGAAAAATCCGAAATTCAGGATTTGTTTCTTGATAACCATATTAAGTAAAGATTGCTTTGAAGCTTTAGTCTGCCCTTCTACCTCATAAAAGATAAAAATGATTCTAGTTTAGTTAAAAAAAAGATACTTTCCATTTTCAAAAAGCTCACACTTTTTTATTATGTATTGTAGCACTAAAAATAAGGTTAAATTCAACAGTTTTTATCTCAAAAACGGCCGAAGATAAGTTCTATCTTTTACAGATTTAACTAAGAATTTAACGTAGAATCTGAAAATGAAATGAAATACATGATGTCCCATGTAAAATTTAAGGTTGGATCGAGGGTTGGATGCTGTGGTCAGCTTTTGGGACTTTTTAAAAGTCGAGTCGAGAGGTAAGTACATATTTTAATTTTGACTATATGGAGATTCCGAGGGAGATACCCTGTATATTTTATAGTGATTCTTATTGAATGCTTTCCATTGGTTATACGTACAAAGTCCTAACTTGTCTCGTTCTAAAGTTTTTTCTCGAAGCTGACAATTTCTGCATTTTTCCAAATTTTATGGAGACACCCTTTATATGTTTAAGTGATTCTTATAGTAACGACTTTTTCTCCAAGCTGACAACTTTTGCATTTTACCGAATTATATGGAGAGCCCGATGAAGACACCCTGTATATTCTGAATTGATTTGTGCAAGGTACAAAGTCCTTTCTCGCCTCGGAGTGTCAATTTTGTGTACATAGTCAAATTGACAATAGATGGATTTTTTCCAAACATTGGTCCAAGTTTTTTTCAAATTTTATCAAGAACCTATATTATGTAAGATAGAATTAATTAGCCAAATGCTCGGCCAATTGTAATCAAAAAAGCTATACAAATAAGGCCAAAAAACATGTTACGGACAAGAAATTAAATGGACAATCTTAATTTTAAAAAAACTTCTAAAAAAAACAGTACTGAGTCAATTGAGGAATTACCGAGGGAATTACCAAAACGGTGAATAAAATCAGCAAAATCTGATGTAAAAAATACATATGAAAATAATACTGAGAACATACCTACATACAAGAGAGTGAATTAATTAAAACGGTGTATGAAATGATCCAAAAATCGAATTAATATGGAAAAATGAAAATATGTAGTAGCAAAAATGACTAAATTTACTAAATAGCATCTGTGATTAAAAAAATTGATCAACGCACTTCCGTCCTATATTTCCACAATTTAAATTTACAATGAACACCGCCAATTCAACATTGTACTCGATTCCCCGCATTAGGTATTCCAAAGGTATACCCCTTACAAAAGAGAAACCCGCCTTATTGGGTAGTCCGTCCAAGTGTGGGTGGCTTCCGTTTCGATTTTCAATTTTGATTTCCTCGGAACCATTGTCCATTCACAAAAAAAACATCGATTTTTTGTATTGTGGCAACTCGAGTATTAAAACACAAATTATTGTTCAAATCGTAGGTGGAGCTGCATAGTAAATCGCCCTGTATAAAATTCTGTGTGGCATTCGAGCGTGGGCAACTTTGAATAGTGATAATTTGTAACAGCCTTTAGAGCCTTAGGGCTTATTTGGGTGAATTGAAGTGGTGACAGTGTGCAGCGACGCATCTGGTATGTGTCTGAATTGGTAATTTAAAAGAAAGTGAGCCAAATTTTAATTTTTCCGCTTAATTGAGAGCAATTTGTGAATGTGTAATGAGTGGCGTGCATAAAAATTATGGGCTTTAGAAAATGTACATGGGAACTTTCGGATTCCATTTATAGGAAACAATGGGGTTTGATTGATTGATGATGTATTTTAAATTTATTTACTTGATGAGGCGTTTTGTATGAGAATATTTTCACAATATATTTGCAAAAGAATCAATGCTAACAATGATGAATAAGTCAAATATATCTTACGAGAGTTGATGAAAATACGAAACGAGTTTACCATACATTTTGTTGATAATTCTCTAGAAAAGTAGTCAATTCATGGAGATATTATGGTCACACACAGTGTGAAAGAATTCAACTGGTAGAACTATACAGAATCGCAGAAGAATTGAAAAAGAAAAAAAAAAATAGAAAAATAAGCTCGAAGATAATGAGTATGCAAAACACAAAAACAGATCGATAAAATGAAAAGTCTAGACAATGAATAAACTTCTAAAGTTATCTACCAAATGGGTGAAAGAAAACCAATTAAAAAAAAAACAACTATATTCAAAGCATTTATTTTTACACTACAAAACAACTTTTCACTATTGACCTATATCAAGCAAACAAGCATTCTTCATGTGTCAAAATAAAAAAAAACATTGGCAGGCCGTTCTCTTTTGGTTCTACTCCGATTTTTCCGGTATTTTTCAACACAATCGATAAAATCATCAGAACAACAGCAAAGTTTACTTCTTTGACAACAATGCCAACAAACTCAGATGTAACGACGACAGACCGTATTCTTTTGGTTCTGGGTTCTGCTCCTCTTGTATTTTGTAGGAATCTGTAAAATATACAAAACAATCGCAGGAGTCTCATTGACAGCAGACCGTATTCTTTTGGTCCCACTCCGTCAATCGACCAAATAGCATTGTCTACAGACCGTATTGTTTTGGCTTTACTTTTCATGTATACATTTTGATGATTCAAACGTTTTTAGTTTATTGGCTTTTCTATTTTTGAATTGAATTATTTCCTAGAAATTGCGTCCAGCCCACCGATCTAAATCAGTGGTCCAGCCACGAAAAATACTTTTAAAATTATCAGCTTTTCAACCTTGTTTTCCACTAGATTGTCGTCAAACGTTTTTTGAGAAAAAACATCGACCTTGCCAAACATTCTCGATGAATAACGTTACCTGACCTCTACTTATTACTTATTCCACATCTAAGCAAACAAGAGTTACTGGCATTTTTTTTTAAATTTAAAGTCGCTTGAATTTTTAACTTGCCTGAGATATTTTCAATTTTAATCTGTTCAAAATGGATGTTGGTTTCTCTAAACAGAAGTGAATTTCCAAAACGTTTGGTGAAATCATCTTTCGATTTTTCTAATTTCCGACTTGAAGTTATTCACAGAAGTTTTGGTTTCAAGCCCGGTTTCAAGTTAAAATAAATTTCTTGTGGAAAATGAATTATTAATCAGGCTTAAAAAATCATGTTCTGGTGACAATCTGGTGCAAAATCCTTCAAGCTATAAAACTACGACCTAAAAATACAGCCATATTTTTAGATCAACTAGACTCCCAACCCAACGCAAGACTATTTTTAATACTATCATATTTGAGTGTTTTTCCCGAAAAAGATACTCATATCTTTACGAGTAGAAGTTTCAGATGAATCAATTTGGAAACGCTGATTGAGAATTAATTCCCGGAAGACTCAACTACTCAACAAATCACTCAAACCTCGACATGTGGCCGTTAAATACTTTTATGGGCCTATTTTTATTAGCATATGCTTCGGGGACGAATTTACGATGAATTACAGTTACTTTTGTATTGGGAGAGATGGACGACAATGGGACGTGTGCATGCATACATTTTCGTTATTGTTTGTGGTTTTACTGGGCAGGTGCAGGTGTTTATGGGTTTTTGGCAATTTTGAATTATTATTATTAGACAAAGTATCAATCTCCTAGCGGTTCACTTATGGCAAAGTTGTTCCCTTGATTAATACTGGATTGTTTCTCTCGGAAGGGTCTGCAGCTGCTCCAAATCGGAAATAATAAAGACGGTTTCCTTTTAGCATGGCTATGAATGTTGTAAAGATCCAAAAGTCGCATGCTATTAAGTCCGGAGAGTGAGAAGGATGCGGGTAGACAGAAACGTTTTTCCGCTTTGGTCAAAAAGTCTGGATCTTGGGACGTAGTTAAGGAGGACTATGTTTGAGTTCACAACATCAACACTGGGAAGAGAAGGGGGTTTTGTTTACGGAATTTGCCAAATGACCATAGCAGAAATTTACATGGTCTCTATGGAAAAATTGACGGGGAATTCAATGGTACAAAAATCACATCGATGCCTCTCATAGTTTCAGGGAAGAACGAGTTTTTCTGCAACCTTGTCAACATTTCTAGTAAACGACAAAAACTATTTCTACAGAGTTTTCTCCAAAATTTTCCAAATGATCAAAGCAGAAGTTTTTTTTGTTTACCAAGTATCATTACCGGCTTCAATCAATAATCTTTTTAATAGTTAAAAAT
Organism: Orchestes rusci; assembly: GCA_958502075.1. Lineage (NCBI taxonomy): Eukaryota > Metazoa > Arthropoda > Insecta > Coleoptera > Curculionidae > Orchestes > Orchestes rusci. Next base: position 14,162,203 of record OY293311.1, read on the forward strand.
ACATCACTTTTTAAACTTTATATTAACATATTTTTGATGAGAATTTGACTAATATCGATCCCGGATAGTACAGTCCGGCAATGTAGCACTGAAAACATCAAAGCGTTAGCGGATGAACGATGAACGATGCTTTGTTTTGACTCGGTTGATCCTTGTTTTACCCAGTGGTAAATTTTTTGGTTCTAGTTATTTTTAGATACGTTCCAAGGTTTATTTGTTGTTTGAAATCCATGTTGCTCCACAGCAAACACGTTCTAACTCTTTCGCTCTTTATAGAAGTCAACTGATAAGTCATACTAGTTCATACTTGACATTGGCGGTCTCGAAGGATCAGATTAATTTGACTACAGTAACTTTAGTATCTGTTTCGTTTGGCGAAAAATAAATTTAGTTGATCGGGCTTGGGCATTCGTCCAATAGGTTGTCGAAGTTGACTTGCAAAAACTAGTTGAAGTTTACAAAATAAATATTTTCAATTTTTAATGCCAAATTGTGTTGAAATATTTTTGTTTGCATATGATTTATTGACTGCCAACCTTTTATTAGAAATGTTTATGTTAATATTGGCGCTCCTATTAAAGGTTCTACTTTGATAAAGACCATTCAATCATTATACATATTTAGTTTTTGAGAAATAACAAAAAATAATCTTCAATTGACAAGTAGGCAAGCTTAATTAATAGAATTTTCAAACGTTGATTAGTAATTGCAAAACATTCGCAAAAAAGTCCTGGAAATCAAAATTGTTATATTTACTAAGCACCTTATCTTCACACCCACAACGCAAATATGTATTAAATGGGAACGCGGCTTTATGTTTTGTACGTCGCAATGGAACATGCCTTATAACGTCAAATGAAAAAATTACGGTAATTGTCAATAAATGAAAGAAAATGGTAAATTAATGCTGACAAATGTAATTTTTTATCAAACATTTGAATATAAACCCTAATTTTTCATGAGTTGACGAATAAAACCATACCCTTGGACTATTTCCTGACCTGAATAAACTGATAACTCCACAAATTTCCATTCAACTTCTTTCTGCGGTTACTTTGACGGAAACGTCAAAGTCACTGCCGAGACTTTCTGACATTTATAGGGTACTGAGCTTTGATTTGATCACAGAGCTCATTTATAATTATTATCTAAAAAAACGATTTCTTCGACTTGGTTAAAACATTGTATGCCACTCGTGTGTTATGTTTCCCAAGTCACTTGAGAATATAGGTATAACATAATAAATAAATCTTTCTTGCGTGTCTTATTCTCAACATAACACACTAGTACCATAAATAACTATAAACATTATCACTTTCGATCTTAATATTTTTCCAATTTACAAAAATTCTATAACGTTTCCTTGGCACAGTAACATTGCACATTTCTTTTTCAACTGCTAATTCACCGCTCGCTCGTACTCCAAATGTTACCACATTTTCTGTCGTATCAAATTCTTTTTTCATCAAGCAAATTATTGATCCAATAACTCAAATAACTTACGATACTATTGACATCAGCATTCGAGATATGAAACGAAACATCTATGTCATTTGTAAACCGATTATTAATCATTCCTTCGTCTCTCTCAAACATTTTGCATCCATTATACAATAATAGAATAACGTAACCTACTTTGAGCCACTAAACCAGTGTAAACACACGAAAATCCAAACATTTTGAAAATAATCACAACATATGTTTATTTATTGAAAAGCCGCTTGCAACAATTTTCCTGTTGCGAAAATTTCTGCAGTTCTGCAAGTTGATCAACCAGTTCTGGTCGGGCGCATTCTTTATCGTCACTTTGCCTTAAGTAGGGTCAAGGATGTCCATCCATGTGATATAATAGTTGATATTTTGCTGCGAAAAGCGAGAATGGATTATAAATGAAATTTTCTGGCACAGATCCAGGGTTTTGTTAAATTTTAAAATTATGTGTCGTGTGGATTGTGTAATGTGTTGGAGGTTGGTATGCAGCTGTGGTCTTTTGTCTGAACATTCAATCATGGAAATTACTTGATAAATACTCCATAATTACACACACTTGATTCTCTTCTTTGGCCCAGTCATCCTAAAAAATGTGATAAATGAGTTAGCCCCCGGATCTCGTTAATCTCAGCCCACTAGATTTTTGTTTATGGAGAACATTACAAGAGGAGTTATTACAAAAAAAACACAAATCCATAAGCATTGACTGAGTTTAGGAATGAAAAGATGTCTCTTTTCACCGCCAAATTTATCGCTAGATTCTAGTCAAATAAAAGTGGCGAAAAGCGGGCGGCGGCGCGCTGCAGGCCCCTAGGTGACACAGGAAATCTACCGACGCCGACGCGACGTGTTTGAATTCCACAAAAGAAGACAAACTGCAGCGAAAGATGGCGGTGCGTTGCGGGAAAGGCCGTCTTTTCTCTTATCCAAGTGGGATATCAGTGAAATTACTTGCAAATATTTTCCAAGCCAACAACAGCGCATGGCGTTCATTGTGATATCAGCAATCAGCAACCGATGATCTGTTTATGTTGTCTTTCATCCAATGTTTAGACAAAATTGGTACTTAATAATTGTTTAAACTGTATTAACATGAAACCGTCCAGCCTACATCATGTAACGTCACATCATCTCTGGTAATAAATAATAATAATTCTTAGACATCCTGTGGGAAATTTATTATTAGGCCTGACAGTTTAGTTTAGTTACATTGAACAAAACAAATTTGACCGCAACTTTTACCAACACACGGGGAAAGCATGACGGGGTGTCAAATTCAAATTCCTGATTTGAACGGAACGTAATTCAATATCGTACTTTCAATTTTCAGTTCAGACAATCGAAAGTGAAGAAAAATATACTAGCATTTTTCCATTCAGTAATTCAGATCATTGAACCAAACAGCTTGTTGACCTCGCTATTCAATAGGTGTTTATATTTACATTGGAAAGCATGTTTTCAGACCATCTATTTTGGTGCCACCATAATAAACCTTAACTGGCATTAAACTAAAGAAGGAAATCTGGAAACTGACCCAAATGGCAAAACGGCGATTCAAGTCACGACAGGAAACTTGGGATATCAACTTCAAGGCTTGTCACTTAAAAATAATTTTTAGTAGATTAACTAAAGTTTGGCAGCGTTATTGACATTGAATGTATTTTTCAGTACCGGTTTTGAATTACCACCATAATTGCACAACTTTCATTAGCCTAACCTAATTTTTAAATTTATATTTCAAGTGCTATTAGCCATGAACTAATTTGTTTCTCTGCATGCCTGACGAATTGTATATATTTCGACATAGAATGAGGTGTTGTAATTAAATAATTCAATTCCTCTCTAAAACAAACGAAATTTATCCCAGATGTTTCCGGCTGAACAAAGGCATCTTTCATATCAATAAATTGCACTACAAACTGCTGCAATCAGCACTAAGTACTGCCATTTTAAAATCGGCTTAAGATAAGACTGTTAAGTGCTGTACCGACCGTGTCAATTAAATAATGCATTTAGTAGTTTAATCCTTTTATTTTATGCTAAACTAGTTGGCACCGTGGAATGTAGAACTCAATTTGTAGTCGATATAAATTAGGGAAATGTTCTAGTATCACACTTTGGAGACACTCGCGCCCTTTGTTATACTGACACGTGTCATTGTCGAAGCTGTGACAATTATTCGTAATGGCAACCATCAAAACGTATTCCTGATTTAATTTCCTTATAATACCCCTTTTTTAATGGATTATGTTGGTTTAATTGAGGCATTACACAGTAGAGTGCGTAGCCTTTCACTCATATTATGCAATTGCCAAACAATCGACAAACTCTCATTGACAGCAGACCGTATTCTATTGGTTTTACTCAGATCGGTGGTTTTACTCCGAACCCGAACTCTTGATGTGTTTCAACAGAATCGATAAATAATATAGCGCTGTTTTGATTCCAATTTATAGCAGTTCCGAACTGTTCTAAAAATAAATAGATTACAAAATAATAAAGCGATTAGAAGTGAAATCGTAAAGGTAATTTAAAAAAATTATGGAACGTAACAAAATATATAAAAAGGACATGGCAATAAATCGAAAACACATAAAAACCACCTTTAGTTACAAGAAATTAAAAAGGAAAAAATATTCAAAAACAAAATGAAAAAAAAAAATCATCAACACTGTGCAGTTTTCATTATTAAATAGAATCAAACAGGTTTTGGTCAATTTGACCATGAATTTAACTGAGGAACTTAAAATTGAAGAATATTTGTATAATTTATTTTTTTCTAAATACTTATGCTAAATGCTTGGCTAAATGGTAGGTCATAATTTTAAGGGGGAGTTCCTGGATAAATTTTAAGTCGAAAAGGTCATACAGTGTGACCCTTTTAGAATGGAAATACCCCTGTGAAATTTCAGGCTATTAACCGATTGCAACCATTTTTTTTTTAAATGTCAAGTTTTGAAGGGCCTTCTACAGGACAAATTTTGAAATGTTTATTTCAATTTGTAGGGCATATTACGGTACTTTTTCGTGTTAGATAATTGCGAATTTTTATTAGCGGTTTTTTTATTACATAAATGAATACGTCATTGGATTTGGAGTGCTTCCAAATAGCTGTGACCAAAATTTCGAAAAAGTATATTCATCAATAACAAAGTTACAACAACTTAAAATGTATTCGTACATTTTCCAAGTCAACGGTCACAAAAGAACATCCTGAATCAACAGTTGCCATGGAGATGGAGTTACTTGTTGCCATTACTTAGTGTCGATGTAAAATTACCTATTTATCGTATATTGAATCTATCAAAACAAAATTTTATTATTTTTTATTAAAAAAATCCACTAGTTCTTTATTGTAATGCAAATGTAATTCCGTTAATATCATTAAATGTTATGTTATTTTGAACATCTCGTCATTCAATTAATTTGTAGTTCATTGTTACAGGTAATAAAACAAATTCAATCTTCATGGCAACTGTTGATGCAAGGTATTCTTTTGTGACCATTAGCTAGAGAGAGTTTATGAATTTCAAGTTTTGACCGTAGCTTTGTTATTATTGAATATATTTTGTTGAAATTTTGGTCACAGTCATTTGGAGGCACTCAGAATCCAGTGGCGTAGTGATTTATTTAATAAAAAAATCGCATTTCAAAATTTGTCCTGTAGTAGACCCTTCAAAACCTGATATTTCAAAAAAAAAATGGTTGAAATCGGTTAATAACCTGAAGTTTCACAGGGGGGTGTTTATTCTAAACAGGTCACACTGTATGTATGTACCTACTATGTGATTGATAAAATCTGAAAAATTTAAACTTGGCTTTGAGAAGCCAAAATAACAATGGAATATCGAAAACTAGAATAAATAATATGTTTAAAAAATCACTACTATAAAAAATTAACAAACAAGAAAATACAATATAAAGATAGAAATCGGGAGCTAATAGAACAATGAAAAGTAAAATTAAAATGTGTATACATAGCATATTCTGAAAAACTATAGAAAGTAAAAGTTACACCGCGAGTTACAAGAATCAATAATCAAAACTACTCAATAAAAATGTGTGGAAAACAAAACAAATTAAAGAAAAATTAAAAATAATAAGCGGACTAAACTGAAAAAAAAACAACGTGAGTCTTGAAAAGGACGAGGAAGTGAGAAATCTGAAAATTGTAAAAAAAGGTATGTAAAACGAACCAAAAAAATTAGGAATCTGTTTTAAAAAATATAAACTAAAATTTGAAAAAAAAGATCGTCCAGTTTTCATTGATGATTCAAATCAGATTCAAAATAATGAAGTTAATATTAAAAAGGACCAGGACGTGAGAAATCAGAGAATAATACAAAAGGAAACACGTCCTGAAAAATTCTAAGCCAAAAAAGAATTAGAAAAATATAATTTCAAAAAATTGTTCAGTTTTTATGAATCAAACTCAAAAATTGAGTCAACTTCGATTAAACTGATTAGATTTGGAATTTGTTGTAGTTACTTCAAATTTTCCCCTCGGATTTTCCTCTATAACTCAGAAACCATAAAAGATATTGAAACGAGCTTAGCTTCATTGGAAAGAGGAGGAAATTTGCTATATTATTCAATGTGAGTTGCCTCATCTACTTGCCTCCTCAAAATACAACCGCTGACTGTCAAAAGATATTTATGACTCAAGACAGGCCGAGAGACAGGCAATTAGATTTGTTGTAGTTATTTCATATTTTTCTCTATAACTCAAGAACCATAACAGATTTTGAAACATGCTTAGCCTTATTCAAAAGATGAGGAAATCTGCTATATTTATTGTGAGTTGCCTCACTCGCTCTCCTCCTCAAAATTCAACAGCTGAGTGTCAAAGTATACTTATGAATCAAGACAGCAAATTAGATTAAAATTTGTTGTAGTAATCTCATATTTTCCTCTATAGCTCAAAAACCATAAAAGAAATTGAAACGAGCTTAGCCTTATTGGAAAGAGAAGGAAAGTTGTTATAGTTGTTACGAGTTGCCTACCCTCCTCAAAATGTAACAGCTGACTGTCAAAGTATATAATAAAATGTCGCACCTTCGGTGCAACAAGATAAAAATTAATATTCAAAAATGTATCAGGCTTCTTGGAAATGAGTTCGAAATTGGAAATTTTTGTGAAATACATACCTACTAGATACAAAATTAAAATTAGGGGATTGAAAATGACAAGAGTAAATCAAAAATTGTGGAAATAATGTATATATACGCAGCATCTCAGATAACAAGTAAAACAAAAATTAAAACTCATAAGGCTAATAAGAAAGCTGAAAAGAAACCAAAAAGATAATGGACGTCAAGTCAACAGGAAAAAACGCAAAACCCCAAAAATTATTTAGAAAGTAAATGAAAATCATCAAAAATTATCACCACAATCAATGATCTATACATGCAGACTTCAATATCACCATGGCAATATTCAAGTGCGCATGTGTAGAACAGTTCGGAACTGCTTTAACTTGGAACCAAAACAAAGCTTATGAAACAATCGAAGGATAAGGAATTGCATTGACAGTATTCTTTTGGCACTACTCCGAACTCTTTGTGTTTTTCAACAGAATCGATAAATTATTCAAAACAATCGACCAAATTGCATATTGACAGCAGACCGTATTCTTTTGGTCCTACTCCGAACTACTCAGAACTCGATTATTGCAAGCAAATTCGTGAATATTGATGCGGGTCGGTTTATTTCTGTCCTGATGATCACGCGGTTGTTGATTAAAATATGGAAGGTATTCTGCATGACCTATAATATGTCTTTTCCTTTTCTTTTGAATGTTCTTCAGGGACTATTTCACTGGTTTTCTTGATTGATTTTTGATTATTGACTACTTTGGTTAATCGTTTACTTGTGTGAACCTTGACGTGATCACGACTTGGGTATTCCAATGTCTAGCTTTGTGGAGATTTTGGGATAATGAAGGGGCGGAAAAAACTCTCAGAGAAAAAGTGTGATTGATGGCTTTCGAAGGTTTTACAGCCACACCTCCAACACGAAATATTTTTTTCATCCGTCTTTTTAGTTTTGGCAAGGTTTGGTTAGGTTTGCGTTCCCTTAATTACGTTAGTTTTGGTATTTATTTTGAATTAACACTATCAACAGCATCCTTATAACACGCTGAAAGTTTCAAGTCGCTGTCACTTCTTACAATAATGGATTGTTTCTTAATGATGTCCAGGTGTCATTTTGCCATTTCCAGTCTCTTAACACAGTCAGAGGGGGATCATCAAAGTAAAAAGCTGTGTTTTTTGTATCACCCTATTAAATCATTTAAAAACGGCATAAATGCAGAAAGACAAAATAAAAACAAACAATAATAATTAACCGTTGTACATAAATTCACAATCTCATCTTCCAAAAACTGCACAATTAAAATACCAATCTAAATAGGGCATTACTGATATTTACCGCTAAAATCCACCGATCGTGTACCGCTTGTCATTTTGGAAGCCGACTTAGCGCAGTTATGAATGACTTAATCCGGTTATTTGTCTCAGTTTAATCGGACCTCCCTGTATTTTTCCGGATATTTTCGTGAGGTTGAAAAGGTGACGCTAATTAGCGAAAAAAGTCTAGACAAATCCGAGGCGTGCCGCTTCACGGATGGCAAAATTACACGTCAAAGGTCACATTGGGTCTTGGAAATAATATTGGATTAGTATAATTAGGTGTAGCATACATTTAAGCGGGTTTTTGGGTCACTTTTACTTTTCTGCTTTTAGGGTTTTGTATACACGGATTTGTGAAGATGTTTGATTTTCTAATTATTACAAGTAGAGGTTGTACTGAACCTGAACTTAACATGGACAGTCCAGCTTCCGCATCTTGACATATATGTCCTTGTCCCGATAAGGAAGGTTAGATAATGCTGGATCAGATCAGTGACCCGTGTTTCTTCAGATGACAGGATACGAGGGAAAGATGTTTGATATTTTATCTTTCAAAATTAATCATCATTTAGTGGTATTTTAATATCGTTTTAATTTTATTTTTATTGTGGAAATTTGTCAACGCGAAACTAAAATTCGTAAAACTCTGCAAATTCTTCCACTTATATCACTACTGGCAGCCCTCTATAATAATCATTGTCAACTTAAAACTAAAATTTGTGAAACTCTGTAATTCATCTATATATATGAAAATTTATAAATTTTAAAAATATTGAAGATCAAAATATTTGTATCGAACTATCTATGAGCAAAGAACTAGTTGACTTGATGCATGTTGGAAGATTGTTTGTTTTTCAGCGTTTTTGAAAGTTTTAATAATCAACAAAAGGAAAAAATCCAATTTTTTTAATCTCTGTGGTTCAATTTTCTATATGTAAAATATAGAAATGGATCGGTCAAAATCTTTGATATTTTCCTGGTAAGCTTCAATCACTTTCTGATGGAACCCTGTAACTTCACAGATGACAAACCTCACCCATATGGGGTTTATTTATAACTCACCGTACAAAAACCAGAAAATGGTACTCCTCATATGGACAAGGCAAGTAGCATTGTTTCGAGTACCGAACGATGGACATACTACATGTTGCTAGAGTTGCATTTGTGGTACCATGTGAGAAGTGTCTCAAAATGGAGTGGAACTTCGAAAAAGGTACCAAACTCAATTTTATGGCGTATTTAAATTAAGCTCGAGTGTCATTTACGCGGATTAAAGCGGCCCGCGTAATTGATGCTGTTTTTGACCCTTGAAGTGTGTGTGGCTTCTTGCAGTTATCGTTTGAAGTTGTTTATTGAAATATTAATGGTTTATTCATGGTTTGTTGATTTGAGACATTGGGGTTTATTGGGTTTGATAGGTTTCAAGGTGGTCTGTTGATTGAACAAAAATTTGCCTTATTAGTTGTATTGAATGATGATATGAATTTGATAGGAATAGCACTTTTTGATTGATTTATTTAGGTTTTTATTGTTCCTAATTTTTTCATTTGACAGCTGTTGGAAGCACAGTTTTTTTTTGGAGTTTGCTATTTTAAGAACGTCATGAAACATTTTTATAAAAATTTGCATATATGTATGACTCAAATCTCAAATCAGTCAGGTATCTGAGCCTCACCAATAAATCCTACATATGTCCTAATCATTGGATAATTATTGATAAAACTTCATATTGCTTTTTTTGGTTAAACATTTATTGATATAAATTAAATAGGTATTAACTTTTTCTTTTTTTTTCATTTTTATCAATTGAAACCGGTGATAACCATTTGAACTATTCAACAACCAAAAAAAAAACAATATAAAATATGTATTTTGAAAACTACAAGAATAAAATTTAACATCACCTACAAAATATACAGGGTGTTTCATAATATATGCTCCGGACTTAAAGATGTTATAGCCTGTCTAAAAATATGAAAAAAGTTTCTTTTAACATACCTTTAAAATGCAACATTTTCCAGATGAAACACCCTACATAATTACATTAAATAAATATTATATTAGATATGCTCTGTAGTTTTGTGGCGCATCCATAATTTACAAGATTTTTTTGGGTATTTCGCCACACCCTATCAAATATCAATCAGACTAGTGTTTATACACCCGATCTTCTATAATATTACCTGAAAAAAGTCTATTAATAAATGATAAAAGATAAAACCTATCAATATCAAACGTTTCGGGAACGAATCTGCTCCCGTCGTCAGTGAAAACCTAAAAATGGAACAATGAATTCAAATTCTAAAAATATAGTTCGTTTTTTGTTGTGAAATTGACTTTTTTGTGTTTTTGGCACAGTAAAAGTGACATTTTGTGCCAAAAACACGAAAAAGTCAATTTCACAACAAAAAACGAACTATATTTTTAGAATTTGAATTAATTGTTCCATTTTTAGGTTTTCACTGACGACGGGAGCAGATTCGTTCCCGAAACGTTTGATATTGATAGGTTTTATCATTTATTAATAGACTTTTTTCAGGTAATATAGAAGATCGGGTGTATAAACACTAGTTTGATTGATATTTGATAGGGTGTGGCGAAATACCCAAAAAAATCTTATATTGTCACAAACATTTCAGAAAATTATGAAAAAAATCCAATGAAAATTTGAAAAATAAATAGAAAAAACTACAAATTTAATATGAAGCCGTTAAGGAAGAAAGATGCACTATTTCCGACGATAATGGGAAAAAGAAAAAAAAAATCGGTGCATAAAACTTTTAAATTGGAAAATATTTATAAAAAAAAGGAATTATTATTGGAAAATTGTGTGAAAACTTATTAGTTTGGAAAAATCTAATAAAATCAAAACAACAAGAAGATGAAATTGGACTACTTGTTCAATCTCTTAACCCTAAAGATTAAAGATGTTTTGAAATTTTTTGTTTGATTACTTTTATGAAAACCAAGACTAAATATAGGTACTTTCCAAATTTCATTTATTTGTTTTTTTTAATCGGTATCACTTGCTCATAAATAAATAAATGATTTTGCAGTAGAAAATAATGGAGAAATTGTTAAATAAATAAGCAAATCAAATTTCAATAAGAAAAGATCTGCTGCGAAAATAATAAAACTTCAGAAAATTGTTAAATTACAAATTTTCTAAATTAGCAAGGTTAAGTCTAGTTAAATTTTCATTTATTTTATTTTTATAACTTTTGATGAAGTAGTTCATTGATAAGCATGATATAATAAACAATGAATTGTGTGCAAAATTGTTCATACATTTCATAAAAAAATTGCAGAATGTCATGAAAAAGTTCTGAGTTAAACAGGCCCAAAGTTTTAATTTAAAAAAAGCACGCTTAAAAAATTCATAACTCAAAAATTATTAGAGATATCGATTGGATTTTTGCACCAAATTTTTGATCGACTTCATGGAAAAATATACAGGGTTTTATGGAAAAGTAACGAGATACGACCAAAAAATTCATAACTCAAAAACTGGATTGTATTTTTGCACCAATAAATTCTGCACTACATTTTTGAACGACATCATGAAAAAAATATATAGGGTGCTATGGAAAAGTTTTTGTTGAAGGTCAAAGTTTGAATTTTCTTAAAAAAACCAAGCACGACAAAAAATAGACTCTCCATAACTATCAGAGATATCGATTCGAAATCTGCACTGAATTCTGGATCCACTTTATGGAAAAAATATACAGGGTGTCATGGAAAAGTTCCAAAAAGTTCTTAGGTAAACAGGGTCAAAATTAGAATTTTTATAAAAAACACGTAAAAATCATTACTCAAAAACTATCAGAGATATCGTTAGAATTTTTGCACAGTGAAGTCCGCACAGAAATATACAGGGTGTATTGTGAAAGTTCTGTATTGAATAAGTTCTATGATAGAATTGGATTCCGATTTTTTTTTTCATAAAATAATTCATGCTGAAGTATCTCCGAACAATCCTGCTTCAAATCCTGAATTGTTAAAATTTGATTTTCACCAACGAAATCTTAGACCTACAGGTGAATTCAAACAATGTAAAAAATTATTTAATCTAAAATTTAAATATCGTCCTAAATTTCCATTCGATGATACCACGATAACCAACTGCAACTTCACCCAAATCGAAATCTTCCATGTAGGCTTAACAAGACAAAAACCGCATCGCTAATGGGCCCAGTGGGCTTCGTCCATTTCCTCTGATTGTTTCCATCATGTATATGGTAGGTGTGATGATTTGAAGATATCCCACTGAAACATGTCAAATTTCGATTTTTTGCACTTGTACAGTGTAAACACATGCAACTTCATGCCAAATCGTAAATTTTATGACGTCTGGACTCATAAGCGATTTGTAGTTATGCTTGACGTATGGAAATTTATGCGGTTTTTGCTTGAAGGTCAATGGAAGTTGACCTTCGATAGTATGAAAATAAATGAGAAAAGTTAAGTGTCTTTTGGTATTGGTTTTGGTAATTTTTCGAATTCTTCATGGCATCTCGTTATCGTCTTGTAGGTTAGGTATAGCGGAATTGTAACCTGTTTTCTATTTTTCACAAAATATTCAAAAAAATGTTCCATTCTGAGAAATTTGTCTTGAAAAATGGTCTGAAAGATGATCTATTTTCCATATCAATCGAATGATAACCCAAAAAGTATCTCAGAAATATGATCTCCAAGCAAGTGACATACATGCATTTGCTGATGTTTTCATTCAAGTAACCAAATCCTTCTTAATCGTCATCATTGCAGTATTCCTTGGAAAAATGAATCATTCTACTATCTCAATCAAATTATGAGATAGGTATTGTATAATTTTCCAAAAATTGTCCTATACCGCTATTAATTTTTTATACAGGGTGTTACTTAATGGTATGTCATAATTTTAAGGGGGAGTTCCTGGATAAATTTTGAGTCGAAAAGGTCTTATAAACTTGGTTCTTAAAATGCTTGGTTTTTAAGACACAGGGTGTTAAAGATTTATTTTATTTTCAGTTTTTAATACATTTTCCAAAGACGGTTTGAGATATTGAACTGAATTTTGCCACAGGATATTATGGTATAGGAACACACTTTTTTTAATTTTTATTTTTTTATGTTCATTTTATTTTATTTTTTTTATTTTTTTAAGACCCATGTATATGACCTTTTCGACTTAAAATTTTTCCAGGAACTTCCCCTCAAAATTATGACATACCATTAAGTAACACCCTGTACATAGGGCTTCTGATTTTGAACATTCGCTCCGCTCCCTTGAAACATTTAGAGTAGATGACGTGATCCGCACTCTCACAGTTTGTTTACCACGACTTTTTGGGACACCCTGTATAATTGCAAGAGTTCTAGTTTGATAGTTTTCTTCAAGTCCTACAACTTTTATATCGGAAGTGTAACACAGTGTATATTTAACCAGTAAGGTATATTATAGCGGCATGTTCTTGGTATCGAGTTTAAAATAATATTTTGTAGAAATATACATTTGAACTTGAACGGTAGTGTATAAATTTTTAAACTTCCATTCATATACAGGGTGTCCGGAAATTACGCGTCAGGATTTTGGTGGGCGATTCTACATGAAAAATTAATGCAACAAACTTCTATACAATTTTTTCAAAAACTTCAAAATTTTTTTCAGAGTACGAATTTTTAATTATTTAAGGTACGGTTAATGTTTAAAGTCGTTTTTCTCGGAAACCGTTAATTCTACGATGATGCAACACGAGCACCTTTTTAAAAAATATTTTGATGCTCTTTACTAATTTGACATCCAAATTTATAAAAAGATTAAAACAAAAAAGTTCTAAGTAATTTTCCTAAGGTGAAGGACAGCTTCAGCCTTTTGTCATTGACGACTAGCGTCAAATTAATAGGGTGAATACAAAGAAACACTAGTGACATGCATGCAAAATTTGGCGAAAATCATTACACTAGAAAAAAAGTTATCAAAAAAAATAAGAAAAAAAAAATATTTTTTAACACCCTGTATCTTCCTTAATTTTGAGTTTTTGAAAAAATTGTATAGAAGTTTGTTGCATTAATTTTTCATGTACAATCGCCCACCAAAATCCTGACGCGTAATTTCCGGACACCCTGTATAAGACACTTCTTTATTTTAAGTGAAGCTGACTTCCGAAACTTTTGTGGATAGGTGCAAAAATAAATTAATATTATCAAGATCCATTGTTTTAAATATATCAGCGTTCACCGCCCCATATGGTGTCCGTGTTCATGTTCAACAATCATACGCCTATTCAATTTCCACACTACATTGACATTTTCATTTCAACAATACAGAATACCGCTTGAGTACCATTTTTATAGACCCATAAAGATGTTCTGTTTATAGGGTGTATTAGTATTAGTATTATCCTAACATACTACACAGATGGGTGATAAGAATGGTAGTATACGAGATTGTTTAGCTGAAAAGTTTACTGACCCTACGACATGATGGCGAAAACTCGGTTCTGGTCACGTATTGCGAAATTACACTTTTGCAGTACCGGGGGTCAGTTCGCCGCTTTGTCACGTACTACCATTGTGTAGTAGGCGATCGTGGATAATCGGAAATATGAGAATGTGGTCGAGGGAATGATCAATTGCAGTTAGTCATTCGGGTTAAGATACCTGGAGGGTACTGCTATGCGTGCTATGGTATAAAAGGTGTTCTAAGAAGTTTGACTTCCAGAGATTCTCATTTCCGTCACGTTAAAACTGTTACAACCGAAAAAAAGCAAAATTACAGACATTTTTCTGCACCAAAAATAGAATTAACAGCTGTCGTCAAAAGAATTACGACGGCGACAATTTGGGCCTTAAAGGAGCCATTTGAAATTTTCTCGCGTAAATAAAAACTCATTTGCTTTGTAATTAGTTACAGATCGTTAAAAGTTTTTGGTTTGAAGTTTATTCATTATTTTTCAGAAATACATTTTGTTCATGTAGTTTTTACATTCTTGAGTTCAACAAATAGGTGGGTATCAAGATACGGTAGGTGTGCATATTTTTTTTGTAAAAAATCTTTGAATTTGAGGCAAGTTGAAAATGGATTGTATATAATATTTTCAGCTCCTGTATGTTATGTTTGTCTGTTATTATTCTTTTATAAGAAAATCTTGACTTCTCAACACATTTGAACCGGATCAGACGATCTACAGGGTTATTCACGCTATACGGATCGAAATATTGGGGCTAAAATACGTGACTTTCAAGAAGTTTGACTTTTGGTGATTGGGGGTATGCTCGGGGGTATGTTATGGTTACTTTTTAAAATCATTTTCATATTATACAGGGTGTCTCAAAAGCCTTAAAAGTATCAAAGTCGTTTTTTAAATGGAACCTTCTGTATTTCATTACATTTTTGGATTCTCTGTTGAAAATAAGTTTATGTTTTGAAAAGGTTTATGGTACCTAAGCCTCAAGGTTTTTTGAATAATTTGAATTTTGTGAAAATCTGATCTAATTTTCATGTCTCAAATACTTAAGGAGTATTTAAGTTATGTAAGTGAAATTTGCGGTGAAGTTTCACAATAGATAATCTTTTATATCCTGATCTAAATAAACTTGTCATCTTATACAGGGTGTCCAAAAATCAAAACTAATTATCAATTAAAACTTTGAATGGCTGTGAGTTGAATTAATTAAAATGGAACTTATATTTTTTACCTCATCAGCTGATGTATTTTTTAAGTACCTGTCGATTGGTATTAGGGTGTCCTATATACCATTGTTTTGTAAGTCTTCGCGCTTTTATAGAAAACGCCGGTGTTTTTTAAATACTTACCTGTGGATTTTTGAAACGTGAAATAACTGGAATCAAACAAATGCAACAATGATTAAAAACTGTTTTATCATAAAAGACAAAGTGAAAATCTCGGTAAAAGTTAAAAAAAACATGATTAATTATTTGTCATTTCTGAATTGCCAAGGTAATTGAGGGATAGAAAAAAACACTTATTGAAAGGACAAATGGTCCAAAAAACAGTTATTTGGCGTTTTCTGTAAAAACGCGAAGACTTGGATATATGTATGTATAGGACACCCTAATACCAATCGATAGGTAATTAAAAATCATATTTGCCGCTAGAGTAAAAAATATGAGGTTATTCTATTTAAAGTAGTCAACTTAAACAGGGTGTCCCTCCGGGAACAAGCTCGATCAATATATGGAAAACTATACGTAGAAAAATTTTGAAAATTTGATATTATACCAAAGTCTATGCACTCAAGCTGAAATATTTTCAAGATGGTGGCACTTCCGGTTATACCGGAAGTTGGTGTCAACTTGCTTATTTTAAATAGAACACCCTATATATTATTGCATTTTTGGATTCTACGTAAAATTTTAGGCAGATTTAATGTACCACACCCTATACCTAAGTATAAGGGTTTTTGAAATATTTAAGATTTTATGTCAAAACTGACGTTTTTAGGATATTATTTAAATGTAAATTTTTCGTATCAGAAAGCGTTTTCATTGAGTTTGTGTTGAATTCCTTATTGAAATGGGCATCTTTTAATACATTTCTTAGAACATTTCAATAACTATTGATAGAGGGTGGTCGAAAAATAAGTTCAAAAATTAAATTGAGAAATCTGCCAAAAATCAATTTTTTCAAATAGAAACCTTCAAATTTTGTGATTTCATGTTATCGGGCATCGCAAATAAAGGTAAGTTTGCGCAAGGTTGTCCGCGGCATGATTATAAAAAAGATTTTGAATGACACTCAATGCTCAATGCACTTTTTAACAGTTGATTATTTTTCACATTGTCATAGCAACTAAGGATAACTGAGTTTGAAATCCATAGAAACATCGAAAAATATTATTAAAACTGGCAATATTTCCAAAAATACAAATTTTTGAAAAAGGACAACCCTTCGCAAACTTTCCTTTATTTTCGATGCCCGATAACATGAAATCACAACATTTTGTGGGTTTCCAATTGAAAAAATTGGTTTTTGGCAGTTTTCTCAATTTAATTTTTGAACTTATTTTTCGACCACCCTATAATAATAGTTATCGAAATGTTCTAAAAAATCTAATAAAGGACGTCCATTTCAATAAGGAATCCAACACAAGGAGATTAAATTCATTCTTGTGAAAAAATGTCAAAATGTGCCGAAAAAAGTTGACAGTTGACGTTAGCTTCTATCCAAATGACAGAAGAGCTCTTGAAAAGTTAAGATAGGAAAGTGCGCAATCCATTTTTCTCTAACTTGAATAGTTTGAGTTTTATAGCATGTCAAAGTTGCAAAAATGCCATTTTTAAAACGCGATATCTCGATAACGGTTGAATTTAGGAACATTAGTTGTATTACAATTTTTGTTCCAAATTGAAGAAAGAATTGAAATATCAATTAATATACAGGGGGTTCCATTTAAAAAAATACAAGTTTGGTTTGTCATAAACTTTTTGGGACACCCTGTACTATGACTATATTTTTAAAACATAGCCTTTTCGACTAACTATGATAAACAAAAAAAAAATTATCCAAATCTCTCACCATTTTCCCACAATCGTCCACCCCATCTTGGTTGCACCACCCTGTATACATCTCAAGTATTTGAGTAAATTAGATTAGATTTTCACAAAATTTGAATTATGTGAAAAACCTTAAGGTTTGGGTATTATAAACCTCATCACTTATTTTGATCAGAGAATCCAAAAAGGCAATAAAATACATGGGGTTCCATTTAAAATAGGCAATATTTTCATGGTTTTTTGAGACACCCTGTATAATATGAAAATAATTTTAAAAAGTGACCGTAAAATACCCCCATATACCAACTCAAACTTCTTCAGTCACGTATTTTAGCCACAATATTACGATCCGTATAACGTGAATGGCACTATTGGCACTGTATACAGTACGTTATTCTAACCTGATTGTATACATACATACATACCGCGATTGAACGTGATTGATTCACCTGACAACTGATCAAATCAGCATTGATGATAAAGTGGTCGTCAGTGTATCGTAATATCGATTTCATTTGAATTATTAAAAACAGCGCTTTATATTCTGTCCAATAACGCAATCAGACATGGGATCGTCATACTTTGTATAATAGTCAATCATGCAGACATTGTTTTTTTCATCGTATCGCGTTTTTTAATGTTTTTTTTTACTTTTTAAGAAAAAAGACAACTAATTTTTGTTTGCTTGGGATTGCCAGAAAAATTAATACATCAGATAAACATAAAGAAGAACATTTTTTTAGTTTTAAGTATTTAGTATTCAAAAATAAAAAGAAAATAGTTTAAAAATCATGGACTTTTATCTCCAAAACTATTTAAGTTGTGATATGTGGTGAGAAGGGGTTGTTAAAATGTTTTCTGTGAATACATCCTTATGGTTTGCACTATCGTAACCTTAATGGTTTTTTTCACCATGTGCCAAAGGGGGCACGGACATCCTCTTTAACCATATTTTCATTATTTTCACACCCCTACAACCACGAACGTGGGTGTCTTCCATATGTTGCAGGAAGATCGGATTATCGGATGACAGTATATAGTCAAAGGGATTATCGGATGATGTATAAAATACGTGGGTGGTCTGAAAAGTTTCTGATTTGTCATAATTATTTGTTTTGAATTTATTTTTATTATTCTACATAATTTCCTTGTATACATCTATACACACTCCGCTTGTGCGTTTTTCTTTGGAAAATAAACAGGGTTCGCCAAAGTAAGTGGCCTAGCGGAAATAAAGTGATTGGATATCTGAAAATTTGTAGGGAGAGATTTTCCTAAATGCTCTTTCCAAATGAAACGTGTCGTGTCAACACGCTTGTTTCAAACACCCTATATTTCACAACATTTTTGGATTCTACGTAAAGTTCTAGGCAGATTTGATGTATGATGTACTATACCTAAGTTGTATAAGCGTTTTTGAAATATTTGAATTTTTATCTCAAAAATTACGTTTTCAGGTTCCTTTTTAAATGTAAATTTTTCGTATAAGAAAGCCTTTATTTTTTAATTTGTATTGGATTTTTTATTGAAAAGGACCTACTTTGAAAGATTTTTCACAATTCTTCAATAACTATTATTACAGGGTGGCCCAAAAATATGATGAAAAATTAAATTATGAAACCTGCTAAAAATCAATTTTTTCAAATGAAAACCCCCAATTTTTATAATTTTATCTCATTGAGCATTGAAAATAAGGGATAAGATTGTCCACTCCAAAAATTCTGTTTTTTTTTTAAATTTTTCGAATGGACGATATCATATAAACTCACCTTTATTTTCAAAGCTCAATAGGATAAAATTATAAAAATAGGGAGCTTCCATTTGAAAAAAAATATTTTTGGCAGTTTTCTGAATTTGATTTTTGATCTTATTTTTGGGCCACCATGTAATAATAGTTAACAAATATTGTGAAAAATCTTTTGAAGTAGGTCTCTTTCAACAAGAAATCCAATATAGAATAAACAATTAAGGCTTTCTTATACAAAAAAATTACATTTAAATATATGAACCTACAAACGTCTTCTTGAAATAAAAACTCAAATATTTCAAAAACGCTTATACTAAGGTATAGGACATCATGCATCAAATCTGCCTAGAATTTTACGTGGAATCCAAGAATGTGATAATTTAAAGGGTGTTCCATTTGAAACAAAGTGACTTGACACCTCCCAGCTAGCAAAAAAGTTCTATAGATTTAGAGTTATAGGATATTTATGTCCTGTTAATGTTCTATAGTTTTGTATAATAGTACAGTAAATTGTTGTATATAGTGGACGCATATGATACTATTTTGCTCCCAGCAACTGATTTGTTGTTTAAACTTATTGTAAGAACGCTCTTGCAGCATAATTATAGAGCAGTTACAGAATATGTTCCAATATAGTTCTATAAGTGCTGCATGATAATTGATAACACAGTTTTGCAACCACTTAATATAAAAGTTCTTTGAAAGCTCTAAGAACGTTTATGCAACAATTCTATGATTGTTTTGCGGAGGCTTTACACAATATTTTATAGAAGTAAAAAGCTGTATAGTATGGTGCTCATTTTGATTGTATAAGAGTTTTAAAAATGTTCTTGGAAAAATATTGCTCTATAAAAATTTGCTCTGAAAACGTTCTCAGGACATTTACAGAACAAGAAATTGTTAGCTGGGCTACTTCCGGTATAACCGGAAGTCGTGCAACGTCACTATTGTTTCATTTGGAAAGAGCATCTCCGAAAATCTCTCCCTACAAATTTTCAGAATCCCAATCGCTTTATTACCCAAGATATTCTAATATGCCACTCACTTTGGCGAACCCTGTATAATTATTGTGATGGTGATGGCCTCCTGATTTGACAAAAATGTATGTCCTTCGAGCGGTTTTTTTTCGTTCTTTTTTACATTTTTAATCGAGTTTTCAATTTTATTTCATTTTTGTAAAGAAATATCGAACATTGAAACTAGCTACTGTCAAAATTACGATGATTTGACGATGATAACGCCGTTTTCAAAGCCTCCTGTGTTTATTTTCAAAATTTGCCGTTGAAAACCACATTGCATGGATTAATTAAAGTGCAAATATCTCGAAAACGGTTGCTCCTAGCAACTTCCAACAAGAGTATCATTTTCACTCATATTTTTGTGTGAAAAATCTTGTTATAATGATTTTTTATACTCAAAACAAAGATACAGGGTTCGGAAAAAAAAGTGACTATTTGAAACAGTAAAAATCCTTGCAGATGGCGTCACAAACAAGATAGTCATAATAATATCAAATTTGAATTACTCATGTCAAAAATAAAATTACCCTTATACCGTTGTATTATCAGAAATATTATGGAAATTATTTGAATAAAACTTCGCAAACGAGGCCAGAGAGGGAAAAAAGTGGTATTTTTGTTTAATTAAAAAGAAACAACCTAGTCCGTGGCTTACATTTACTTGGCAAAAATATTTGGTACGCTGGCCTTTGTAATTCTACCTAGGGCTAAAGTAGGCTTTCATAACTAAAAGTAAATCAGATTTCAAAAAAATCTGTTCAAAAATAATAATTGTAACATTTGTAAAATCTCCATTTTTTTAAAAGTTCAACACCTTTTATCTTAAAAATAATGCACTTCCGAAACCATGTTTTTATGGACTTTTTTGATAGAATTAGCTCTATATTACACCCTCAAATTCAAATTTGATGTACTACACCCTGCATGTTTTCCGCAACTCGGGCGCCACCCTCTGGATCAGACAGTGAAGAAAGTATTCCAGAAATTCAGTGTGGAAAAATTGCACTTGATTATAAGGACGGAACCTGGCAACATGTCGAAGAGTTTTCAGACGACAATAATGGTAGAATGTAGCGCATCACGAATCACGATACACCAAAACCAATGAGAAGCGACAAAATCCTGTTTTTCATATGCTTCAATGGGAATGCATTTGTTTGGCCTTGAAATTAAAATTTGACAGCGCGCGTCCTCTCGTATGACGTTTGGAACGTCTAGGTATAGTCCGGGCCCTCTGACCGATAGCGACCACAGGCCCCTAAGTTAACTTTTTTGGCGGGAAAAGTTTTGTCGCTTCTCATTGGTGTTTTCAACTCGGCCTAAACACGGTAGGCCATAATATTATGCGGAATGTATAGCTTTTTATATTTAATATTTTGGTTTTTACCGCAGATGACGTCAAAGTAAGATGCGCGCTGGCATACCGTGTCTAAGTGTATCGTGTGTATACGCATCTTATCTTCGTTTTAGTTTTTAGTTTTGTTACGTTGGTCGTTGGTCATCTCTGTTGCTGCTAAAATTATGTTCAATATATATAGCTTGGCAAAATATAATCAGTCACTGTAGTCATGTAGACTCCGATTTTGTACCAAAATTTACATTTATATGAATCATATCGACACATGTGTTAATTGCATTATTACTGCTATTTGTATTACACTAGTAAATTGCTAAACCACTAAAATATTTCTCGAATACAAAATTCATCGAATCATGTCCATAAAACTTATTAGTTTATGTAAAGTGATTCGGAATTTAAATATTCTCACTGACCAACTCTACATGAATTATTAAAATTCACAAAAATCGATGTCTCCACCAGACATGTACTTTATATCAAGTGATAATTTCCAAGAACTCCCTCTTTCAACCCCTATGTGGGCAAACAAAACGCCCCTATTTGATGGGGTGCAGTGGCAGTGATGTCCCGCAGCGTTTCTAGGGAAGTTGCCAGTTATCAAATCATATGTTGTGTCCATATTGTGTGTGGGTGAATCAAGTTAGGGTGCATTTATGTTGTGTAACATGTAAGTTGTTGTCATGATATTGTTGCGCTATTATTGTTACCATTTCTATGCAGTTTTTATAGAAAGTCAGTCCCTTTTATGATCTTGTTTTGTTACTATTTCTTTTCGATGGCCCGGGTATAGTCCGTTCTTAAATGATATGGACTAATAAATCATCTGGCGGTAGTGGTTCGTGAAACAAATACCATGAACCGATGATGAGTTTACGAAAAAGTAACCACATGTTATTATGTAGTTCATTATTTACTTGGTAACTTTATGCCAGGTTTACATTGAATTTCACTTCGGAGTGGAAGTCACAGATTTCCGCTGGCCAAATGGGAATCATATGATACCATCTACATTGAATTTTGCAGAAGCGTGACTTTGAACACACATATAATGTAGATGGTAGCATATGATTCCCGTTTGACAAGCGGAAGTTTGAAAGTTTCACTTCGAAGTAAAATCCAATGTCACCCTTACATCAAGTTATTTGATTTATAATTTGACTTGAGCTGGACAGTGACATTATAACGCGCCCCATAGGTAGAAGCGGTTCTCCTCACTTGAGTGTCTGAGTCTGGCGCGCAGCTGAATAGAAGATTATTTGCTTCAATCGGCGGACAATTGATGAGGTATGGGCATTTCGTACAATTTCTTAACGGTAGATTGAGATGAGAAAAATGGTGTTCAGAAGAAAAACTGGATACATGCCGGTAGTTGATTCATAGAGTAACGGAATTAAAAATGGAAAAACGGCAGATGAAAATCGTCACATCAGCAAAATAATCAGTATTATTCGTGCTATTTCACGCTTTAGGTACAAAAAATATTGTTGGTACCTCTGGCGTGAATGTGCTTTTACGCCAGCGGCTAAAAGTGGTTGCACGAGCGCAGTGAGGTCAACAATCAGCTGAGTAAAAGATTGAAAGTACCATTTTATCCCCTTCGTGCAAAAGCAAAAATAACTTTACGGCTTCTATTTTTTTCATATGAACAAAAAGTATGTTTTCTAAATAAAAAACTTTGAAGTATCATATTCCAAAATCAAAATGTGGAAAAAAAGTATCATGAAAAGGATAAGATAATGAGATTGTTTTTACCCTTAATCCCCCAGTATGGTACGCCTCTGTTCAATATTTTGTAAATTTGAGCTCAAATTCTGATTTAGTATTGAAAGTTTATGCGATGTATTGATTTTCATAATTTTTGTATGAACGCTTCCGGAAATATTAAGGATAAGTGGTCTTCAGGGTGCCCTATTTAAAAGGGCGTAGCTCTTTCAAGAAGCATTTTTCGACAAATGTTCATAGACACTTATACCATGAAAATACCTCAGGAATCACTCTTCGAATTTTTCACCAATGTTTAGGAAACACCCTATATAAACTGTGGTGGTGGCATTCAAATAAGTATCACGAGTAATTTTTATTATAATTATAATGACATTGATAATAATATTTGATAACGAAGCATTTGCATTAAGGGAGCTAGCTTCCATGGTAAACACGCCACTGACTCTCCTTCTTATCCATGGTTCCGGAGTTATTCGCAAATAAACGTTTTTTTTTCAATTTCAACACACTGCATGTATCTCGAAAATGGTGCATATTAGGGGGTGAGTCAATAAAAATTGTTTTTCATATTTTTGGACAAGCAATCACTTCCTGCTGTCCTGCGTATATATTATGAACTTAGATCATCTGCTAGATGATCTAAGATTATGAAACACCCTGTATACCTACTTGTGACATCACTCCGCGAACTCGAGGTAAAACCGGACTATCCGTTAAAGTATAATAATCATTGTTCAAAATAATTGATATTTTTTGATAGAATCTTCTCATTCGCGAATTCCCATGCGAAATTTTCATGAAACTGCAGCGTATGATTCGAGGCCAATGAATTGAAAAAGTATGTTTATTTTAAAGCCCCTGGGCCGGAGGGACTACCTGCAATACCTGCTGAGCTGCTTAAAAATGGAACTGCGAAGCTGGTTAGCATACCTTAAAGAACTGTTCACCAGATACGTGAATGGAGAAACAATGCCAAGTAGCTGGAAAGAGGCCTGGATAACACCCATACATAAGAAAGGACCAAGGGATATCTGTGGAAACTACAGATGCATATCTGTCACAGACACTATGAGCCGTTATATCATAGAGGAGGAGTACGGACCCCTAAGAAATTGAACATCAGGCTGGGTTTTGGGCTGGTAGATCGTGTGTCGACCATATTTTCACGTTCACGATGGTACAGTTGAACGAAAATATAGTAGCAAGAAACCGGGAAGTACATCTTATATTCGTGGACCTAACAAAGACCTATGATACTGTGCCAATACAGTCCTAGAAAAATCCAATATAGATAACACCGCAATAAAAGCTATTCAACAACTGTATATAAACACTCAACATCAAGAATTAAGATAGGAACTGCTTTTCGGATTTCTTCGCAGTTACAAAAGGTCTGAGGCAGGGATGTTGCCTCTCTCCCACACTTTTTAAAATATATTTAAACGAAGTCATGAGGAACTGGAGGAGAGCGTGCAGCGGAATGGGTATAACATCAAATGAAGACACAACCCTTTATACCCTCCACTTTGCAGAAGATCAAGTGGTCATCGCTCAGGATAAGGATGACCTAGAGTTCATGACCCGAAGACTATTTAAACATTATGAAGAATGGGACCTATCGGTAAATAAAACAAAAACTCAGTGTCTTCGGGTTGAGGGAGACAAAATGGAGGCTCTTGAATTTGATCAAAAAGAGATCATGGAGGCATGCAAAGAATATACCTACTTGGGAACCAAGATCGATGAGAAAGGACGTACAGAGAAAGAGGTTGAACATCGAATTATTAAAGAAAAACAATTAATCGGGTTCTTGAACGCCATCCTTTTGGTCCAAGAATATCTCTCGCGAACGAAAACACCTAGTATACAATACCGTATTTCTGAGCATAACCTTATATGAGTGCGAAACATGGCAGATTAACAAATCCCTAGAACGTCGATTATTAGCACTAGAAATGGACTTCTGGCGCAGATCTACTGGCAAGTCAAGACTAGAAAAAATTAGGATGGAACACATACCAAAGAGAAATGATGAGGATGAACACAACGATTTTGGAGGAAATACAGAAATGACAACTGAAATGGTACGGGCACGTCGAAAGAATGGGTAAAGAACGTATTCCAAAACAAATATTGAAGTGCATGGGTGCCAGCGGAAAGGGAGAGAAGAGTTGGACCATGACAAACATGGAGGGGGGGAATAGAAAGAGCAATGTCTGAACGCAATCTTAGGCCAGGGAAATGAGAGGACAGAAGACGCTGGAAACTTGAAATTGGAAGGCGTAGAACGCTATAACAACCGATTTATACATATTATATACAGTGCGGCTCTAAAAGGTCCCCCCTTTTTTTTTAATGTGTGCACCAAAAATTTTGAAACTTGGCATACTTTAATTGCTGTCGAAATACTACTTTTTGATGTTACTGACGTACTTTTAGTATTCAAGATGGCGGCTAGGCGCCATTTTGAAACATTTTTTTAAATGGAAAGGGGTGTCGTGTGACACATCATTCGAAAGGTCTTATCGAGTAGATTATGGTGTGAAAATTTCATAGGATATGATATGACAGACTGTCAAACTAACAAGATAAAGAAATTCGTGAAATAAGAACAAGGAAAGCATACTTCAATTTTTATTGTGAAGAATGTTGAAAATGTCCTCCGTCGACCCCCAAACAATGAAATAATCTGTCTGAGAACTCCTGACGGACTTTTTCGAAAGTATCGACATTAATATTTTGACAAAAAGCAGTAATTCTTTGCTGTAAATCTAAAAGAGAGTCTGGCTGTGTTGCATATACTTTCTGTTTTAAATATCCACATAAAAAAAAGTCCAATCGTGTTAAATCGGGCGACCTGGCAGGCCATTTGGTAGGACCCCGACGACCAATCCAACGATTGGGGTAAGTTATGTCCAAATACTGCCTTACATTTCTGCTGAAATGAGGAGGCGCACCATCCTGTTGAAAAATTGGTGCCATGCCAAATTCGTTGGAATTATTCTGACGTATTTGTACAATCAAAGGCTCTATTGTAGTTTCTAACAAGTTCAAATACAGGTCCCCTGTCAAATTTTCACGAATGATAACAGGACCAACAATATGGTTCCCCAATATGCCAGCGCATACGTTAATTTTTTCGGGATATTGCGTGTGGGTTTCCCTAAAAACATGCGGATTTACGTCACTCCAATAACGAACTTTTTGCCTGTGTACACGGCCATCTAAAAAGAAAGTACACTCGTCACTAAAACAAATATTTTGAACGTATCTCGGTTCTCGGCCTATTCTATCGGTCATAATTTCGCAAAATTCCACACGTCTGTCAGGATCATCTTCAGTCAACTTGTGCACCATTTGAAATTTATAAGGATAAAATCTCTATATAGTTTTCATCACTCGTTTTAGAGAAGCAGACGAAGTATCACAGATGTCTGCAACCTGTGAAGTCGACTGTTCAGGATTTACCACAATCTCACCAATGATTGCAATTTGTTTATCTTCCGAAATAGATGGTCGCCCTTGATTCTTCAAGCTATGAACACAACCAGTCTCGATAAATTTCCGCACTAATTCGCGAAAATATTTCCTGCATATCGGACGGTCCGGGAAGCGCTCATTGAAGATTCTTTCCGTCTCATGGAAATCACGATTTTCGCCATAAATAAAAAATGCTTCAATTTTTTCTGCGAGGGGACGCGAATTAGGCATTTTTGTAACACTTCCTAATTAACACAATAATCAAACAACTGGCTCATATCGTTTCAAGATTTTCACATTTGGTAAAACTTTAGTGCTGTGGCGAGGTAGTGTGGAAACTGTATCTCCATTAAAGTATGCCAAGTTTCAAAATTTTTGGTGCACACATTAAAAAAAAAGGGGGGGGACCTTTTAGAGCCGCACTGTATATATATATATATATATATATATATATATATGAGAGCCTACAAAATTTCTTTATCAACATTCCGGAAATTTCTTTGTCGTGAAATTATGTTCACTTGGACTTGGAAGCAGCTCGGATGATGGCTTCTTGTCGTCGGTCGTCGCTTATCTGATTCTTAAATCGTTCAATTTCTGGATTTGTTTGTCTTTGTTTTTGTATTACAGGAGAACAAGTTTTGTGTCAATTTTCAAAGCGTTTTTACTAGAGACAGTTGGGTCATTTAGGTCGATAACATTCTTTTTTTTTACGTTTTTTAAAGTTTTTTTCAGATTTTATAAAATCCATTAGTGGTGTCCTTGCATAGTGGTGTTACTACCTGGAAACAAAAAATCCTGTGTTGGTAAGGTTTGACTCGAATCATTAGACACTTTTTTCTTCACTTCTAATACTGGAACGTCTTCTTTCTATCTTCTTGATTAATTTTTTTTCTCAATCTCGTCTTTATTAGGAGTAGTCATTTTGCCCCCGTCAACTGGCCCCTGGGTACAATTTTTTAGTAAAAAGTCAGAAATAAGAAAAAAGGGAAGATTCGCGTTATTTTCTATTTTATCATATTATGTGAGATTTTATAAACAATTACCTGATCACTAACAAAGACTATTGTTATCTCAGTTTTTTTTTCAAAAAAGCTTACTTTCTTGGCGTTACATTTTACAAGCGACTGCTCTGATATAGACTATGCATGGACTACTATACTGAAATTATTGCTACTAGAGTCATCCATCTTTGGCCCATCAAACCATCATGACTCAACAGAGTTGCAACGACGCAGAAATCTTCTTGTTGGCATTCATAAATTTTATTTCAAATGCAATTCGTCAACTTGGCGCGTTCTTCATGTTGCCCCACTCTCCTCTACTGAATTGTCTTCCCCCATTTTCCCATTTATTCCAATGCAGTCGAGGCGCTCCAAATAAATGAACCAAGTGACCACCCCTTCTTTGTGATGCCTTTGATTTGAGCTCTGAAAAGCATTTTAAAGGCTTTCCCCTTGTCATTGGAGATTATTTAGTTGAGGTGGCTGGGAATAAGGGGTAAGTCAAGATTATTTTGGTTCCCCACACACCCATTAAAAAATGGTTTCAAGAATTTTTCTACATCTCCTTGCGTTTGTGAAGTATGCCCGTTGATACTTTTTGAATTGTCACCCTGTATATCGTAATGCGCGTCTCGACCAGACTCAACAAATTGCATTATTGCCCGAGAAAGGTTTTTCTCCGTTATTGCGTTCCGACAAACCCGCGCGCGCGACTACGCGGCGAGGGTGCACCACTGATCTAAAACCAAAGATCAGTGATCAGTGATCAAACGACAAATCTTTAAGGAAAAAATTCTGTTTTCAAATCTTTTCTAATTATTAGGCTTCATTTTCTTCCCTGCATATAGGTATCCATTTATTTTCAAAAATAAAAAAGTTCATGCATTTTTGGTCTAGTTGGTTTTTAAACAAATAAAAATGCGAATTTTGTCCAACAATTTATATTGTCAGATGCGCTAGAATGCATCCTCTTCAATTTGAGATGGGAAAAAATTCGGTATCTTTTATAGTTTCGAAGATATGGCGGTGGAAACATAAAAAAACAGTTTTTTTTTTCAAATGTTTGCTATGTTTCCTATTTTTGTTGATTGACAAAGTTCGTGACCACAACAAAATGTTTCAAAAAGCGATTACATATGCCTGGTGATATACTTGAAGGATTTCTACAGGTTTGACCTGGTTCTACTAAAAAAAAAACGACACGATAGACTCAAGAATTCGCTCCACTATAAACCACGGAACCGCAATTTCCGCTGTAGGTATGTGGTGGGTCGTTCTCGTTCTCAACAAGAATCGCTCTATTTTTCCACAAATACATAAGTCATGGTCCAAACCAAACTCAAAGAAGCGATAGAGGAAGTCATTCCTGTTCAAAAACTTCTAGTATATTGCGATTCTGTGGCGACCACCTCTTTTTTATTTTTTTACTTCACCTCGAAATCTCGAAATTTCTGTATTGTTTTCCAACAGAAAATTGTTTTACGAATGTACATTACATACGTAGCAGGTCTAAAGTCAACTACATTCCGAATTCTGACATGTACACTAATCAATAATCCATGACCCCTGTTTTTTCATCTTGTTCCCCTTTCAACTTCCTCTTCATGACACCTCGTGGCCACACTTTATGCAGCCTTCACGAAGGTATCCACTTTTTCACCACAACAACCATTGTTACCATAATACCATCTCATTAAAATTCAACCATTAAGTGCATAAGCCATGAATGAAAACGTGTGGGCCATGATTTACGCGTTCATACGATTTTTGTCATCATATTTCACGGGCGAATTATGTCGCTGCCCATTAAGACACATGGTGCATAAGAATTCTCATTCTTCTACGGGATAGTTCGTGTACACTGTCATACTAATGATTATGAGGTGTAAGGATTTTGGTCTTTTTGTAGATCCATTAACTTTCCAATTATTATCTTGTCAAGTGGAAATTGATTTGATTTGGTTTCAAAAATTTGTCCTCTATGACGCAGTTTGAGAAAGTTCAGGAACTTGTTGTTTTTGAAGTGATAATTGGATTCACAATCAACGTTTTTCCTCAAATCTCATGGAAATAAAAAGATGTCACGCTCATTATTTTACAAGAGGTGAATGGACATTCTTATAGTGCCTTAGAAGGAAATACATGCCATACCCACACTTATACCAAATTGATCGATTTTCAAGTTGGGCCCACACATTTGCCTTTATCTATGTATGTTCAGAATATTTTAATTTTTTGATAAAGCCATAAACAAGTCCGGCTTACCACCATATGAATGAAATCTAAGATTTTTTTATTTCGCCCATAAAAGTCTATAAACCCACATCGATTTATTTAATTAAAAGTCGAATACTTTTCGATTTTAGCCTACGCATATTGCCCAATAGATTCCGGCTCTCCTATGAGTACGGAGTACCAATCAGTCGAGACTTGACTTGTAATTAATGGCATTACGAGTGAAAAACGAGAATAAAATCGCTGACGCCAGATTAAGTTTCTCTGCGACCTGTCTGGACCAATTTCTTCACATTTTATTCGAGAACCGAAAGCATATAAATGGTCGTGCTATAAATAAACTTGGGTACTGCTGTGGAACGGGAAATGGATTTTTTGACGGACGGCGCCTATGGTACTCAATGAACGTGATGCTATTTGTAAGAGTTAGAAAAATGTTTGAAACACTTATGAAGGTTATTCGTGTACTATAATGCGCATGCTCAGATTAGGTTTAACGTGAACTATGTTTATTTTCCAACGAAATAATTGATACGAATAAAATCATAAGTTTGGAGTTACGTAAATATTGTTGAATAACTGACTAAAAAAAATTTTGAAAAGTCCATTCATTTTCAAATTCCGCGCGTCATCCTATAACAGAGCCATTAGTTACAATTTGGCAACACCACAGGCCACCGGCTTGACACAAGGATTTTACAAACAATTGTACGGTACGAGCAACAGTATACAGTGTGGTCACTTAAGTGTGCAACATATGTCTTTTTTCATTAACTGCACAACCAAAATACAAATATCGCCGAAAGTGCTCGATTAGCATATCAGGTGCACTTAGAATGGTTGCAAGTCAAACAGAATACAGGATAGGCCAAAAAATATGAAAATTGTACAGGAGTTAAGTACTCTCATTTTATAAAATTTGGCAAAATGTTATTGAGTAAAGTTGTTTAGAATTAAAAGTTATTTTCAAATATCAAATCATGGCCTCCTAAGAAAAAAAAAATATAATTTTTTTAAAACATCAAATTATTTCCCAAAAAATTTTTTTCTTTTATATTCACCCTAAACAGTTCCATGAATTATCCAAAAACAAATCAATTTCGCATAACTTGGTTCAAATTTAAGCATATTTAGAAAATTTACCTAGGTAAATTTTAAATTTTTTAGGGAATCACAAGCTTCATGTTTGTTGCAACGATATTAAACACAACTTTAAAATATCGCTAACATTCTTTTTCACAAGGACAAACATGAAATTATATTTTTTTTCTCAGGAGGCCATGATTTGGTATTTAGGCATAACTTTTGATTCTAAACAACTTTTCTTCATAACATTTTGCCGAGTTTTCTGAAATAAGGGTACTTTACTCTTGTACAATTTTCATATTTTTTGGCCTACCCCTGTATGCTGTTTGACTTGCAACCATTTTAAGTGCACCCAATATGATTATCGAACATGCACCAACTTTCGGCAATTAATAAAAAAAAATCCCATATGTTGCACACTTAAGTGACCACACTGTATAGGTAACTTGCCCATTTTTTTTTATTGTATTGAAGTGTGCATTCATGTCTAAATACACGGTATAACAAATACCAGCCTTTAAATCGTACTAGTTATTTTACAATAGATTATCAAAATTGACATCGTGCTTGAGCAAATTCAAACGAAGCAAAAAGCGCGGGAAAGTTTTGACGTCATAACGCGTATCTCTGGCAACCATTTGAATGTTTGAAGTCCGAATTGTTTGCTGTTTGCTTAATAAAATAGGTACTCAGCATATTGATTGATCTGAATAGGTATTCGCATGGTAAGCGTTATTTGAAAACCAATCGTTCAAACAAAATACCTCGTTACTAGATGTTCTCTATAGCTACTCGAGCATTCACTTTACTTCCAGGTTCCAGGTCTTCTAGTTAAAGCGTAGAGTTAGGAGATGATGCTGTTCTGTACCAACTTTTCCGTTTAGGGATGTTTCCTGTTTCCTCTATAGTTTTAAGCCCATGCGACTACCTAAAATGATTGATGCAACCACCAGGTAGAAAACGATGCACGCACTATTACGCCATTTGACTTGAAAAATTGAAAATTTATCTGTATAATAAATTATAAGAACAAATTAAATGACCGTGCGCTACCTAAATTTGTAGCCGGTAGCGTTTCACCTGACAAGTGACTACAAAATATGAAATTAATAAATGCAGCCTTAATGTACAAATTTAAATAAATTATGAAGCTTTAATTGCATGGAAAATTTCTATTTGATAAAATTAATATGATTAAATAAATCTTATGATATTTGCTAGTTGTTGCACAATTCCAAGCGATTGCGGTCTTACAATTTTTTTTTAATGATAAATACGATAAACAATGGTGTGTCGGTATATTTGCAGTTTTGCACACATCAAATGTGCCTTTTTTTAGTTGAATGTTTGATGAGTTTAAACATCCCAGAGAATATAACTTGGAAGGTCTTTGGAAAGAAAATTATGAATAATGAATGGAGACCTTTTTTTGAGTGATTATTCTATAACATACTTTGAACGCTTATGTTTCTCTCTGGATAATTAAATAAATTATTATATCAATTGACCAAAAACATATTTGGTCCAACAAACATTTCCGTCACACCCATTCAATCAATAAATCCTAAAAATTACACCAATCAATAAACCTGTTCCAAAATTGAAGTGGCACTACCATCAAGTACCGGAAAATGTCCCAACTCAATATTTATTCTTCAGACAGTAAATCCATCGACAATTCCCGCGTTGGTGTGGCCAAGTGGGCCATTCAATGGTACTTTATGGCCTCTTCCGTCCCATGTACGTAAATAAAACCGATAGCCAAAACAAAATTCATAATCGTTTTATGGGAACTGCACACACTCACCCACATTACTCCGGCTTCTTTTACATTATAAATTATTGAATTCTCACAATGGCAAACAATTCTACAAGGTCTTAAGGCACTTGTTAGAATACTGACATACGGACGGACTTATTAGCCTTTTAGCCTGAACTTTGGAGATGGATAAGAGAATATTGCTAAGATTGTATATACATACCTATGTATGTGTATAAAAATGGCATATGGTGGCGCCCAACGTATGTGGGTCAAAATGAATTATTCATTGTGATCTATTGTTTGGCTATATTGGATCAGTGTTCTGATTAATTGATATTGAATTATGATGAGCGATTTATAATGGTCTGGTTGTGATAGTAGGTTGGCTAGGTGGAGATTGAGTCAATTATGATTTGAAATTTATTGTAAAAATTCAAGTTGTATATTGTGTACAGGGTGTCCCAAGAAAATCAGGCCAGCTCGTTTGAAACTTGAAAGACCCTGTATATGGAAAATAACCCCAAATTTTTCGAATCCTAGGCTTAAACTAGCCTTGAAGGATGTGCCGCTTCCTATGATTCTGATGAAATTTTCTGGGAGATTGTCAATTTTTTAATAAGTATTAACATATCTCAGAAACGGTCGATTTTTCGAAAATTTTCTTCAAAATAATAATAAATCGTCCATTATTCCCCAAGAGGACTGTCTTCTGATCAATGAAATTGGAAAAGAACACAGAGTCTATGTCCTCAAGTGTGCAAACAATTTCATTGAAATGCTGTCCATTGAATTTTAGCATCTGTTTTGTCGTAAGCTGAAAATTAACTCATTTCAGCCACCCTGTATGTGAAAAAAATTAGGCTTGCTCACTTGAAACACCTTCTATATGGAAAATAACGCCAATTTGGATTCCTAGGCTGAAACTAGCCTCAAACGATGTGTCGCTTCATATGATTCTGATGATATTTTTTGAGAGATGGTCAATTTTTTAATATGAAAATATCTCAGAAACTGTCGATATTTCGAAAATTCTTTTCAAATAAATGTTGTCAGTAACCTCATTGTCCAATGAATTTTGGAATCTGTATTATTATTAGTTACAAACTAACCCATTTCAGTACAAAAAAATAGACTTGCTCACTTTAAACACCCTGTATATGAAAAATAATGCCAAATTTTGTATCAATTGGCTAAAATTAGAATTAGACAAATCACGTTGCTAACATAATATCCTGCATAATAATATGAAGTTTTTGATCATAACAAAATCGAATTGAAGCTAGTCCATTCCTGTCGAACTCAAGTCGAGAAATATATCTCAAGGTCAGCATTTTGAGGGTTTTGAATTGTAGGACTTCCAGGAACGAACTTGACTGACGAACACTTATACATTTAAAGAGAAGGCCTATATAGGCTGGGCTGAGGGGAACTTTTCCATTGGAACTGCCCTGTAAGTGTGTATCACGTGAAGACAACATTAAAGTTTTTTAACAAGTTTCCATAAAAACAACGGCTTGCTGTTTGATTATAAAATGCAGCAAAATAATATTTTTGAAAAATTCATGAATTTGACAAAAGTTTTTCAAAATAATCATTCTAGTTGCCAAAAAGTTACAATGCCAAAATTCAAATTGATTATGTTTTATCGTTGTTACACATTTTGACCTACTTTTTCATTGTCAATGCGACCCAAACAGTAAAAAAAGGGAAAACAATCAAGAAACTGACTTTCACATGATTAAAATAGAGGGTGTCCGTTTCAAGTTATATCACTTTTGTATTATTTATATTTTCAGTGTTGCCCAATGTTTGTTACCTTCATTATCGTTTTAATGTATTCTTACAATTATTCTTCTCTTTTCAGATTAGCAGGTAAAGGTCATTATGAAAACGTTTCGACCTCCATGAGCTCATCCTCAGGTTATCTTTTTTTTAACGGTTCCCGTATTGAAGCCCCCTGAGCTTCCCACCAAAAAATCTGACTCGAAGTCATGGTAGGTTTTGCGCTGAAGAGGTGGTTTCCTAAACATTTTTTGAGAGCAAAATGACCTGAATAAAAGTTATATATATAAAGGATCAAGAGCTGAACAACTTTGTCTCATAAATCTTTTTGACAGCTCCAACACTCGCTATAACTTTTACTTGAAATGTTTATCAAGATCATTTATTTGAGAAAAAACGTTTACGGGACCTCCTCGTGATCTCCAAAATGGTTGTCAAAAAAAAAAAAACGGTGTACATCGTTTAGAGGTACAGATCATGAAAAATGTTATGAGAAAAAGTTGTTCACCCTTTGAATCTCTGTAACTTTTATCAAAGTGATTGAAAAAAAAGTTTCTCCTGTTCAGTTGACTGCTTAACTTTGTCATTTGAAGCTCTGTAACTCGTTAAGTATAAGAGCTATAAAAAAATGTTGTGAGGCAAAGTTGTTCAGTTCTTCATCGTCAACAACTTTTATGAAGGTAATTTTTTTCTAAAAAAATGTTTAGGAAACCACTTCTTCAGCAAAAAACCTACCAGCAGTTCGAGTCAGATCTTTTGGTTGGATACTCAAGAGACAGTCCTTAAGCAACCCTGAAAATATCTTTCTGTTTGGATTTATTTTTTGAAAACCGACATCTTTACTGGGCTAAGCGTAGTTATACTAGAAAATAGCACTTTCACTGAGTTTTTGGCAGAAGAAAATGTATTTACTAGATTAATTTCGATAAGTTCCTGACAATCTTCCATAAACACCACCTTCAAAGGTTCAAGGGCCAGACCTCCAACGTCGTCAAGGTACTAACGAACCCATCTTTTGCCCAGTCACGGGCGCCACATTTGATCTTTGGCTACGATGCGACTTATCGAACGAAACAATGCTCATTAGATGGTACCTTGAAGGACCACGCCTGGCTTGTTAGCGAGCTACTGGAAATGTCTTGGTGCTACTGGAACCATCACGGTTCCGGGAATTAAATTCATATACACCTATTATTAATGCGTCTAGCTGATAATACACATATCGTTTCATCATCAATTTAGATCCTGTCAAAGGTTGACAGAAGACGCTCCTCAAAACGCATTAGTATGGGCAGGGTTTGGTAATTAGGCTTAATGTTATCACATTAATTGATGGATATGTTCACAAAGAGTGCGAGGGGAGAGCTGCGTATAATTTTCCTATGAGATTTATTTTGACAGTCACTCCCCCTGTGATGAAGCTCCCCCAAATATAATTTCCTGCTATAAATGATGCATTAATGCAAAGTTTACTCCAATTTAAGAAATCAATGCCATGTGTGTGATAATCATTATGGCGTCTGTCTTAAGAAGTATTAATGACGAAAATCAATATCTTGTTACAGTTATGTCTACAGACAAGGCACTCCTTGTATTGTTCAGTGTAATTTGAGTATATGCACTTTGAGGGTCACATTGGTAAATTGCTGATTAATTGGGCTATTTATGGTGATTGGATTTGCCAAGAATGTCTTGCGACAGGCAGAATTTAATTGAGCTCTTTCAACATTGCATCAACGGTACCATATACTCCTACCATAGATATCGTTACAAATTCACCATTCATTTTTACCATATACTTCATTTGAGTAACCACGAACCACGACGATGATACCGGTTGATCAACTGCAGATAAATAACTAGAAATAATACCATGTGTTGTTGTTATCATTTTCATATTGTTTTTATTGTTCATTATTATTATTTAGGCTCACTCAAGATCAAAAAAGGTGAAGAAAAATCTCGTAAAATGACTTCAAAAAAGTTCTTGATAAGGTATCGTAAAAATAAATTAAGAAGAAAAAAAGAATATATCGGAAAGAAATCAGTATTAAAGAGAAGATAATAATATCAATTAAAAGCTTTGGCGTGGCAGGTAAATAATTAGATTTTTATTTATTTCTTTGAAATTATTTTTTAATTCAATGAGTTCAAGTCCAAATTCAAAAGAATGAAGTTGATGGTGATAACTCCAATACGAAACGTACATATACACATTTGAAGAACGTCGTATTATAGAATGGAAAAAACTATAAAACTTTAAAATTTGAACTGTGTGACGAAAAGGAATAGTTTGTGCAATATTTAGAACTTAATTTGGCCCATTTTTACAATTTACCCTGTATCTCGCAAACTAAAAATAATTTTGTGAGAGTGTATAGTTCTTCGATGCTCGATGAGAATCAAAAACGGCAACTTTTCTCCCATTTAACCAACCTTGTACCTACCACTTGATGCGGCGAGGGGAGCAATGGTGGTACCCATCACTTAAAACAGACACCCTGTATATGTTGATATTGCTTTTTCTTCTTCTGGAACATCAATACACCCTCGGATGTTTTCACTAGAAAGCCAGCATCTTCCTTCCCTTCGACCATACTGTCCTTCCCTTCTTGGATCTTGGATCAAGTTCAAACACAGATACATAAAGCATAAAGGAAAAAGCCTGTTGTACTACTTGGGAGGATTTCTGAAGGAAACGAGGGGAACCAGTTTTCACACAAAGGCTTGGTGTGATTTTTCATGAAACATTTTCAATTCGCTTTGTATTATTAACTCTCCAATGGGATTCATGCTGAAATACTGTTCTATCATACTGTAACTTTATTTTGCTGTAGAAATCACTTCGTGGATTCAAACTAATTTATTTACACACACTATTTATGTACAAACACTAATAATTTATAAAAACTTCCCTTACACCAATAATCTATGTTCGCAATTATTTTTATGTTTTGACTTAATTCACCACTAAACTCTGTTCTCCTTTTGGCGGTTATTTTATATCCTTAATTTACTAATAATTCCTGTGCATTATCGAAACGTCAAGAATATTCCAGATCGATTGATGGAAGAGATTTTAACTGAACTTTTATAACTCTTGCAATGAAAATGATTTTGAGACAAATCCTGTCATTTATCTTTTCAAACCTTGTCCGCTGACACTCTAAAATTTGATGAGACTTGATAAAGTTATTATGGATCATGCAATGGAGACGATTCCTTTATAAACGTTACTTATTATGTACCATTACCTTACTTATTGCAAAAATATTGTTGAAATCTTTAAACAAAATAGATTATAATATTATGTAACATAAAGTGAGTGGGAAAAACGCTTCAGAAACAAAATGAAAAAGTCGAGAGAAGCCTCAAATGTTATAAAAAAAAGTTTTGAAAAAAATTGAGATAAAACTACTGGCTAACCATTATCTTATAAAATAAAAGAAGACGCAAGGACTATATAGTTTCTTATTTTTTTGTTGTATTCGTCATCAGTTCTGCGTCATTGAAATTACATTGATCAAACCGGAAAAGGAAAGAGAGACACAATTTGATAATAATAATAATAAACATGTACAGTGTGGTCAATTTTTCTCGTCCACATTTTAAACGTATGTAAGTTCGTCTTAATCTTATCATAGTGAACCAAAGAATTTGTTGTAGGGCTACCTGCCAAATTTTAACTTTGATACCGAAACAAATTTTCAAAAAAGTTATTCACCCAACCTACTTTTTTTTCAAATGGAAAGGGGGTCGAGTGATACCTGATTTCAAAGGTCTTTTCATCCTTATCACATCCTGAAAATTTGGAGTCGCTGTCTCGTTCTAATTTTTCAATATTATGCCTGTATTATTTTTCAAAATGGCGCCCAATTGACATTTTGACATTCTCAGCTGTCAAAACTGCGTTGAGGAATGCAGAATGTGCTGATATATTTTGATTTGTTAGTTAACTCAAGGACACGAACTACTATTCACATGAATATTTATAATTTTTGTTTTAATTAAAGTTGACAAAATCTTAATCTTAATCGCCAATATACGTTCTGCATATCTGAATACAGTAGTGACAGCTGAGATGTCGGAACGTCAATTGGGCGCCATTTTGAAAATGAATACTGGCCTTGAATTGAAAAATTTCAAGGTGTAATAAGGATGAAAAGACCTTTAAAGTTATATATCACTGCACTCGACTTCCCTTTCCATTCGAAACAAAGTAGGTTAGGTGAATAACTTTTTGAAATCCCCGTACCTATATCATCTTTTTGATATCAAAATAAAAACTTGGCAGGTAGCCCTACAACTTATTCTTTGGATCACTTCGATAAGATAAGGAATGTATGAACTTACACACGTTTAAAATGTGGACAAGAAAAATTGACTTACAATTTTATTATTCGAGGTTCATTAAATCTTAATTTTGGTTGTGGATAGAGGTCAGATAAGTTTCCATAATATATATCTTGAACTTCTTATTTGTTTAACTAATGATATCTTCGACCCACTACGAGCTTTAGTAGACGTATTATCTTGAAATAAAGAAAAACACAGATTCACTACTACCGTTGATTGAATAGACTACTACATACAAATTAATTCCTAAAATCTCTTCAATCTACGAGCTTGTAATTAATTTTATTAATCACTTCTTCAGGATCTGCTATGAATATGCGATGAATCTTAATTAATCTTGGAGATAATAATAATAATGAATCACTCAGCTCAGCTTCAGGTAAGATATTGAAATGGTTTTTGTCGCCCATGTTTGAAAACACACATTAATTCAAGATTAAGAATGTCATAATCATTTTCACAACTATTTTTTTTTTTCAAAGTAGGTCACTCAACCTTTCTCACAAAATGATCCATCACACGAATCACACGAATCTGCACTGCATCGACAAGCAAATAAATGAATCTCGATTTTTAATCGATTTCTGATCGATCTTGAAATTTATGACTCCGTGTCAGGCTTCTGACACGCTACTTGTCATGACCATATGGCGCCCAGTTTTTAACTGTACTCTTTTGTACTTTCATTGGCGGATGCGCCACTTCGTAGTTTTTATCCTTTAAATTATTTTGAATGTAAAGTGGAGCATTGTTTTTAAATTTTCGTAGTGGGTAGGTCGTTCGTGCATGAGGTCTTGAGGGGCAGTCAAATTTTTATATGTTTATATGGGGCGATTTACATAATTTTTTTTCGCAAACTAACAAAAATGTTGCAATCCTGTAAACGGATCTTGAATGAGCATCAAAAACGGCAACTCTTTTTCGATATCATCAAACTCGTAGCTGTAACCGTTTCGGAAATATCAATAGAGGTATCCTCATACAAAATCATTTCACCAACTTATTGATTGCGATCTTTGGCTTTCGTTTTGGGATCAAAACAAGTCAGATAATCGTTTTTTAATGATATCTAGTCTTCATTGCCGTTAGGGATTATATCTCAAAATATTACAGACATACTCTAACTAAATATAGGCATAGGCTAATTAATAATCCAGTCAAGATAATTGATTCTTTGACTGCTGCTTTGGAGACTATACTCACCCACATACATTATACTGGGTGTTTATTAATTGAATGCTGATACTTAAGGGTGATAATCCTTGGATGATTTTAAGACAAAAAGTTCATATGGACATAGGTCCGCAAGAGCCTAGATTTTGAGATTCAGGGTGTTGAAATTTTTTAAAATCACTGATTCTATTCCAGATATCTTTTTGAAACTTGATACACGTCTTCCATGCATCCATATGCATGTGAATGTTAGAGAGGGTGCCACTGATTTAAAAATATTGGAAGACACAGCAAGTTATCAATGCAATTAAGTAGATTTTATTTTTTTAAGCGAAAACCATGCGCCGGATAAAAGATAAAAGATATTATGAAATGTCTGATCCCTGGTCTGATCAGAAATATTATCTTTGAATATTTTTGTTTAATTAATGATATTCTATGGTGAAATAGTAATATCGGGACAGTTTAACATTTTTCACTTGAGCAATTGGCATCATTTGCCAATAGATGTTGAACTAAATAACCTGCTCTTAGGTTGACAGCTGCTTCTAGTCTTCCAATATTCTAAGATAAAGGACCCTTGAAAAACTGCATAAAGCATCGATTGAAAAAAATCACTGACAAATAAAAAAAGACCCTCAAAAAGCAACAAAAATAAATCTCTCAAAAGTTGACAGAAACCCTCTTAAAAGTAAAACCAGCTACCATTGATGGAAAAAAATCTAAAATATTGAGAAATATCGACAACCCCGACAACCTTCAACGACAAGATTAAGATTATAATGATATTTTTAAATGGTGGAAAAGATCAGTTAAATCAAATCAGATTAAAAAGTCGAAAAAAGTTGAAATAAACGGGGTTGTATTGTAAAAACTTTTGAAAAAATTAAAACCATCTTGAACAGTGAATGAACGAACGTCCGGTTGAGGTACCGAATCCGGCCAGTCCGGCCTCCCAACCGGACGTCCGGTCCGGCTGGATTTTCTAACAAATTCTGGCGGACTTTTGCTAACAGAAACGTACTATGATTTTACCGGAAATTAAACACAAGACAGTAGTTTATATTTTGATCTATTCAGTCATTTGTGAAAAGACTTAAAACAAACACTGAGAGTCGGTAATTTTCCGAAATAGGTACACTAAATTGTGGCAACAAATTAAATGGTCAGTATTTCAATTTTATGGACAGTACTCTTAGCCATTATTTTATTTCCCTTGGTCAGTATGATAATAAATGGTCGGTTGAAATAATGAAGGGTCAGTAACATAAAGAAGTGGTCAGTAAAAATAATAAATGGTCAGTATAATAATAAATGGTCGGTTGAAATAATTAACGGTTAGTAATATAAAGAAGTGGTCAGTAAAAATAAAGAAGGGTCAGTAACATAAAGAAATGGTCAGTAAAAATAATAAATGGTAGATATAAATAATCAAGAGTCAGTATCATAAAAAAACGATCAAATAAATTAGTAAATGCCTGGTGAAAATAATGGACAGTCCATAAAATTAATAAAGTGACAGTAAAATAATGAATGGTTGGTCATATTTTTTATTTCGTATAAATACAAAAAAATTTACAACGGAACGAAACACAACTTAGTAAAGAGAAAACACTCGGCCTTTATGTCATGATGAAGTAGTCAGATAGGTTCTTTTGAGAGGCGGATTTAGTTTGGGTTAGTTAGGGTAAGTTTGTGTTGGTAATCGAAATTGATAAAAAATATGCAGCGGCTCGTTGGTTAGCACCAGGTTAACATTACAATTATTATTATATATCATAATTGACGTGTTCTGTGTTGGTATTATGTGTATCAAGTTTGGGTAAGTTTGAGTTAGTTAAAATTATTACTGACTATTGCATACTGGCCATTTTTTATTTCTTACTGTACATTTGTGGAATTATTACCAGCTAAGTCATACTGACATTTCATAAATTACATTCACTGACCATTAGAATCACAATAGTGAACATAGAAATACAGGCCAAATAGTACTTTTACTGCTCAAAAATTCCATTTTTACTTATCATTTTTGACAGAAATACTGAGTCTTCTACAATATTATACTAACTGCTTGTGATATTATACTGTACATAATGAATTAAATACTGTTCAGTTTATTACAACCCCTAAATTGTTGATTTTCCGAAAAATGCTCCTTAATTCATTTTATCTTAGATGTTATTCAACTTACCTACCTATAGAAAAAAATAAATTCGACTTATGGAGAAAAAATTACATGCTGAGGTGGTATAATATATAAGTAATATTATTTGTGAAGAATGTTCGATTTGGAGAACACACCGTGTTAGAGAAGTTTCACTTCAACAGTTAACCGTTTTTTGAAGTCGCCACGAAAGTCACATCATTTTTTTTTAAATTATAAAATTCATAGGTCCGGTCGCCGGACGTCCGGTATCCGGTCCAGCCGCTTGACCGGACGTTCGATATCCGGTAGTCCGGCCTAATGTGAGTCCGTTCCATCCTTAATCTTGACCACGGTGTAAGATAAAACTTTTTTAAAAAAATGCAAGAAGTCACTCTTGCTATAAAAACATCACTGAAATATAAAAAAACGCCCCGGGAAATGAAAAAATGAATCCCATAATAATAATTCTGATAATTTTATACAAATCGGTATACACAGGGGCGAGTTCAGAAACGTCACACCCGGTGTGAGTGTGATCCAAATATCAAACACTAACCGTTCTGATTGAGCAAGTCGTTTTACTTTTTATTCATCTCTGTGCTCATGAAGTGTCATAAAAACAGTTTTTATGATACTTTATGAGCAGGGTTGAATATAAAGTAAAACGGATTCCCATATCTTGAAGCTGTGTCTTAACGGTTAGTGTTTGACATTTGGATCACACTCACACCCGGTGTGACGTTTCCGAACTCGCCCCACTGTTTTTGACATAAGAAATTCAAATGTGATATTACTATGACTCTATTTTGTATGTGGCGCCATCTACAAGTTTTTTACTGTTTCAAAAAGTCATAACTTTTTTGTCCAACCCTGTATGTTTGTTTTGGGTTTAAAAAAATGATTTTGTTGGAAGTGGATACGAACAACCGTTTCCGAGATATTGGCACTTGAATTAATTCATGCAATGTGGTTTTGGATGGCAAGTTTTGAAAATAAACATAGGTGGCTTGTTTCATTCTTCGATGTTTCTTTAAAAAAAATGAAAATATAAACATTTAAAAAAAAACGAAAAATAGAGAGTAAAAAATCTGGAATTGAATGTATCTTTTTCTTATCAGAAAAATTGAAAACATTGTCAAAATAACCATGATAACGCCGTTTTCAACGCCACCTATGTCTATTTTCAAAATTTTTCATTCAAAAACACATTGCATGAATTATCTTAGCAACTTCCAACAAGTGTATCATTCTCACGTGAAAATGATGTTATAATCATTTTTTTATAGTCAAAACAAAGATACAGGTTTAGTAAAATGACTTGTAGATGGCGCCACATACAAGATGGAGTCATAAACATAAAACCAATGTATGACAACACTGTATGACGATTTTTGTTAAATTATCAGAATTATTATGGGATTTATCTAAATAAACACGGACCTATAAATAAAACAAAACCAGGAATTGAACTTTGACACCCTGTACCTTGAGAACTATGCATTTCCGGACCATTGTTTATATGAAAAAATCTTATTTTCTAATATAGAATCAGCCCTTAAATTATTCGAACGTTATTTCCAGACACCCTGTATAAAAAGGTCATTTGAAGCAGTCAAAAAAAAGTAAAAAATCACTAAATTCACTCCTCAAACGGGTAAAAACTCCGCACAAAAAAATAAAAAGTAGCCATAAATTCTTTTAAAAGGAGAAAAAAGTTTAGTACCCTTGATAGAAGACTACTAAAACTAAAAAAAAAATCCATGAAAATATGTTATAACCCAATGATCAAAATTGTGATATGTTTTAAACAATGAATATAATAATTAAATCAGTTAAAAACGTCCGAAAAGCCGGAATAGAAA
Source organism: Orchestes rusci (assembly GCA_958502075.1). Taxonomy (NCBI): domain Eukaryota; kingdom Metazoa; phylum Arthropoda; class Insecta; order Coleoptera; family Curculionidae; genus Orchestes; species Orchestes rusci. The sequence goes on from OY293311.1 coordinate 14,206,343, forward strand.
ATCAGATACCTACCAATGTATGAACTTGTAAAAATCCTTAAAAAAATAAAATACTATATTGAATGGCAAAAAAGACCTTGAACTGTGAAAAAGGATGCTCAAAAAGGTAGAATGATTCATAAAAAAAGGATAAAATGTTGATTGACACTCCTTAATAATGGAAAAAAGTTTCTCATTGCATATGAGACAAGATCACTTGAACATAAAAAAAGATCCTCAACAATAACTCAATACCATTCTAAAAATGTTTCTAAAAAGTGTGAAATATTTTTTACACATTTATATGAAAAAAAAATCGAACCATTCACCAGTGCATTCAGAGAGCTTGTTGGTTCATGATGAAGAATTAACTCACTCCTTCATAACATTTTTTTTATTTTCCAGAAATTTATGAACTTTCTTGTTTTTCATATTAAAAATTCTCAAAAAACGAGAAAAAACTCAATGTTGATTGAAAAAACCGTTCACCCGGCTGACATTTATTTTTTTCGATATAGCAGAATTTTATCTTTCTCCTGTTTTTTTATTCTTTGGGAAATTGTGTCACTTTTTTTTACTTTTTAAGTATCCCTTAAAAACTTGTGACAAGCTGAATAAATGCTTTGTAAATGAATATCACTCAGAATTTTGTTTTATAAAGTGAAGAATTTATTTCAAAATGGCATTTTCCTCAAAATTTTGACCTCCAGGTAGTGATATAAAAACCATATTATCATCATTTACCACTCAAAAATTATATATTTTTTTTTTGTACAAATATTAAATGTCAGTCTAGTTATCTTATTATCATTGATTTGACAATTTTTTTTTATTCGAGTCACTGCTGAATAAATCTAGACTCACCCAATAAAAAATAATTCACAATATGTTTATATGAGTATTTTTTTCAACAGACATTGTTGACCATGATCTGTCATTATAACTTAGATATGAAGAGTGAAAAGATCTTCTATCTGAAGAATCTGATTGTATCAAATGTCAAATGTCATGTTTTTAATCTGATTAGTTTTGATTAGGTATAACAGGATTAAATGAAAAAAATCTTTCAAAAATTTTTTTCTATGTCGTGGGACAAGTTTTTTAGTTTTGTAGATTTTCCAATTAAAAATCCGGTATGCTAAATAATTTTTTGAACATTTTTGATGTTGAAAATTAGATCGATTTAAAGTACACTGCTCCAAATAATTAACGCACCACCTCTACCTAATTTGTGTCAAATGAGACTTTGTAAACAAGCCGTATACGGTAAATCTCGATTTATCCTTTAAAAAAGAAGCTATATAGCTGATAAAGGAATAAAAACATTGAAAAAGAACAAAACTTCAAGGTTTTTACAATAAAAAAATCTCTATTCTTATTACCAATTTTCAGAGCAATAGTGTTTCTATACTGAGCATGGAGTGAAATGCGAATTCAATAATGTAAAAATTTGAAAAAATGTAAACTGTTTTTAATTTGATATGTGAGGGCTGTTAAGTGTTAATGTAGATGTAAGTATTCAGAAATTGTTATAACGTGAACATTTAAAATGACCCATAGATCACAATGACATCATAACAATATTATATCCTTTCCTAGAACTTACTATCGTAATGGTACCATTTACGTGACTTTTCTCTAACAACGATCATACAATAAGGTCAACGTATTTAACAAAATGATCACAATTTATGAAATGTGATAGTTTTCACAAGGAAACACTCTTCACATATGCCCCATTGTTATGCCATAATTAATAGGGCAGTTCCATCAAGTACCATTGAAAGCACCAATTACCTCAGTTGTATAGGAAAAGGAAAAATGCTTCGGGTACTTTACGTAAAAAGCAGTGAAAGGGTTCCGATAATTGTCTTCCTGGTGGTACTGATTTGATCAATCCAATTTATTTTTCATAACCCGTTCAATTTGGCATATAGTACCAAGTGGTACCATCAAGGGTAGGGCCATTGAATTTGTTGGTAAATGGGATTTACGGACTGATGGGCAATGGTGATTTTTCGGTTGGTTACAACTCAATTGGGATTTCGAAGGCATTTTCTCATCTATCACCAAACATATGGAATAATTTAAAAGTCACTTTCCAAACAAACACGTTACTTTCCATCTATTCAAACACAAGGGACTTTCGACACTCGACTCAAGTCTCATTACCATAGCGAAGACGAAGATAATCATCGGATTTTCTCAAATGAGATATCTTCTCTAGATAACGATCGATTGGATAATCATACGTCAATATCCCACGCTTCAAGTGACAAGAACATATTTTTATTGTCTATAATAAAAACGTAATGGTGCAACGGTTAATATTCTATGTGTTTGAAGTCCAAATGGTCTTTCCTGGGACTTATGACTCAATTTTGTTTGTTATTATTGATGTTTTGTGTGCAGGGTGGTCCACATATTTACATATTATTGACCCTGGAATAGCATTTGAGTTAATATTTTTCAACATAGTCATAAATGGGAAGATTTTATCATATTTTCTATACTTCCTAATTACTTCCATTGCAGTCTATGTTTTTTATCTTAATTAATTTTGTAATCAATTTTCGAATTTTCTTTGTTTGGTTCGGGGTTTGGATACTCGGAATTTTGGATCTACATATTATGTACCTATAGATTTTTGAGTGTTTTTGATTTAGTAATCCATTATTTTATGTCCATTTTCGGATGTTATTCTATTCATCATGTTTCATGTAAGTTGATTCCAATATTAGTATAATTGTTTACACATGCTTATTTTCATTTTGTTTTTTTTTCCACTTTGTTCCAATCTCTTTTTTTGATATAAAACGTTCTTTTGTTCTTTGTTTATCCAAAAAATATTACCAACAAATGATGTCTTTGGATCTTACATTTACAAAAAAAAATTGTGAGGTTACGGTTGGATTTTCTTTTTTTTTAGAAAAGCCATTTCTTCTTTTTACCCACCAAAAAAGAAAAATGAGTAACTATTTTAATTTTATGAAAAAATGTTCCAAATTTTTGTTTTTCTTTCAAAATATTTATTTATGTAGTGCCACTTCAGATTTCTACTTTTTACCAGTAATTTTTTTTTTATAAAAACCCATCAAAGTACAAGTTGTTTTCAAAGTTGGGACATTTATTTCAACAGCTTGTAGAACTCGTCAAAAGAAGTGGATTTACCAAAAATCATCAATACAGGGTGACATAGAAAAAAGTATATTGCATAGTGCCCATTGAGTTTTATAAGGCTTTAAAGTCAATGATAGTGCCACACAATAGAGGACACTAGAATAAGAAAAAAAATCAAAAAATAAAATAAAAAAAAACAACAATAATTCAATAGAGAAGAAACCCTGTATGTTGCGCCCTCTGTCAGTAATCACAAAACCAAGATCATATTTGAATCTAGCATGATAAAAAACCCCTGTATACTTACCACATTTTATCCATTTCTTGCGTCTTTGGCTAAAGATATTCAAAAAAACCCAAACAGAAATAAAATTCAACACCCCGTAGCTTTTAACCGAAACCGCCTTGCGGAATCATGTTCATGGGTACTTTTTTTGTACAGTAATATTCTGGTTTTCGAGATACAGGGTGTTAGAGTTGTTGGGTGTTGAGAGAAAAATCACATTTATTATCAATACATATCTCGAAGATCCGTTTGCCGATTTTGTTGAATCTTGACAGAGTTTTTCATTGCAACAAGATGCTTTATTACCAGTAACTAAATAGTAATTATGAATTCCAGTGGCGTCCCGAGGGAAAAAATAAAAACCACTTCATTGCATGTAGAAAATTGTTAAAATAAAATCAAGTCAACTTTGTTCGTTGCAATAGAGTGGTTTTTATTTTTTTTTCGAAAACAGAAGAAGATACGAAAAAATATCAGGAGACAAAAAAGTTGTATTTTTAGCTGCTTGATCTGAAAAAAATATAAAATTTCCAGAAAATGTCAGTTGCGCACATTCTATTGATAATTAATTTTTCTAATTTTCAAAAAATGATTGTTACTAAATTATAAATGTAGTTACTCTCCTATTTTGAAACTTTTATAAAGGTGATTTTTGGTATATGGACTTCTTTTGACGACTTCTACAACCTGTTGAAATAAATGACTTAACTTTGAAAACACCATGAATATCCATAAATGGCCGAGTTATAACGTATTTAAAATGTTGTCTGTATATCTCAGGAACGGTTTGTGATTTTTGAGTGTTGGTATTGTGGATTGATTTTGACGATGGCAAAATCATTTTGTTTATAGTGGCTTTTCTAGTGCGCTTATTATCAAAATTTTGGATTTTGGCTTCAGCATATTTATTGATAAAAACGTAATTCCGACGGCTTAAACACGCTAACTCCACTTTTTGGAGAAATTGTTTGTTTTGCGCAATCGGCATAATGTCCAACTGTCTATCATTCTACAGAACGATATCTCCTTATTTTAATCAGAAAGTGTTTAAATTGCTCGCACGAAATCAAGCTAATTCAATTCATAAACATACCGCTTTGGGGGCTTTGGAAACAGCGCCAACTCCTGATTAGTCAGCCATTTTGCATTGAGTTAGCTCCTTCACATCAAAATAGAGGTATTCTATTGAAATTAAGTTGACTTAATTTCATTTCAACATGCACCGAAAAGACGCCAACTCCATGCATTCCATTCAATAAAATGTTTAAAATAAACAGGCGAGCAAAGAAGCCAACTCCCTTTTTTACGTAAAAAAAAACGAATTGAATCAGCCAACTTATTGTATTTCAATTTTTCTCAACATCTTAACATAAGGGGAACAAGTTTACAATGAAAGACGAATTGCTAATACTATTTTTTCAAACTGATACAGTTTTATGTTGCTCGTGAAAAATTTGTATAAATGGCGTTAGCGCGTTTGCAGATTGAGCCATCGATTTGCTGTTTTGATTCGGATAAAGGTCAAGATTCTCTTGAAAATGCTTCTTTTCTCATCAAAATCCGACAATAAATAAACGAGTTACAGCGTTTTGAAAATGTTGCCGGTATCTCAGGCTCAGGAACGGTTGTTGAAATGTTTGTGTCTTTGTATCTCGATGGTTCATGGATGAATTTTAACGAGAAAAAAGGTTTTTGTAGAGTTTTTACGGTTTTTAGTTTAGTTTTACTAAAAATTGTTTTGTAATCATGAATTTCAAAAACTAGAATTTTTTCGAGCTCCTAATATTCACCTGCCTATTTTTAACAAGAATTTGGAAAAAATCTAGTTCCAGTTTTGATGAATTTCGAATTATTTACAATGTTATCAAAGTTAGTTTTTCAAAGCCAATCATCTCATCTTTCAGTTGCCTATACACATATATTTTACAAAATTTTCAATTTCAATTCAGAAACTCATCCATTTTTCACGTATTCTATGCTCTTAGATGAAGATAAAATTCATATTATAAACTACGTCCTTTTCAAGCTAAAATCATAGAACCTGATGACATTTTTTGTAAATAATGTTCGAAACCTTTAAAGATAATAATGAATTGAATAACATTTTATACAGCTACTAAACTTTCTACGATATATTCAATGTATTAGTATTATTTGATTATTTTGAGTGGGAAATTAAACATTTTATTACAAATTGATTGTTTTATTCGAAGAAATAATTAAAAAGATCAAAAATACATGAACAAAAGATTACACAAGTGGAAAGTTTCGAAATAACTTTGAAATAATTAAAAAATCTTGATATAGGATCATATTTCATGAACCGTACATTTGAAGAAAGTGCATATTTTATTATGTTAATTTTGTAATACATACGATACACATCACAAATTATAACATACAGAGTGACCCATTTGAAAGCGGGCCACCCCCATAACATTCTTATTTATGGATCGATTTTGACATTTTTTTTGAAATGTGGAGAGTGGAAAGGTTTATTTTGAGGCCAGACGGCGTCAAGTTTTTTCAAAATTTAAGGCCTGCTAGATCATATTTTAGAGGCTGAAAAATCCAGAATCCATATTAGCGATTTTTTTAGAAAAAAATCTTTCTACGCCACTGGATTCGTCTTACCCTGAAATGGATCTGTACCAAATTTGATGAAAAAAAAATAAAAATGAACGATTAATTTTTTATAAACCAAGACCAAGGTATTTTACCCCGAAACTCTTGCGATAGCAAATCTATCAGAAAAAAATATTAAATATGAACATTCTCGTGAACATTCAATTGATATTCTCATGTCAAAATACAATGAAAACAAACAAACGAGACTGACAAAAAAAATAGAAAAAAAATACACACAGAAATAATATTTTTGAATTGAATATTTTTTCATGAAATTTGGTTCAGAAATCCAGTGGCGTAAGCAGATTTTCTCTAAAAAAATCAATTATATGTTTATTGGATTTTTCAGCCTCTAAATATGCTCTAGTAGGCCTTGGTTTTTGGAAAAAACTGGGCGACGTATGGCCTCAAAATACACTTTTCTCATCTCTACATTTAAAAAAAAATCGTCAAAATCGATCAGGAAATTAAAAAGTAATAAGGGTGGCCCGCTTTCAAATGGGTCACTCTGTAGATATAATATTTGTAAATTTTGTTAAGAAAAGTTCAAAAGTTGAAATACTTGAAAATTCATAACTTTTCTTTAAGTGAACAGTGACAAAACTCATTACACAAGCTAAATTGACGGACGTTGCGCTAAAATGAAAGATTGGCGGTTAGGAAAAACGATAATGGTCAAATTCAAGTGTTTCTTTAAAGAGCAAATAAATCGATGGACGATGTGAAAAAAAAACATAGATGAATGCTGCAAACATAATCTAATCAACTTCATTTCAATAACTAACGAGCTGAGTTTCGCGGTCTTCCAATTTATTTATTCTTATTGTAAATATAGAAATTTCAGAACAATGAAATTTACGTAAAACTAAAAACTACTAAATGAAAGTAGATCACGATATATTTACACTTCAATCGTCACAATTTCGTAGGAAGCTGACCGTAGTCGGATGCGCAAGAACATATCGTTGTGAATGTATCCATTTCTACCCATTCAAAAATAATATAATGTGCGGATTAAATTGATTTGACTCACAAATACCAAATACATCTTGCAACAATGAAAATAAATATTTCAACCAATCAAAAATGCCATAACGGACCACCGGCCTCTGGTATCTGAACAAATCTACGACCATCCTGCAACCGCAAATTATCCATTTATTATACCTAAAGATAACCAAGAATTACCTCTACCATGTAATTTCTATATTCTTGTTCTAGATAATGGAATGTATTCTTTACGACATTGAAATTACTCACTCAATGCAATTTTATATAAAAATTAATCGAATCGCAATCGAAAACATCGTAAAAGTTGTTATCTTATCAAATTAACAATTAACATACACCTCAATTCATTGTTCTATTTATATTGAATAGTTGTGGCCTATTTAGTTATTGTCTGTATTGATAGAAGTATGTTAGTAAGTATATCTACCTCTTTTCTATTTGCAATTTTTCATCTCTCAATGGTAACAGCAGGTGCTTCAGTACTAAATAAGTGTTGCAACCTCTGAATAACTCATGATTTATCATTGTTTTGTCTGCGGTTTGAAACTTTGGAACAATGGCACTTGGTACCATTTTAGTCATAATATACTCATATAACTAACGCAATCTGGTCATTGTTTTTTGAAATACTGACTGATTGCAAAATGCTTATTCATATGTGCTAACAAATCCATTGGATTGAAATCGGGGCAACTATCTGGAAGAATATACTTTTTATAGTATAAGATTTACACGAGAACTAGTTCCAAAAACTCTAACTTTGCTAAAACAATAAAAAAAACTAGCATTACAACAACTAACAAGTGGGAAGTTCAAACGGCGTATAACCCAAACATACTAATATACCAAGAACAAAATATTTTCTAACACCTTGATGGCTCATAAGTCTTATGGACGGATGCGGAAGCGATGTTTATGTATTTAGGAATTCCAGGACTTTCCTGAAATAGTGAATGAATCATTGGATAATTAAAATCCTTGGTATGGTCTAAAATATCTTTAATTGATCCAAAATTTCAAGTCTATAAGGATTGAGTTGGCATCTTGGAGCAGGTAGAACCTCTGAGAGGAAAATTGTTCAGATACATCTAAAAGAGTAACTTTTACATGAGGAGTTTTTTTATAGGAATTACGGTCTTCGATGTATCTTCTGTCAAAGCTTGTCTGACATCATGGCACTTTAAATGATAGGAATGTAGAATTTCAACTTTATCTTGGAAGTATTACCTCTCAGAGGAAAATTGTTGTAATTGCTGTCAAACCCTTTATAACCCAGGAATGCAGACTTTCAACAATATTTTGGAAGTATTACCTGTGAGAGGAAACATTTTCAGGCAAATCTTGTACACAGTAAACCTCATTATTAACCCAATTAAACTTTGATTAATCAACTTCTCTCTTCATCTCCATTACCTCCATTACTAGTACTACAATCAGTCAATTTGTGGGAAGTTATAACGACCATATTTAAGTACCTACAAAAACAAATAAAACTTATTTCCTGACCTACATCTACAAAAGTATGCACGTATGCACTCGAACACCTAATCCCTCAAATTGACAAGCAATTCTCAAACGTCTTTTCCTGCTGAAACAAAAACAAAATCTCCACAGCACCACCACGGGGCATTTCATTGTAGGAAGTCGTACCGCAGAATAAGAACTGTTTTGCAACAATCTACCTGCCCGAGGTCATCAGGATTGACAGATGTTTGGTCTGTCTGTGGGTTTGCATGTTTGTTTACATCAGATATAGTACTTCTAGTGTGGTGGGCGGTACTTTGAGTCGATGTTTAATTAGTACTTATGAGTACTTTCACTATTTTTATCGTTTTTCTTACACCCTGTAGTGTCCATCTTTGAGACAAGTCCAGATTTTTTATGGTACGATGGCTTTGTGCAGATGTTTTCAATTTGCTTGTCAAAATTAGCTATACATATTTAAATAGATTAACAAGACAGCTTCTGTTGGACGATTATTTAGATCCAATGTGATTCATACATGAGTAACTGGTACTGGTGAGGTAAGGTTGACTGGAGTGTTTCGCGTGTTTGCTGAAACTGATGTCTCCATAGTTTTATCAACTTTTTTTACTATTCTTTTTTTAAAATTTTCGTGTGTTAATTAAAATACACTGTTTTTTTAAGAGGTGCCTTTTTTCATAACTTTTATTCAACAGTGTTGTGGTTGTGGGTGATTTAAATTCAGTTATTTGGTGATCTTTTCACTCTATATAATCAAATAATAAATATTGGGACAAATTTTATCTATAAGATTGTGGAATCCATGTGCAAAAATATTGTGTTTTCGTCTTATTCACATAGAATATTCCACACTCCTCATTTTATAAAGTAAATAATTATTTTTTTACAATTTTTGGGGAATCTATGAGGTCTAAAATAAATTCATATTAAATTCCCGGTCCTCCCTGCTGCGGCAGCGGTTGGAACCACCATCACCCACCAAGAAGCTGTCCAGTTCAATGATCATTCCTCTCCTTCGTTCTTAGTTTTTTGCTTCATGATCTTTGTGATTAGGATTAGCGAGTCCCCTGCTTTCCGCAGTTAAGTTGACACAACATGAGAAGCATAATATTAAGGCGATTTCGTCATGGCTTTGGTACCCAGTTTCGTTGGTCAAAAATGACCAACCAGTTTCGGGATGATTAGCGTTGACGTCACGGCAGATTTGGTTCCTATGTTGTTTGGTAAACGTTTGGTCTGTCAACGGGATACCGAGGTCTGAACACGGTTAATCTTTTTGCAACGCAGTTTTTCCTTCTTTGTTTTGACTGGTGAATAGTGAATACATTAATAAAGCGGGCCAACTAACAAGTAAGGAATTTTCTATAAATGCATGTTACAACGTTCATGTCCTGGATACTTGATATATGCTGTGATTTATGGAAGATATTAAGAAATGCGGCTTGCCGCGAACCAATAACCAATCTACTATATACGAAAAAACGTCAAAACTTAACCAATTGGTTTATTTTGACCAACCAAACGGAGTACCAAAACCATGACGAAATCGCCTTTAGTGTTTACACTGCTTCCTTTTGTATCTCATACTCAGTTGTAGACTTGCTCCATCTTGGGCAGACTTTACAGTAGACGTAGAGGCATGTTGCCGTTTTTTTCCTCAGTCTTGTCGTAAAAGAAAAACTTCCATGTCCGAAGAGTACTTGAGCGATTTGCTCTCTTATGAGTGAGGCTTAGCCACATCTCCTTATCCGGTATGAGCGTTTTTGTCCATGTCCTCTAATCCGCAGATCGCCGCCTTTTTCTCAGAGAGTGTTCACCCATATACCATGAAACTCCCCGGCTCGTTCTTCTACCAGCGAACCAGCAAAGGGGAGGAGCGGAGTCTTTCGCTGTAATCCATTCAGCATCGCTTTGTATTTTCCAATCTTAATCGTGTCCTTCCAGATTGGACCTCCATATAGAATGATGGATTCTGTTACTCCATATAGTATGCAGCACAGCCTCTTGGTGTCTGAGGCCCCCGAAGTTTGGCATTAGCCTCATATAGGTTGACCCAGCCTCTCACTGGCCTCATTGTCGCAATACATGGCGTCTAAAGTAGATATTTTTCCACACCATAATTCCCAGATAGCGGAAGGCTACTTGAAGGTTCTGTTCCTCTTTCCACTAAGGATGACACATTCAAGGTATAGTATTAGGTCATATGAAACGTTTCATAAGAGGGAGCCCAACACCGATTTCTGTTGGAATCGCGCTGTGAGAGTGAAATGGAAGGAGTTTTTTTCTATATTTTTACTGCGTATTAGTGTCCTGTTGTTGAATTAGTCCCCCACGATGCTTAGAACATAGCGCAACAGAAATCAACTTCAACTATCCCATACTAACCTAGACCAACCCTAACAAATCCAAACCAACCTTAACCAAACCAAACTAACCCGAACAAATCCAAATCAACCCAAACAAACCACAAACAACCTCAACTAACCCAAATCAACCCGAACAAACCAGAATTAATCTAAACCAAGCTAAACTGACCCAACCCAAACAAAACTGTTTTTTTTTTCTCTTTTTGAGAGGGAGAAAAACTGCTGGGCTGTATATGTACGATGATGTATAAGCCTCTCCAGACACTGGGAAGTCAACCCAGTAGTGCATTGTTGGTTGGTACCAACCCGCTAAAAAAACAGACACCCCTCGTTTCACCCCGAACCATCTGGGGGCGCTTACGCATTACTTCAGATGGTGGGTATGCCATTTGCATGATATTCGAAGTCTTTCTCTTTCTCACTTTTTTGTCTCATAATGTTCTCCACTATCTGGCTTATCTCCTCCCATTTGTATGAGCTCTCCATCATTTCACTGATGATGTTTTCCGGTGTGAGTCTAGTGTCGACTGTTTCATTACATCGTTCCCTTTCTTGTTTCCTGTTTGTGCAGTGAAAATGGTATGTTCTGCGGTATCTTTTTCGCCGCAGTATGCACACTCGTCGTGGTCAGATTTCCCGATATTGTATGTACATTTTTTAAAGCTGCCATGCCCGGTATTAGCTTGCGTGGTATAGAAATTCTCTTCTCCATGTTTTCTATTTATCCAGTCTTCTATTTGAGTTATCAGCATTTTTGTCCATCTTCAACTAACATTTTCGTTCCTGGTGCATCGGTCTTCCCATATCTGAAGGGATCGTGTCCTGGCTTCTCTGCGGGCATGTTTTCTGTGCTGCTTGTCTGTTGCATAAACCTTCTTCCTCTCGCTTACTATTAAGTCTACGGGGGGTTGTTCAGCAATTACTAGGACTGCCTCCGTTGGTACTGTACGATATGCGCTACATATTCTCAATTCAGATTGTCTTAGTATGCGCTGGTAGGCTTTTCTGTTTCTCCTAGTCATGTTAGTTGCCATTGCTGTCGCCCATACAGGGGTAGCATATAGTAGGCTTGAATTTGTCACTGACGACATGTCAGCACCTCACGTTGTGGCCCTCCAATGCTTGGCATTATCCTCGCTACTGCCATAGTGGTTTGGCTGGCTCTGGATACTATTTCTCCATGTGCATCCTTTGGTGTTATATCCTTTGTTGAGTGTGAGCAATATCTCCTACTTTTATTATATAAATAAATAAATAAATCTTTATTTAGCACTTGGCTAGTTATTGAAAAAGAGATACAAATATTGACAAAGCTTATTGATAGTCACAAAAATTAAGGATTTCTCACTATGTGGTACTTAAAAATGTACAAACTCTTTTATTGAGAGTTTTCAAATTAGGAGCATTTTGTATTATTTTGGAAAGGGCATTAAAGATGCGAACTTCTTAGTAGAATAGGAATGTCATTTGTATTTCTTGTATCTTTCCCTCGGCACCCAGCATAATTTTCCTGTCTGAAAGGTAGCTCATAATTGATTTTCTTAGATAGGGCGCCGTTCTTCGCTTTTTTAGTTCTCAGACTATTTCCAGCCACGGTGCAGTGTTAAATGCGTTTTTGATATCCAGCGTTATCAAGGTACCAATTTTTCTGTGTCTGTGGCTCCTCCTATTCCGCGTCTCAAAATATCTGTGGCTTCTTTAACGGCATCTGTGGTTGACATCTCTGGTCCAAATCCGAACTGTCTTTCAGATAGAGTTTCCTTTAGGTTAAGCATTTCTTCGTCCAGCCGGTTTCTTATTGGGTGTTCTAATAGTGTGCTGCCGGCTCTTAACAGGTACAAGGGTCTGTGTGAGGTTGCTTCGTTTAGGTTATTTTTTGGCTTTCCGTTGAGAGCGAGCTTTGCAATCTTCATCCTTATGGCCATATCGTCGAGGATTTCTTGAAAATGTTCCGACTTGCTCGGTGCTATATAGCAGCTAAAAATAACGAAGGTCGTCATCTCTGTCCAGGTGTATCCATCACCAGCTCCAAAACTGCAATGTGGAACCTTTGAATCGAATATCCTTATTGTCACCTCTTTATTGTTACCAGAAAGCCACTGAGGTCTGTCTAGCTCCTTGACGTTTAATTCTGACACCGCTATGCAATCTATTTTGATTTTTTCCGCTGTTGCTAGTATGAGGTCGTGCGCCGCTTTACATCTATCCTATCCAGGTTCGCTTGTATTACTCTCAATCAATGGTGAGTTTTATTGGGATGTGTGACCATTGTTGTTTGCATGTGTGTTTACTTGGTTTCCTTTGGTGCATGGTGTCCAGTTCCGATTCTACATCGACTCTATTTTGAGTGGTTTTAGAGACCATTCTTCTGTACCTGCGGGTAACTGGTAAAGCTTTTTCGAATTTCCTGTACTTTCATGTTCCCATTTCTTGACGTAGCAAGCAGGTCTGTCATTTCGTGTGTATGCTGGATTTTTTCGCATAGCTCGTTAATTGCTTTCTCATTCTTTCCCATAATAGTAAGTATGTTTCCGTTCTTGGTTTCGCGTATGCCTCTGATTGCCTGAGTGGCTTCTGTCCCTTGAACTTCTTGTATTTCTTTCTTTTATCCTCGTCTTCCGTTCGGTTGAATCTCTCAGATCCAGTTTAGTGTTTGTGTACACTATGACATTTGTGCTAGTTTTCATCTTTCGTAGCATCAATGTGGAGGTTTTCTCTATTTTGTGTTTTGCGACCCATTTGACTTCTTTTGTTTCTTCGCGAAGTATAGTTAGAGTGTTCCAGGAGTGTTCCTCGGTCTTGCCTTGAGACATCTTTAGAATTCTGCGCTTAGCTGTCTGTATGTGCTCTCGATTTAAGCCTGGTGGTTTTCATTAAATCTTCGAAATCCAATCCTGTTCTCCTTCCATCGGTTCGGGGTATCTGTTTTTAAATATGGCCTGTGTACCTCTTTCCATCCCTACTTCCAAAAGATCGACGAACACCACTATCTTAGCTATCAAGTTTGTTTCTTCCAAGGCTTCGGTGCCACGTGCACCTGTGCTGGTACCTTTCGATTCTTTCGGGTCCGTCTGCGTCCCTACTTCGATATCCAGCCCAACGTTGTCGTATCTGTTGTCTTCCAGGAACTTGCGGATAATATCTGTGTTCAGGGCTTGCGCTCTTATCTTTAGTTTTACCGACGGCTCCTCAATCTCCGGATCCATCGCGTAAAGGTGCTATCGCCTTCCTTTCCTTTGTATTTTCTTTATCCAAGATGCTACCTCCGGACATCCAGTTTGAAATACTTCCTCTGAAATGTCGTAGGTTTGCCCCCCCCCCCGGAATCCGTAGGACAGCCTGCTTCAACAACAGGGGCTGAGTTCGGCTTGGCGCACAATTTTAACTCTTTTCACTCTTTTTGCTCCAAAACCTTGATGACACGTGACACGTGACTACAAAGCCGCTTAATCTACTCCGATGGCGTGACCCGAAAGGTTTTGTAGTAAAAAGAGTAAAAAAGAGTGTCCAAGCCGAACTCAGCCAGGATGGGATTCTGAAAATTCTGTCCTAGCTACCTGGGGTACTTTATTTTTTTCCTCCGACATGTCATAGTTGGTTTCCTAGATTTTGGTCCACCCCGGATTCTCCGGTACCCTGTATATCTGGAGAGCCCTAAACCAAACTAACCCGAAAAAACCGAAGCCAAACTAACCCAAACATACCGAATTAAACCTAAATCAAGCCAAACTAACCAGAACAGACTCAAGCCAACTTGAACTAACCTAAACCCAGCGAAACTAACCCAACCCATACTGACCCAAATCAACTCGAATAAACCCCAACTCAAGTCAAACTATTCCAAGCGAACTAACCTAAATTAAAAAAAATATCAATACAAATATGTATACTTTTATGGGACAAAATCTAATTCTGAACCTATTATAAAACTTCTGTATAATTCTTATAAAAAAAAAACTAAAAACACATCGTCTCATCTCATATAACAATTAAATTTGGCCAAAAAAATAGCATAAAAATCAACCAAACCCTTTCATTGACCGTTCACTCTTCATAAGAACCCTTCCAATCAATCCAACATCGCCATCGATAATGGCGTCCCCCTGTTGCCGATCCTCCAAGTAGTACCCCCACACGCCTAGCCGGAGCCGACTTTTAGTTAGTACTCATCAGTCGTCAGTTCGGTCAGAAGCCAACACTGCGCGTGGTGATTTTTGGTCCTTCGAACAGTTTTTGTGATTTGTGGTGGTACTTGGATTGTGATGATCGATGTTACGTGATGCATTCGAAAAAGGATTGTGAAGACAATAAAGGTACTTAAATTACATAATGACTTTAGCAAAAAAAAACCCCAAAGGGCACAAAACCACCAATTCCTGGAATATACAGATGAGTCAGTTTGACAGGTACTAAATGGGTTTGGGGTGGTACAGTTGATGATTAAATGTTAATTAGGTTTGGAATGGTGTGCCTAACATAAAGTGATGATTAATCTATGGTCAGATGGTTTTTCGTTGAAATACCACATTCGATGACTTGACTAGAACACATTCAATTCTTGTTATCAGTCCGTTAAGAGAACTTAAAAAATAATAATCTGTGAATTATTTTAAATTATTCAATAATTTAAGATTTGGGGTTTGTGGAGCAACCCTATTTCAAAATAGTTTCAATTGTTAAAAATTATTTTTGAAACTCTGAATGAAAGTTTTTGAAACTTTAAATAAGCTTGCATGGAAAAACGAAAAACATTATTCATAACGTCTGGTTAACTTTAGGATATTTTTGATTATTTTAGTCAGAAAAATCAGAAAATATTAATTCAAAAAACTTTGATGATAGTTAGGTGGTTAAGTCAACTTAACAATTTGAATAATTACTTCTACCCCATTATTTATTTCAAAGTTTCACTAAATATTTTAATTAAAGAAAACCTCTTAAATTAGGGCTTGTTTTGATTATTAAAGATTCAAGAATCAATTTTTTTTAAATCTTAATGATAATGTTTTTAATTTTTATTTTAGTTCAATTCGGTTGCTGTTTTGCTACTAGGGAATTCTGCTACTAACAACTCTAGTCTAACAGCCAGACTAATGAGTTTTAAAATGAGAAACTAAAAAAAAGAATTCTTCAATACACATTTGTCATCAAATTAAACTGCTTAAAAGTGTCAAAAATATAATATTGAAATAATTGTCAAAACATTCCATACTTTTTGGCGTTGGTAATGAACACTAATTGGAAAGCTACGAGAATGATTTTCGGTACCACTGAAACCGGTGGCTTTTTGTACCTTCTTCCTTGTTAATTTCCTTAACCCTAGTTTTCTACAGGAGACATAGCAGGTCCAGTGGATGTATGCCAAGGGGTTTGATCCAGTCCACCTCCTCCAAAAATATCTTATCTTCTGCAAGTTGAAGTCCGTTGAAGTCACATGCCCATATGGGTTGAACTGTCTCGGTCTCTGTTCCACATAATACACAGCTAAGTTATTCGTTGTACAACCCCATTGTAAGTTGATACTGAGTGCAGGATTTCATTTTCATCATATTATTGGGTTTCCGCAACTCTTGTGCATTGATAACTGATTGGGGATCGATTCAGTAGCCTGTTTGTAATCCAGGATGTCCGATTTTGCCTGAGTGCAAATCATTATAAATTTTCTAATGTGTCCTGAAAAAACCTAGTCTACACTATTTAACACCTAGCTCCTATCTGTATTAAGAACCGCTTATAAACCATTCCTTAATCGGTTTATTGGGCCAAAAGACCACCCTTCTTAATATATGACCATTTATCGTATATCATTAAAATCCTCAAATCCTTTCGAAGTGTTGTGAAACTTCACACCAGCCTTGGCTACCAAAAACCAAGATATCCAGGTGATAATAATTCTGTATTAGGACTACCAAAACCGAGGTCCAATTTGCCCCGTCACCGAAATTAATAAACCAAAATGCCATTTACGGGCTCCTATTGAGAAGCGCTAATTAGTAGGATAAATAAAGAATTAAGATCTCTAATTGAAACACCAAATATAGGTCTTTGACCCTGATGAATGCATTACGAAACGCACGCGTGCTTTATCTGCGGGTCACTCCCATTTTTTTCGAATTTTTACCGACAAAGACCGTGTGGAAGGTAATGCATACCATTAGGCTTTCATTTTTTTTTTCGATCTTGATAGAACGAAAATGAAATGGGTTTTTTCCCAGTCATAGTGTATTGTGTCGGGGAGATGAAATATTTATGTATGTTGATAGTATAATGAAACTTTTGTTGATAGTTAATAGTTAATGAATGAGATTTCGTAGGCGTGGTTGTTATGCGGCGATGTAATCAACTCGATTCATAAAAGACTGCAAGTGAAAATATCATAAATGCTCCCGAGGTATTTTCGAAAATATGCCGCGACTTGACTCCGTTTGACCCTCGCACCTGGCATATGAATAAACATGAAGGAATTTCTTCTGCTGGAATATTCGAACTGGAGCATGAGTTTTTATTTTAAAATATATTCCATCATGGCATTGAATATTAACTTAAAACTAGAAGTACACTCGGCTCCGTGCCCTCCCCAAATGATGCCCCGAATTATGCTATTTTGCTCCATATTTTACAGGGGCACTGCCGGCGAAACAGAATATTTTTCATATTACAGAGTCCCACAAAAGTGTAAAAATATTCTACCTGTTAGCACAAAACTCCCGCGCATTTCGCATCTTCTACTCCGTCGATTTAATAGTCATTATGCTTTCTGTCAGTCTGTCCCAGCCCATGTGTGTATTTTTTCGACGCTCAAGTCAAATGCATTTTGCTATGGGTCGGGGTTATCCAGAAAACCGTCCGATATAAGGGCACCACCGTGCGCTATTTGAATACACACTAGGGCAAGGAAGCATTTTAACTTTTTCAGGTGTGTCCCAAAAGTTGTACAATATTTGCTGATTGTACAACTATTCAAGTAAAAACAAACAGATGTAGTACATAATAGGTCATGCATGTGTATTCCACTACAATAAATAATCTGCGTTGACAATAATTGTCAGTGTTGTCACTCCTGCATGCCATTCAGTCAGTCCATTCCAGCCACGATACACATACCCACCGATACGCATATGTGAATAACTACTGACGTCATTCGCGGTTCGGCAAGTGATCATTTTTTCAGATTATGTCTGTTTTAGTATCATGATATTCATGATCATGGTTCCACATCATTAATGACGCAGATACACCCATCGATTAAAGCTTGAAACTGCGCAAAAATCAAGTATCCCACGGCTTAATTAACTGTTAAGAAACGAATGCAAAATTACCAAAACTGCCAAAATAAATTTCCCATAAATCTCAAATGTATAATTCACACATGACTTCCTACGTGTTAATAACTCGTTTTTATTGGAGCATGAATACACGTAACAGAAGCGGAAACGAGATCTCTTGAATTTCAAATTTCCAGGAAAATTGAGCAAATTGTTATGCACAATAAAAGTGTACCATTTACGGCCGTACAAATATTTACTCTAGTCTTGTCGGGTGCCATAAAAGACAGGCCAGACGATAAAACTGTTTACAGAAGACGACTCTAACATCCAAAATTCTATGCTTTACAATCGGAGCGGAGGTCACAAGGTCGGCTTTGCCAGCTGTGAATAATTACCTTATGTAATTAATTCAGAAAAATTGCATGTTGTGAATAAACGAGTGTATTTATCGATAACCTTCAATCCATATGCTTTGTGTGGAATTAATTTCTAGAACTGCGTTTAATTCAATTTTATGTCAATGGTATCAGATAAGTGGATTTGTTTTCATAACTCGTACAGTGTTGAAAAATTATTTCACCAACGGTTCACTGAGATCCATGTCCAGTGAACAGGGAGGCCAATCAATTCTACTAATGCCACATCATTTACAATTCTTAAACCGTGAAGTCAGCATTATCATCAATAAGAACAAATTGTTGCCCTTTTGCACAAAGAGTAGCAATTATTATTTCCTCTATTAGCCTGTCCTGACATCTTGATTGATGTCAGTAAGCCTCCTCTCAATGCACATTGACCCATAATGGTTGTTAGCATCATTTCGTTTTCATTTTATCCTCTATGCAGGTGGGTATCAGTCTCTTTCCCCAATGCTATTTCTTGGTCACTAAGGTCTGAGAGTTCTGAGACCACGTAGCCAGATTTTCTTCTAGAGATATTACAGTTGGTGAAATGGTAGCTACTGCCTTGACATATAAGTCTAGCAGAAATGGACTTTGGGGTTGTAATTTATGACCAATTAAACTCCCAATTTTTAATCTCTGTCCATTGGGACCTCAAGTGATTGATCAGTTTTAGCATGTTTTTTCCCTCATTCTCATTGAGGTTAAATTTTCCATTTGGTTATAGCGTTCAGAAGACACCCTGTATATTTTAACGTTGATTTTTTTGAAAAGTTGGTGGTAAAACGATTGGTGATGCGGTCGTTTCACAGATATGAAATTTTTATTGTCAATTTTCACCCAGATTTTCTCCTTCAATCAAACTTTGAACCGATTTTCCTCCTTAGGGGGTGTACCTAGCCTTTGTCATTTTACAGATATGAATTTTTCATTATCAATTGTCACCCTTGATGAATCAATTATTGAATAAAAGTGTGGTTAAGTAAATGAAAATCCACTGAATGGGGTTTCCGGCAAATCACAGCAAATCGCAATTGTTAACTGCATGTCAACAAAGTTGACCGTTGATAAGAACACGACGCACGGCATTCAGTGTTGCCAAGTCGCACGCTGTCCGACGAAAACAGAGTACTTAGTACTTATAAGGGGTCAAAATGGTTACAAAAAAGACTGGTTTCTACATATCTAGATCATCAAAATTAAAAAACATCTTTTTAAGTAGTGTCGCCTACTACACAGTCCTGAACTATGATAGGTTTTGCAAAAATACGCCCATAATAAAAACATTCCTCCTATTTTATGTAAACTGTTGAAATAACCACAAGACTGACAATATCAACACATAAATCCAAAACCAACAAACCACAACCCTTCAATCGAATTCAGACAATACAACTGCAGCACATCTGCACCACAGCTTGAGCCCCACACATCCGAAAAAAACAAACACGTTTCGAATTACTCTTATCTATATCCAGACCGGATATTAATTGTTGTTTTTGTTGCAGGATCATCTCCAGACCTAATGCCCAGTATTATGGGCGCTTTTGACGCCTATTTGCACCAGAGAGAATTGAATCCGGAGAAAACGTCCACGCCGAAACGCAGTCACCAGTTGGGCAATTTTGCCAATTTATCTCCTGGGGTGCAGAAGATTTTAAGTCACGTACCCGAGCAGGAGATCAGTAAGAAGTTTAATTCGGAGGAAACTTTAGGAAACAGGAGGAATAAGGTTGCTTTTAGTAGTTTGCGACCCAGGGAGAGAGGGTTGAATAAGAGTAATGAGAGTTTAGATATATCACCTGGTAAGTAACCCAAGACTTTTCCAAAATTTCATACCCTTTCAATGGATGGATTCTATCCTGCTTTTCATCTTCAACTTCTAAAATATCACCTTTTGTCAGTTTTTCACTTGCAAATGAACAAAGTTCAAAGATTCCGGGCGTTATGGTTGAAATGTTCCGTTTTCAGTGCAGTGCGTTCAAGTGATGATGCTGAATCTCCTACATAAGGCAATGATGTGAACAAGATTTCCAAAAGTCTGGATGGAGATGTTTCGATGTGGTTTGGTTCTGGTGTTTGTTTCTTTCTGCAATTAATATTTTAGTGTTCTATACCATCCTTTATTTTTTTATTTCATTAGTTCTTTGTTTGTGGCCCTTGATGACTTTTTGCCTCCATTTTGATTTTAATCAGCTGCTATGATCATCCAGTAATTATGAGGTTTTTTTCTCTTCCAGTCGCACATAGTCTGTACAAAAAGCGGTTAATAGGCAATAAAAACTTGATAAAAGTCAGAAAAAGTGTTTATCAAAGCGTATTCAGGCAACATAGAAAAATAATGCGAATCCATTATAAAAGTATCAGTTGTTACAAACGAAAAGAAAAATATTAAAATATCAATATTCTGGTTCATTGAATATTAAAATTTTGATTTTTTTTTCAATTTCTAACGTAAAACCAGATAACTAGTACCTACAACATTTTTATAATAATTGTAAACTTGACGTGGAAATGAAACATCAAAATGAATATACCCAATTATGGTCAAGTAAATTGAAAAAAAAACAACGAAAAGTAAGAGATTAGAAAGCACTGAAAAGAAGTTTGAGAACAAAAAAATTAAAAAAAAAACACAAGGCGTGTAGAACAGGAAACTTTCTAATCGGAATTAGAAATAAAAAGAATATACAGAAATACGTTTGAGTGAAGATTAAAAACTAAAAAGCTAACGATTAAAAACACAGAAAAAAAAATTGGAAAAATAAAAGTTCCTGGCAATCAATGCGAGGTGAGAATTAAAACAAGACAATTGAAAGAATTTATAAGATTTGTACTTTGTATGAGCGAAAAACAAATTTTTTTCTTTTAATTATTGATGATTCACAACTTTAAATGAAATGGAAAAATGAGAATTTTCAAAATAAATCATCAAAATATAATATTTGTCAAGTAAATAAATAAAAAATGAATTAGAAAACCTAAGTTATTGGTATACCTATGCAATACTATGCATATTTTGCAAATTAGTCTTAATGAAAATTGTCTTTTTATACCGGTAAAGTGGCGTTACTTTGGCCCTGGAGGGTAACTTTGTCATCACGTATACATTTTTTTTATCTTTAAGGGTTTTTTTAGTTTTTTTTCAAGTTGCCAAAGTAACCCGGCTTTACGGTAAATGGTTTCATCCTTATCAGAAATTAAAATCATGTAGGTATATACCTACTAGAGGTTAAGAACTAAAAATTTTTGAAAATAAACAATGCATGTAGGAAAGGAAAAAGGAAATTTTTAAATTAAAATTAAAGATAGAAAAATACAAAAAAAAAATGAAATTCCTAGCAATAAGACAACATAATATAATTTATTATACAAGTATTACGAGAGCAAGTTGAGAATTGAGACGTGACAAAAAAAAATTGAATATGAATTGAGCGAAAAACTAATTAACAAAAAAATAAATTTATCCATACCGGTAATTTTAATTTAAACTAACATCTTTACATTTGAACGGTGAAATGAGATTTTTTTCTACTACCTTATCAAAAAATATAATTCTCCACCCTCAACTGAAGGAGGGAAAATAGTTCTTTTTCTCCCCGGGAAGAAAAATCAGCTGGAGGGTCCCCGGGAGAAAAAAAAATTGGAAATATTTTTTCCAAAAAAGTACTCACCTCAAGTAGGGGTCCATGGCAGTAGAAAAAATTATATGCATTCCGCTGGGTTAAAGTGCTTTTTCCTCCCTTGGATCAAATAATCAGCGGAAGGTAAAAAGGCACTTCTCTTCCCTGGTATGTGAATAGATATTAAAAATAAAGCAGCAAATTAACTAGAACAAAATATGAGCATAGAAAACCTAAATTATATGCATATTTTATTTCCATCTCGAGTACGTATCATATATTTTTCAAAAAAAAAATCCTCTTTATAAAATAGATTTATCTTCAGCACTAATTAGAGAAACTGAAATAGAGATTTAAAACTTGAGAATACAAAAAAACCAAGAAATGTGAGAAATAGTTTTTCAAAACAAAGAAAACATCACGGGAATCAATAGATAATGAGACTTTCGATAACAAAATCAAAAAGATTAGAGAATGAGGGAAAAATTTGAATAGGTACTCAAGTAAATTATTATAAAAAAAAATAATATGTGGATGAAACAGCATCAGAGAAACTTGGAATATAACTTTATTTTTCTACTATCTAGTTATACTTTTATCTATCATGTATTTTAATTTATGTTTTGAGTTTGGAAAACTAGTTTTTGTGATAATTTTTGTTTTATTTCAGTGGTCCACAAGATGATCTCCAACCTCCACGATTCCGAACTGGTCATCTACGCCAACCGAACTGTAACAAAAAACAACTCGTACCTTTTCTCGCGCCAGTGCAAAATTGATAGTGACCTAGATGTGACCTTTAGTGAAATGGAAGTGAAAGATGAAAGTGAACACTGTCAGGATTTTGGCAAACCTCTAGGAAGTTATTTGCATTCTGACAAAGGAATTGCATCTAGAACGCCGGTCGGCCGAAAGAACTTGGGGAAGTTCGTACAGGTGGGTTGAATTTAACGATTAGAAAGTATTGTTTTAATGGGCGCACTTGTTGCACAAGTAATGGCCAAAATTATGTCACCTGATGATGGCCTTAGCATTTAACATTTAACGGTGGAATGTTTGGACTTTCAGAGGCTGGTTATGAAATTTATAATTAATTATTCTAGTTGTTGGCCGTTTGATTGAAGTGCGGAGGTGTAAACAAGCCCTACAACAGTATCATTTGTGGGGATGTTATTGAAATGCAATCGTGATGCTCAGTCTTTGCAAAGCCCCCATCATAAATAAATAATGTCTATTTTAGCTTCGCAAAAAGTCCAAAAACTGCTTTGAAAACTTATTAATATGTGCCTAAGCACCTAACGCAAATCCCAAAATAGTCCAATCGGTGAATGTATTCAGCTGTGATGACTATAAATATTTTACAAAAACATTCATAAATCCTTTTAGAATCTATAAAAGAGTCTGGTTGAATTAAAAAAAAAACGATGATCCGGACATATGAATTCTCCAAAAAAAAACCGGAACATAGGTAAATCAACTTTCTAGTGATTGGTTCCCCTATAAATATGGTAATGAAGAAGATTTTCCACGAATCATGATGCAAAAATTGTTGCGACTTAATTGGAGATCCAAACAAACCATGAGGTTCTGTTCTGCGTGTAACAGTAATGGGTAGTATTTTATCCTTTGATTCTTGGGTTTTTGGATTCTTCAGTTCTTTCTTCAGTATTCTTTGGTTGCTTGGTCCTTTGGTTTTCTGATTCTTTAGTTCTCTCCTTATTTTCTTCTGTGATTTATTGCTTCTTTGTCTCTTTGGTTATCTGGTTCTCCGGTTCCTTGATTCTTTGCTTTTTTGATTCTCTCCTTATTTGTGTCTCGTCCTGGAACCAAAGACCACGCCCAAGACCGCCTTCTTTTGCCTCAGCCTACCTCATACAACATTCACCTCTTTCTATAGCTAGGGCCTATAAGCTTCATGACATGACCCATCCTTTCACATCATAGGACCCTCACTACCTGATGGAGCCTTCCAATCAGGAATTTTGTCATCGCCACGTTTAACTCCTCCAGTGTGCTGTTTACTTCAGTTGGTACCATTGAGTCACTTCTTGTTGAGAATGGTTCGTCTAAGGTTCTCATTTGCATGTCTTCCGAGAGAGCAAATGGCGGTCTAGTATTTTTGAAGGCTCTCATCACAATCCTTTCCTTCGCCCCATACATTGGACTCCAGTTCTTCGCAGAGTTTTTTTCCATTTTTTTTCTTATCTGTGCCTAAGATTCCTGACCTGTTCTCTCAACTTCAAAGAAGATCTGCCTGTGTGGCGAAGCCGCTTCATTTGGGTTTGGGTGCACCTTTCAGTTCAAGATTTTTCTCGACAATGACAATATTCCACGATCTGCTGGGTCCTCTGACGAGAGTGGGCCTGGTTTTGGGATGCCATTCCCAGCCTCGCCATGCCCTCTTTGGTACACCATTGGTGAGCCTCATTCTGCGCCAGCAACCCGCCCCCTTGTTCGATTCTATCAGTCTTTTTTTTATCCACATACGCCTCAAATTGTGCCATCCTCATATTTGGGGAGATGTAGCAGATGTATATGGTAAAAACTTGACTCCCGACACTCCCTCTCCTTTGGTAACTTTGGATTCTGATTTTATCATTTCTATAACGATGCCTGTCCATCGCCGTTGAAATAACCATATTGTATGCCACCCTGCTGCCCACACACTATGTCGAACAACTTGATTTGAGGGTTGAACGGTTGAAGAGATAATCGCATAGTGCGTGGGGTTATCCTCCAACAATTTGTGCGACGCGCTTGAGTTCCTGATTTTTCGTCGAGTCATAAAACCTGTTGTTCAACTTGACTTCAATCTCCTCGAATACGACAGATTGCATGGTGTGTGCTCAACTGAACTGAATAGTGTGTGGCAAAAATACTATTCAAATGGTTGCGAAGACTTTCTATTCAATCTGTTGAAGAACTTTTCGTTCAACCAGTTGCATAGTGTGTGGGCCGTTTTAATCCGGACTCACCCAGACTTCAGACAGCTTAACCCAAACTAACCCCGATTGAACCCAAAATTCACACGGTTTGGGTTAAGTGAGGGTAGATTTAGAGTGTTTTGGGTTAGCTATAGTCATGTTGGGTGAAGTTTGAGTTAAGCTGGGTTGGTTTGCCGTTGCCCTATCTGAACTCAAACTTTACACGACTTATAACAACTCAAACTAACCCAGAATTAACCTGAACTTCACACAACCTTATCCAAATTAACCCAAACTAACCCTACTTTGGTGAAGTTGTGTTGAGTGAGAATATAGTTAGCGTTAGGTAGGGTTAAGTTGGATGAAGTTTACGTAAAGTGAGGATTGGTATGGGTTAAGTTGTGTTACAGTTTGGATCAGTGGCGGCTCGTGCCGCCTATATTTGGGTAGGCGGAATCCTGTGGCGTAGCGTGACTAAATGTTGTTGGTCCAGAAGGCGCCGCAGGCAAAGTGCCGCAGGCGAAAAATTTCGTGGTTGTATTTCCCCTCCTTTATAATTAATTTTCCCTCATTTCTGGTAGGGGAAGTTCCGTTCTATAGTAAGGGATATTTGGGCTGAGTTTGATTCCACTTGCTCTTCGATTTGATTCTTTGTTTTCAGTTTTTTTAAATAACTGAGAATAGTATTTCCTGCTGGAGCAGCTCTTTTCTCCGATCCCTGAGACATTTCACATTCCAATTCTCTATATATTGGAGAACTAAACAACTCTACAACACAACACAACAGAGGGAAAAAAACAACTTTAACTTTAATCTTAAATAAAGAGTCTGTAGACAAAGATTTTCTATTCGATGATTGACGCGAATAAATTAGCGCGGAGCGCAGCACAGTCGAAAGAGCAGCGAAAAGTTGAAGCGCGCTTCATCTAGGTATACCTTGCTTTTGGCGCGCGATATAAATGACATGCGATGATGCCGGCTTGTAGTTAAAGTTCGGGGTTGAAAATACCGACAGATTGTAAAGATGGCAAGTATTTGAAAATAGATTTATTAGATTAGAGTGTAAATTACTACTAGTACTTGTAGATGTTATTTGTTTATGAAAAATATTTTGTGACAATATATAAGTGAGTCTCTTAGTGCGACGACTGGAGACTGGGCCCAGGGCCCCCCAACCTCACGGGCCTCCGGGCTTCGCCTCGAATTGTTCTATTATAGTTCCGCCACTACGCCGCAGGCGAATTTTTCGTGAGATTTGTCCTCATTTATAAATAATTTCCCCTCATATCCAGTAAGTGGAGAATGCGCAGGAGACAAATCATTGTTCGAGACCCTGCCCAAACTTTGACTAATAATTTATAATGCGGTCATTTTATTTTAATTTTGAAATATTACAAAGAATGTATCTTGATTGCAAAAAATAAGGCCTCCTCCTCCCCATACAGCCTTCCTGAACCTCACCATACACTAATATTATCATAGAAAAAAAACGAATTTATTTTTTATAAATTAGATTTATTCTCCTATCCTTTAGAAGCGAAAATTTCTGGATTATATCAGCTTCAAAACTTTCACTGGCCTGGATTTTAAGAAACAATTCTTTTTCTATAGCTAACAATGCCAGTGAAGACAAACGTTCATTTCTCATGGAGTTACGACTGTATGTTTTGATACGTTTAAGGCACGAGAAATGACGCTCAACAGCGACGCTTGTTACGGGAATCGTGGCAATCAAAACAAACATTTTATAGGCCTCAGAAAATATTTGTCGAAGTTCGTTATTGACCAGGTTTTGTAAAATTGATTCTAAATTTAACTTTTCGAATTGTTCATCCTGATAGATAACAGACAACTCATTTATTAATCTTTGTTTATCAAAAACATCTTTATAAAAATCGACCAAACCAGTAACCAAATCATGGGGAAAGTTATTATTAAAATGTTTAAATTTTGACGAGTCAGCTAACGCAAAAAATGTCATTTGTGACAAATCCGCATATCGCACCTCTATTTGCGTTACGACGTTATCTAAGATTTCATAAAATAGAATACGCAATGAGGCTTTTTTGTTATCTGGAATAGCATCAGATATTCTAGCTCGTTTTTGTGCAGGTGGTAAGCACGCAGATTTATTTATTCTCCCCTCCGCTTTTTCAAAAATCTTGTTAAACTTCTCTTCAGTTCTCAGCAGTTTTATGCGATCCCTGGCAGAAAAAACTTGATTTTTGCAGTAAGTTATATCCAAAGACTTTTTTTGTAAAATGTCAAATAATAAATCGGTAATATCAAATATATTTTTGAAAGCAGCCGTTAAAAATGAAAATTCAATATCTTCTAAAAATTTAAGTAGCCCCTTGCGCCAAAAATGGACTCTTTTCCTGATGACGTATCGTTAATGATTTCAGTAAAAACTGTACGCAAATTTTCCCACTCTGAATCTATGATATTGATGGTTTTAGAGCGGGAGGACCACCTTGTTTCCACAGAGGAAGGAATTCTCCTAGCCATTACCGAATCTAAAACAAATGTTCGTTTCGCTGATTGATTAAAAAATCCCGGTAATGAAGTAGCGCTGGCAAAATAGATACGACAGCTTTTAATGCTTTTTGTTCCGTCTTGCAAAACTAAATTTAATCTATGAGCGCTGCAGTGTGTAAATAAAGCGTTTGGTGCATCAGATTTGATTTTCATCTGTAAGCCATTTAATGAACCAGCCATGACACTCGCACCATCGTAACACTGACCAACTAACTTGGCTTTATAGTCAAACGGACGCAAAACCGCCGATACCAGTTCGTACATTGCAAGAGCAGTTCTATCTTGGCTCACGTCATAAAATCCTAAAAATCTTTCTTGAATTTTTCCCGATTCCTTGACAAAACGAACCGAAATTGCACACTGCGATTTTTCAACTATATCGGTTGTATCATCCGCCTGTACCGCAAAAAAAATAGAATCTTTGATTACCCGGTTAATGTGTTCCATAAGATGCTCGGAAATGCATACAATTAAATCATTCTGAATAGTTTTAGATAATCCCGAAAATATGTTACCAATTTTTTTCAAATGTTCTTGCATCTCCACATCGCGTTTAATCAGAACCTTGAAAAATTCTTTGAAATTTCCAACGTTTGAAGATTCATTTTTCTCGTTATGTCCCCTAAATGCCAATTCTTGCTTTGCAAGTAAACATGTTACGTCTATTAGATACATCATCAAATTTCTATTTTTTTCGAACGTCTTCGTTATAAAGTTTTAAAGAAAGAGCGGTTTGAATTTGAAGAGCGTCTTTTATCGTTGAAGAATTTGTCTGTAATCGTTTTAAAGTCAAGTAACTGCTCAGATGTTCTTTAGAGCTGTCATGTTTTCTAATACTTGCAGACAAATTTTTCAAATCTGTATATCCTTGCAGTACCCAAACGTTATTTCTTCCTTTCGCGAGCAATAAACAGGGCCAACAAAAAAGGCTCTGTTTATAGAAACTACCGCATAACCATCCGTGGCTTTTATACCATTGGGTGTTAAAAGTGCGAGAAAAATGTTGCCCTTGTTTTTTATCCGGTTTCAAAATGTCAAGTGAGGGTGTAGGGCGACCTACAGCGATTATTTGATTTCGATCTTCAACCTTAAGCCTAGAAAACGGTTCCTCCAATAAGGAACAAATAACGTCATGAGCTGGCAAAGTCATTTTGAAAATAAAAAGAACTTACGTAAAAATGCCAAAAATAAATAATGAATATCCTGAAAAAACGACAACTACTAAACAAACTAAACTCTACCTCTATGTGTGGACAAATCCTGTCCCAAAAAATGAAAATATCAAAACAGAAATTCTAATTTACTAATTTCTAAAACTTATCTGATAATCTGTGATTATATCAATAATTGTAGTGTAGTTATCCAAATCTTGGCAAAATCACAAAACACCGCCACCTGATAAGAACAATACAGTCTAATTTAGTTTGGTTTTTCTCGGGCTCAAGGCCTAGGATGGATAATCGCAACCGATATCCCCAATAACGACTATTTATTGCAGTCATCACTGCAATTGCATAAAAAAGAGTATAGATAGAATAATTCTCGGGCTAGCTTTTTTATGCCAAAAGTGTTTTTAAAAAAGTTTGATAATCTGTATTGATGAATCAATTCATATTCGCTAGATGGGTAAAGAGTATCGACTGTCGTTTTTATACGTTTCAATCGTCTCATCCCTATGCTTCATGCTTCATGTCATTGTGGGATGACCGTTTCGCGCGTCGACACCGAAAACACACGAACACGCGACCAAGGCGGAAATCGTTTCGCCTATATTTTCCTTATATTCGCCGTTGCCCCACTCTCAAGATTACCCCTTCTCATGTGCATAAAATACCACGCGGGAACAGAGAGAAAAGGAACCGTGACGGCCGCCTACTTTGAATGCACCAGCGGTCAACGGCTAGGACCTGGTCCTCTTGTGGGTGTTTAGGAATGAGTTTCGCACCACTGGTAGGTAGAAGTAATGAAGAATATAATAAGCATTGTTTTTAAATGGAAATCTTCTTGATTAATTGTGATTCAATTATTCAGTTCACAATAATAATTTATTTTGGTATTTACTATTTACTGCGGTAAGGCGGCGCCTACCTTGCCTACCCCGACCAGCCGCCGCTGGTTTGGATTGAGTTGGGCCAAGTTAAATAACAAAAGAATTAATTGAAAAACTTAAGCTCACACTGAAATAAGTCAACTCAAACATACCCAACAGAACCTACACTAACCCAACTTGACACAAAGTTAATTTCAACTCATCCAAACTTCAATTTTAATGACCCTATCTAAAGGCGGGTCTTCACGATTCAAGTACATAGTTGGAACAAGTATCACAGATACTACAGACAGTAACGAAAAATTATTAGTAAAGTCATTTTGATTCAGTTGAACTTCGGCTTGAGGTACAAGTGAAGCTCAAGATGACAGGTTTGCTAAACAAAACTGAAGCTCAAGCTCCACTTACGAAAAAAAAAACGAATGATCGAACGAAGGAATGCAAGACAAAGAAAGAAATAACTTGAAATTACTTCAAAAAATTAGATTTCAAATATATCAACACAACAGAAAAATAGGATAAAAATTGATTTGGCTTATTAGCGATGTTTTCATAATTAAACAAGGACAAGCATGTTCTTTCAATATTACTTTGCCAATTAGCAAATCGAATTCAGTAGATCTTTTTCACATCATTGTTGTATGTTTTGCACCATTTTGTATTTATATATTGTGATTCATAACACCAACGCTTGCTTCAACGTATTGTTTTCTAAACAACGTTTTAAGTAGATTCCATAAATGAACAAGGCGTCTAACCTTTTGGAATGCCAATCGTTTTGTTCTAACATACGTTTTACTTTTTTCATGTTTAAACATGAACCTGATGCTCCAAAAAAATCCACTTTATCCAATGAATATAAAGTCACCACAGCAGATGCTCAACTTTCTAGATCTAGATATAGCGGTTCAGATTCCCTTGGGAATACGTTTTTTCCCAATCTTATCGGCTAACATTTCCGGATGAAGCCCGATTTATTCGCAACAAATACACCGCGAGCGTGTTAAGTAACCATTAGAAAATGCGCATCTCCATACCAGTACCATGCAAGTGAAGATGGTAAGGAGATAGCGAGGCGAGAAGACCTTATACTTATGCGCGCCGGGAACGTGTTGTTGATAAGTATCTAGTCAATTCATGGGCTTGAATTTGTAGATAATTTTTGTCGAGAAAAAATTGGCATTTCTCATTGGCGATTGAAATTAGTCCGTGACATGGGACAATAACCCCGTGGTGAAGGTTTTTTATGGTACTTCCTTTTCAATTTTTTTTGGTGTGAATGGAATGCGATTGCCTATTGTGTTTGACTAAGGTCTCGTAATTTTGAAGCCTTTAACACCTTCACTTTTGACGCTTGAAGGTTGTGTAAGGAAGAAAGTAATATAGCAAAAAAAAAATCTTTTCTTACAGTTTTGGTCATGCGGACTTTGACATTTGGAAATTTCGGAGGTATGGTGAGAAATATTAATTTCTCTTCCTTATAAATATTTTAAACTTTCTGATCCTTAAGTAGATAACAGGCATTTTTTAGAATAAGGCGCGTTCTTACGAATCAATTTTAATTGACTGATTGTTGATCAACAAATGTGGGCAGAATATGACACAACTGCCGCGAGCGCTTGCACTTGCAGCGGATAGTTTTGTAATGAATGTACTTGATAAAAGTTTGCTTTTGTACGAGAACATCTCTTCAGATTCCATGGTATTGTAATCTTATGGAGTATATCTATGGACATTATATCAGTAATTTTTCTAACCATTCCATTGTCTTGATGTGTTGATCAATCACTAGAAATTATAGTATTTTCCTGAAGCTCCAGATTGGATCTTGCGATAAGTACTGCAGCTGCAGTACCCCTCGAGTCATTCAACCTTGAGATTAACACATGCAATATCCACTGGTCTTGAGAAAAATTCGAATAAATCCTGGATACGCCACTGACCAGCAGATACTTATTCACCCGTTCTTCCTAGAACTGGAAATGTTCAATCTTCAATGCTTTGTTTAACGAATATTTTTCCATTTAACTGATAAAACTTAATCCTATGCTTGCAGTTACGATTCTTGAAATGCAAAGTCAACAGTAAACTTCTGATAAGATTCCTGGAACATGACTTCAATCACTTGAAATCCAAATAGTGCATTTCTCCTGATTCAATATATTACAGGGTGTCCTAAATAGCGTGGACCACTATTGATATTTCCGAAATGTTACTATAGAAGAAAAGTGTCGTGCTCTTATGTCTTATAGTAACTCACACATTTCATAAAATTCATTTTATAGGATGATAAAAGATCTTCTAATTACATTTTAACAAAAAAAAATACTGCATTTTCAGATTTTTTAGAAAAATAAACAAATTACCCTTATTTTCTAACCTTTCTGTTGAGTTCTTTTTTCGCAAAATTTGGGTTAGTTAGGGTTGGTTTGGGTCGTTTGGTTTGGTTTGGTTTGGGTTAGTTTAGTTTCGGTTGGGTTAGTCTGGGTTAGTTAAGTTTGGGTTAGTTTGGTTTGGTTGGGTTAGTTTGGGTCATAGTAAAAAGTAAAGACTGTCAATCTTTACTTTTTCCAACACTTATTGGCAACATCCAACACTTATTGGCAACATCCAACATCGCCCATCCGGTAAGCGCGGATGTTGATCCGTGCTATTCTTTACTTTTTTTTTTTTTGATTTTCTGAATTGTCCAGTTTGACCCAATTTTACCTGACATTTTTCGTCATCACCTTGTATATTTTTCTAGTGATGTTGTAGAAAATTCCACTGGTACAAAAATCAGGACGATATAGTGTCTAGATTTTGAGTATATTATATTCAAGTGAAACCTTTTTTTTTATTTTTTGGAATGTCCAAGTACGTTTCACTCAATTTTTTTCCTCGTTACTCTGTATATTTTTCTAGTCATGTTTGTAGTAAATTCCTTGTAGAATTCACTGGTACACAAATAATCAGGACGATATTGTATTTAGTTTTTGAGCTATGCATTTTTTAGTGAAACCATTTTTTTTTGGTTTCAAGAAATGCCCAAGTTTTACTCAATTTTTCTTCTTATTGCCAGATATATTTTTTTTTAACCTAAACTAACCCAAACTGAACTAAATTTTGCAACACAGTGGAAGAATCTTCAGTAAGCCTCAAAAACGGCAACATTTTTTCCATTTGTCCGAATTCGTAGCACTTACAAATACAGTTTTGAAACTGAACTACTCAACAAAAAAAAAAAACGGTACATCCGAAATTTTCGCTTGGACACTCATAATTTTTTAACTAATCGATGAAAAAATATGCGCATTGCACCACGATGCAGAGCATTTCTTTGCGGTTTATGCGGATGGTTCAAAAAATGTATTTCCTCAAAAACTTCTTTTATACAGGGTGGTAAAAAAAGTACTGTACATTTTCTTTTTCTTTACTGTCCCCCCATTTTCACAGAGATTTTTTGGAGCTTTTTTTCGATATGCCCAAATGCTTGTTACGTCCATACCTCGGAATATTTTTGGATTTTTGATGATATCTTCTTTCGTTTTTGAAATATCGACTTTTTTTCAAAATTATGACACATAGCAGAACAGCCCTTTGAATGGCTGTTCTGCTAATTCTTAATTTACAACTGACAATGTTATGGCATTGGCATAGATCTATTGTTTAGCTGTCTTTCTGATGACTTATTGGATACTCAGCAATATTTTGGGTATACAGGGTGTGCCAAAGAATTTTGATCATAAGTAAAGCACTTTTTAGTTATTTTGTCAGGTTTTTTTGAAAATTATAGAAGCTGAATTAATTAATTAATTTTCAAGAAAACCTGACAAAATAACTATAAACTGAGTATCCAATAAGTCATCAGAAAGACAGCTAAACTTAGAACATGATCATTGCAGCTAAACAATAGATCTATGCCATAACATTGTCAGTTGTAAACTTGGAATTAGCAGAACAGCCATTCAAAGCCCTGTATGTCATAATTTTAGAAAAAAGTCGATATTTCAGAAACGAAAAAAGATATCAACAAAAATCCAAAACCGGCCCGAGGGGCATATCGAAAAAAAGCTTCAAAAAATCCCTGTGGAAATGGGGGGACAGTAAAGATAAAGAAAATGTACAGTACTTTTTTGACCACCCTGTATAAACGAAGTGTTTGGGGAAATTAATTTTTTGAATCATCCGCAATAATCCGCATAAACCGCAAAGAAATGCTCTGCATCGAGGTGCAAACCGCATATTTGTTCATCGATTCGTTAAAAAACTATGACTGTCCAAACATAGGCGAATATTTCGGGTGTACCGTTTTTTTTGTTGAGTAGTTTAGTTGTTTTGCACTAATTCATTCAAATTAAATTCATTTAGGCTTAATCTACGCGCTCTGAAACTATTTATGATTTGTTTTGAACCATTTTTTTAACTCGTAATTCACAACTGAACCAAAGTGTACTCACTTAAGGGGGTCTCTTATTCAATTCTTCAAATCGTGACAAAATTTGAAGGTTCCAG
Source organism: Orchestes rusci (assembly GCA_958502075.1). Taxonomy (NCBI): domain Eukaryota; kingdom Metazoa; phylum Arthropoda; class Insecta; order Coleoptera; family Curculionidae; genus Orchestes; species Orchestes rusci. The sequence continues at coordinate 14,240,516 of OY293311.1, forward strand.
TACATTCCGTATCGATCCTTGATGATTCGGCATCGAAACAAACTTACGTCTCATAACACTATTTAGGACACTCTGTATATGTTTATGAACGTCATTCTGTAATGTGAAACGATTTATTGACCACATCTCTTATTTTTAGGTCCCTAGTGAAGCTTCAACCGGCTTAACCAACAGTACAGTATCATCATCCGAAGTATCCAGACCAGTATCCTTAACCAGCTTGGGTTCGTGTTCATCATCAGAAAGCAGCAATGGACAACTGAACCAATCCAATTCCGCTTTTCTAGCTTCAGCTGAAAGTCTGGACAGCGACCCAGAACCAACTCTTAATCAAGGTAATTTAAATTATGAATATCCATACATTATAATCCTGCAAGTGATGAAGCAAGGTTTGACAGCTGTCACACTAACAAAAATTAATTAGTACCGACTAATTAAATTAATTAAACGAAAAAATATCCATGTCATCGAGCTTTTCTGTATGTCAGTACAAGCAAGAAAGTCTTGTGTAAATACCTTCACCACATTTTTTCGTAATTAACATGTGTATTAAAACCTACGCTACAACCTACTGATTTTTTTCGAATAATTAAATCGCCTGCCCACTTTTTTTTTAGTTTCGGTATTAATTTTAACATTAAACTTTTATATGTAGGTATGAATTGAATGAGAAAATTATGCATTCGGTCAAATCTCAGTGAGTATTTGGTCATAATTCACGGAACCAATATGCACTTTGGTTAATTGGAGTTTTAATGGGGGGTCGACCCACATAGTCAATGGGTTCTTGGAAAGTTATTGGAATTTGATTGTAAAGTATTTGTTCGGTTTGTTTTAGATTGTTTCATGCAGTTTCCAATTTATTTTATGTCTTTAGTTGCTGTTACTAAAACGGATGGGGTTTCGGATATTTATTTACTTCCTGTTCAATTTATCAAGGTTAGGAATACCTAGTCCCCCACCTTATCTGCGTTCTTGGTTGTTGCAATAATTTTTAACATCATGCAGGAACCCATAAAAAATTTCTTTTTTATTACCACGTTCTTAAATCACTTATTCGCCTATGGTTTGTTTTTCTAAATTATTATTGCTCACCTAATAAGTATGTGAAATTTTTAATTAAATTTGACCGATTTCATTAAGCTATTATCATTATCATCACTCGTTTAATTTTATTTTAATAATTTGAATGTCTCAAGTTTTATTCGCGGATATCCTAATTCTCGTCCTAATCCTGGCGGACGTAAGAGGTAAAGAAAGTGATATTTTTTGACTTTTTACATCGGGTGATTTGGATTTTGTTCCCAGTTTAGTGTTAAAATTATAAAAAAATATATATTTATAAAAAAAAAGAAACACGCTTTCGAACTAAAAAGTAATAAATAATTTTTAATTCAAAACTAAAATGATTAACGATGAAATTATTGTCATTGTGGTGAAAGCGAGGGTAAAAGCGTGTGGTGCTTTGTAATTGCACTACCTCGGCTTTTTGAAATAGAAATTAGTAAGAAATTATAACTACTGATATCGAAGCATCGCAAACTTTTATCACAATGACATTTATATTCTCGTTAATCATTTTATTCTCAAACCAAGAATTATTTCCCACTTTCTTGTTCGAAAGCGTGTTTTTCAGATTTCTTTTGATAGTAGCATATTCCATTGGAAACGACCTTCACCCATCTGTTTATTCGATGAGAAGTGTTTTATATCAAATTTAATATGAAGAGAAATATATTTCAGGGTGGTTGACTAAAAAATTCTGGTCCAGTCTATGATAAATAATTAAAATTACAAGAAGGATTTAATTTATTGATTTCTTCACCCACTTCTCTATTGAAAAAATCAGGTACCAAATGAAAGTATGGGGTCTACAGAATATGCAAACGATGGGTTGCCCAGTATTCTTTGGTCATAACCACTAGGTTGCGAGGTATAAAGAGGTAAACAGTTTCAATTTGGTGAATATGGGCGCCAAAGAGTGCGCATGAAATTGAAAAGAAGAGCATCATTTTGAAGCGCCCGCATCAGACTTATCAAAATATATTGTCACGACAAACTATACAGGGTGCGCCAAGGTAAGTGGCCTTTTAGAATATTTCGGGAAATAAATATAAACATGGCAACCTAATAGTTATGACCATAAAATACTAGGCAACCTATCGTTTGCATATTCTGTAGACTCCATACATTCATTTGGTATAAGATTTTTTCAATAAACAAGTGGGTGAAGAAATTTAAAAAAAAACCATTCTTGTACTGTGAATTAATCATGGAGTAGACCAGAATTTTCCAGGCAACCACCTAAATTTCACTAATAAATTCAACAACTGACAATCGAAAAAATGTGGATCGAATTAAATTATTTGAGCAGCTTTTAAGACGAGCATGCTGAGGAGTAAGGTCGTCACCAAATTGCCCTTCTCATGACTGACCGCGGCTCGCTTTATCAGTTAACAACTAAAAAAATGAACTCTCCTCTCAGGTTGTGAACACATGTATTCTAATAGGTGTCACATCTCAAATTACGCCCCTTTATGCTTCTTTAATACCTTTACTCTAGAAGTTTTGACCATTCAAGCGGCGCGTCCCTGTATAACAAAAAAATCGCATATTATCGCACAGTAGTTATGTATGCTTCTTTACCGATTCTAACATTATCACAACAATATTTAACTTGACCAAACCATAACCTAACTCAACGAATCTAATCATGACACATAATATAACATAACATGATATTCTGTCCCGAACAACCCAACTCAACCCAACCTTAACCTGATATTATCTAACACCCAAATCCTAGATCCCATCTCAACCTCCATGCAACCTCAACGCAAGCCGATTTAACACACTGGATGTATGAATAAATTTACAAAAAAATGGCTTCCACTTCCGTCTATGACGTGATTTGAGCTCCTAACTAATGTGAACTTGCTTGTGTTAGACACGGCGATCCTGGGTTCGAATCTCACACATAATATGAGGGAGAGTACGAAAACTTTCGTCATAGTTCAGGAATTTAATGAAGGAGCCCCTCCAAAGTGAGAACAATCAGTGGTGGATTATCGATCTTGTGGATTAGTAGGACTGATTTCTATGAAGCTCCTCAATCATTCAAAATCAATAATATTTCATTCAATATTTAGGTACCAAACAGAGATTACATCAGAGATCAGAGATCTCATGTCTCATGTTTTCTAGTTCTCATCTCGTTGAAGCTTGAGAAAGCGTGTGATATATTACATAGATGCGTAATTGCATGAAAGCGGTTTTCCTAGCAACAGCAACTTAACTAAATCATTAAGATTAAGAAACCACATTATGAAACATGTAACAATCAATAGACACATCCATAAATTATGTACAAGCTAAATTTATCCATGCAGGTTCAGCAGACAGCGGAATAGCCGAACAAGAACACTTCTCTATCGATGCTGAACAACGGGTACTGCAAGAGGTTCTAGACACTGAAGCCGTCTACGTATCAGATCTCCAAGAAGTCATACAGGTAAGAACCACCATTTGTACCATAACTGAAATGCAATAACCAGTTAAAAATAAATCGCCTTGAATGTGGAGGTCGCCGATTGATGAGATAATTTACGGCGATGTACGTTTTTTTTGCGTGGGGGGTACTGGGTACTGGGTGCCATGTGTGCTAATTTATTATGCCATTAACTTTATTAGGTTCAGGTTTGTAACGGATTCAAAATGTCAGAAGGATTTGATTTAGCTTCTACTCTTTAATTTGAATTTTGTGTTTTTATTTTTTCAGTTTTACCTGTTGATTTATCTAATGTTTCGTCCTTTGAATTTCTGTTTTAAAACGCCTGCTGCTTGAATTATTCTATTATTTATTCAGTTGGTGAATTTTATTTTGGTTTTCGAATTTTCTTATGCAAACATGAAAATTTAAATCACTCCCGATCTTTGATTTATGTCATTTCATCGTAATTTTCACTTTTTTTCAATTTATTTTATTTTTAAGCCTTCCACTGGTTGAGTTTTTTTGTTCATTTTATTCAATTCCTAGACTCAGGAATTCTGTTTTGAAAATTTTGAATAAATTCGAAATTAAGGTAGGAGTTCGAAAGAAAGATAAATGAATTGTGATAACACGAAGGTCCATATTTACAAAAATTACCCACTTTATCCTTTTGGTTTTTTCAAATTCATTTTTGTCTTAATCCAATTTTCCAACCATTAGAAATTATTTTTAATAACAGCCACGTTTGGATTCATAAAAAAAAAACTAAAAAAAGAACTCCACTGAACGATCCATATTGACAAAAATCACCAACACTTCTATTAAAGCTCTATATACTCTTAGCTTTTTCAGTTTTTTTCATTTAATTTTTGGTGTTCTGATTCTTACAATATAATATTATGTTGTTGAATAACATTTTCTTTCAACAAACAGAAGGCTGAGAACTAAAAAAAATACTAAAAATTAAAAAAAAATGCAAACAGATTGATAAAATCTCCATAGAACTCCCTGTTTCAATTTTTACAAAAATCACTCACTTTTTTCGTTTTATCTTCTTTTAATCTTAATTAATTTCACCCATAATTACGTGATAGGCGGGCGGAACAAAAAAAACAAACAGAAACAAAGGAAATTTAAAAAAAACAACAAAAAATCTCTACAAAACTCCATACTTACAAAAATGTTCCTCCTTTACTTTTAGTATTTTCTTTTTTTTATTTTATTATTTGAGTGTCAATCAGGTACACTTATTTTTAGTAGATCGCTATGAAATCAGTGATCAAATAATCAATTGTTGATTCATTTCACCCACAGTGAAAAACGGAGTAAAAATAGGATTAAACAAAATAATGTGTTTTTAGTAGAAAAATATTGTAGGTATACCACGATATATACTATAAAAACAAAACGGTGATCAAAGTATTAAAAGTCAATCAATTTCAACCACAGTTACTTGAGAGATGGATTAAAACAAACAGAAGTCATGAAAAACTTTAAAAAATGATTGAAAATTCAAAACAAAAGCAAACAAATCTGATGAAAGCTCAAAATTATAATGAATATATTCACAAACATTTATAGATGTTTGGAAAAATATCGAACATCAAGGGATAGAATGATAAGAGTCAGAAACATTATCTCAAAAAAAATCCACAGATAAAAAAACTAAATCACATCAATTGTATCGCCGCAATTTAGGATTAGGAATAACTGTTTCAAGATAAAAACGGATTTTATTGACATCTAATGTTGATCCCATGCTACAGTATGATGTAAGCCGATTAATTTCAACCTTCATCAAAAATTCATTAGGATCATATGCGTGAAATATGATTAGACATGTGATCAATTTTCCTCTTGTCCCCAGAAAAAGGTGCAAACCATAAAAATCGCTGGACAAAGACTAAACGCTTTCGAAATAAATACTCTGGCCTTAATTGAGCCAAATATGGGAGCAAATAAATTAAGTTGCATAAGGCACCTCTGAATGCATGCATTGGTCTCTTGACTATTTATGTGTGTCGTGTAATATCAAGGGAACCAGTACAGTGGAATATTTTGTATTTATTGGTGCGGGTTGGGAAATTGTTATGGGCAGAGACTTGAGGAATGCGCCTGTATACATGACTCGTCAAATGATATTTCGATTGTTTGCATAGGTAGATCAGTCTCAATAAATCACACAGGTGATTTATTACATAAGTAGTCTTATTCAGTTTTATCGCATAAACATGGCAAAAATATTTTGAAATCTATGGTGTATGAATGTAGGTGTAACAAAGCACCATAAAGTTTTATAGGTTGATTGTCATTTTCGAATCATTCACTTTCATGTGAACGTTATAGAACTAGATTTAATTTTGAAGTCTGCATTATGGATACGCAGTGTATTATAAACTGTTCTAATGTGCTGCTGATAAACAGAATTTTAATAAGGAAAAAGTGTTGACAGCGCTTGTTTGATAAATAGACCTCGTTTGAGTTGAGCATGAATGGGTTTGTTCTAACCGATTTTTGCAATAATTTTGATTTTGGGTACCTTTCTCGTGCAGTTTATTCTAAAACCTTAACAAAGTCGGTTTTCTAACTTGAGTACTTCGGTTTCCGCTTACTCCTATCTTCGCTGACCAAATCTTCATTGTTGGAAGCTTCAGTTCGCTTCGCTGTGATGAAGTCTGATAGCGGAATGGGGAACTTGCCTCAAATGTTTTTATTGCTGAATTCGAAAGTCCATAAATAATATGGAGACCCGTATTTTTTCTTTTTTATGTTATTCGAAAATTGACGGAGATATAACGCTTTGAAGTGTGCTAAGATTGCAATGTTATGACGTCATAACATTGTAACACCATGCTCAGTATATCTATTTATATAAAACTATAAACTTGAATAACTATTGGAAAAATCATATTTTTACGAAATAAAAAAATACCTATCGTTTTTTTTGTGATTTTCTTCAGTTTGCAATAAAAAGAAATCGATTTAATTTTTCATGCAAGTTCCCCATTTCCGAAGAATTATTCCTATAAAAGTTTATCCAGCCCTCTTTCTTGTCTCGTCAAAGTTTCAAAAAAATTTTGGTTTTTCCTACATTTTTCAAAAACGTACAAATCGATTTTGATAATTTCTGGTACCTAGTCTTGGACCATGAAATTGCGTTTTTCGTTTTTATAGCGAACGGTTGTACTTGATCGGAAGTATTAAAAAAGTGACTTCACATGTTGTTATTTCTTTTGATTTTTTTTGGAATTGACTTTTTGATAATTCAGATGCTTTTATCTAATAGTTCAAGCTATTGGGGAGTTTTTCTCTCTTTTGAGAAATGTCGCTGGGATAAGTGGTTGTGCCAGAAAAAAAATATTTCGCTATAGAAACAAAAAACGCAATTTCATGGTCCAAGACTAGGTACCAAAAATTATCAAAATCGATTTGTACGTTTTTGAAAAATGTAGGAAAAACCAAAATGTTGTTGAAACTTTGACGCCCTCTGTAGATTTAACGAAGCAATTTTGGATTTAGGTAAGTTCGCCTAGATCGCCCTATTTTTGGTCAAGGAATTTGTGGTTAAGCGTTGTACAGTCTTTTCAGGGACACCCTGTATATCTATTTATACAGGGTATTTATTAATTCAATGCCGATACTTAAGGGTGATAATCCTTGAATGATTTTAAGGCAAAAAGTTCATATGAACATGGGTCCGCAAGAGCCTAGTTTTCAAGATACAGGGTGTTGAAATTTTAAAAACTAAATGATTTTTTCATAATTACTTTGAGACTATTCCCGATATCTTTGTGATGTACGAACAATTTTATTATTTTAACCAGTGGCGTCCGTACGGGTTTTGCACTCAATATTTTTGGAGAAAAACCTTGTACGTCACTGCTTCCTTTCAAAATAAAAATTATTTTTGAAATCTCTATTTATTTCTGAGCCAATTTGTTCTTTTTATTTTTTTTTTGTCCGGTGCATGGTTTTCGCTTAAAAAAATAAAATCTACTTAATTGCATTGACCGAGGCATTGACACCCTGCTGTGTCTTCCAATATTTTTAAATCAGTGGCGCCCTCTCCAACATTCCCATGCATATTGATGCATAGAAGACGTGTGCCAAATCTCAAAAATATATCTAGAATAGTATCAAAGTAATGATTTTTTTTTTTATTTCAACACCCTGTATCTTAAAATCCAGGCTCTTGCGGACCCATGTACATGTGAACTTTTTGTCCCAAAATCATCCAAGGATTATCACCCCTTAGTATCGGCATTCAATTAATAAACACTCTGTATATAACTAAGTAAGAGAAATCGTCCTCAACCAAACAGAAGTTAAAAAACCAACTCGTAACTTTTTATAAAAAGCTAAGGCCACAAAGCCCAGTTATTAAAGTGCCAAATTCCTTCGAAGGTGACGGTACTTAAATCGGTACCGTCAATAAATTTAAAGTGGAAATTAAAGCCCATCTGGCAAAGGTTCTTCACCCGAAGGGTTCCGGGAACCCATGTCTGTGTTACGTCACTTGGCCGAAGTATGAGTTGGGTGCCATCTTCATTCTTCGCCGCTTTATCACCGATAGGAATGCCGATATGGCATGAAAGATGAGATCTATATGTAAGATGTCTGTTGTCTGTATTTATATGTGTCAGTGATTCATTGAATAATTTGTCCATGTGAATTGAGTGGTTCTTTGAAGCGACAGAAGATTTATTGATTTTTTGTATCGGCCTTGCTGTTGCAGATATTGATGAAAAAAAAACATCTGATGGCATGAATCGAAGGCTTTTTCTGCTATCACTGTGCCAACAAATTACATATTTCTGATTTTGGAAAACTATATAACCCTCACCCAAACATAATATTTATGACGTGTTTTCACTGCCATAAGCAAAGTTAAACAAAACGCTCCTTTGGTTGACAATCAAATTGTGTCAGACTGTTAATTGGGTCATATATGGAAAGTTGTTTTTGTCCATATCAGTAAACATTGAAACTTCGTTGTTCTATGAGGATAATTGGCAAAATTGCAGGTTGTCGTACACAGGTTAGAGCTTCTTTTTGAAGCTATCGAGATAAAGGAAATTGTTTTGTTGTGTTTTTGAACTGAAATGGTTATTAGTGACCTCGTTCTAATGTTGCATTTAACCGTTAGCATTATTAGAGAACAAACTCTCAAGTGTTGGTGATCAAATACCTCATACTAGTATAGTAGCATTGGGGAAAAAATTGATGAAAGAAAAGAATAAAGATAATTACATAGTTAATTGTTATGAAGAAAGTGAAGCTGCATGGTGGCTGGTGTGGAGGTAAAAAACCCTGAAAAAGAGAATTTTTCAGGAAACTGATACAAATTATAGTAGAACAACTTCAGCTCAGAAGAAGGTTTGTTCCAACCCACACGTTCTTGAATGGTTATTGATGGAACTGTTAGAATAGAATTATTGCGGCAGATATAGATTTTGTATCCATTACGATCCGAATCGTACCTAGTTGGAACGGATTTAGGTACCGATTTCAGGAATCGGTTTTAAAACCTTCTTCATCACTCATTAAAATGAATAATGTTCACCCAAAATTAAAAAAAAAAAAAAACGTAAGCTTAACTGTCAACAAATTATCACAACATTATTTAATTCTAGTAAATACTAAGCCAAAACAATCAAAATAGAAATCAACTATAATGGCGGTGCTAGCCAGAGGGCGCATGTCATACCAAGGTATTCAAACCTTTAGTCTGGTAGGTATCGAAAGAATCTTCTAAGGATTGATTCCCGAACGGTTCCATGTTAGTTTGAAACGCTTAACTGGACGTTGCAAGGAATCATCTATACTCAGTTGGAACGGACGATGATCCTTTCAATAGTCACAGCAAGTGCATACAAAAACTGACTCATCTCAGGTCAATCACAAATCCCTAAAAGGTACAAACAGCGCAGTAAAGGCGAAACGGAAACTTATCCTACGAAACGAGACACTCCGGGATCATAACAGAGTGTAGAGTGTCTCATAACAAAATTTCTGAACAGAAACAGATTATCTAAACGTTCTACAATAGGCGCTTCCGGAAACAGTGATCAAGTTAGTATTATGGAGTAAAATGATCAAACAATGGAAATAGAAAAGTGTTAAAATCTTGTTAGTTTTGGTATCCAAATAAGTTTTATCGAATTTTGATTTGGGTATACTAAAAATGTTTCCTATTTATTCAAGGAGGCCTTGCGTTTCCAAACAACAGGTTATATTCTTCTCTATTTTCATTAAAAACTAGTCAAAACCAATTAGGGACCACTTTTAAAAATTATTGTATCTTTTCAAGTTTTTGAACAGTCCCGGTATAATTTAATATACTTATACCTTATCAGTAAGGAAGATAAAAAAATTAAAGAGAATGCTTTGGGCTCCTAATTTTTTGTATAAAAATTCCAAGACATGTTATTTTAAGAAATATTTAGGAATATTAGTATCCGATTTTGCACATTCCAAAGGCAATACAGCTTCATTTAGCAAAGTGCGATGAACAATTTCGATGATTTAGGAAGAGATATTGTCCAAAGGACACCTTTGACTCGAGATGAAGTAGTGACAGCAGTAACTTTGTTTCCAGAAGGCTTCTCTGTTAGAAGTATTGGCCGAAGACTTCGTAGGAGTCATTCGGTTATCTCTAGACTTCTTAATCGGCATAGACAATTTGGTATAGTTACAAGAAGACCTTATCCTGCCAGAGAAAGGGTAACTACACATCGCGAAGACTGCAATTTGGTAAGGTCAGCACTCCAAAATTCGACTCGAACAGCAAGGAACATTGGTGATATCCATTTTGACGCTACGGGAAGGCGAATATCAACCCAGACCGTACGAAATAGGCTTCACGAAGCCCATTTAAGATCTAGAGTTAGAGCTGTGAGGCCCCAGTTAACTCGTGAGCATAGAAGAGCGCGGTTGAATTTTTCCAGAAATCTCATGCTTTGGGACATGGACCAATGGCAGCACGTTCTCTTTACCGATGAGTCAAGATATCGATTGTGCCACAAAGACGCACGTGTACGAGCATGGAGACGTAGAGGTGAGCGATATCTACAGTCAAATGTCACAGAAACTATTCATTTCGGAGGGGGCTCCATTATGGTCTGGGAGGAATTTCTTTGACGGGACGCACCAATTTACATGTCTTTCGAGATGGATTTGTGAATGCTCGCAGATACTTAGATGACATTGTAGAACCCTACATCATTCCATTTGCTGCAGAAGAAGGTCCAGACTTTGTCCTTCAACACGATAATGCGAGACCCCACACCGCCCGACTAGTAACACAATATCTGGAGGAACACAACATCGAAGTTTTAGAGTGGCCGGCCAATTCTCCCGATCTTAATCCCATAGAGCATCTTTGGGATGTTCTTCAGAGAAGGCTAAGAGATCGCCCAGCCGCTTCAAATTTAAATGATCTAGCAGAAATGGTCCAGGAGGAATGGAACAACATTCCCACTGAAATTATTGAAAATCTCATAAACTCTATGCCTAGACGTTGCCAAGAAGTCCGATTAGCCCGAGGCGGGCACACACATTATTAACTTTTTGAATTGTATCACTTTTTAATTTTTTTTTTCCTGAATATTTTTTACAATAAAATCATCATTTTTAGTTTTTCAAGTGTATTTTTTTTTCTTTTTTCCTTTATTTTCAAAAAAGATGAAAGAAATACTGTTGCAGGATTTATAAAATAATGTTTTAAAAAAACTAAATGCTGATTTTTAAAAGTGGTCCTTAATTCGTTTCGACTAGTTTATAAGTTTTGACGTATTTATTTGGAATGTGACCCAAGCATATATGTATACTTGTAACGGTTAGAGACTCGGTTTGAGATGATCACCTTATGAGAGAAGCAATTCCGCACGAATAAATAATTTTAAGAGCAAAGAATTATTGTAGTCATCGAGATTCGAGGTACTCAAGGACTCAACTTGCCTTTGTTGTTTGAAAAAAAACTCGCAAGTATTGGTTTGATTGGAGGTTTGATCTCTGTAAGTCTATCACATTTTTACACAGAATCCTATTATGTGACGAGAAATGTGTTCGTCCTGATTCAGGGGACCAATCAATGAAGGCTGCTGGAACAAACAATAACGCACAGGCCATTTCGCCTCATACTCGAACTTGCCGGTATTTGCCCATCCAGTGCGGGAATTGCCACCACTGTGAAATATCGATTCCTTGCTTGGAATCTCCGTAGAAACCATCAGTAGGTGTTAGAGCTTTCTAGACTGTTCAACAGTATTCTGGAGGTTTTGGCGAAGTGGATATACAGAGACGCGAAGCAGTTGTCAGTTTAGTCAGACGGGTACTTTCCACCCTGTGAAAATTAGTTAAAAAAAACAACAGAACTGATAAAAACCGTCACACATCACCTATATGAAATCGATTTTGGCAATGAACGGCGGGTTTTATGAACGAGAACATCGTTATTACTTACTTTCCTGTATAAAAGACAAATCATGTCAAACCTCAACAAATATTTTCTGATGGAAAATAAACTGGCCGTGGACGAGTTATTATCTTGGAAATAGGTATCACAAAAGAATAATTTTCACAATCATATTTGTCATGAGAAATAACCTACTTTTGGTATTTTGATAAAATTTCACTGAAGATCTAAGAATTTGTGAATCAGAGTGTTTGGGTTCACCGTTTTCTTTCCTGGATGTTTTTTCAGAACCAGTTTTTATTTTTTTGTGTTTTATCAAACCTGGAAAGTGTAGGTGAAAGTAAGAGCAGTTTTTTCTTTTTTTCTGCATCTAGACATTAGTATGAGAAGACCTAGACGTTTGGGAAAAATCCTTATAAGTAAGCAACAATAAATACCTAACTATAGTTAATTGGGAAACAAAATTAGAAATGACTTTTCAAAGCTAACAAAAGTTGAACTGGCTAATGATTTAAGGATATTTTGATCTTCTAGAATCGAAATTCATTTGATTCGAGAAACTTATACATTTTTCATGAAGACCTCAACTCGTTCTTCTATAAAACTTCACTTATCCAGATCTGCCCTTTTAATAGTTTGATATAAGTATCTTTGTAAATAAAAACGTGTTAAATGGCATCAACAATTGAACAAAAAGAAAAATTTACATATAAATGTACTCTTAAAAAAACGGCATTATCAACAATAAAGCACACTAAACTGATTGCATGAAGATAGACCGTTTTGTTGAGTTTGTAATTTAAATATTTAACAAAGCACATCGCTGTTGCCTTTGATATTCATACAGCAATTTGTTGATATTTTGACACATAACACGAATATTTTGATACCCGTTATGTCTTGAGGAAATGCACTCAGCATAAATGTTTGATGAAGAATGATAAACTGTCGCCCAGCTGACAAACGCTTGTCAAGAATTGCAACCGCAATTTCCGTGCAAAATATCAACTCCGGCCTTCATTATAAACAATTACTTTACAGTTGGAGACAGGAAACGTTAGTCATCAGTTTATTGTGAACACTGGAACACAAACGTATTTGCTTACGTGATGTGCATTCGAAAATTGTACCACTTTTCCCAGACGTTCTCCAACTGTGCATTGTCCAAAAAGGCACAAATCAGAACAGGTTAATGGTCGCATCACTCTGAAATTGGTTGTTTTACGATGAAAGCCTGTTTTGTCACTGATAATTGAATATGGTAATTAACTTAACGTAACCTTAATTATAGGATACATAGATTTTGTTGATAATGAGAAACGATTGTTACCCTTCTAGCTATAAAAAATTATGTACAACGTAACACCTATCCAAGAATCATGCGCATAACTAATTAGATTTCAGCAAACAAAACAGCGCCAAACAAAAAATTCGCCTCAAATGATTCATGGAATTACCCACAAATTTTAAAATTGCATTTTTTATTGATAAGGAAATTCTTCAATAAATTTCAAGCTATTGTTGTCTAGTCCGTTATATTATTTAATAACGAGGAATTATCAAGATATAAAGATTACAAATAAAATCAAAACATAAACGATTTTTACAAAAAAAATATAAATAAACAATATCCTCAGTTTGTTTTTTTCCAGATTGTAACCGTATCCACCCCCAATCCTGAAGCAATCGAACCTGTCAAAAAATTAACAAAATACAATGTTTACGAGCAGCTTCCAGTGATAACGGCCTCACACAAACAGTGATAAACCGATTTATCACCACAAAGCACTCTTTTGTATGATCTGTTCCGTGATAAGCCCTCTACTAAATCACTTTTCACTCGAATGGGCGACCACCCAGTACTGACGAGTGGGGTTTTTGAACTTGATTTCTATCATACCTAGAGGCTTGACGAGGGAATTACGTTTATGGCATTTAATTGTCTGAATTTGTTTTGTGATATTCATCATCTAAAAAAGCCGAAGCTATATCATTTGTCACTTCCAAAGCCAGTCCGTCTGCTATTGGCATCTGAAATACAAGGAAGTAGTGGCCTAACTGTATCTTCTAACGGTGACAGAAGTTGATAAAATGCAGTCAATTCCCTCAGGAATCCCTCGATTTATTCGCAGACTTAAAAACCTGCAATGGCTTATCTAACAGGCGCCACTCGATTATTAATTCTAGTTTTGTTCAAAGAAATTGATAATTTGTTACAATTCACTTCGCGTTTAATCGCTTTGATTTATACAAATTGTTCTACGGAAGGCAGTAATCATTTTGTCTTTGTCGGGTTGAGTAATCGCAGAGATTAGAATTTTTATCATTCAATCCAGTTTCTGGAATAAATGTTGCAGATCAGGAACTATGACTGACTCTCGTGTGTTATTTTAATACATCGTGTGTGGTCTACTACAGGTAGCCGAAAAGCGTGATGTTTCAGGTGTCTCAATAAAAAAACAATTTTTCCCTCGTATGGAGCATTATTCAAATAAAAGACTACCAAGTACCGCAGACCGAATAACCGTGGGATGAGTCATCGGCCAAAGAACTGGTACGCTGTTTGCGTAGTCAAGGTCAAGATCGGTTATACAATTTTTGTCATTAGGTTTGTTATGATTGGTTGAACTTTGCCAGTTTTATTGGAATCCGGTTTGTGTGAGTGGAATAGATTAAGGAAGCAGGAGTTGTTCAGTAATTGATTTTCTATACTATGAACAACTCTTGTTCGAGAATATCGTTCCGTTATCAGCACAATCTTCTATACCTACACTACCTATATAGAAAAACTAGTTTTCAGCAATGTGTCCAGTTTTGTTGGCATATTGCAAGGGTGGTACTTTAACGGAGTTCCAGAATGTTACGATTTTCTTTTGCCAATCTCCCACTGCTAAGTGTAGAGAGTGCCGACGACCGAAACACTGGTTCTTGGTCGAGAGCACTTGACCGTCAGCGACTACTCGTTCAAGTACAGCCGAAAGTCCGTCGTTCCCGACTTTTTCACTTACGACCACGAGGTAAGACTCTTCACCGGTTTCAGATCCAAAATTCTCTCGGGTGTTCCGCGTACAGTTCATTTTATCAACAGGGTATGGTATGAATTTATCATTTTTCTTATCCCATCAGACTAAATCTGAGATTGGTCCAAGTCGCGTTAGTTGAACGACTTTGTGAAAAATGGACTGACTTTTGGGGATTTTCCCAGGAATCCTTTCTCACTTTACACAGTTTCACAGAATAACAATAACAAACAACAATCAGAGGCAGGGGTAATCTCCGTTATTTTTCATAACCGCGTTTTGTATTGTATTGTGACGTATTTTTGATCGCCGTACATGAGATATTCATATGAGTCTCCTGAAGTTACACCGATGTTTCCTTCAGAAACCCGCGCTGTTTCCGTCCGTTTTATTGTCACCCCGTCGTCTCTTCGTAGCGATCCATCCTTCGCCGAGCACAGTCGGGTTAGAGAAGCGATCCAACATCCAACCGTCACCGAGTACATTCGACCTAGAGAACCGATCTGACCGTCAAGGAAGACAGACGTGCTTCAAACTTTTAAACAACGCCTGGATCAACCACTTTCCAAAAGCTACACGACAGGCACTGTGGGCCCTCTAACATCTAAGTCCAGGGGATGGCGCCCGAGTTTTTGGAAAGTATAATTCTTCGACCCCCATTAAAAATCACCGAAAATCCAGAAACCCGTCATAGCACCAGTGTAACAGATATTCTTCTCACCTCCAACCTCTACTACTGCTAACTTGGAAGTTTTCGTTCCATGCATAAGCCCTTGGTCAGCAAAACAAATTCGTTTCATTCAAATAATGAACTACTGGCTATCTTTCCCAGGCATTATCAATATCACTGAATTTCTGGACCCTTTCTACATCATACATATTATGTAGAATCATCTTTTCATCTAATACCCTCCTTTGAGGCGGTATTGCACCTCCTTCTATGCGGTGAGAACGGAGGAACATTTTTTTGTCTAGAAGGAGGTTTGTTAACCTTGGATAAATTCCGATGAACCACTTTTGACTGCTGCCCAAAAAACCTGAGGCTGTCTCGAGCTCTTACTCAGAGCTCAAGGAACTCTCGCAGAACTAGTTATAGGAAGTGAGGTATATAGAGTCGGTGTAAGGTACACTTTTAGAATGTATATGGCTGGCCATAAGTTCATCAATTTGTGTGGTATCGTTGTCATACTGCAAGGGTGATAATCGTGTAGTAATCCCATCTTAATAATTAAAAATCTCTTAAATATAAAAATAAAAAACAGGAGACAAAACGATTAGCAAAATTTTGATGAACACAATCTAGAATTTGAAAAAATCCTTCTCTCTTTGATTTTTAGGTTCCCTAATATTGTTTTCCTCATTGTTTGTATGTTTATTTTATGGTTCGTTCAAACTATCCAGAACATTTTAAATTTTTTTTCAGTTTAAAGAGACTGCATGGCTTTTATTGAGATTTGTTTAACTTCTTTGATGATTTAGTTTAGTTAGTTAATTTGATTTTGAATGTGAATTTATTTTTCTACTGATTTCTTTCTTCAAAAAACTCCTTAAGTGTTTTGAAGTATTGTAGTTTCATCTCACCCTTTCTGGTGATTCTATCCTATATCACTTTATCAAGTCCGTTAAATAATAAAAATACTTAAAAAAAAATGAGTAAAAATCTCACAAATATAATAAAAAGATACTCAAAAAGCAGAAAACACCCGAAAGTGAGCAGTAAATTTCGAGATTTTTTATGTTTTTGCTTCCTTCAATCATCATCTTCTCAATTGTATCTTTGATTCATTCTTTGATACCTCCGGTTCTCTTTTTGGATATTGGGACATTCAAATAAAGAATCTTACAATCAAAACAATGTTCAAAGAGTGGACTAGGCGAATAAATAATCAGTAATCGCCAAAGAATCAAAAATTCTTTCTTTCAAGAACTTTTTGGATAAAAAAAATATATATGATAATCCTCAGGAAAACAACCAAAAACTATAAGTGTGAACTACAGAACATTTACTAGAGCAAAATTAATTCAAAAATAATATAAATATCTGTCTATCAATAACAAATAATTCGAAAGATCATTTAAAATAAAAAGAAAATATTACTAGGTAACTAAGGATAAATAACTTGGAAAAAGAATTAAGTGGATTCAACAAAACCACTTAAAAATTACAAAAACGGAGTTAAAAAAATTGTAAATCCCCAAGTATATTTGAAAATATAAATCGAATATTGTACCATTAATTTTGTCCATTTAGGGACCATTAAAAATGTCCGTAATGACTTGTGTTTCTGATTTAGGTATTTTGAACTCACAGGCACACGGTGATGGCAATAAGCCATTATGCAAAAACCTAATATACATTCTTATTTCAGGGCTACCTAGACCCATGGCGCAACGACCCCGACTGCCCCCTGGCCAACTACCTCCTCGACATCTTCACCAACGTGGAAGAAATTCACGAGTTCAACCGCAACATCCTCGAGGACCTGCGCAAAGCCAACCTAGACCCTACCAAAACCGCCAACGTATTCCTCCAATACGACTCTGGCTTCAAAGTGTACAACACGTACTGCGCCAAGTACCCTAGAACCATGGAAGTAATAACTGCTTTGCAAAAGGACGACGAAATGTCCAAACTAATCAGAGAGAAGCAAGTCCTGCTCAACCACGCCTTACCTCTAGGAAGTTACCTGTTAAAACCAGTGCAGAGGATTTTGAAGTACCACCTTCTGCTGCAACGATTGTCCAAGCAGTGTAAGCCGCAGCATAAGCCGGCTGTGGACTTGGCGCTCGCTACTATGACGTCTGTGGCTACAGATATTAACAATATGAAGAGGAAGAATGAGCACGCTGTGAGGGTACAGGAAATTCAGTCTCAGCTCTATGGTTGGACCGGAGCTGATTTGACCACCTTGGGAGAGCTGATTGTGGAGGGGACGTTCAGAGTGCAAGGAGCCAAAGGGCGGAGACATGTGTTTTTGTTTGAGCAAGCCCTGCTGATTGCCAAAAGTAAAAGCGAGGGGGCTTTGGCTTATAAGTTGCATATTGAGGTGAGCATCTAGATTGGTGAAATCTTGCCCTAGCTGTGGTTGATTGATGAGGTAGTCTTGTCATAAAAGTCGTAATGTTCCCAAATCCGTATAAATACTTGACCTCAATGCCCATTTGAAATATTGACAAGAAGTTATTTCATGCTTGTCGTCCTAGTTGGGCATGTCTTCATCTATTAATAAATACTTGTACATCCATCAACATATTCGAAATTCGCTTTCATTTTGATAAATGAAGTGTATTTGACCAAAATTCATTTTATAGTGCTCTAACCTGATGCTAGTAGAACAAGTCCGAGGCGACCCTCTCTCCTTCCAAGTGATCCACTTCGATAACCCTCGTCTTCAGTGCACCCTCAGGGCAAAGTCACACCACACCAAACGCGAATGGACGATGCAAATTAAAAGGGCCATTTTGGAAAACTACAGGGCTGTGATACCAAATCATGCGTGTCAGTTAATCATGCAACTTGGTCAAGACCCCACGGATGATGTTACGGACAAGTGGTCGTCTCCTTTGAAGCACAGCATGACCACTCCTCAGTATCTCGAAAGAAGAACAAGGGTGAAGAAGTCGAGGGAGGGCTTGAAGGAGAGGTCGACGTCGCAGGATCGGGGATTTACCTCGTTTGGTAGTTGGAGGAGGAAGTCGGAGCCAATGGTGAGTAGTTTTGGTTGATGATATGGTCATAAAGGCGCATTCAACATCTTCCTAAGCTGGTTGACTTTACTCTATAAACTTATCCCAACAACAATTTACTCTTGGAAAGGGTTTAAACGTTTATGCTTCGTAACTGTTTGTCCATTTTTCTCATAGCTGCTTTTATTAGTATTTGTTTTGATGTCTGTTTCATTTATTACAACCGTTTGTACTTAGCCTTATTTGGCTTAGTTTGTCACTCGTTGTTTTCGTTCACTTTCTTCATTGTAACGTCTTTTTTTTAATAAATATGAAGTCTATTTATCGTGAAAAGACAGTAACCCAAACATAATCACACACATCGCACCTGATGCGGTCCATAGCGCTCCACGTTTATAACTGAATTTTCCATTGGTGGTATATTTTGGCCTGGCTGCTTCGGACCAATATTCTGTTTAGCTCAAAATGTTTCATCATGATAAATAGACTTTTCGTCTATACTCTGTACAGTGTACACCGAACCTACGAAGTAATAGAAAATAGGCGGCGGTGTTAAACCTAGTTCTTAGAGTTCCGTTCTACCGGCATATGGTCGCCGCCACGATTGTGGTTATGTCGAATTCATACAACCAATCATATCGCAAAACGAATGTAAGGTTCACATTCGATTTCACCTAGAAGTGGAAGTGACAGTTTTTCGTTTGGCAAATGGGAACCATATGCTACCATTTACATTGGATTTGTGTTCAAAGTGACGCTTACGCCAAATTCAATGGTAATGGTAGCACATGATTACCGGTAAATGACCCATTAGGAACATCATCACGGCTGGTAAAATTGGGTATATGATTTCAACTACCATTGGAATTTGTACCATAGTTTTGTTGGCGACATCTCATGGTTATAATTATAATAATTTGACATAAAATGTTTGTAACATAAGTAATGGGTTAGTTTGGGTTAGCGCCATCTCAAGGTAAGAATGTGAGACGGGCTGCCTCGACCGCCCTCACGTGCGGTTTGGCAAGAAAGCACTTTCCCTTTTGAACCGATTGAAAAAAGTTGTCACAGTATGAGATAAAACATTTCACGATACAAAGCTGTTGATTGTCATTAAACTACTCGTCTAGAAATTCCGGACTCGGCTCCTTTGTTGCCTTCTCGGCCTAGTAACGTAAATTACTTTATGGACTCGCTTCAATACTTGTTTTTCCGCTACAGAACGGAGGTCGTGGTGGTCAGGTCCTTTATTAATCCGCACGTTTGGTGTACAGTTTAGTATTCCTGCATTGCCTTCATTGATGTTGCACATTTTTTTCCATCCAAGGTGAATTATATTCAGAAGATAAACTTTAATTAAGTTGTTTATTTGGAAAAGTAACATTGTTTAAAATATTGGTCAAAATTTAACAATTATCTGCTTGTTTATTATTTTTGATGTCCACTATTTCCAATTTTACATGTTGAAAAATGGGAAAAAATATTCTAAAATAAAGTCATCGTCACTAACTGCCAAAAAACTAAGTTCACTTGGAAAGCAGGAAAAGCTCGAAATAATTTTCCTAAGATTTTTTGTATTTGTTCGTTCCAACTAGTCTTGACTTCCGCCACATCTAGACTTGAAAATCGATAAAAATTGGAAAAGTTTAGTAATAAGTGAAAAAAAAGGCTAAAATAAAAAAAAAATAAAAAGCGCAATTTGTGTCCTGAGTGAAATAATAGGAAGAAAAGGTGGGTAGAAAGACAATGCAAATCAAATTCCTTGTTTTTAAAAATTGCCGTGGTTCAGTAAAACTTACATGAAGTATACAGTGTGTCCAGAATAAAATGATGTTTATGGCACTATATGGGGATATTGGAAACTTTAAAAGATACGACGTTGCGTAAATGGAAGAAAAGCAGCGTATTTGTATGCCCAAAAATATTCCACCTTTGTTTTATTTTAAATCGATACCGTAATGTGGATACAGGGTGAAAAGGGAAAAGGCAAATTTTGAAGAAACCACACAATTTTGCTTATTATAAATGCTAGAACTTTCAAATTTTCAGGATATGGTTAAGAGGATACGACAATTCTAAAAACGACGTCAAAAAAATTTTAGGCCCACTATGTTGCGTCCAGCCAAAGTCAAGTCTGTTTTTTTTATGAAAGTCATATTTTTGAAAATCATTTCCAATGCGGATTTTGAAAATGAAAAAATTCAATATGTCCCACATAAGAAAAACGACAGTTGACCTCGGCCGGAGGCAACATATTAGGCCTAAAATTTTTTTTAACGTCGTTTTTAGAATTGTCTTTTCCTCTTATCCATATCCTGAAAATTTGGAAATGTCAGCTTTTATAATCAGCGGAATATTGTGGTTTTTCAAAAATTGACATTTTTCTTTTTCAACCTGTATCTACATTACCGTATCGATTCAAACTAAAACAAAGCTATAATATTTTTGGGAATACAAATACGCAACTTTTCTTTTATTTAAGCGACGTCGTATCTCTTACCATTTTTAATATCCCCATGTACATCATTTTATTCTGGACACACTGTATAATAGCATAGAAACATCAAGTCTTTAAATAAATAAAAAAAGAATTGATGAACGAATATTTCGAGAAAATGTAAAAATTCGTAAAAACTTAAGAAATTAGAACCAAACGCAAGAAAATTCAAGTATCAGTTAAGAGTCAGTAAAAAATCCTGGATATTGAAAAAGATTGTGCCTTATATTATATTTAAATAGGTAGTCTTGGGATTGTGCCATCAGATCAGATCACACTCATCTAAAATCCATGGATAAAAATATACAGGGTGGAAATATTGAGGAACAACCGTCTTTTATTTTGTTACAAATATGGGAACATTTTTCATAATAATGCCAATGTTTAGGAAACACCTTGTGTATTTTAGATACTCACGCCGTTGTAGTATCCACTTCTGCCTTGTAGTTCTTAGCACACTTTTTTTGTTTAGTTTAGTTTTAACTATTCATTACACTATAAAGGAAAATTCAGAATTGAGCTCAAGATCCTGTACAGGGTGTCTCATTTTGGTTGCAATAGCGGGTTATCTCGGTTATCATTGAAGATAGGTTTTGCGGTTTTGACGAACCTGAGCTACTTTTTTGTGAAACGAAAGATGAAATACACAAAAATGTCATAGGCCTCTAAGTTTTCGAGCTACAGGGTGATTTTGAAAAAGTAGCATTTTTGGACACCCCTCGTATCTCAGCTTTGATTACGTAAAAACGGGTTCTGGTTCGTAAAATTCACTCGCGTTATCAGTTTTTTTCTAGATATTATCGTTTTTGAAATATTGACCAAAAATGGTTTTTTTTTTAATGGGTCATCCTATATATTTATCAAAAATATGCCTTGTACTTATTTACCACAATAACGAACTTCGTTGGTTTTCATGGCCTACTACAAAATTTTGATGCGAATTATGAAAATTGGGATTATTGTCGTGGTTTATCAAAATAGACCCATACTATATTATATTTTTGAAAAGCTTGTAAAAAGACAAATCAATTTTTTGATAAAGATATAGGCTGTCCCATTTAAAAACCCCATCTTTGGTAAATATTTCAAAAACGATAATATCTAGAAGAAAAACTGATTACGCCAATGAATTTAACGTAAAAAGTTCTTTAAGAACCCGTTTTTACATTTCCGATAAGTTATCAAATAGCTGAGATACATGGGGTGTCCAAAAATCCAACTTTTTCAAAATCACCCCGTAGCACAAAAACTGAAAGGCCTATGACATTTTTGTTGATGACATCTTTCGTTCCACAAAAAAGTAACCAAGGTTTTGTCAAAACCGTAAGGTTCTATCTTTAGTTTTAACCCGAATTGCAAACAAAATGGGACCCTGTACAGTTCCGTGATAATAATGTTTCAAAATGTCCCCAGAAACCCTCGAATGGAACAAATTCCGGATACTACGAAAATAAGGGAGACGGCAGTGGTAAAAAGTCGAATAGTAAGTGCAAATGAGGGTTACAACAGTCATTTAATATTGTGTAGCGTTTGAAAACATGATTTTAGTAAAATCATCAAAAATCATTAATCATTATTGTAACGAATTCCAAGGTGTCAGAGTGATAAACCCAAAAACAAGTCATGCCCTTTGTCCGAGTAAATCAATTTTCTCATTCCAGATTCCTCCGGAATACGACTCAAAAGTAATACCAAAAAAAATGACCTTCCTGAGGAAGCCCAAGGAAAATGCTTCCACTTTCTATACGGATCTGTCAGATTCAGAAGCCCATATTGCGGAATCCACTGAAAATTTAGAAAGAGGTGAAGTTGAAAATCAAGTAGGAGAGATAAAGAAGACAACTATAGAGAATAACTTGGAGAAAATCGTTTCGGAATTGTTGATGCAGAATCAGGACTTTCATAAAGTGAGTTGGAATGTTTTGGTGAAGGTGTTACGATTTGTCTTGGTTTACACAGCAATAAAAATTCTGAATTGGTGTATTTTTATGTTACGAAAATTTCCGTTTGTACCGCCTTTTTCAAAAAAATTGAATCATTTTTGTCATCAAACAATTCTCACCTCGCTGCTGTGTTTTGCGCTTTCGCCCCCGTAATTAACCCCATTGCTGATGCACTAACAAAACCTCTCTCCCTTTTTTACCCCAGGTCTTTAATAGGACCACCAGCCTGAACCAGAGACATCCGCGGAGAAATGTGACTAGTGAACCCACCATTTGGTACGATGAACGACCCATTTTGCCCAGCAAGGCTGACTCGTTGCCTAGATCGTTCCAACTGAACCAGGATGGCAATGGAAAAGAGGCAGGGGAGGAGGAGGGGGCCAGAGAAAAGTATGTAGATTTTAATTATTTTACAAAACAATCTTTAAGGCTTAGATATATCTGATTTATAAATTTGAAGCCCGTTTTTCTTGGTCACTCCATCACTTGAGAACGGCTGGAGCAATTTAGGTGATTTTTTTAAAAATGTTCTTTGAAATATGAGGAGTGATAATATGAAGGGAAAAATTGAAACAATTTTCCGGAAAAACCTGAAAAAACTTTTCTTTCGCTGATTTGCGAGCCAATAGATGGCAGAGGTTGTTCAAAACAACCAATGCACATACATATTAAGGCTAGGATATCCGTTAAGAGAATAAGGTTCTATTTGTATCTGGACACAATAATTTTGAATTTTGGATTTGATCAAGAAATTTTAAAAAACAATTTCCTGGTGAGGTTATGTTTGCATAGTTTTCCAAAGAATTTTGTTCAAATTAGATATGTACAGCAAATGCCAAACAACTTTCGATTCACGTCATAATTGCCACCAAGCGAGTTATTATGTGATTTGCTGGTGACCAAATTTGGCCACCAGCAAACTTCACAACAACTTGCTTGGTGGCAATTATGACGTAGATCGAAAGTTGTTTGGCATTTGCTATAGGTTCTATTTGGTCACATAAAAAAATGACATAGTAAGGTTGTGTTTGAATAGTTTTGTTATTTTTCAAAGGACTTTGTTCAAATAAGATATAGACGTTCTAATTTCGTGTTTGATCAAGAAATTCAACAAAAGATGACCAAGTGAGGTTATTTTTGCATAACTTCGTTATTTTCCAAAGGATTTTGTTCAAATTAGATGTTTTCTCGTGATTTTTAAATGGAAACAAATAAAAATGAGTACCGCTATGGATTCCTTTGGATTTTTTTTTCAAATTTGCTTTTTTGATTTTTTTTCGGGTTGTAATAAACTGAACAGTATTTAATTCATTATGTACAGTATAATATCACAAGCAGTCAGTATAACATTGTAAAAGACTCAGTATTTCTGTTAAAAATGGTAAGTAAAAATGGAATTTTTGAGCAGTAAAAGTACCATTTGGCCTGTATTTCTATGTTCACTATTGTGATTCTAATGGTCATTTATGAAATGTCAGTATGACCTAGCTGGTAATAATTCCACAAATGTAGAGTAAGAAATAATAAATGGCCAGTATGCAATAGTCAGTAATAATTTTAACTTACCCAAACTTGATACACATAATACCAATACAGAACACGTCAATTATGATATATAATAATAATTGTAATCTCAACCTAGTGCTAACCAACGAGTCGCTGCAAATTTTTCATCAATTTCTATTACCATCACAAACTAACCCTAACTAACCCAAACTAAATCCGCCTCTCAAAAGAACCTATCTGACTACTTCATCATGACATAAAGGCAGAGTGTTTTCTCTTTACTAAGTTGTGTTTCGTTCCGTTGTAAATTTTTTGTATTTATACGAAATAAAAAATAATAATATGACCAAGCATTCATTATTTTACTGTCGCTTTATTAATTTTATGGACTGTCCATTATTTTCACCAGGCATTTACTAATTTATCTGATCGTTTTTTTATGATACTGACTCTTGATTATTAATATCTACCATTTATTATTTTTACTGACCACTTCTTTATGTTACTGACCCTTCATTATTTTTACTGACCATTTCTTTATATTACTAACCGATAATTATTTCAACCGACCATTTATTATTATACTGACCATTTATTATTTTTACTGACCACTTCTTTATGTTACTGACCCTTCATTATTTCAACCGACCATTTATTATCATACTGACCAAGGGAAATAAAATAATGCCAAAGAGTACTGTCCATAAAATTGAAATACTGACCATTTAATTTGTTGCCTTTTTTTTCTAGCATGTCAAATAAGACAGGTATCAGCTTTCAAACCTTACAACGCAAGAATGCTCATAACTTTGAAACAACCCAACCGATTGACGCGATCCTGGTCTCATTTTGAAAAGGAGTTTCTCCTTTTCCACAATTTCGAGATTTCAAAGGATTCCGATCAAAACAGACGATTGTATTCTGTATAATATGCGGACGACGGACATTTTCTGAATTTACTTAAAATTTTCAAATGCAAAGGTGTACTAAAAATTGTTCGTCTGAATTCTCGACAAAATTCCGCACAACTTTCATGAATTACACTTGTCTCTGGATTTAGAAATAAAAAAGCTATACCTACGCTTTCTTGTAATTTAATTTAAAATAGTGATACTATTCAAGATTCTCTCGTGAAAAATTATTAACAAATTTTTGCGTTAACTAGTAACCACCCAGTCACGGTTTTATTTCAAACAAATTATGTAATGAGGCAGAACCGCATATATTGTGACACTATGATGGAATGAGGTCATCTTAAATAGTAGGACTTTTTTGCATTATAGTAATTCACGTTACTAAGGCGGTAAATGACTTCTCAAATTACGAGTCGAGATGTTTATGGACGAGGCGACGAAGGAGCCGAGTCTGGTATTCCTAGACGAGTAGTTTAATGACATTTAACGGCTGAGTAACGTACATTATTTTCTCGATTATTTTGTTTCATACTGTGATATATTTTTTTAATCGGTTTAATGTGCTTTCTTGTCAAACCATACACTTAGAGTGGCAGTCCGCCTCACATACTTACCATGAGATGGCGCCAGCCAAACCGTGTCGCTACTTGGGTAATAGATAGGTTAATTATATTATGTTACCAACATTCTATGTCAAGTTATTAATTGAAATCATGAGATGGCGACAGCCAAACCATGCTACCAATGCCATTTCACAGTCTTTGATGATGCGAAATGTCATTTTTGGAGTAGTCAAGTAATTTTTTTTACAGTCTCTGATGATGTGAAGTGTCATTTACCGGTACAGTATGAAATAAAATAATTACCAAAAAGCTTTTAGCTTTTTTCTTTCGAGAGCTAGAAAAAAGTGTAATGCATGAAAGATGTGCGAAATTTAGTCGACATTCCAGACGAACTATTTTCACTATGCCTTTGTATTTGAAAATTTCGAGTGAATTTGAAAAATGTTCGTCGTCCGTATATTATATTGAATAAAATCCTCTCTTCTGATCAGAATCATTTGAAATTTAAAAATTGTGGGTGAGGAGAACTTCCTTTTACAAATGAGACCAAGATCGCGTCAATCGGTTGGGTTTTTTCAAAGTCATTTATTTTTGTTTCTTTTGTGTTTTGATAGCAGCGTTACCGCCATCATGTGGCTATCTTGGGAACTTCTAATATATTTCCAGCATTTTCTCTATTCCATATTACCCAGTAATTTATTTCCCGCAAGTCTCTAGTTTCTAGTTCCCAAGATCTGGCACCTTGCCATTCTTAAATAGACACCCCATACATACAGTTTTAACTGACGGTGCATTCAAAAACTTCGATCCATTATTTGTCAGTTTCCGTGTCCTGGCGATTTTCTTGAAGAAATTATTTGTTGCCCTTTTTTCACGTTAAAAAAAACTTTTCAAAACTTTATTCCGTGTAGTTTGTGATAAAAAGGGGCAAAAGTTATGTATAGGGTGTCCCATTTTGGGTACTTTTGCAGTATATCTCCGTTATTCTTATAGATAGAAAGCTGCGGTTTTCGCGACAGTGTGCTACTTTTTCCTGAAACTAAAGATGCAGTTAACAAAATTTTTATAGTCCTTTTAGTTTTTAAGATACAAGGCTTAACTGAAAATGTTGCATTTTAAGATACCCCTCGTATCTAAACTATCAGATAAGTTATGGAAAATGTGAAAACTGTTACTTGTATAACTTTTCCCGTATAACTCGATTCTGCCTTCGGAATTAGTATACAGGGTCAGGTCAAAAAGTTATCGGACGAAAATTTATTTTTTTAAAAGTGCATATATACTGTTATATATTTTTGAAAAGGTGAAAAAAAGACAAATCTTAAAGACTTCAAATATACAGGTTGTTCCATTTAAAATGCAACATTTTCAGTTTAGCCCTGTATCTTAAAAACTAAAAGGTCTATGAAAATTTTGTTAACGGCATCTTCAGTTTCAAAAGTAGCACACTGTCGCGAAAACCGCAAATTTCTTTCTATAAGAATAACGTAGATACCTCGCAAAAGTACCCAAAATGGGATATTTAGCATATCATCGTAACTGAAAAAAATGATTTTTTATGTTAGTTATGTCTGCGCCCCGAATAACAGAATAATTATTTAAACATCGGAAGAATAAAAAAAAAAGAACAATTAATGAAACATTCATTTGGCACATTTATCGATGAGGCAGTATGGAATTTGCCGGGTCAGCTAGTTTTAAATAAGCGAAACATACAACACTGACACTGACTGCCGACCGACAACCGAAGCTGAAATGCAGCAGTTCACAACTTCGACTTATTCATTTTGATTATATTAGCTTAGTGACGTCAACATTTCCGATGCAGGTCATAGCCAAATGTTGCGATTATGGGCTATGACGTGCACATCACCAAATCTCACGTAATTTTTTTTTTTCAGTGACTTATCTTCAAGGCTGGACGACACCGACCACCCCGAA
Organism: Orchestes rusci; assembly: GCA_958502075.1. Lineage (NCBI taxonomy): Eukaryota > Metazoa > Arthropoda > Insecta > Coleoptera > Curculionidae > Orchestes > Orchestes rusci. The sequence continues at coordinate 14,268,493 of OY293311.1, forward strand.
TACAAAATCTACAGAAAAACCCCGATTCGTCTCAGCATGCTCCAGAGAATCCGCATGATTCTCTCCGAAGAGCAACGTCGAAACTACAACAAAAACTTTCCAAAAAACCTCAACAAAACAACGGGAGAAAAACTAGCCCATCCTGACTACGTAGATCCGCAAACTTTGTTCGCCAACTCCCGCAACAACAGTCAAGCCAACTTGAGTCTGGACAGTGGGGTGGCAAGCGGGACCTTCGATGACCTAATGGGGGAACCAGTGCGTGTTGACATGACCTTAAATGGCAAAGAAGTACTTAAAGAAGTGGAGAAGCGACTTAAAAATGACTATTACGAGTCAATTTTGGACAAGTCCTTGACTGATGAGTACGTGACTGACTCAACAGGCAGGCTTGTTGCTAAAAATGACAGTTTTACCAATAATGACAGGCACTTGAAACCTGTTGTGTTGAAAAGACCCAATAAGGCTCCTCCTCCTATTCCGGCCAAGCCTTTGAGACTGATCAAGGCTCAAGGAATGAAAAGTAACGGGCAAAGTTGGGTTAAGGCTATGGTGGGACGGTTTGAATGACTGTAACTTTTACATTCTATTTTGTGCAATATATTTGCTAGATGGCTGTGGGAGAAATCTCGTTTTTCCCTCGTTTTCTGTAATTATTGTAACTAATTAAAATTGTTAAGTCTGATGTATGGATATGTTTATTTATGATTATGTCGTTTTATGTGCCAAATAGTGTGTATTTTAATGATAAATTTAAATTATTGTTACTAATGTTTTTAGTAAAAATGTTAAATAAAAGTTATATACATACATTGTCGTGTGTTATTTATTTGCCCCTCGAGAAAATCTTCTGAGATAACCATAACTAATAGAATCAATGATAGAAATGGGAAGAATGATGATCTTTTCGGAGTTAGTCTGCAGTATATTTTATGCAAGTATCAGGAGTAAAATTTATTTAGCGAAATTATGTTTGATTAGAAGAACACGTGCTCCTTCACTTCCTCTAAACTTCTGCTCTCCCGATACCCAACATTATAGAATGTTGAACATTTTCTCGAGGAGGTATTTGCTCCTGGTACGAGGTTTGGTGGAGACACTCGATATACTCGTGCATTTTCTGCTCTCCCGACTATTGAATTCTTGATCTTGAATCAAATTTGAAAAGTGAGAATATGATTAGGGGAAGGGTTGAGGAGGAATTTGCTCCAGTTATCAATGTTGGTAAAGTCTGATTTTATCAAGAGAATAGGAGTGACAGAAATATATCGATTCGGTGCAGATTTTGAGTTAAGGTCACAGAATTGTGATCAGTGCCCATTGACTCGCCTGTGAAATTTGCATTCAACTTCTCTCGGTGGTTCATGAGTCCATAACGCTAGGAAGGGTCTGGTGGCATCATGCATAGTCTGGCCAAGCATTGGTCTCGATTCTGGGCCATGTGGACTGCTCCATGCAAGTTGGTGCCAATCAGGGGTTTTGTTTGGTCAACCCATCTTGAGTTACTAGGACACAAAGACAGAGAATTCAGATCAATATATTGATTAGAACCATTTACAAAATAGTATCACAGCCTAATTATATTGCTGAATTTAAATTTAGTAGGAATACACTTTTTCACAAATGGAATGGTACTGCCTCATATGCTTCATCTTTTGAAGGATTCAAGTGCTGACTTGGTATCGACGTCGTTGGTAGTGACCAACATCTGAAGAGACAAATCAGATAAAGCTGGAAGCAACTAAACACGTCTCCAATAAAAGCTATTCGGAAAACAAATATTTTTGATTTTTGATATAAAAAGGCCCTCATTCATTCATAGTATCCATGCCATTAAGCGTAATGGCGTAATGATTGTTTCAATGAGAAAGAGAGAGAGAAAATGACTTTTTTATAAAGTTTGATGTAGCGAAGTCTTAGCTTCAAGTTGGGTTAGTTTGGGTCAGTGGTGCAAAATATCTTTATGGGTGGACAAAATACAGTGGTCCTGATTATTTTCATGGAAGGACAAGAAGCTGTGATTCTAGTTATTATTTTCATGCGTGGACGAATTACACCAGTGGTTCGATTTATTTTCATGAGTGAACAAAATACAGTGGTTTTATAGTAATTTACGTTACCAATCCGGTAAATGACTTTAAATTACGAGTCAGGATGTTTATGAACGAGGCGACAAAGGAGCTGAGTCCGGAATTTCTAGACGAGTAGCTCAATGACTTTTAACGGCTGTGTATCGTACAATGTTTCATTTCATATTGTGACATTTTTTTTAATCCATTTGAGAGATAAAGCGCTTTCTCAATGTCAACGCACACATTGCGATGGCGGTGGAGGCAGAACGTCCGTCTCATGCTCTTACCATGAGATGGCGCCAGCCAAACCATGTCACCACTTAGGTAATATAAAGCTTTGTTTTGGTTACAATTTGATGCACAATTATGATATAAGACAGATAACAAGTGTTGATATTCCTTCTTCGACGCGCTCTTGAAGTGGATGGATGCGCGTCGTGCGATGTTTTGCTTCGGTAATACAAAACTGTGCCTATCGGTTGTGCTTAAAAGTGTTTTTCTAAGTCACTAATGGTGAACTTTAAAAAATCGGCGGACGCTCAGTGTAGTGACGCATCGGTTAAAATGAAGCGTGTTGTTAAGAGTAACGATTCGGATATTGCGCGAAAAGACAATATAATTCGAAAACTCAAAGAAAGTGTTCAAAGTGGTAACGAGGCTATTGAGAGACTCACTAAGGAAAACGCCGAACTAAGGAGTATGCTTGCGGACCTCCAGAAAACTGTGGAACAACTCATTGCGGACAAAAATTCTCAGCCTATTGATGAAAATCAGGTAAGTGATTTTCCTCCAGTGAATAGCAAAAGAAAGAGACCCACTGTTAAATCTGTAAATATTGCAAATAATGCTAATGACGTAAATGATGTTAATAATGTAAATAATATTGTAAATAATGACATGGATACTGATGAACCGTCTGTCTCGTATGCTGAAAAACTTTCCAAAGTTCCTCCGGTAACGGTCACCGGTTCTGATAATTGGAAAGAAATTAAAAATCTTTTGGAAGCTGAAAAAATCTCAATCGAAAAAGCAAAAATTTTCGGAAATGAAATTAAATTATTTCCAAAAGAGATAAATGACCATAGGCGTTTGACTACATTGTTTACTAACAATAATAAAAACTATTTTACTCATCTGTTAGCAGAAAATAAAAAGATTTATGCTGTCTTAAGCGGTCTTAGTTCTGCATCCAACATCGCAGAAATTAAAGCGGAATTATTCGAGCAAGGTATAAATGACGACGAAATAGAAATTGCAAGAATGACTTCACGCAAAGATGGTAGGCCACTTCCACTATTCCAAATTAAAACCATTGACCCCAAAATATTCAAAATTGAAAAAATGGACAACCTCATCATTAAAATCGTGCCAAAAAGAAAACCAGAAGGACCAAGTCAATGTTTTAGATGCCAACGCTTTGGCCATACTCAAAGAACATGTAGTATGCCTGAGCGCTGTGTGAAATGTGGACAACTTCATGGTTCCCAGGAATGTGATATTGTTAAACCAAAAAATAAGGAAGACGAGAATAAGGCTGTTTGCGCAAATTGCGGCGAAAAGGGGCATCCAGCCAGCTATAGAGGCTGTATGGTCTACAAACGCATAATCAAAAAACCAATGAACCCCACTAATACAGGCAAGACTTATCTCAAACCCAACATTCAAAATACCCAGAAAAATTACAGAAATTTTGTTTCAAGTGTCAGCAAAGTCAGCAAAGATGTTCATCAAATGGATGATGACTTTATTAAGAAAATCACCCCTATCATCCTGCAAGTGTGTACCCAATTCTTCAATGGACCTAAAGAATAATATCATGTCATGGAATGTCAGAGGAATCAGGGCTAGAAGAAATGATATCAACATTTTACTTGAGGAATACAAGCCGTTGGTTTTGGTTATGCAGGAAACCAAACTAACGGCTAATACTAATATATCATTCCCAAATTATTGTATCTATAGAAATGACCACACCAACTTAACTTATGGACTTGCTACTCTTGTTAGGAGGGACGTTTCCCATCACCTAATTGGCTCGGAAGAAGACACTGACGTTCATAACTTATCCATTATTATCCAGATCAAAAATAAGAAATTAAAAATAACCAACATTTATAGAGTATACAGGAATAATATTGAAATAATTGACTTTAAACCTTTCTTTACATCCAACGTCCAAACCATCGTAATAGGCGATTTTAATGCAAAATCGAAGAACTGGAATTGCACCTATGACGACAGGAATGGTGATAAACTGAATAAAGTAATCCATAAGCTCAATGTTGGTTTGTTGTATCCTGACCACCCAACTTTTCTCCCATCAGGAAGGGGTCTTCCACAAATCCTAGACTTTGCAATCTATAAAAATATCGAAGGAATAATGGATGTGCATACTTTGGATTTTGGTACTTCTGACCACAATCCCATAGCATTAAATCTGGCAAATTTCCATTCAAAACAAATCATGACAAAAAACCGTACTAACTGGACCCATTTTAAAAAGAATTTAAAACTCACCTTTCCCTTGCCCAAAATTAGGAACCACCAAGATATTGAGAATGCTGCAAAGCAATTTAATTCAGTTATTCAGAAGGCCTACGATGATAACACCACAAAAATACCCATTACTATTGGAGGAATTAATAGCCTGCCTCAAAACATCCAAGAGGTTATAAGAAATAACAGGAAGCTCAGGCGGCGTTATGCAACCAATAAGGATCCAACTTCAAGAAGAGAGCTAAACCATCATACATCTCAAATGAAAAAAATTATTCTTCGCTTCAAGCAGGCTCAATGGGTAGAAAAGATGGAGCGTCTAGATGAAAACAACCACGTCCAACTCTGGAAGCTTCAGAAATGTCTGAGACGTCCTGTCAACAACATCCCTCCCCTTCAAGGACCAAATGGAACCGCCTACTCCAACGCTGAAAAGGCGGAAGCATTCGCGTCAACATTGGAAGAAGTGTTCCAAAATAACATCCATGAGGACGAAAACGAAGAACATGTCATCAACATAACAAATGGGGCAGCGGAAGTGGACACTATCACCACGGATCCATGCATCAAAGACTTTGTCACTGTGGACGAAATTAAAAGCATAATAAAACATCTTAAAACAAGAAAATCACCAGGCTCAGACAAAATAAACAATAAAATGCTCAAAGAACTACCTCCCAGGGGAAAAGTGGCGTTGACCAACATCGCAAACGCCGTTATGAAATATGACTACTTCCCTTCTCTATGGAAAGAATCCGAAATCATCATGCTTGATAAGCCAGGAAAATCAAAAAAGATGCCAATCAACTACAGACCAATTGCTCTACTAAGTGCCACCAGCAAAGTAGTTGAAAAGGTTATTAAAAAAAGGCTAATCGACTTTACCGACAACAACAAAATTATTCCAGACTTTCAATACGGTTTCAGAGCCAGTAGATCGGCCGAACAACAAGCCTATCTTATCTCCGAATTCATCATCGATGGCTTCAATCACAAGGATGTTACTGGTGCACTCTTTATTGATATAGAGAGAGCATTTGACAAACTTTGGCACGATGGATTAATTGTCAAAATGGTCAAGATGGGCTTCCATATCAAAACCATCAAACTAATAAGAAGCTATTTGAAAGAAAGAAGTTTTCATGTTCGCATCAAGAACACTAACTCCACCACAAAGAAGATAATGTCAGGTGTACCACAGGGTTCAGTCCTCGGACCAACTCTGTACTCAATATTCATCAGCGATATTCCCGAAACTACACTTGTTAAGACAGCCCTCTTCGCTGACGATACAGCGATTTTGTCTCAAAGCCGTGACGTTAACCTAGTGACAAGAAGAATACAAAACCATGCTAGGGAATTGGAAACTTGGTGTATTGACAATAAAATTCGCATTAATTCAAATAAATCACAAGCCATACTCTTTCAGAGGAGGAAATTGATCCCTAAAGAAGTTATTACCTTAAACAATAACAGACTTGAATGGCAAAAAGACATCAAATACCTTGGACTACAAATGGACACAAAACTAACATGGAGAAAACACATCCAGTTATCCGTGAAAAAGGCCAATAAAACTTCACAATTACTCTATCCAATACTGGGACATAGAAGTAAAGCCACAATAAAGTCAAAAAAACTATTGATCAAGTCAGTCATCAGATCCCAACTGACATATGGATCCAGCGCCTGGGGAAACACGAAGCAAAGTAATCTGAAAAAAATTGTCTCATGCGAAAACAGAATACTGAGAAAAGCGTCTAAGGCCCAATGGTTTATTAGGACTGTAGATATCCATAGGGACTTGAACTGGATAAACATCAAGGATTTTCTGAAAAACAAGGCGGCCAAGTTCTACCAGAAACTGGAGTTTCATGAAGACAAAGAAATCAAGGACTTAAGCAACTATGATAGGAACACCTTACTGAAACACTCGAGGCCTAAAAACCTATTCTTAATCCACCATGACTAAAAAAAAAAAAAAAAAAAAAAAAAAAAAAAAAAAAAATAATAATAATAATAGTAAAATAAAGAAAAACAAAAAAGAAACATACAGGTAATGAATCGTTCCTAAACTGTGTTTGCCGCAGGAAGCTGTGTTTGCAGGTAGCAGGTAGCAGTAGCTGTGTTCATCTCTTGGAAGGTGCCGCTCATCCAGAAGATGATCTTCATCAGTGTACATCATAAACTATTTGAAACGACAACACAAACAAGCAACAACATGAGCCAAGAAAGGCGCTGCCAAATAGGCAAATCAAGGGGTCAGTGAGTAAAGATAAAGGTTAAATAGGCTGTAAAAGCCCGTAACCTTTCCGCGGACATAAGGACTTGGTTCCGTAGAATGGTGGGGTTTTAGTGGGTATGGCCAATCCTCCGGATAGGGTTGCGAGTCCCACACACCCGTTGTGCGTAAAAAGCATTTCCCCACCTTACCAAAAAAAAAAAAAAAAAAAAAAAAAAATTTGATGCAGTTCCTTACTGTTCTAAACTCTACGCATGCGCACTACAATATTGCCATGGAAATATTTAAGTGCGCATGAGCGGATGTTGAGGAGGATATGCCCTGCCCCGCATTTTCCTGCTTCGCATTGCTTTCACTCGGAGGCCAAATGGTTCATTGTGTTATTCCCCTGTTTGAAGAGGTGTCCCCTCGATCTTATCCTGCAGCCTTTTTCTACTTCGTTCCAAACCATACCATGGTTTTTACAAAGTTCAAAATAAGCACGATGTCTGCATTTGCCGCTTCCTCCAAATCTTCAAGGTAGTATTGTCCCATATTCCTGAGGCGTCATTCTTTCAGAGTTGGGCAGTGGCACAGTAGATGTTCTATATCGTTTCATCCTCCTCGATGCAGAGATCAGCAACAGAGTCAGCAATCCCCAGGCCCCATTTTCGTAACATGGTTCCGATTTTGCTCACGGAGGATTTGCTCTGCTTCAGTCATTTCCCTGTTTTTTCCATATCCAAGTTTGGCCACAGCGCTCTCGATGTGTTGCAGTCGTTTCGATTGCTCCACCTGTCGCTGTGTAGCTTTACCATGTTTTTATCTACTGTATCTTTCGATAGTTTGATGGTTGGTAGCGATGTGTTTTCCATTTCGGCTTCTTCTTTAATCAGTCCCAATTTCGCCAGTCCATCTCTGCCATCGTGATCCCTTCAATATTGCTATGTCCAGGAACCCAGAACCCAGCATAGAACGCTTTCTTGTTCCTGACCCAGGACATTGGACAATGCCTCACGGCAACTCATCACTACCTTTTACCTTACTGTATCTGAATCCATTAGTCTCAACGCTGCTTTGCTGACTGTATAGATTGTAACATCTTTTGTTGTGTTGTCATGTCTTTGCAGCAGGTCTGCTGCTTCTTTAAAGTCGATGATTTTAGCCTGCAAAAGCAAAATGCCACATCCTTTCTCAAGCTTGATAGACTCTTAGATCTTAGATCATAAGTTTCTTTATGTCTAGAAACGCTCCCAGTATGTATTCTTTGTCATCGAGAGATCTCTCAATTGGTCACACAACTTCATGCAAAGCACTGTCAGTTAAATTCCCTTAAGGTAAAAATGATGATTCGGACATTGCATTTTATATCTTAGTTGATTCTCTTATGTGCAGGTCAATCGGCTTTTCCAGTGTTTTCAGCAAGAAGGATGATAGGCTGATTGGTCTGTATTCTTTTGGAGTTGAGTTATTTGATTTTCCCGATTTGGGTATAAAAACAACTTTGACTTCCCTCCATCTACCTGGTGTGTATCCCAATTGGAGACAATTAATCGGTGTATATTTCGACCAGACCATCTAATGTGCTGTCGAGGAGTTTCCCCCCCGCTTTATACGACTCGAAACCATTCACTGCCCACTTTACTTTTTCCCTCGATATCATCCTTGATGCAACCTGCTCATGTGTTCTCGTATATGGCATCAGCTGTTGTTCGTCAGAACTGCTGATTTCTGCTACGGTACATCCTGGAAAGTGCGTCTTCGTTAATCGTTCCAGTTTCTCCTTGCAGGTTCATGAGTTATCCGACCTTTTTATGCTGCTTGGGGTAACCACCTCCCATGAAAGCATCTTTCTCAGCCTTAAAGACTCATTTGTAACCATTATAGAATCGGAGAAGTACCTGCCATGAGTTTCTTTTGGCCTTCCTGATTGCAGTTTTGTGTCTGCTTAAGCTGGTCGTGTATTCATTCCAGTCTTCCTCTCTTCCATTTCTCTTTGCTTGGTTGAAAAACCTTCTTGTCTTGTCCCTAATATATACAGGGTCGGGCTTAAAGCTATGGCAGATTAAAGCTGCATTTCGTCAAATGGAACCCCTGTATATTAACTGATATCTCAATTCTTCTTTCATTTTTGAGCAAAAACTGATATACACATAAAGTTCCTAGATCGAGCAGTTTTCGAGTTATCGCATTTTATTAATGACATTTTTGCATCTTAGACATGCTATAAAACTGAAATGGTTCAGCATAAAGAAAAACGGTCTGCACTTTCTAGTCTAAACTTTTCAAGAGCTATCCAAGGACATGGAAATTATTCTTGTCAAAATGTGTCGAAAAAAGTTGACAGTTCCTTCTATTCAAATTACAGAATAGCTTTTGAAAAGTTGAGATGACAAAGTGCAGACCATTTTACTGTAACTCTAACCGTCTGAATTTTATATTATAGCATGCTAAAAGGTTCAAAAATGCCATTTTTGAAACGCGATATCTCGATAACGCTTGAATTTACGAACAATATGTGTATTGTAATTTTTGCTCAAAATTGAAGAAAGAATTGAAATATAAATTAATATACACTGACATGGGGTTCCATTTAAAAAATGCATGCAACTTTCATCTGTCATGACTTTATGGATGACCCTGTATATTCCAATTTGATACAGATATGTAGATTTTTGAAAGCCTCACAACCTTCATATAAGACATTTTATTCTAACTCCTGTGTCGTCTGGAATATTCGACCTTTCTGGTAATTTCTCCTAACCCTGAATAAATGGACGATTTCTCCATATCGGATATACAGTACATCCACGAATAGAGTACTATATGTATATAGGTGTAATGGAAAAAAAATTTCATCTTTCAAAAAGTTCTGCTTGGTTTGAAAAGACTACATTGCCATACTCTAAATTTAAAAATATTATACAAGGGGGCAAGGGGGTCTAAAAACAAAAGAACGGTAAATACTATTAAGAATAAACTTCCTTTATTTTTTGTTCTGGAGCAAAGTGGCAAACAATAAAGATTTGAAATCCTATCTAAAGACTAATTATTATTCTGAAATTTCAACTCAGCATTCCAAATTTTATTTTTCTGTTAACTTTTAAAATTTTGTTTCTAATTTATTCTTTTTTAGATCATTCCATAAACGTATCCTTTACCTATGCATGACACAAGATTTTACTGTTATACATACTCTTAGATTAATTTAATTAATTGATTCAAATTAACTTCAATGGGGGGGATCTTGGAAACCGTAAGAGATACGAATATGGTTGAATCAGAGAAAAGTTGCGCATTTTCAAGCCTAGCAATATATGCCGTTTAGAAAGTTTTAAATTCCGAGTAGTTTCGGAGATATGCCTAAAAAAACGAAATTTGAAATACTGAGCTAACATTTTAGAATTAGTCTGTGGATAGGATTTAAAATCTTTTTTTTGTGTAAAACTTTGCTCCAAAACGAAAAATAAAGGTTGGTTACTTCCAATAGTATTTCACATTCTCTTGATTTTTGACCTCCCTGTATAATATTTTCAAATTAAAGTCTGGTAATAGACTTCTCAAAAAAAGCAGAACTTTTTATGTAGAGTGACTTTTGGTCCATTGTACCTATGGTGTAGATACTCTTTCCGTGGACATCAGAGACCTATAATACGTCAGATGTATAAACCCGTCAACCGCACTGAAAAGGTTGATAATTATCTCTGAATTGAAGTTATATCAAAAATGAAACGACAATAACACGAAGAAAATAAACTATTCATGAGTAATTTCTGGAAGTGAGTTAACATATTTTGACATAATCGCAAGACATAAATAGCAGCTCGTGGTTATGTGTATAATGTTGACTCATTTCCTATACCAGACCAAAATATCGAAATATCAAATTAACCAAAAAATATGTTGAGTAGATACAAAAAAAATCATTGTATTTTTATTCGCCTATTCGCTATAATGTGGCAAATTTCAAATAAAATCCGATAAAATGATGACGCATGTTGATAGGCGCGGCGTGTGATGCCATATGAATTCCCTAAACAAAAAAAATCTAAAGTTGATAAAATAAAAATTGAAGTTATTTTATAACAAGTCAGATATTTTCGAATTATGTGGAAGTGTAATGTCGATTGTCGATATATATCGGACGATATCGACCAAATAAAAATAAGTAGAATTTCAATTTACCTACTCTGTAATATTTTGGATGCCTTACACGCAGATATTAAATAGAACATGTTATCAATAATTATTTTATAATGTGTTCAAGATTAAAAACAATGTAATTTGATAGGTCTCTTATCACTTCTACATACAGAAAAGCGGGAAGCGGGCCACCCTCATAACATTTTAATTTATGGATAGATTTTGATGATTTTTTTAAATGTGGAGAAGGGAAATGAGATATTTCTACATCTAGAGCATATTTAGAGGCTGAGAAATCCAGAAAACATATTAGCGATTTTTTTAGAGAAAATCTGCCTACGCCACTGGATTTTTCATGCCCTGAAATGGATCTGTACCAAATTTCATGGAAAACCTTTCCTGCAGAATTTCGAAAAAAAAAATCGTCAAAATCGCTCTATAAATAAAAATGTAATGGGGGTGGCCCCAAAGGGTCAGTCTGTTGGTATTCCGCATCTTATGTGTGTCCTAATGGTTTATACTTTTATTGCAATCTGGCAACAGGGTCGGATAAAATGCAGGTACGTATTCGATGACGTGCATAATAAGAGTATACAGTGTGTCCAAGATAAGGATGTCTATCATGGGGATCTTGGAAACCGTGAGAGATACGAATATGGTTGAATCAGAGAAAAGTTGCGCATTTGCAAGCTTAACGATATGCCGTTTAGAAAGTTTTAAAATTCCGAGTAGTTTCGGAAATATGCCTAAAAAAACGAAATTTGCCGATTTCGTTTTTAATTTTTTTTTACGTTATTTAGAGAAAAATGGAAAAACAAAAGACACTTTCTCATGGCAACTTTTCAAGCTCTACAAAACAGCGTTGAGAAATTTTCCGTACGACCTTTCGTTTCGGAGAAACCATCATCAACTTTATTGTTTCTTCAAATACGGTCCTGGATTTATAATGACGGATTTCAAGAGCCTCTTATGTCTCTAAACCAACAATGTATCGCAATTATTGAAAAAAATTATATTGATGGATTTTTCCATACTCATGTGTTAGAGAGGAACAAAAAATACATTTTCAATAGGATTAAAATCAAACACCTCTTTTTCAATTAGTGCGATACATCGTTGGCTTAGGAAAATAAGAGGCTTTTAAAATCCGTGATTAAAAATCCAGGACCGTATTTAAAACAACAAAGTTGATGATGGCTGCTCATAGACGAAACGTCGGTTCTTCAATTCAATAACGCTATCTTGTGAGGGGCAAAAAGTGGCAATGAAGAAGTTCCATTCATTTCAAAATATCTCTTCAAATGTGGTCAGAAAAAAATGAAAACTATTTTGAAAAATTTTGTTTTTTTTCGGATAATTTCGGACGTAGTCGGGATTAGTGGGGTTTTCGTCCAGTATTAGTATAATTGTTTAACATCATGATGTTTAATATATTATTATAATATATTATCCAAGACCAAGAATAGCTGAGCCCTTTTTTCTTCAACAATAATTGTAGTCGGAATTTCTTGGCTTTTAAAACGACATTTTGTTAAACATCAAAATACGCAACCTTGACTCCATTCAACCGACCTTGTATCTCTTACGGTTTCCAAGATCCCCATGATGGACGGCCGGGGTTGACTTTTGTTTTTTTTAAGAATGCCATATTGAATATCTCCATTTTCAAAATCCGCATTAAAAATGCTTTTTTAAAAATATGGCTGCCATTATAAAACGGACTTGACTTTTGTTGGACGCTGCATAGTAGCCCTACAATTTATTTGATGCCGTTTTAAGAATCGTCGTATCCTCTTACGCATAACCTGAAAATTTGAAAATGTTAGCTTTTAAAATAAGCAAAATTCTGTGGTTTTTTAAAAATGTATCTTTTTTCTTTTCACCCTGTATCTATATTACGATATCGATTCAAAATAAAACGAAGGTGGAATATTTTTGAGCATACAAATACGCTTCTTTTCTTCCATAAAGTGCCATGTACATCATTTTATTCTGGACACGCTGTATAGTGTTAATTAATCAGGTTAGCGGTGTGGAGGTGGGAGGTAGAGCTATGTAGAATAATTTTAAATATTCGAATTTTCATAATAAAATTGTATTTAGACTTTATATATGTTAGTTTATGAACAACATTGTTTTATAACATTTATGGCAAAAGTAATAGATAATGGTACTTCTCTATTGACACATTTTCGTTTTTTCCTAATTATTCGACACCCTGTATACAGTGTGACCCATTCAGATTGGAAACACTCCTGTAAAATTTCAGGTTATTAACCGATTTCAAGCATTTTTGTCAAGTTATGAAGGGTCTACTACGGGACAAATTTTTAAATGTTTATTTCAATTTTCAGGGCATAAGTATGACGGTACTTTTCCGTAATTGAAAATGAAGAATATTTTTTAGTGATTTTTTTATTACATGAATAAATACGCCATTGGGTTTGGAGTGCTTCCAAATAGCAAAATTTTATGAGAATATATTCATTAATAACAAAGTTACGACAACTTGAAATTCATACATTTTGTAAGCCAACGGTCACAAAAGAGCACCCTGCATCATATATCTATTAATAATTATATGGGAAGCAATTCTACACGCTTGATGCCAGGATGAGATAGAAGATCCCGCTGTACTGTATATTTTTCGCATAAGTCTATCCTTTTCTATCGCGAGGGGACGGTCCCATATAAGGATAGACTTATGCGAAAACCAAGCGAAAACTATCAGTACAACGGGATCGTCTATCTCATCCATCATCCATCAAGCGTCGCTCGTTGTTCAAATGGGACGGTTCCCATATAGAGTTAATATAGATATACGCCCTGCATCAAAAGTTGCCATGGAGATGGAGGTACTTGTTGCCACTTCTTATTGTCGATATGAAATTACCTTTTCATTGGCAACAATATTTCATTCAGTTTGTAATAGAGATTCGTTCTAAGGTTTCAAATCGCGATAGAACCGTTGGGTGAGTACTAGTGGAATGGTCGAGTGTGGGGTCGATGGTGAGTAATTCCTTTCAAGGACCGAAAAGGATTTTATCAGTTATCAGTGCAAAGTGACAGTATAGTGCGGGTTTTCAAAGACACCAAAATAAGTGCGCCCAGTGACATAAGTGAGAATGGTCTAAAAAACAAAAACCACGAGGAGTTGATCAACATAATAATTATGCTGAAAAAAACTATCGAGGAACTTCATAAACAAAAAAATGAAATCCAAGAATTTTGGAAGACTCAAAACGAAGGGATGACAAAGACAATACAAATGAATCGAAAAAACCAAAAGGAAAAAAAATCGCAAGTTACTCATTGAAACAACAAATAAACAGTCGAATACGCTAGGTTTCTGTGACGTCATGACGTCAGCTTTCAGACGGAAATATCCAAACAAACTATTTTTTATCACCTCAAAAGCTGACTTTCCACTCGGCTAATCAAATACGCACTAACGGGACACAAGATATATGTAATACAGATAAAAATATAGTCCAAAGAAGTCCAAATTAAACACAAACACTGATTTCAAACTCACACAAGACAAAACCACAAGTCACAAAAGCTTGTTTGGATACCAAATTCGGCCACGACCAATCATATGGTGCCTGTGACGTTTTCAAAAACGTCGCGTATTCCAACTAGCAACAGATTTGAAAGCTTGCAAAATGACCCAGATCAAGAATTCGATCACACGGACAAATGAATCAGGAAAAAAACATGGAAACAGAGAATCCTGAAGTGAACAGGAAAATAAAAAGACCCAATAAAAGGCCTAGAATCATCAACTCTTCGTCAGTCAATGATTGATGCGGATTCTTCAGCTGCGTCTGACATAGAGGAGAAGGAAATAATCAAGAAGCCAGAAAGACAAACACTGAAAAATACAATCGAATCACGGCGGCGATGAAAGAAAACAAAATTAACCTTCACTTCTGCCAAAATGATTAAAGAAATATCAGATTCATTGTAGAAAGCGTCGACAATCACCGAGAAATGACTGCCTACATAACAAAGCATAATATACCATATTATACATATCAACTGAAGGAGGAAAAGCTGTACCAAGTAGTGGCACGTGGTGTTCCAACAAATATCAACACAGACGAAATTGAGGAAGCACTAAAAGAAAAAGGCTATGAACCAATTAAAATAAATAGATGGTTTAGGTTGGATAAAGGCAGAAACAAACTTCCAATGCCACTGGTACTAATATTATTACCAAGGAATGAGAAATCAAAAGAAATTTATAATGAAAACGAAATTGTACATCTCTCGGTCAAATTCGAGGCTCAAAGGAAGAAAAATCAAACCCAACAGTGTCACAGGTGTCAGCAATTCGGACACGCCTGCCTTCCATTGCCACGTCCCCCCGAAATGTGTAAAGTGCATTGGTTATCATCTAACTGCAAATTGCTCAAAGAGTGAAAATCAAAAACCAAAATGTGCAAACTGTGAGAGGCAACACCCGGCTTCATTTAGGAGTTGTCCTGCGCACCCGAACAACAAATCACAAACTACAACCACGAAAAAGAACCTGTGGAGAAATATTGAAGAAATACAATCACAATCGCAAAATACAAAAAGACAATTACAACCAACAAATAATGCAACCAATCATCTACAGACGCAGCAAGCTGGTAACAACATCATTGAAAATACACTATTCCTGCATGATAATGGAACAGATGAAAGAAATGAAAAATTCAATCTCAAATCTACAAACAAGACAAACAAGAACAAAGAGGCCCGTATTTAAAACAAAAAGAGTAAATGGCAAAAAATAAAGGTCCAAAATTTATGAGCATAGTCACATGGAATGCAAATAGCCTCCAATATAAAACAAGAGATCTTCAAAGATTAATTGAGGATTATGAAATAATTGAAGGACAGTAACGGGGCTACTGGTAACAAGCAGGTTTTTTAACTATCGGGATCGCCCCAACGTACACTCAGAGGAGGGAGCAATAAATATGGACTTGCTCAGTGGTATTGTATATTAAATCTTAGTTCAAGCTTTCTCTCAAGATTCTTCTCTTCCTGAAGAAGCCCTTAACTTAGGGCGAAAGCTTGAACTAAGATTTAATATACAATACCACTGAGCAAGTCCATATTTATTGCTCCCTCCTCTGAGTGTACGTTGGGGCGATCCCGATAGTTAAAAAACCTGCTTGATTATGAAATAGACATCGGTCTAATTCAAGAAACGTTTCTTAAACCCATGATTCGCTTCAACATACCCAACTATAGCTCTTATAGAGATGAATGTTCCAGCGGGAGGTACAATGATTTTGATTGAAAAATCAATAACACATGCAACTAAAAACAATGAAAAACGAACCCATAGAAACGACAACAATACTAGTGCCAATGGGAACAGGTCAGAAAATAGTTTTTACATTAACATATCAAGTCCAAACAAGGACATCAACGAGGAAAATGTGGAAAAACTATTTAAATGGAAGAAAGCTACAATTGCTGGGGGAGATTTCAATGCAAAAAATAAAATCTGGGGAAACCGAACGTCGAATCAGAAGGGAAAAATCGTGGAGATGGTAATCAATCCCCCTTTTCTGAGATTGACCCCTGATGAGGCGACAAGGATTCCCTGGGAAAATAACGGTAATGCTGAAATCCTAGGTGTCTTCCTGATACAAGGAATAACAGTTCAAATGAATAAACAAGTTATAGATGACTAAGGATCTGACCATCTTCCAGTAATTTTGGACTTAGGGGATCCAAAAAACAGAAACTCCAACTATGTGACACATTCTTTCGCAGACTGGGTAAAGTATAACAAAATATTAGAAAAACAAAACTCAATCAACAACATAGAAACAATAGAAGAATCAGACCAAGCTGTTGTTAAATTAACAGAAGAAATAAGAGAAGCGTTCATGGAGGCTACAACAACAAAAGAATACAAAGCTAGGAGATTTCTCACGTTACCTCCGATAATTAAGGGAGAAACTAGAAAAAAAAGATATAAACTTGAAAAAGCCAAAGAAACAGGGACCCAGAAATAGTCTTATTATAAAATGGTAGTAGGTTGAGTTCATTACATTCAATTAAATTAAATATAAACTTGTAAATAGTTCTACATAATGTAGATAGATAAACCTTGAGTCATATTGTGTATTATATTGCAATAACTTATGGATGAAAAGATCCCAAAGTAAGTATTCAGTTTGTTTGATTTTTTTGTATCATGGCGTAACGATAGAAGTGCCAGAGAAGTTTGTCAAGAATAATGGAAGACACGCAGATCGTCCTAAGATTAGCTCGGGTACCAATGATTTTATGTTCTAAGTCGGGTACGATGGATAAAATAAACAATTTTTTTGTGAAACTGGTACAGTATCAAAAATGCTTTTGAATCGTTTATCCTGTGCAGAGAAGACACATGAATAAACAAGCTTTTTTAGATTATTTCAAAAATAATTATCTAATGCCAGTTTACGGAATACCAGTTTGGATTTGAATGCCCCTCGAGAAAATATTCGGCGATGCCTCAAAGCAAACAATAATAAACCTATCAAACCAAAATTTTATTATTAAAAAAAAACACTAGTTCTTGATTGCAATGCTTGAATGCAAATGTAATTCCGTTACATTGAGGCTATTCTAAACATCTTGTTATTTGATTTGTAGTTTATTATTGTTACCGATAATAAAGCAAATTCAATTTCCATGGCAACTATTGATGGAATTGTAGCAAGTTTCCGCTATAGAAAACGTCCAGTTTTAATGTATTTATTTAAAGTCACTACACACACGGTTTACAACACCACAAATATTTATGTTCACAATCACAGCTTATCAAAATCTGAACTGAACTAACTAGACTAACTCATGGTAGAAAGATACCATGGACTAACTGACGGATCTCATTATAAACCCTTGCCAGGATTGTGAGAACATTCCAGTGATTTGTAGAAAAGCGAAGAATATTTGACGCCATCTAGCCTCGCTAGAATGTACCAGAAGCTAATCGATTCGGCGCCTTGACGATTCACTGAACAATGTTTCGTCACATTATTCTTTTGTGACCGTTAGCTTACAGAATGTATGGGTGGTCCATTGTTTTTACTGAATATATTTTCATGAAATTTAAAGGCATTCTGAATCCAGTGGCATAGTGATTTATTTAATAAAAAAAATCGCTAATAAAAATTCGTCATTTTCTATCGCGGAAAAGTATTGCAATATGCCTTGAAAATTGAAATAAACAGTTTAAAATCTGTCCCGTGGTAGGCATTTGAAAAAAAAATGATTGAAATCGGCAATAACCTACAATTTTACAGGGTTTGTTTCCAATCTAAATGGGTCACACCTCACACTGTACCAAATCTGAAATTTTGATATGGCAATCGTATTTTTTTGGCAAGCATATACTTTTTAAAAAGAATTATATTTTTTCAATTAATGAAAAATCAAAAAGTTTTTCCTATTGTCAACCCCATCCGCGGACACACTGTATATGTCTGATGATAACACTTTCGTGGATACCTATTTGTCGCATTTTATTCG
This sequence comes from Orchestes rusci, assembly GCA_958502075.1. Taxonomy (NCBI): domain Eukaryota; kingdom Metazoa; phylum Arthropoda; class Insecta; order Coleoptera; family Curculionidae; genus Orchestes; species Orchestes rusci. The sequence continues at coordinate 14,286,952 of OY293311.1, forward strand.
AGAAAATGACAAATGGCAATTTTTCAAACAATATTTCTCAGTAGCAGTGAGGAACTGAGACGTGAAAATTTGACAGCGACCTTTTCAAATACCAATGTGCACATATACTCTTCCAAATATTCCATAAATTCTATAGGGTGCCCCAAAAAAACGTTCAAATTCGCAAATGAAATAGAGACTGAAACCTTCGACCATCACGCTTTCTCGAAACTCAATTTTTTCAAATGGGACACCAGGTACCCGGTATTTTACGTATGCAATGAACTTAGCATCCAATTTTGATCAAAAGATGTCAACATTGTCCTACACGTAACTATCTTAAGTCTTTTTTGAAATATTGAGAATTTCGTATCAGACTTGCATGCTTTCATCTAATGTAAATTGATGGCTTTGCTCCTAGGCAATTGCCAGATCTAATGTACCTAATTGTTAGATTTCGATTAATTTTGAGGTTATGCGACCTTTCTGTAAATGTATTTAAGACTCTTCGCATTTGTTTTTAAGCTGTGCTATTTGAAATAAGAAAGTTTCTAGGAAAAACTTATATATCCGGCATTTCGGCAACGCCGCAATCATCAAAATATTTTTAAAAGACGCAAGACGCATCACGCACTTTCATACATATACGTAGACTCATCCCAAATACCAGATTTTAAAACATTATTTGGAAAAGTCGTTCTCCACATACTTGTGACCACCTATGTGAATCGCCCTGTATTTCCACTATTTTGTCAGCTATGGAGAATTTACTTCTTTCAAATAAAACTGTTCTAAATCAGTGATCAATAATAAGAAATAAAGTTCATCGATTGACGGATTGTGTCCCGTTCACAGCGATAAATCACCGAAATAAAAATACTGCGAGTTAACTGTTAAATAAATTGCATATATTAGATTTTATTCCTGTAAACTTTTATGAAATATAGTATATATATCGATATAACACAGTAATTGGTATCCAGATCACTTCCCACCTCTGAATCCAGTAAACCTGTTCTTAAACTCTTCATGAGTTAAATCAGTAAACTGATTGACTCCCTGAGTGTAAGTCACCTCTCCCTTTGCGTACTTTTCATTATGTTCCCTGATACCCTGCAAGTTGTTCTGGAAAATCTGAAAGCGCCGATCCTCTTCTTCTGGAGTGTAGGATTTCTGGAATCCTTGCTGCAGATTCGGTATAATCGATGAAGTTAATTTGGTTTAATTGGCTTACTTTGAAATTTAACCATTCCTCCTGATCGCTCAACAATTGCGGCGCACCTTGGGGGGCGGACATTGCAAATGCGATAAATGCACTAAATGCAGCTAGAAGATAAATTAATTTCATTTTGTTGCGAGTGGAATTAAATACTGAAATCATTGATGCAAGCAGAGCGGCTTATATACATACCTGTTTAGCAGGATAAGATAATAGAAATGAATATTCAAGGTCCCCTTTCCTTTTAAATATTGTTTAAAACTTCCATTACATTATTGTGAGTCATCGTAACAAAGGTAGGTAGTGAATATCGATACCATACAAAATTAAACCCAATCGATACCATCAGCATCTAGACTAAGGGGCAAGCAAGCAGTTAGATGAAGCTTTTGAAATGCACTGTTGCTGGTTGATTTGTTCAAAAGAACAATCACAAACCAGTCATCGTTCGTTTGATTGGTCAATGTCAGTCAGAAATAGTTTGCAAACTGCAAATAACAAAACAAATGCTGATTGGCTCTGACTGGTTTGTGATTGTTCTACAAACAGACCTGTTTCTATTCTCTCTTCTTATCCATAACTAACATAAAAATGAGATTCGTGCTTGAAATTGATTCGGCATCATTAAAAGCTCTTTGAACGACGCGCGACGCTTGAAAGCTAAGCTGCACTCAGAGATAGATTGATGTGGTCTAACGAATTAGCAGCTGACTAGGCAAGGATCTCCTTCGGCCCAAACCATATCTAAGGCTAAGGTCTCAGAACTGCAGTTTGATTGCAGCTACAAGGAACAAGTGAATAGCCTCATATTATTCTTATTCTGGAGATCGAAGAGGACCGTTCAATACCTCTGTTGGCTTTTGGGAGTGTGAAGTTACGGAGCTACAGGGCATTAAAATTTTCAAAAATCATCGAATTCTCATATTATCTAGTTTGAAAACGTTATAGCTGAGTTCCACGAAATTTTCGGTGTGTCCATAGTAATAAAATATTCTTCAATGATTTTGCGATATTGCATTTTTTAAAACGTGTCAGGTTCGAACATAGACCTATTAGCCGCCCACAGACCGACGTTTTTTCTTGACATTCTTTTCCCTCACTGTCGAATCTCGCAGGAAAGAACACCAGTTAGTGGGAGATGAGATGATATTTGCGCAGTTGAACCCATGTTCCCATCCGACAGGACAAACCGGCGTTCTTCTCCGTGGGAACGCCTGTTAGTGTGCAAGATGATAAATGCGCATTCCATCTTTCTTCCCACACAACACAAGATCGTTCAGAAATATTTATGAAATATGTCAAACCTTTCATATGAGTTACACTACAAAAGGTAGATGTCTGAAACATTTCCCTTACATATCATCTGCAATATTTTAAAAACGATATTTCAGTAACATTACTAAAGTTATATTTCAAATAGGTTGATGCGTAATATTTCAGAACTCTTTCTGAAACGTTGGATTTTTTTTATGTACAATGAATATTATTATACAAAAGGCAAGCAAATCAATATACGTTCTTCAATTTTTTTGAACTGCAAGAGTACACATAACCGTTGTATGAGTAAAGGTTACTTTACTCAAACAACTACATAACTCAAGAACTCCATGGTGTCGAGTATCGGGCAGATCGAGGTTGCATGCTATTTCCTATTCCTATTTCAATTCCAAATAAAGCATTATGGCTGCCCTTGCATCAAGACTCTCTAACTCTCAAGTGTCAAAAGAGTCTTTCCTTTCCAAGATTCCAAGCAGACTTCAGCAAATATAACAAATATCACGTGATACATATATAAACAACGTCGATCCGTATCACGTGATTTTATACTTTCTGAAGGGATCAGGTTAATCGATCGAAGCCTCTACTATAACCACAAAAATATTTTGCTTGCTGTTTCTCTGTTTCTATCATTTGTCTTTTGTCATCATTCCTTCACTGTCTGTGTTTGAGGTTTGAGTCGTTTGAGTGTTTGGTAAGAAAAGGACACTTTAGTGAGAAAAGACGCCATTGCCCTGTGATTGTGCCTCAAAATCAAATATATACTGTAGAAAGCGATATCATGATGGGCAATAAAGAGGTGAGCCTTTTCTATAGCATGAGTTAAAAACCCCTATTATCTATCATTTGTGTGCTAACAGTTTATCCGCTTTTGAAAGGAAAAATGAGGTTATAAAAGGTTTGGGTCAGTGTCAGTGCACCCTTGGAGCTCAAGAGAACGAGAACAGTAAGTTATTGTTTAAAATGTCAGGACAACCAATTTAGCTGTTATATATTTTGATTTCCAGAAAACGATGTAGACATGACATTTTTTAGTATGTATCCAAAACGTTTTTATGAAGGAAATTTCTATTACCTATTTTATATTATATACATGATTTTATTGTTCAGTTGAGATGTTTTTTTACGTTTTCCATAAGTGATGATTTATTCTGTATTTTATTCAGAATACTGAGTTTTTTCATGACTTGAAATGTTTATCTCTCGGTTTATCTATATTAAAGGTATTGGGTGTTTGGCGAAGGGTTAGCCAAACTTGATGACCGTATAAATAGATCTCGGTATAGATAGATATTTTATTAATGGACCTGTGCCCTAATTGGGCCTTTCAATACGCCCAACTTGGTGGGAGTCTGCCCCTCCACCAAACACCCGGTTTATTTTTATTCAATGCTGTTTATATTTATATTATTTATTAATAAATTACTCATAATATGTATTACGGAGTTTCATTATCCGGAAATCTTTCATTGGTCGAAATTTACTTGGAATTTCAATCAATTCAAACTGTTTTCAAAGGATAACAGAACCATAAGAATCAGACCTATAATTGGTATTAGCAATATGGATTAAATATTGCCAGAAAATCCTACTGAAACATTACACAGAAATGTCCATGAAACATTACACAGAAATGTCTGTGAAACATTACAAAATGCGACATTTTCACATATATATATGTTTCAGCAATATTACAAATATGTTTCAAAATATAAAGGAAATATTGTTATCTTACAAAGTAGTATTTCTGAAATATTTCCGAAACTATACTGTGCTGTGTGGGTTGTCGCCATGTAGCGAAGTTCCAATCCGACAGGACCAACTCGCGTTCTTTCAGGATAAAGCAACAAGAATAAATTTCCCTCAGATGATTTACCAAAACTATTTCCTCTTGTTAGTGGCCTCAGCAGATTATTTTTCCCACAGAAATGAGATGACAGGTCGAGAAAAAAGATTGAGAGGAAAGATGACAGGAAAACTTTCTGTGTTAGTGGGTTATGAGATGTTCCTTATCCCTTCAATATTTTGAAAAGGAAGAATGACGATAAATAATAATGTCGGTATTGAACGCTGGAATGTGGGGTCCTATTGGAAGCAACATAATATGCTTGACCAAAAACGATAGGTATAACTAGATTTTTGAAGAATAGAAATTATTTTTCCGTTCAATCTGGAACAAAAAATGTATGTCCATGTCAACTTGTTTCTCTACGATGCACAGGAAGAGCCAGAGTTTCCTGCACCTGTTTTCAAACTGACGATAAAATTTTGAAAACTGATGCCGACATTCATGTGAACTTTTCGTCTTACGACTCCGTCTTTTCAACGTTTACTTTTGAATCAACCTGTGAACAGTCACGCACTGGCTTCAAGCAACTACACACTGTTCAAACCAAGTATCATATCGATGAGGCAGACTACACGTGATCAAACAAAGCGGAAAGATTGAAAGGTCACGTGAAGTAAACCAACACATGTGACTTATTCAATTGTTCCGCTATGTCTGATCACGTGTAGTTTGTTTACTTCGATGACTTTTGGTTTAGAACCAACTGGACATTTTAGTTATTCATTCAAATAATGGAGCGTTTTAGTGTGATAACTTCTTCGAATGTATTGCCTATTTATCGTATAAATAACAAATAAAGGCAATTGTCTATTGATTTTATTATTTCAAATCAACGCTTGAATGCGATGCACCAGAAAATTAGGTTTTTTTTATCCTCCACTAGTGTACACAACTTTACACTTTTCTACACTGCGGCGTTTAGTGTGGAAAGATCCATCGGTTTTCTTTGTTTTTCAGATTAGAATATCTACACTAAATCTATTAACACGTTTGGTGAATTTCCTTTACACTGGTAGTCACAAGTGACACAAGAAATCTCCGCTACACTATCCTACACCGGAATAACAAACACAACTCAACTCCTCTTCAAATTAAAAACAGCAATTTTTTTGCACAAATTCGATAAACTGTAACTTTGAAACCAATTAACGGATGTAGACGAGTGTTTTGGCGTTTTGAAGATCGATTTTCTTAGATTGGACTGTCTTTTGTGTAAGATTAGGTTTTCAATGATATATCGGGTGCGGAATGAAGTGATGCAATTTTTAAAAATTTCAAGATACTGTCATTTTGCTAAAAGATAGTTCTTTAGCATATTTATACCACAAGGTTATAGGAAAGATGAGTACCTCGTGACGTATTTTCCTGATTACTATTCAGGAATAAAAGATGATCAATTTTTATTCCAATCCGTATTTTGCAATGTCAAAAGTATCGTATATCCTAAAATTTTGAAGTTGAGTCCGCAAATCTCAAAAAAAACATCGCCTAATACAAATCTTGAGGTACTAATCTTAGCTATCCCTTGAGGTATAAATTTAGTGAAGAATTGTTATTTAGCAAAATGGCAGTATCTTGAAGATTTTGAAAACTGCATCACTTCCTTCCACACACTGTTTATCATAGAAAACCTCATCACACAAAATCTTCAAAAGTCGGTCCAATGTACGAAAGTCAACCTTCAAAATACTAAAACACTCGACAAAATTCATTTATTCGTTTCAAAGCTACAGGTACTCAATTCTCCAAGTGATCCTTATACGAATATGCATTTGATTTTCTACACAATTCGTATACGGATTTAACTGGAGAATCGGGCACCAGCTTATTGAAAAGAATGCCTTGTTCTTTGATATGACGAGCAGTGTATTATCCTTTGCTAAGTTTCACAGGAGAAGTCTGGCAGCGCTGTCACCTTGTACGCTACATCTAATACATCAGTTGGCTAACTTCAACTGTCAACTGTCAACTGTCAAATTCAACATTTAACATTTAATTTAGCTAATTTCTGCTTGTCAATTAATTATTGTTATAAACGTAAACATTGCGTTATAATTTTCTCCAAAAACACTCCAAATTAATTAAATTTAAAAGTCCAAAAAAATGGCTGCTGAAAAACCAAAACTTGATCTTGGTGTATTGGAAGAAGATGATGAATTCGAAGAATTTCCAGTTGAAGGTGAGTTTTCCTGAAGTTGAGGTTATGTGCTTATGATTTGCAAATTTTCAAAAATCTGGAAAATAGACTGGACAGGCAAGGAAAAGGACGATCAGGACATCAGCGTATGGGAGGACAATTGGGAAGATGATAACGTCGAGGACGATTTCAATAAACAATTGAGGTATAGTGTGTCCCCCAATAATGGCATGTTTTTAATGTTAAATCAACTTTGCAGGGCCCAATTGGAGAAACAGAAGAGTCAACCGCAAAAATGAGCTGCGTTCTGTATTACTGATACTATTGTCTTAAGTTATTTATGATAATAAACAACTTTGTAGAATTTGGTGTTTATTATTAAAAAACCTAAAGTAAGCTACATGTAATCCATATCGAATCTCTCAGACTCTGTACGTGCGCCTACAGCTACGGACAATAAGGCTTGAATGCTCCTTTCCTCGCCGCTTCCATAAATATAGCCGTTTGCCTGTGAAATTAAAAATCTTGTATCTGAATAACAAAATGATAGAATTAAATGTCTCAATCGCAGTACGTTGCAGTCGTGTGCGTCATCTTGTGACGGAAGCCCAAACTTTCAACTATGTGTTGTCATACTGTTGTAGAGTATTATAAAGTGAAATGTTTGTTTTTGTTCAGAATGTGGCTTGTCACGTTTTTCCAATAAGCCCTTCAATTGGAATTTATCAATAAGATTCACAATAGTAAAAAAACAATCAATATATTCAAAAAGATGAACAAGATATGCGATTTATTTCATTTGACTGAATTTCTGGCTACTACGACGCTATCTTCACCAAACATATAATAAAATAGAAGGTCCATTCTATGTATTATGTGTTGTTAGATGTCTGTATCAAACCAGAATTTGTTACAATTGCCACATTCAAAAGAAGCCAGAAAGAAAATACTTGGAAGGTCAATTTTTCTACTCAAGAATCAGTGCTCGATGATGTGAGAGACGCTTTGACGATAAGATGTGTCTGCATTGCATGAGGAATAGAATGTTGCAATTACTGTAAATATGCAAACTGCAGTAACAGCCTAAACCAAGAAAGTTTATCAGATTGCGAAGATTATTGATCTAAGATGATATAAGTATACTTCAGAATCTTTCGGAACTTGTATTTACAATTTTGAGTTTACAGATAAAACCAATTGTTATTATGGGGGCAATAACGCTATTACAATAATATTGAATGCAAGACGCGACAGCACGGCATGGTAGTTTGAATGGCGCGCCACCCGTGCGGAAAATCAACTTAAATCAATTATAACTCGAAAATTATATACAGTATTGGCCATGATGGTTAGAATATAATATGCTATTTTTACTACTACATCAACATTACATACCTACCTCATTATCATTTACCAACCAAAACATAAATAATATGACGATATACAGTTACCGGCTAAAATAAGGAACAAATCAATTTTGAAATCAGGCTTTTGATTTTTTGGAAAACGCTCGGACACGTCGATTTTTATTTGTGGATGCGGTTGTTTCATGAGAAATTCATGTATACAGGGACAGGGAGCACCAAAAATAAGTAACGACTATCACATTCTTTATTCGAAATGGAAACATGAATTTTTTATTTCTTTTTCGAATTCTTCGTTTATTGGTTGAAAAATTGAAATAAATATTCAATCAGCAACGTTAATAGAGGTAGCCAACTCAAAAATAGTAATTAACATTACTAAGCCGGTAAATGACTTTTTAAATCACGAGTCAGGATGTTTATGGACGAGGCGACGAGGGAGCCGAGTCCGGAATTTCTAGACGAGTAGTTTAATTTTTTCCCAAACATCAAATTAAAAAGTTAATGGGGGTCCATTTATCTGTGAACACCCTGTACACAGGGTGCAGGGTGGACCAAAAATATGTTACGACCATCAACTTCTATGTTTCAATCAAATGGAAACAATTTTTCATTTCATATTTCAATTCTTCGTGAAATTCTGAGTGTATTTTATAAATACCTCCTCTAAATTATATTCAACCGTTTTCGAGAAAATAGCATTTTAAATCCATAATATTAATTATTTAAAAGCTGGTTAATGTTTTTATTAGTTGAAAAATTGAATAAAATGTTTATTAAGCAATGTTAATAAATGGTGACAAAGTAAAAAAAAAAAAAACATGATCGCGTAGTTAACTCTTGTTTATATTGCTGCCTTTTGGCGGTGAATTTAAAAGAAAGTGACTACGCGATTCTGTTTGTTTTAGTAGCTTAGTTGCTACTTGTTCACGTTGCGGATTGGACATTCAATTCGATTATTGAACCAAAAAGAACGTTCACCAGTTTTTTGAACAAAAATATCATGGATATAAGTATGGGGTGTATTATATGGAATGTACTTGTAATTCCACGCAGAATTAAAAACTGGAATAAAAAACGAGTGTTTCCATTTGAAAAAAGTAGTTGATGGTCGTTACTTATTTTTGGTGCACCCTGTATCAAAAATTTGACATGAAAAAAGCGTATCTAAAAATAAAAATCGACGTGTCCGAATGTTTCTCAAAAAATTGAAATCCTGAATTTAAAATGAATTTGTTCCATATTTTAGCCTGTCACTGTATATCGGTAAGGATAAACAGGGTGAGTCGGGTGAAACGGACCAAATTTCGGGAGGGACACCCGAAAACGATGTGAAAAAACCGATATGTCCTTGTACGATATTCATTTTTTTTTTCAAGTTATACAAAATACTTACCAAATTTTAATATTTTTATTTTTTATTGCTTTTTTTAATTTTTTTATGCTCATACTCAAGACCATAAACTATTTGACATCTATGTCGTCATGACAATGTGTCAGTAATCAAACCACGATAAACATATTTTCTTTATTTGGTATTACGCTATATAACTTGAAAACAAATGAATATCGGATAAGAAGTAATGGGTTTTTAACATTGTTTTCGCGTGTATAATACACTCCTGAAATTTCGTCTGTTCTTCTCAACTCATCCTGTATACAAAGGAACCTCAAACTGTATTTAAATATAATCAAAAATAACCAAGCCGAAAAACTATAAAACTCCACTCTAACTAGTTATTGAAACAGAACTCAAACTTCCTCAACATAAACTCACGGACTGCCTCAAAAATAAGCTCAGTGTTTTAAATAAATAGTTAAATGTCTTCTTCAAGTAAATTTTCATCATAATTTTACTATTTCAATCACATTTAATTTTATTTTCAACAAAAAAATACAGTGACTTTATAAAAAGTAGCATACCCGAGCTTTGATTTGAACCTAGGACTTTCTGCATGCTAAGCTAACATCCAGCCACCGAGCCACCGTGGCAGAAAATGTTAAGAATTCTGGATACATCCGCCATATTGCATCTGCAATATTCTCGTCGGTCTTGTATTTTAGTCAGTGTAGTTTTTTGTTTTTTACAAACAAATACGCAAAAATGAAACAAAAAAAAAAGTTTTGGCTCATCCTGGTAACTAGACGATCATAAAAAAAAAAACATGTTGATTGGTGCACTACAACTGGTTCACGGACTGTCTCAAAAAAGACCTTAGTGTTTCAAATATATAGATAAGATTTTGTTCGAACGATTATGCCCAGCGCGCCTCTTTTTCATTTTTTAATCCAGAACCCAAGCACATCCCATTTGCTATAATATGTTTTCTTTTATTTTATCAAGTTTCCTCTGAGGTATGACTTATTTAATAGAAAGCTCGAAAAATTTAGTATAAAATAAATATATTGCAAAATATAAAATGTTCCAACCATCATGATCAATACTGTAACATAGATTGTTGATTCTTTTCTCTAAAACTCTTTTGAACCTTCGGCTCTTTTTTGTACGCCGATAGTGTAGCAAAATTCCTTAAAACAAAAAAGTTTCTTGCTTACTGAAAAAAGTTCTGCAGAAAATGTTATTGTTGAAGTTTTACAGAAAAACTAAAGTTTTCATACTGACGAAACTAGCCCCATAACCTTTTCTCACAATTCCTTTACCAATTAAAAAAAAAGGTTTTTGATAAATAGATTTTTTCCGGAAAAGTACGTGTGAAAAAGAAGTGAAACACACTTCTGACAAAACAAATTTCGGCTCTGATAATAAATGTTGTAATTACCAATTTCCAATGCCCAGAAACCTAGTCCTTCATTTTATGAACTTCCCATGTGGTTGTACGCCGAAATAAAAGGCAACAAATTAAATGGTCAGTATTTCAATTTTATGGACAGTACTCTTTGCCATTATTTTATTTTCCTTGGTCAGTATGATAATAAATGGTCGGTTGAAATAATGAAGGGTCAGTAACATAAAGAAGTGGTCAGTAAAAATAATAAATGGTCAGTATAATAATAAATGGTCGGTTGAAATAATTAACGGTTAGTAATATAAAGAAATGGTCAGTAAAAATAATGAAGGGTCAGTAACATAAAGAAGTGGTCAGTTAAAATAATAAATGGTAGATATAAATAATCAAGAGTCAGTATCATAAAAAAAAACGATCAAATAAATTAGTAATTGCCTGGTGAAAATAATGGACAGTCCATAAAATTAATAAAGCGACAGTAAAATAATGAATGGTTCGTCATATATTTTATTTCGTATAAATACAAACATTTTTACAACGGAACGAAACACAGCTTAGTAAAGAGAAAACACTCTACCTTTATGTCATGATGAAGTAGTCAGATAGGTTCCTTTGAAAGGCGGATTTATTTTGGGTTAGTTAGGGTTAGTTTGTGTTGGTGATAGAAATTGATAAAAAATATGCAGCGGCTCGTTGGTTAGCACCAGGTTAACATTACAATTATTATTATATATCATAATTGACGTGTTTTGTATTGGTATTATGTGTATCAAGTTTGGGTTAGTTTGAGTTAGTTAAAATTATAACTGACTATTGCATACTGGCCATTTATTATTTCTCACTGTACATTTGTGGAATTATTACCAGCTAAGTCATACTGACATTTCATAAATTTTTACTGACCATTAGAATCACAATAGTGAACATATAAATACAGGCCAAATAGTACTTTTACTGCTCAAAAATTCCATTTTTACTTGTCATTTTTAACAGAAATACTGAGTCTTATACAATATTATACTGACTGCTTGTGATATGATACTGTACATAATGAATTAAATACTGTTCAGTTTATTACAACCCGAAATAAAATATCGATATGGAGACGACTTTTTCCCTGTTTTGCAGTGCACTACCTAATTATTGGGTCTTTCGACAGAAAATGAGGCGAGTAACGGGAAAAAGAGAATTAATGAATTCGAAAATTCAGACCAGTTTCCAAAAGGTTGTAGACAGACACAAATTTGTTATTACTACTATTACTCACTTTATCAATGGCACTTTTCAATTCCAGTAAACTTTTTTCCGAATTTACATCCAAAGGAATAAAAGCAACAAGACTGTAGTCCTCAATAAGCCCCACAATAGCCTTGTTCAACTTCTTAAACTTCCTGGTAAAAGGCCCTTCGTCCAGCAATTCTAGCAGATATTTCAGATCCAATACATCTGTGTAAAAATCAATGCCGAAGTCCAGTTTTGCAGAATTTTTCTTGAGCATGTCAGCCTTGAATTGTTTTATTTACTGAGGATATTTGTATTTGGGGCATATTATAGAAAATTACCTTGCTAAGTACGTTTACATGAGGTAAAGCAATCTGCATCATGGTACTAAGACTCAGAAGCAGGGTGGAAATGAATTTAGTAGGATCAGAACAGTAATGTGAATCAACTAAGTGCACTGCGCATAGGTGATAGTTCATTTTTTCAAGCTTCTCAAAAATGTTTTTAATGGACTGGTGATGAGTGTAAAGTTCCACTTGACCGGGCATATCGAAAATCAGATAACTGTCCTTGATTTGCACCAACTGACTTACAAGCCAATCAAAGTTTTGCTCCAAATACTCCATGCAGTACATCAAAGCGCCGTTGGGCCCCAAATTACACGTTTCCATTACTTCAGTTACGGTTACAAGTTGCATTATATCGATTTTGGGGTTATATCCCATGTTATCATTGGCAGGGTCTAAGTTGACTACTTCCACTTGTCGGTTTAACTTTTGCTTGTAAAATTCAGACACTTTTCCGCAATAAGTGGTTTTACCACTGCCAGGTGGCCCAATTACCACCTGACCGTAATGGCTTTCCGAAAGCCGAGTGCGTTTAACTAAGGACATTTTTCAAGGCTTCCACAATGAGTTTGATGTGTTGGATTGAGTAGTTTTTTAGAGTAAGGCTTATTATTATAGGTTTGCTTACCCCGATTTTTTCCGCTATATAACGTACAGCTGCTTCTATTTCGATGTTATCGGAACCTAGAAGTGGTTTCACTGAATATACGGGCTCGTTTAGTTCGTTTTCTACTTGTTCGGCTTCAACGTGATAGAGATTTCCGATTTTTTCGTATTGAGTTATGATAAAAGTAGTGTTGTTGCTGTAAGGGCAAATTACGAATTCTGTATGGATATTATCGATGAGACAGGCGAAATTTTTAATATCTCCGATTTTTTGACTGTTGATGTTCAAAGTATTGATTTTTTCGGTTATGTCCATTATATAGTTTGCATTATATTCAGTAGTTTTGCTTGATAACTCAAGTGTATAATGTATTTGTTTTGTATTATTATTTTATATTGAAAGAGTGAGGTTAGAAAAAAATGGATGATGAAAACGACTTGATGCAGAGTGGCTCGAGACAAGTATGACAGACATGATTGCTTCAACTGTGCGCATTGAACTCGATACTACCGTACCTGGAACGGACCCATCCGTGCTGTTTACATCGAGTTGACAGAAGACAAATTTTCGACTAGAAAGAGATAGAGACAGAAAGGGGTGTCTATCTTTGTCATATCTGTTGACATAATATATAAGCTGTGTTTGTTATGCACCACTAGTGCACACTTTTTCACACTGCAACACTCAGTGTGGCTTTGTTTGTGAAATGTTTGTCTGTTTTTTAGGATAGAATCTCAGTACGTTTAGTAAAGATATTCTATCCTAAAAACCAGACAAACATTTCACGACGAAAGCCACACTGAGTGTTGCAGCTAATATTATGTTCAATCAATATCATGATACTACGGTTTGTCGTAGTATCATGAATCAATATGTAGCTTTCTATAGTTTGGTTGCAAAACAAAATGGTTAATTTCTGCAGTGCATTTGGGTGTGGTAATATAAATACACTCCAGAGAAGCAGATTTCATTTTTTGGCTAAGTGATATAACTCCAATTATTAGGGACAAGGGCATGCACCTCAAGTACACCTACACGAAATTGTCCTAGTTAAAAGTGCCCTACTCACACAGCACACTCCTGCAGCAGGGGCAATCTAGGCCTGCCGCAGGAGAAACTTCCTTGTAAAGTACGTTTTGTTTTGAAAAAATGACAATTTCACATCCTGTTCGAGTTCGTTGGTACTACTAACATCATTTCCAAAGTTTGTTTTCTCATATCTTGCTTGAAATAATGCTAGGAAGGTATGAAGGGGCCCTTACCGCCCTGCTTAGAAGGCGATCTAGGAAATTGCCCCAATCGCCCTGCCTCCTAGATTGCCCCTGCTGCAGGCGTGTGAGTAGGGCCCTTTAGGAATTGACGATGGTAAACACTCCAAGAAATGCAAAAGTTCTATTCGGACATTCCTCAAGCCCCCTATCAAAAAACACCATATTTATTAGTTTTAATGTGACCTCAAAAATAAAAGTATTTTCATTTTTATTTTAAGCTATTATAGTTTTCCAAGTTTATACCTTAATACCTTTACTTTACTCAATACACTAGTTGAACATATAAATCACCCTGCACCTACATACCTACCCTGTATTTTCTCAACTATTTAATCGAATTACGGATCATCTAAGTATACTTCATTATTTACTAATTTGTTTCTTATTTTGCATTTTTCCAGATAGTTATTTGAAATATATAGATCCATCATATCATGATTATCAAGACTACTAACCGCTTTTTCAATTTATCTTCAAACTATTTGAAAACCTCCGACTTCGCATAAGGGCAATGAGTGTGACAAAGATAGCAACACCTTTTGAGTCCAACCAAAATATACCGATGCGCCAAAAAAATACGACTAAAATTGCCTCAGTTGTCGACACGACAGGGGCCCTTCCAGTTACGTAGTATCGAGTTCAATGACTGTGCGCCGTGTTGCCAGGTTGTATAATAATACAGGGTGTTCCGCATGAGAAACGACACAGAGCGGGGGAACATGTAAGGGAACTCAAAATATCATGATTTGATGTAAGTTGCTCCCCTAAGAAGTTATAGGCCGTGCAAGTGAGGTTTCAAATTTCGAAAAAAAAACAATATCTCAAGTTATACCTCAACTAATAAACTTCAAATTTGGTAGGTACATGATGATCTGGTGTACCAGCAGCATTATTTGACGGTATTTCGAGTTTGATTGAGGCGTTCTAAAAGGGTTGATGAGGTATGACGATCCCCTGAAATACGACGGAAGTTTTCAACCCGTTGGAGTTGAAAAACTTTATTTGGTTTTGCGTTCTATGAGGAATTTTTTTCGAAGACTTCTTGCTTCTGTTATTTCTCAAAAAACTTTTTCGTTTTCATGAAAAACCCAACTAGGTATCTGATAAGATAAGATAAGTATTGTAGCTGTCATATTAAAAATCGTCGAAGATTCCAACGTTGGCTATGAAATAATAAACGTCACACTCTACAATAAGCTGAAAACTTGAAATGAGAATTATTTAATAGAAAAATCAATAGTTTAAATAACATAGGTACACTTTGGAAAATGATCAACTAAATGGTGGTTGTTTCAATGAAGTGGATTTTACCAATGATCTAATTTAAAGATCATTGGATTTTACTGTACTGGCGGGTGACACCGTATACTGATACTCTCCTTAACTTTTTTATTTTCTATCGTACATCAAAATAAAAAATACTGACTTCAAGAAAAAAATGTTTGCAGTTCAAATATCACTTGTTAATTTCTGTAACTTCAAAGCTATACGGGGGAGCGACAAAGAGTTTTTTTTTTAATGGAAAACCCCGATTATTTCTGGCCAATGTTGTTAATTTTATTCCGCTGCCACAATAATCGCTCTATGGGAGCTAACGACTTATCAAAAAGTTGGCCAAGGTTACAATGAAAACAATGTTTCTGATAATAGTTCTACCATGGTGATAATCATCTTCACTCAAATGATAACTATTTACTCTTTTGATACTCAAAAAAAAACTTCGAAAATGGTGAAAATAGAAACAAACGCATGGAGTGGAACATTTTTGAAATCAGTGTATAGAGGGTGAATGTGACAATATGAAGAAAATATTCACTCTGACTCTGATTTAGTTTTGTGTTTTGTTATAGTTCTCTAGTTCCTGTTCTTTTGTCATTTTTATTTCATTCATCTTTTGTGTCATTAAAATTCTGGGAGAAATTATTATTTTTTGTTTCGCTTCAATGATAACCAATGCCATCTTTGATGTGTGGCCAAAACAATAAAAATACACTAGTGAAACACTGGATTAAAGATTTTCATTTATTTTTTTTATACATTTCAACGATGTGTTGGTTATACCTATTAGAAATAACGAAGAGTCGTGAGAAATGACAAGCCATACATTATGCATGCTTGAATAACTGTTTCTTTTCGGAAGCACTATTATAACGTCAAGCACTATTAAAATAAGGTAATTGCACTAGTAATAATAATGCTAACACTATTTTCAAATTTCTAATAACTCTCCATATTCAGCGATCAAACTAATAATTATTGTATTCGCACGTGTGCACCGAACAAAATTGGAATATTATAATGTCGAATGCACACTATGGTATCTTAAATGTAATTGGCGGGGCAAGCGCCTAACTATGAAATAGTTGCGCCTAAGTATGTAAGAGGGCTCTGGAGGCGCTTCCGTCGTTGACAGAAAGGGATTGCCATGACAACTCCGTTTGACAACCTATCTGTTCTATCTGTCGGCTGAGCTGGATTGAATTTTGATTTTGGTGTTTTTGTGTTTTTGGTTCGTGTTTTGCTTGCGTTATCGTCTATTTTGCAAAATGGTGTTCACGTGTTGTGTACGGAGTTGCAAAAACAATAATTGTGATGCTCCTATGCATATTTTTCCAAAAGATCTATTGGTAAGTAGACCTAACCTGAGCATATTACATTTTTTCTATTCTCTTTTTTTTTTCAAGTTAGGGAAATGTAAATAGCATTCTGTTCTAGATTAATTTTGAAAATGTGTTATTTTCTAGCTTTTCAACCTCTGGATCAAGAAGGTGGGAAGAGTTGATATGAAGGAGAAACCCATGGACTATGTTCGAAGGAATTATAGAATGTGCGATATTCATTTTGCACAATCTGAGCGCTATATTGGGTCCCGACATAAATCAACCATCAAAGTAGACGCTATCCCTTCTTTGTTTCTGGATGAGCCACTGCTCGAACCACATCCCGTAAAACTCTCCGAATCACTCATATCTGATGATATGATTCAAGAGCCTCAACTTGGTGATATTTCAAACAAGACAAGAGAGGTGCCAGGACCATCACCTTCCCCTTCAAATTGTGATGCTACCCGATCATCGACTCCAGTGAAGAGACCGCCTTCATCTTCTAAAATTTGCACCCCCGCAAAATTATCAAGTAAGTTTTATCAACTTAATCCAGGTTCTTTTGATTATAATTTGTATTTTTTTTCAGCCCTCAGAAGACGTACCCGTTTCTCGACCCGTTTGCTCTCGTATGTTAATGTACATAAATCCGTAGAGCTTTCTCCCAAAGCAAAATCATTGTACAAAATTGCCAGGGATATGAGGAAATCCTTTAAAAAACTGGACTTCAGCTGCAGCCATGGAGTTCGAAATAATAATCCAAGTGCCGCAGCGTTTATCAATAGTTTCAAGTCTTTGATCATCAACAATTTCGTATCAAACTATTCTGCAGGATTCAATTGCGAACGTGATAATTCCAGTGGATTGGATAATCTGAAAAATATGGTAACATCCTTTTCTTTGCCACAAAATGTACCCATCACTTTCCCAGAAATTGTTGTGAGCGAATTTATATCAATGCATTCATCTCTTTTGAAAAAAGGTGAATTAACGTACGTTGCTGGTTTTGTAGCCAAAAAAATCTTAAAAAAAATTAAAATGTGTGAACAATGTCGACAGGATTTGGTAGGAGTCGATAGAGACGCCCCTGAGTATTTTGTAATCAACGCAAAGGCATATTCTGCTAAAGCTCTATTGGCTCCTACAACGTATTTTAATGGAATGTTTCAAAAATGCATTCATACATTGACTGAAGCTATTCCCCAAATTTGCTTCACAAAAAATATTGTCAAGATCTTAAGATCTGTTTTATATAATACCTGTCAAAATGATAGTTTTACTTGTAATACTCATAACTTGAAACATATTTTGTGTAGTTATATAATTCAAATTCATTTATACGTATGGTTGAAGAATATCAACCAAATTCTGAATTGTAAGCTGGCGGTTTCAGCAAACTCTACAGATACTGTTAAATTGTATGCACTGGAAAAATATATAAAGCAGAAAAAATTTATGGCTTCCATAAGGAACAAGTAAAAATATCAACTTTTCGATATTATGAAACTGAAAAATGACAGAATTTATTTATCACATGTATTTCTAATATGTCAAATCAAACCTGTATTCTTATGATAATTTTAGTATGTACTTAACAATCTACAGTATGTTTCATTTTGATCTGCGGTCTGTGGCAATTCGTTGTCCAATTAGTAATAAACCGTTTTTTTTTTTTAGTTTATATCCAAAACCTCTGAATTTGGCATATTCAAAAATACGCTAAAGGATAATAATATTGTAATAAAATGGTGTTTACAAACAGGATGTTCAAAAGTCAAGTCAAATTTGCTAACCACCCTGCATGACATTCGAAAATCATAAAAACATTACATTTCAAGTTACAGTTCACATATATTTTGAATAAATTATACAGACTTAGCTTATACAGGGCTATTGAAAAGTATATTTTTTCCTATATTCTTTTTAAACAAAAAATGTATAAGCTAGGGTAACAAAATTTCACGCATGTGTACTCGTACTTCTTGTTGTTTGAAATCAAGCACTCAACAAAAGAAAACGGTACACTCGAAATTTTTATCTATATTCAAAGTGTCAGTTTCTAACGATTCTCTGAAAAATATGCGGTTTACACCAGTGTTCAGAGCATTCCTTTGCAGTTCATCTATGTACATGGTGCAACAAATAAATTTCCTTAAAAACTTTTTTTATGCAGGGTGGTAAAGAAAAAACTGTAAAATCTCTATTTATTTACTGACCCCTCTTCTAACAAAGATTTCATAAAGTTTTTTTATATGCTCAAATTATTGTTAGCTCGGGACGGTTTCCTATTCTATAGGTATATTTTCATTATTCAAATATCGTATTTTTTTCAAAATAATCACACAATGCTTTGAATGGATTGTCTGCCAATTTGTCTAACCCGTTCAAATTTTTTTGCAATTCGAAATTTTGGCCAATTTTGTCAAAACATGTTTGACAAACTAACTTTTCGAAAACTGGAAGTCCAACAAAAACCTCAAAACCGTTTCTAGAAATCACGTCTAGATCGATTAAAACTATTGAAGTAGGTCTCTTCAATATGTATTTTCAAGGCCAAACAAACAAATAACGGAAAAGAAACTTTGTTATGTTCAACGTAAACTCAGGATTCGCAGAACTGCCAGTAAGTCAAAACTCAAAACCTTATAATGTGTGATAATTTATTTCGAAAAAGGTAACACAAACTTTCAAAAAAAATATGAAGAGATATGGACGTAACAAACATTTAAGCATATAAAAAAAATAAATCTTTTTGAAAAAGGGGGGACGGTGGAAAGAGTATTTTTACTGTTGTTTCTTTACCACTCTATATAAAAGAAGTGTTTGACGACATTTATTTTTTCCACCACAGAGAAATGCTCTTAATTGTGGTGCAAAGCAATTATTATATTTTTGTTGAGTATTTTGGTTTATTCTTGATATTTTGGCATTATTCATTATTAATATTATTTGTACTCACTATACATACTCAGGTACCTAAAGGAATGACATACATTGATTGCAAAATATTTGCTAGAATTCCTTCAGGATGGTTAGAGAAAATTACTTTTTTCCAAACATGACTTGAGTATTTGATTATCCTGTATATTATTTATTTATTTAGAAGAATGCACCAAATTCCGGAAAGCCATCCGTTTCTAATTTTGAAAAATGCCTAATTACTTTTTATGTTTTTGGTCTATTAATCATAGAAGTGACATAATAATAATATGGCGGAAGCCGAAACAATAAGATGAACCTAAAAATTGAATAAAACTAATCATGAAATCATCAATTATTTGTCAGTTCACGTAAGACTCTTTGGCTTTTTTTTGTGTTATTTTTGGTACAAAAATTTCACAATTATTGAACAAAGGATAGTCTAGCTTTAAAATTTTGAACTTGACAATGGTACATTCTTCTCAGTTTTTGAAGAAATCATGAAAAATGGGCCATTTCCGTTTAGACAATTTTTTTTTTCAATTATTGCGAAATTTTCAGGTAGCACATAATTTTTGCACCTCATCCGAATGGGGCTTAACATTTTTATCATGAATTACACTGGGAAAAAATAAATGTTCATCTCTTTTTTGAACGTAGCAGAAAGACACTGAACAATTTTTTGAAAAAAAAATCTATAGAACACGCGAACTAACAGACTAATTGAAGTTTTCAAATGCACCATCACTTCTTTCGACCACTACTGTATGTGATTTTTTAATATAAGAAAAGAAAGCACTGTATACTAAGATTTTTTTTTGCTATTGTGAATGTTTTGAATAATATATTATCATACTTCTTATCCACAAGGGTTTTATTTCAAAATATCGTTTCCCAATCAATATTACAAAGTTCTCTGTTACTGAAAAACATAGCAGAGAACCTTGTAATATTGGCGGAATGATCTTCAAAAATTATTATGCAGTTTTAGACCCCAAAATAAAATGTAGCGCATTCACCAGAAAGTCAGGAAATATGCTACCTAACTTCACCAGAGGGCGCTGTAAACTTTGCCCCAATCTTACACACAGAGTTTCTCATCTATTTTTTTTTCTTTTATCTATGGTCGAATGTCACTGGTCGCCTGCCGGACTGACATCAGTGTCAGTCAGGAGTGGCTGATGTGCTTTGCAGTACGGAAGGGTCCGTCAGATCTGGGGCGTTCCAATGGAATATTTTGGTGACGCCACATCACCCCTCCTGGGAAGTGAGAAAAATTATCTTGAAAACGAGCTGGAAAGTGGACATGTCTTTCGGAACGGGTAGTGTGTAGCCTTGCGAAGAAGAACTGGAAGCAGGAAGCGTCGTTGCAGGAGTTGAAGAAATATCATCTTGGTGAGGCGTTGAGGGACCTCAGCAGGATCAGGGGCTGGATTTTTGAAAACCGAGGAGTAGAACAGCTGGGAGAAGCCTACTGGTTCTAGGCTACTTTCTCTAGACTGTTCTACTCCCCGGTCCCTGGCTTAGTGTCTTCGGCTACGAGGTAAGCGGGCTGGAGGCGGTCTATGGATACAGTCGCAGGTTCACCACGAATGCGAAGAGTGCAGGTCAGGTCTTATCTGATGACTGGATGAGGACCTGTGTAAGGGGGCTCAAGAGCCCCTCGTACGTACGGTGTCGTCACGAAGAAATGCGTGACTGCAAGTCGGCATGTCCTTGAAAATGGAGACAGATGGCTTGGCATGACGAGATGCTGGTGCTGAGCGAAGATGTGCCATGATGGTCAGTGATGTCCGTGGGAAGCCGATGCTGATGTTTAGGAGTGCTGATCATCTCGCCAGGAAGTCGTAGAGGTTCTCCATAAACCAGTTCTGCAGCGGAGGTTTGAATACATCCCTTGAAAGCACTTTGGTAAAGCTTGAAGCCATCAGGTTAATCCTTCGTGACACATCAGAGCTGCTTTTAACTGTCGATGAGGACTTTCAGTCATGCCCTTCTGCTGTGATCCGTTCTATAGGTCACGGCTCAGGCCATCGGGTGAACCTATCAACGGCAGTGGGGCAGTATCTATACAGGCAGCGGTCCAATGATATCTCTATATGCACATATGACGGAAGCGGAATGGATGTGGAGTGATATTGCCAAGTGGAGAAGAGATGTGACGAGTGGTCTTTATTGCGAGCTGGTACTGTATGCAAGCACGGGCACAGGCGCGACAGTCCCGCTGTATCCTTGACCAGACGAATCGCTCAGACACAAGACTTGCGGTCGCGCGAATTCCTGGATGGCTGAGAAAAGACTGGAAGAGCTGCTTTCGCAAAAGTTCTGGTACAAATGGTCGGGGACGAGATGTACAGGTGTCGCAGTATATGGTGGTCGTAGAACCGGGCACATGAATGCGATCCAGACGAAGAAAGCTAGCGAGGATGGTACGTAGCTCGGCGTCGTCCTCTTGAGTCTCGGCAATTATAGAAAGATCCACGGGGTAGCATGAGTTACAGCAGACGCAGACCCAACTCAGCATTCCTTAATCTACAGACACATTCGTACTACGACCTTAATTTGTATACCTAGTCTTAAGCCCGGTTCAGATGCAGCCAAGTAACGGGTGTTCAATAAAAAATACGATCAAGTCACCTCTGGATTTCTTTTTCTGTCATGAACGTAGGTCGTGGCTAGTTTGTATGGTTTGTCATCATGGCATCTGTGACGGTTAGAGAGTGGATGTCATGTCATAATACGCGACGTTTTTGAAAACGTCACAGGCACCATATGATTGGTCGTGGCCGAATTTGGTATCCAAACAAGCTTTTGTGACATGTGGTTTTGTATTGTGTGAGTTTGAAATCAGTGTTTGTTTTTAATTTGGGCTTCTTTGGACTATATTTTTGGGTGTATTATATATATCGTGTGTCCCGTTGGTGCGTATTGGATTAGCCGAGTGGAATAAGTCAGCTTTTGAGGTAATAAAAAATAGTTTGTTTGGATATTTCCGTCTGACAGCTGATGTCATGACGTCACAGAAACCTAGCGTATTGCGATGTTAACCAAGACATACGTTTTTTGGAACAGTTGCAATCCATAGGTGACTTGATCGTATTTTTTATTGAACACTCTTTAGTTACGTAGAGTAAAGTGACTCCGCTACCACAAAAATACTCGACTCGTGGGCTAGGACTCTACAGAGACCATCGTTCAATACCGACATTTTCTCCCGTCATTCTTTCCTTTCAAAATATTGAAGGGATAATAACACACACTAGCACAGAACGTTTTCTTGCCATCTTTCCTCTCGATCTGACATCTCATCTTTGCGGGGAAAATAATCCGCTTAGAGGCCACTAACGAGAGAAAAAAGTATCGGTAAATCATCTCTAAGAGGAATGTATTCCTGTTGCTTTATCCTAAAAGAACGCGGTTTGTGAGTGGCGATTAACTACTCGCTACTCGCTCGAAAAAATAGCGTAAAATAACTCGTCACCAAATCATTCACTCAACTACTAGACTATATTTTCATAGTTCGCACACGTTAAGTTACTAAATTACTCGCCACTCGACTAAATTACTGGCCCGGTGCGAATGGAGTTACTTGGCTACTCGACTAAATTATATCAGGCTGTGTCTGAACCCGGCTATAGAGAATTTGCTCATTACTTTCTTATTTTAACAAGTTCACCGCCTTTCAGTTCTTATAAAAAACATTTTCGCCGAAGCGTGATGTTCTTTATATACTTACGGGGAACAGTTTTTTCTCGGAGAAAATAACTCCTTTTTCGTCATTTACATCTGTGGAAAGTGTTCAGTTTCTTCTTGGCTCGTGTCTCTATTTGGGGTTACTCACTTTTGCCGTAAGAAGTCAGGGGAAACAAAGGAGAAGGAGGGGATGGTGGGTCAACAGAAGAGCCTGAATCTCTAGGTTGGGTTTTAATCACCTTTTGTGCTCAAGCCACCTTTAGCCCTTTGCAGAGAAGTGAGGCTACTATTTTGACAGTGGATCTTACCATAACGGAGTAATAACGCACTCTCGGTGAAAATACTAACCGTGTTTCGTTAGTAAATTTATGACTTTCAAGTCTTGAGAAAGTCCAGAAAATGCTATATCTAACGTTGCTTCTGGAGTTATCATTGCTTTGCAAATCTCACCTCATTGCACTCTCACGCTTGTCATTTCTTTCTCATTTTCACGATCAGACCTTCTCATTTCACTTAAACATTCAATCTAAATCTGCTCATCAACCGCTCATAATTAACCTTTTATTGCTTTCTCGACATTTCAATGGTTTTCATTTTATTTGCCGCAAAACAACTGCTCCACACAACGTCTCTCACGCTTGCTTTGCATACACTGTTATCATTTTGTTTATTTTATGTCATCAAGGGAAATGTTTTCCATATTTGATTTAGGAAATTCACCAGTCTTCTCCAATCCTGTATTAGAATGATCTTGATTTACAAATCATTATTGTGTTCACCAAGACAACCAAGCAGCATATGCACCCTGAAATACCTTTCTTCTCTGTCTAAAAGCTACACGAAACAGCATTGTTGGCCCTCTACCACGTAAATACAAAGGGTGGCGCCCGAGACCTGGAAAACGTCATCTCTTCCAATCACCGTAAAACCAAAGTATCGTTGCAGTGTAATTGTCGAGATTTGTTTTTGTGTGAGTGGTGCTGCATGTAAAGGTATCAAGAAGGATGCCACTCACACAAATAAAACTCTCGGCATTTATTAAGGCTCTCAAGAAACCTTTCTTTTAACATCGGATTGACGTAAAATAATGTCGTCTATGGATTTCGTTTACTTTTTCGGGCATATAAAGCTATCATCATTTTATAATAAGACTATATTAAGATATTTCCCATGCTAAGAATTCTCCCGTCCTCAAACATCTCCAAATCGATGTTTCCACCTACAATCGAGGACGGTAACTAAATTCGCCCAAAAAATATTCAATATTCACCATAATCACAAACTTGGATAGATAGATAGCAGAGGGCTCTGGTCAAAGTAGAACTTTCAAGTACCAACAGATGGTGATTTGGTTTTTGAACTGCTTTGAAGATGTTCATTATAGCCTTTGGATTTGTATGGGAGAGACACACAGCGATTTTGTCTCAAAGCCATGACGTTAACCTAGTGACAAGAAGAATACAAAACCATGCTAGGGAATTGGAAACTTGGTGTATTGACAAAAAAATTCGCATTAATTCAAATAAATCACAAGCCATACTCTTTCAGAGGAGGAAATTGATCCCTAAAGAAGTTATTACCTTAAACAATAACAGACTTGAATGGCAAAAAGACATCAAATACCTTGGACTACAAATGGACACAAAACTAACATGGAGAAAACACATCCAGTTATCCGTGAAAAAGGCCAATAAAACTTCACAATTACTCTACCCAATACTGGGACATAGAAGTAAAGCCACAATAAAGTCAAAAAAACTATTGATCAAGTCAGTCATCAGATCCCAACTGACATATGGATCCAGCGCCTGGGGAAACACGAAGCAAAGTAATCTGAAAAAAATTGTCTCATGCGAAAACAGAATACTGAGAAAAGCGTCTAAGGCCCAATGGTTTATAAGGACTGTAGATATCCATAGGGACTTGAACTGGATAAACATCAAGGATTTTCTGAAAAACAAGGCGGCCAAGTTCTACCAGAAACTGGAGTTTCATGAAGACAAAGAAATCAAGGACTTAAGCAACTATGATAGGAACACCTTACTGAAACACTCGAGGCCTAAAAACCTATTCTTAATCCACCATGACTAAAAAAAAAAAAAAAAAAAAAAGAAAAATAATAAAATAAAGAAAAACAAAAAAGAAACATACAGGTAATGAATCGTTCCTAAACTGTGTTTGCCGCAGGAAGCTGTGTTTGCAGGTAGCAGGTAGCAGTAGCTGTGTTCATCTCTTGGAAGGTGCCGCTCATCCAGAAGATGATCTTCATCAGTGTACATCATAAACTATTTGAAACGACAACACAAACTAGCAACAACATGAGCCAAGAAAGGCGCTGCCAAATAGGCAAATCAAGGGGTCAGTGAGTAAAGATAAAGGTTAAATAGGCTGTAAAAGCCCGTAACCTTTCCGCGGACATAAGGACTTGGTTCCGTAGAATGGTGGGGTTTTAGTGGGTATGGCCAATCCTCCGGATAGGGTTGCGAGTCCCACACACCCGTTGTGCGTTAAAAGCATTTCCCCACCTTACCAAAAAAAAAAAAAAAAAATCTCAAGTGTGTCAGGTGAAAACAATCCACGTCACCGATTTTGTTTAAACTCCGGTAGATTGTTGTTATTGTTCATAGTAACCGATATTGAAAAAGATTTTTTTCTAAAAACATTTTAAAACACCTACTTTAGGTAGTAAGTATATGATATATATACAGGGTGTTTCAGAATAACATGCTAATAATAAAGGGGGTGATTCTTGGGCTCATTTTAAGAAAAAAAATTCATATGAACGTTTGTCCTAAACGCCTTAACTTTTGAGATACAGGGTGTCAAAGTTTTAAAAATAGATACTTTTTTTACAATAACTTTGTCATTACTGTAGATATCTTTATGAAATTTGGGTCATGTATTTTAGGCATTATTACTCATTTTTTGATGCACCAACAATTTAATTCTGACCAGTGCCGTCCATGCGGGTTTTGGTTTGCATATTTTTTGGGAAAAAAATAGTACACCAGTGGTTTTCCTTGAAATAAAAATTATTTTTGAAATCTTCATTCATTTTTGAACAAATTTGCTCTCTTGGTATTTTTTCGTCAGCTGCATAGTTTTCGCTTAAAAAATAAAATAGATTTTACTGCAAAGTCAAAAGCTTCGGAGTAAACAATCTGCAAGCTCAGATTTGTTACACACTTTCCATGTACTCATCAAAACGCATTTTCTGGTTTACAACACGTTTTTTTTATTTTGAAATTTTGATATCTACAGTAATGACAAAGTTATTGTGAAAAAAGTATCTATTTTTTAAAACTTTGACACCCTGTATCTCAAAAGTTAAGGCGTTTAGGACATACGTTCATATGAATTTTTTTTCTTAAAATGAGCCCAAGAATCACCCCCTTTATTATTAGCATGTTATTCTGAAACACCCTGTATACAGGGTGTTTCCTAAAGATTGGTAAAAAATTCGTTGTGTGATTCCTGGGGTATTTTCATGAAAAAAAGTTCCTATAAACATTTGCCGAAAAATGCTTCCTAAGGGAGCTACGCCCCTTTAAATAGGGCACAGAATCATGATTCTTTTAACCTTTAACCCCGCCAGTATGGTACGCCCCTGATTAAAATTTTGAAATTCTGAGCTCAAATTCTCATTCAGCATTAAAAGTTTGTATGATGTACCAAATTTCATGATTTTTGTATGTAAGGTTTCGGAAATATTGAGGAAAAACCGTCTTCGGGGTGCCCTATTTAAAGGGGCGTAGCTCCCTTAGGAAGCATTTTTCGGCAATTGTTTATAGGAACTTTTTTTCATGAAAATACCCCAGGAATCACACAACGAATTTTTTACCAATCTTTAGGAAACACCCTGTATATATGAGTTTGCACTAGCTTTCTTAAAATTCTTGCCTATCTCACGTCACTCTTACGATCCGTATTCCCAATAAGTCACCATCATACTATCGGAATTGGAATGGAGAATTTAAAAAAAAAAAAAGATTAAAAATTTTACAATGATTGAGAATTACCATAAATAATGTTTTTCTTGCAAAATGTTTGCAACAAAATTTCTCAACTAAAATTGACTATTTCTTTCGAGAGCAAGAAAGACTTTCAAAGATACCGGTGGCGAATTTATTCCACCTGAATATAGTTTTTTTCTGAAGCGGCTACTAACCACGTGAACTATGGTTCGATTTATGAACAACAATATCAATCTAAGGATGTGTTTGTTATTTCAATATCATATTAATAAAGGATACGAAAGATTCGTATATTCTTCTCGTTTTCCGAGGACATAATTTTAAATGATATTCAATAATTTGATAATAACAATGATAAAATGGTTCATTCCCTTTTCATATCCCTCCAATGCCCATCAAGAGCGTTGTTGTAAACTTAAAAATAATAATCTTTGATGACCAAGTTCCAAGTTTTGTCTATAGTTTTTCTTCTCATATCTTATATAGATAATGATAGTTTGATAAATTAGATTATATTATGCCCGATTTAACAAAATCACGTGGACAGTTCGACTTTCTGAGGTAGAAAAGCATCAAAAAAATTCGAAGAGACATCGTCGCCGCTATGATCTTTCAACCTTCATTGATTTTGTTTCTTTGAATTTGGTTTATTGCACTCACAGCGAAAGTGAGATCATAATGTCATCGAATGATGAACGTGTCAAAATGACAGAAAATGATTAGTTTTTTTATAAATGTTTTTGAGGTCCCAGAAAGAATGGGACATACGGTAACAGCAGATTCCTCACACAAAAATGTTGCGATCGCCCCGAACTTATCTATCCCGAAATAAGTTGATATGAAACAATGTGGAGTAGCCGTTTTCAAGATATCTGCACTGTAATTCATGCAGTGTGGTTTCGAATGTAAAATTTAGACATAGGGGGCATCGAAAATGCCGTTGTCAAGTTTATTTTGACAATAAGCGTCTTGATGTTCAATGTTTCTTATAAAAAAAAAACTAGAAAAAAATGGAGAACATTTTTCAAACAAATTTCATTTTTTTTTCTTGGTAAAAAAAATATAGAATTGGATTACATTTTTTTTATTCAAAAAAAATTGAGCAATCAAGCTAATGTCGAAATTAACATGACAACACCGTTTTCAAAGCCCCCGTTTATTTTCAAAATTTTCCATTTGAAACCACATTGCATGGATTACTTTTCAAGTTCAAATATCTTGAAAAAGGTTGCTCGTAGCCACTTCTACAAAGTATACCTTTTTCATATAAATATGATGGAGAAATCAGTTTTTCAATTTCAAAGAAATATACGGGTGCGTACAAAAAAGTTATGATTATTTGAATGAGTGAAAGGGTGTAAGTGGCGCCCCTTACAAATATGAGCAATTCCGTGCTCAGATTTGAATTTTGCATATCAAACAACCCCCATAATAAACCAAATTTCATCAATATCACTCGATTATTTCGAAAGTTATTCAAATAAATCAAAAATGAAATTTCAACTCTGATACCCTGTATCTCTATTCATATCAACTTTCGGGATATACAAGACACACAATATTTTTGTGTGAGGAATCTGCTGTTACCGCATGTCCCATTCTTTCTGTGACACCCTGTATAATAATGATTTTTTCACACAAAATCAAGTTTTGCTAAGCATGTGGATGTGAGGTTTAGTTCATTGAATTACATACCTACATTCATTGAAAGAGGCTGGCATTATTTGTGAAATCTTTTTAGAATTCTTCAATTTGTTTCTAACAATTCAATGGTTATTTTTTTTTAATTCGATATTTTTGTTGTAACGTTTATTTTGAATGTCTCCATGTATTTCTGAATTTTCCAGAAATATTAACAAAATGCATATTTCTCAGAATTTAACGCTATACGGGGTATATTGTTCTAGATTTCTTGAAATTGTAATCAGCCAGAAGTGTGGCGAAAACTAATTATTCAAAATAGTTCATTGATGGTGATTTACGACCCATTCACCAATAAAAGTAGCGGCATTCGAGAGACGTCTAGCCCGTTGGATTTTCCCGGGTTTAGCCACTTTTTTATACATTTTATAATGTTTATTGTAAAATGCTTTAGTTACCTTAAATATTTGTGCAAGAAATATTTAGTTTGCAAAGTGAGGTGCAGAGAGTATATTCGTTGATTTGTTGATTCCCCTTTTGTTTTTTAAAATGTTTACAATGAATCAAGCTACAATAAGTTGGAAAAACATCATGTTTTTAAATTCTTTACTCCACAGAATATTTAAAAATGTTGGTGTCAAACTATGGTGATTCGATATGCATTAGGTGCAATGTCCTGATCTAACTTTAAAACATTCTGTGGAGTATACAGAGTGTTTCCTGATTGCCTACATCAAATTTAGCAAATTTCACGAAAAAAAAAAACATATAAACTTAGGTCCGGATAAGTGCATGGTTTTTGAGATATAGGGTGTTGAACTTGAAAAAAAATGTACGCAACTGACATTATTGTGATTTTCATTTTTTTCTTGAATGACTCAACAAGAAAGTATTACAATAATTTACGATGTTTAAAATTTTTTTTGTTTTTGACAACCAGGCCAGATACGAAAAAACTAAGAGGTAAAAAAGTTGTATTTTCGTATGTTTAATTTAACAAAAATATTTGGTAAGGTGGCCGTCGGGCACTGGTCTTTATAATTTCTATCTAGCCAAGGCGACATTAGGCTTTCATTACAAATGATAAAATCGGTTCAAGGATATTTGTAACATTCGTAAAAGACCCATTTTTTTAAAAGTTTAACTCCATGTTTCTTGAAAACCATGCATTTTCGGACCCACGTTCATATGAACTTTTTTTCATGAAATTAGCTCAGGAATACGCCCTCACATTTGAAGTACGCAATTATAAAACACCCTGAACTAAAGACCACGTTCAAATATGCAATTAGGTACACCCATCCACAATTTTTCTATCATGAATGAATATTTAGCTCTTGTGATTTTTTAATTTTGTCTAACAATTTTGCAATTTAAACACGTGATGAGTGCATATTTAATATTGCCAATGAGAAAATACATACAAATAATGTTTTCAATATAAATGAGTGTAATGACTCTAATGGACAATTGGCTATTTTTACGGAAATATAAAAAATATCAGGATTATTAACTACTGATGACATCGATATTTAAAAAAAACAATAGAAGGTGGCCACACTCTCTACTAATGTAGTAATCACCAATTAAAGACCCCCAGCCAACCTCCAATTTGCTCCAATAATCACGCTTATATCCAAGAGTATTCATAAAATACTTATCTATGGTACTATCGCATTATGTTGAAATTAAGCCAGGCGAGAAAAATTTAGGAGATGACACCTATAACTTTTTTTTTTTTTTTTTTCTTGTTAACACAATTCGGGCCGTAGTGTCGAGCCGACACTTTTTCCCTGCTGTTGGGTACTCTGACAATTGATAATAAGGATTGGGGTAAGAGGCCGGCAATGAACCGGAGTGGAGATAATAAGGTATGAGATTGATTGTGACGTTCTGACGAACATTTAAAAGTGGGGAAGAGTGGGGATCGCACTGAGAGTGCCGTGCTGCAAGATATGGACAGGATTTGGGTTGATAAGAGAGTGGGTGAGCGTGAGTGGGGGAGCGACGTTGCAGGATTAGGATTTTGGGAAAGGAATTGGGGAAATGAGGCGGGAGTTGAGGAAGGGAGACGACGACTCTGTTTTGATGGCAGTGATGCCGGTTTTGGAGATTATACTAGGTTATTGGGAAATGGTGGTGGCGGGGGGACATAGTCCATTATGGGAACTATGTCATGAATATTGATACTCTGGGACCATGCTCCCCTGAATCTGGCTTTTTTACCGTGAGCGTTGGAGTGTTTTTTTATTAAGATTTTGCGCTTTTTGATGCTTTGAAGAATCGTATTGGAGGAGAGTGCTATTCTGTATTTCATTTTGTATTTAGCGTCCATTATCGAGTGGTAGTAGGGCTTGATCCTGTACTGTGTGAAGATATCTCTAGTTCGGATAAACCAAGGCGTTTTGTCCCATCTTCGTATTAGTTTATTTTGAAGGCGCTGAATTTTGGTCAGTAACGGTTTGTCTATGTTCATGGCAGCGGAGGCGTAGGTCAATTTTGGTTTGAATACCTGTTGCATGATAGCGATCTTGTTTTGTATCTTCAATTTGCTATTTGGCGCTAATAGGGGGTATAATGCCCCATAGCACCTGTTGACTGACTTAATGGCATTATCTATATGAGTGTTCCATGTTAGATTGTTCGTGATTATTACCCCAAGATATTTTATTTGGTTTGTCCAGTTGATAGGGACTTTATCAATGTGCAACATTGGTTTCCTGTCTGATTTTTTTCTAGAGATGAGGACGGCCTGTGTTTTATTTACATTGATTTTAATTTTCCAAGTTTCGAAAAATTCGCTGACCTTGTTAATGTGATTCTGCATAGTGAGCTGAAGTGCTGCGATATTATTTGAAGTTGCGTAGATGAGTGTATCGTCAGCATACAGTGATAATTTGGTCTTTTTATGTGTGGGCGTATTGGCAGTATAAATATTGTACAACAAAGGAGATAGGACCGACCCCTGTGGAACTCCGGCCTTTTGGTTTGCAGTTGTTGAGAGTGCGTTTTCATGTCTGACTTGAAATTTTCTATTGGCTAGGAAACTTTTGATTAGTAGGATAACTCGCTTTGAGAAACCTGCCTCCAACAGCTTCAGGACCATCCCCTGGTGCCAGACTCTGTCAAAGGCCTTCTCTATATCAAAGGCAATTATAGCTGTGTTCAAGTGTTTTTGTTGCAAGCCGGCGGCACAATCTTCAACGAGTCTGGCCACCAGGAGATCCGTACTCAGATCCTCCCGAAAACCGAATTGATGGTCTGGAACAGCTTTAAGGGATGTTGCTTGATGATTTAGTCTAAGATGGATTAGCCTTTCGAAGAGTTTTCCTATTCCATTGAGTAACGCGATTGGGCGGTAGCTGGTTGTTTTTGATAAATCCATTTCCTTTTTTGGTATTAGGATGATAACAGCTTCTTTCCAGTTGGAAGGAAAGTGGCTGAATTTTGCGCACATATTGAAGGTTTCCAGTAGAAACTGCCTGATGTTGGGGGTAAAATTTTTGATTATTTTATTTGTGATCCTATCTTTGCCTGGAGCTTTCCCAAGTTGAAGATTGAGAATGATTAAGTCCAATTCCTCCATGGTGAAGTCTTCCATTTCATACACAAGGCTATGATAGTCGTAATTGTCTGCATTTGGTTGGTTGATAGGGTGGTCTGCTACGGATTGTTCGAAATAAGGATCTCCTATGTTATTGATCGAGAATTGCTTTTCTAGCGAGTTTTTGAATGCTTCCACTTTTTTTTTTGAGTCGTGGATAAGCTGGTTGTTAATTTTTAAGGGAGGAAATTTACGTCCACCTTTAGATCGGGCAAAGTTCTTATATATGTTCCAGAAAGGGTTGCCGCAGTGTTCCATTGCCTCAATGCTTTTTTGGAAGTTTTCATTTCTGGTATTGTTAAGTTCTTTTTTAATGTGGTTTGTGAGGCGATTGGCCTGAGCACGGAGTTCTCTGGAGCGGAGTTTTTTGGCTCTGTTGCGAATGTGGTTTCGATCTTTTATCAAGACCAACAAGTCTGGGGGTAATTTATGTTGATTATATTTCCTAGCTTCAACTTTTGTTGTACATTCTTCAATGGCTTCATGGATGGAATTTGTGAAGTTTGAGATTGAGTTTTCGATATCGGCTATTGAATCCAGATTGTAGTTTAGAGGAAGGTAGGCGAAGAGTTTTTCTAATTTTTCGAAGATGATTATTTTTTTAAAAGAGAGTCGCTCCTCCAATTCGAATCCATCAATATTAATGTGGATCGGATCATGATCAGATGAAAGGTCAGATAAGCAAGTGATGTTAATATGCAGATCTATTCCGCTGGCCAGAGCGATGTCGAGGATGTCAGTGTTGCCAGTTCGTTGAAAGTAGTGAGTAGGAGTGGAGGGAGCGAAAACACTGACTTGGTTCTCAAGACAGTATTTTTCCAATTTTTTCCCTTCTTGATTAGATTTTCTGCAGCCCCAACTTGTTGATTTAGCGTTGAAGTCCCCTATAGCTAGTGTGGGGGAGTCCTGCGGCATGATGTTGTCTAATTCTTTTTTGGTGACTTTAACCTCAGGTGGACGATAGACAGAGGCGATGCGCAGCTGTCCGGTCCCCGTGTTCAGTAGAATGGTGGTGGTCTCAAACTTAGCGTTGGTTGCTTGTGGGAGGGGCTTATGGTTCAACCCACGTCTGACCAGCGCAGCTGTGCCCCCGCCTGCGCGGTCAGCCCGATCGTTCCTATGTATTATGTAGTTAGGAGCATTGAACTGTGTGGGCGGTTTTAAAAAGGTTTCTTGAATGAGAAATAAGTCCGGTTTCTCTCTTTGTAGGAATTCTTGAATCTCCGGACGTTTGTTATTGATGCTGTTGGCATTCCAGGAAATGATTTTCAAGTGTGTGATTTTCTTGTTATTTGTATTAGACATTTGGGGTGATGTGTGTAGATGATTTTAAGAGCCTCTCCTCCAGGTCGGCTAGTTTGTTGTCAGTTTTCTTTTCCAGATTGTTGACCAAAGTTTTGACTTCCTTGGTGGCGATCTCCATTAGGTTGATTTTGGCAGACATTGACGAGAATTCATTGAGAAGGCGGTGCATCAATATTTCTGTCTTGTTAGGGTGGTTTGCCGGACCAGTGGAAGTGGACGGTAGATTATTGGAAAATTTGCTAGCATATGACATAGATGGGACTGCAGGCATTGCGGTGGAGTTTGATGTTGATGTTGAGGGTCTTGTTAAAGAGGGTGGTTGGGGGTTTTGGTTATTTTGTTGAGCTTTGATTTTCCTTATGTAGTTTGGGTTTTTTGTGCAGTTAAAATAATTTGCAGAGTGTTCTCCGTCACAGTTGCAGCATTTTAGTGGAAGATCTCTCGATTTTGTACATGAAGCATAAAAGTGGTTTTCTCCACACTTATGGCATCTCGGCGAATTACAGCAGGAGGTCAGTGTATGCCCCCACTGCTGGCATCGATGACATTGGGGCACTCTGTTCGGGTCCGTCCTTTGATTTTCTATTGTGATGCCGATGTAACATAGTGTTTTAACTTTGTATAATGATTCAGCTTGCGTTTTGTCGATCAAAATCTTCAATAGTCCAGTATTTCTGGAACGTCCTGGGCCGTTCCTGATCCAATATATTTCAGATGGTACGATATTATGGGTGGCTAATTCCGTTTTTATTTCTTCCACATCAATATACCCAACGAGACCCTTGATAACCAGGTTCAGCTTTTTTTCTTCGGGCAGAAGGCGAGTGTGATACTGCTGTCCTTTTTGATAAAGATATCTTGTAATTTTCCTGTGGTCTTGAACCGACTTCGGAGATACTTCTAAACCGGGGCCGTGACGATAGTTGCGGATATCAGATGGAGTCAATTTTACACCCGCCTCAATTAATGACTTATATATGGCTGTCCAGTCTCTTAGGCCAGAAGTGATGATAATTGGTGGTATTGATATTTTATCTGGAGTGATATGGGGAGTTGGAGTATTTTGATGAGTTTGTGAGTTGGAGGTCGCTTGTGTGGGGTTGAAGATTATATCTGTTGTATCTGCTGCTAAATCAGGCGAAACATTGTTGTTTGTTCTCTTTAGTGGTGGAAAATCGGCTTTTGGTTTTGGGTCCGTGTTGGTATCATGGAGGGTGTCTGGTTCGCGCATTCTCTTTAGGGTGGTATCGGTGTCCATTTGATTAGAAGAGGAGGGGGCGTTTTTCGCGTTGAGTTTCAATCTTAGATGGTTCAGTTGGGCGTCTTTTGAAATAACATCGTTCTTCATTTCGCTAATCTGGTTGGTATACTTTTCGCGTTCATTATTTAATAATTCACCCATTTGATTGAGCATTTCTTTTTGACTATCGATGGTTTGTTGCATTTGTAGGAGCGTCTCCCGTTGATTACTAATGATTTGTTTCATTTCACTCATTTGTTTTTCCATTAGGATGATGGTATTATTGGATCTATCGACGTCTAGACTGAGTTTATGCACTTGGTCATTAACATTTTCCAAGTTTGGGGTGAGTGGGTTTTCAAATTGATCAGTAGGTTGTTGACTATTGGGATAATCTGGTGTTTCCTCAATTATTAGGGCTGTAGAGTCTTTATCGGAGTCAGAGTCTTCATTTAATTTGTTGAAGTAGAAGTCCTTGGCCTGGTTTGAAGGTTGGCGTTGGTTATTGTCCCCGCTCTCTGTGTCTCGCTCCATATCCTTGGAAGAGTTGTTGCTAGCCGGGTACACTGAGTGTTTGTTCACGTTTTTTGTATTGGGCGCAAAAAAGTTTGTGGGCGTGGTTTCACTAGCACGTGTATCGATAGCACAATTTTCATTTTCCGACACTTTCACTGATAAGCCAGACTCAGCGGAGATGTTTCCCAGATTAGCAATAATAGGATTGATACCAGGGTTGTTAGGGGAAAGGGTTTGGGTGTTGTGGGAGATATTGCCAGAGTACTCACCAGTATGTGTTTTTAAATTCGCGTAATCCCTTGATAACGATCGTCCCACGTGAGAGTTCGTAGTCACCCTCTCCTCCCTGGCCCTATCGCCAGGGGAAGAGTCACGCCGCGTGTCCCTGATTGGGTTGTTTCGTTCGGTGTAAGAAGTAGATTTCCGATCTTTGCCTCGTCCACGCCCGGCCATGCCAGCCGCGTTGCTTTTGAAAGGTTTCAGCCTGAAAGGCCTTTCGTTTTCTTTTGTCGCAGAAAGGCACTTTAGTTGATTGCTTTGTAATTCAGAGGGTTTTTGAGAAGTCGTGAGTCGATGCGCTTGGGTCAAGTGTTCGCTCGTGAATGACGATGACACCTATAACTATCATGCGTTAGATAAATACTCTTTGCTGATAATCACAAGATCTATCAAGTACAAGTATTTACCTGGCGTATAGGACTGCAATGAGAAGAAGAGAGTGAGAGAGAGCAGAGAGAGGAGGTTTCTATAAAAAGTGCTGGTCATCCAAATAGCCTTGATCAATTTTTACAATAATCTACAATGTCTTGACAATTTAAGAAAAACAAAAAACTTAGGTTTTTCCAAAAAAACTCGGGTTTTTCAAATGGAATACCATTTTTCAATTCAGATATGGATTCTTGACAAAATTTTCTTTCGATTGACACTACATTGTCACATACCTTAAATTGATAGTTTTCAAGTTATTTTCATTTTAAAATTAATCCATTGAAAAAAATGCAAATAACTTTAAAACTATTAATTTTAAATAGAGTATAATATTATTTATATTTTCTGTTCAAATATTGAGATCAGTTTATCAAATGACATCTATGGACATCTCTCAACGATCTGGAAATATTTGCTTTTTAAGAAAAAAAAATACAGTTAAGGTGGGTACTTTGACGCTTTGTATCTCGGAGACTATTGGACGTGAAACAATATGAATTTTGAGGGTATGTTCCTTTAAAAAATGCTGTTTTTCAAATGATCAAATTATAAAAAAAAAAGTCTTTTTGAAAAAACTCCGGTTTTTCAAACGGAATACTATTTGTTCTAATTCAGATAATACTAGACAGACTCTTCATTCGATAGATATGACATTCTGCTCTACATAAAAAAAACAAAAGATTTGATTATAGATAAAATTTTCTTTCGTTTGATACTACATTGTCCTACAGCTAGAAGTGATATCATGTTATTAAAATTTTTTTCAATAAAGTAATTTGAAAATCTGAATAACTTCAAAACTATCAATTTTAAGTATAAGACAATGTAGTGTCATTCGAACGAAAATTTTGTAAAGGATTAACATCTGAAATGAAAAATGGGACATTCCATATAGAAAACCCGAGTTTTTTTAGAAAAACTTAAGTTTTTTGTTTTTCATAATTTGCCAAGACCCTGTAGATTATAGTGAAGAATGATCAAGATCATTTGAAATACCAGTATTTTTTATAGGTAACCCCAAAATTTATTTTTTTTTCGTCTAATAGTCTTTGAGATACAGAGCCTCAAAGCACCCAGGTTAACTCTCATTTTTTTTCTTAAAATGCAACTATTTCCAAAATGGTCAAAGAAGGCTATATAATATATTATTCAGTAAACTGACCTTGATTTTCAAAAAGGAATCTAAATGTGAAATAAAAATTTGGGTACTCATTTAAAGTAAGGAAGTTGGTAGCTACTTCCGGTATAACCGGAAGTTATTGAAAACTGCCAGTATTTTAAAAAAGTAGTTCATGGTCGAGAACCTTTGTGTGAGAATTTTTATGAGCGTATCACTATTACTTTTAAAAGAAAGACCCTGTATAAGCACTGGTTTGATTAATTTTTCAAGAGATCAATCACTACTTGTTGAATAAATGTTATTAGATTTCCAGATAAGTAATTTGGTGTGAAGTTTTTGATGGGATGTGGCGGAATACCCAACAAAATCTGGTAAATAGAGTAAGTAATAATAATTGTATTAAAATAATTTATTTCAATAGTTTCCGATACATACAAAAATATACATATTATTCCAATCAGGTACTTTAATCAAAGAAAAAACGATATGCAAAGCTGGCGCTACCTGAAATTATTTAATTTCCATATTGCATTCCAAGAAATATTCCGGAGAATAGCATAGCATCATAACATAAAAAGCATTCTGAAAAATTTGCGCCGACCCCTTACCATTTTGATGGTTTGAATCCGAGAATAACGTACCATCATGTTGTTCTGCGACTTTCTTTTTCGACGTTATACCACACCTCCTTGAAAAAAAATCTGTAGTATTCTGTAGGAACGAAATGCCGATAATCGTCAACAGAGGGCTTTT
Source organism: Orchestes rusci (assembly GCA_958502075.1). Classification (NCBI taxonomy): domain Eukaryota; kingdom Metazoa; phylum Arthropoda; class Insecta; order Coleoptera; family Curculionidae; genus Orchestes; species Orchestes rusci. Next base: position 14,325,047 of record OY293311.1, read on the forward strand.
TCATTTTTGTATAAAAGTGCAGCTTTGCGCCACCTAACAGGCTTTTGTTGAGTTACTAAAGTTTGGAGAATTGCTTCCATAAGAAATATCCTAATATAGTCTTATTATAAAATGCTAACATTCATCAGAACAAAAGTATTAACAAGGCTGAAAGATTTTGGTTTTTCAACATTCTCATTGCAATGCTGACATTCATACCATGGAAAATTGTAACCACTCACCCACCCCATTTAGTCGATTTGCTGCATAACAAGTTGCCGGTTCTATCTTCTTGGAACAATCGTCGATGAACGAGTGGAAATAACATTAAAGAAATGTGACAACTTTATTAAAAAAAAATCTAACTATTCAACACCAAAATACATCTCTTCAAATTTTCCTTTGTCCTCCTCTTTTTAACTCCCTTTTTCCTCTCAATCGTTGCATCCCTGAACAACTGCACCCCTTCCCTTGCTTCTATTTCCCTCTGAAGAAATTGTGCTCCATAGAAATTGTATCCTACCAAATCCTATCAAAAAATAATGAGCCCATGAAAACATAAAAGTATGTACAATGATGCACTTACCCTCAACTCCCCAACTTTCTCCTTCATAATCTTCTCCAATTTCTGCAACGTTGGCAACAACAGCTTATTAGCCACAATAGGAGCATGATGCAACTTGAGTAGAAACATGGCAACTTTGCAACCAAGCTCAGTACAGTCGCCTTTACTTATCAAATTTGGCAGCACTGTTAAAATTTCACAAACGGAATTGAAGGGCAAGATCAGAAGACCTTCTTCCAAGTCGCTCGGTCTGATCCTTCTGATCGTCTCCAACAGAAATTCGTCAGAGGTAGTAACGTTGAATGCTTGCATCAAAAGAGGCGGAGGTGGTTGAGGGAGAGTTTGAGTTGTGGCTGATTGAAGGGCGTCGTGTTCCGCTAGTTGTTCGCGGAATTTCTCACTGACTTCTAGACATTCTAGAATGCTTTCGGCCTGGAATATACATAATAAATTTTGCCAATTTTATTAAGAATCATACGTACGGCACGTTCACTTCCTATAGTTCTCTTAGTAGGTAAATTCAAGCCTGGTTGTCCAGGAACAACAGTCTGTTCTTCTGTAGCTAGTTCTTGCTGTTCCCGCTCGTCTTCTTCTTCATCTTGCAGGACTAGAATTTGCTCAGACTTCTCGTACAGACGAAGAACGCGATCGGAGCCACTAGATAGAACATATTGTCCGTTGGGACTCACGCATAGGGTATGTGCTTCACCTGCGTGCCCCTGAAAATAGAGTAGTGATTTATTTTTACAAAATTCTCGAAAACGAAACATCTGGCAACGTCGCCGGTACTTCCATCGAACGCAAAATGCTGTTTTCGTTCCAAATGTCACACAGTATGTCCCAACACTAAGAGTAGGTTCTACAAGTCAAGTATTTCCTTGGAATAAGCAATATTCCGTATGACCAATGATTATTATACAGGGTGTCCGGAAATGATGATCAAAATAAAAATCAGGAAAGAAAGATGCTATCTTTTTATATAACAATTTTTCGAAAATTGATTATAAACGGAGTTACAGGGTGTTGAAGCTAGATTTAATTTTCACTTTTTTTGCAATACCTTTTGCCGCGCTCATAATATTTTGACGAAATCTCTTGTCAGGGGCTTTTTCGAGTCGAGGAATACAAATTTTGCCACCGTTTTTCCCATTTTGCGTAGGCTACATACGAGTCTATACTTTCATTTGAATTGTCTCAACTTCTTTGTGCTACACTGTAGGCGACTTTGGAGTGAATATTTTTATTATCCTAACCGTCTGACATAAAAAGGCTAAACCACTTTTGTTTCGATAAATCTAACCATTTGCGTGAAAAACGCTAAAATAACTTTGCTTGCATGTGATGAATACGAAATCATCTAAATAATTTATTTTCAGCCTTGAACATAGCATGTTTTGGAAACATGAAACATTCGCTAGAAGTTGACGTAGAAACAAGTTTGGGGAGAATTAGTTTAGGCAGTTGGTAATTTTGTATATCTTTTTGTATTTTTTGTAGGTATCTATCATTGACCACCATCAGAGTAACAACAGATTTTCAAAAAACTACTAATTGAAAAAAACTGCAACTATAGCACATTTTTCCAAAGCACACTATGTTCACGGTTGAAAATAAATTAAAATGATTTGCAAAAAGTCGTACCACGGAAAATGTCAAAACATTGACTCAGGGGGGTTTTACATGAAGAAGACATGGAAATACAGTCATTGTGAAAATTGAAGTGTTGCAACGAAAGCGCCAAGGAAAAGGAGCAGAGTTGATGATTGTTCCGTGGATTTCAATGAAATTGGAAACATTTTTGGAAAAGTTGGATCAAATGTCCATCGAAATTAATACAAAAATTTGGCATCAAACCCACCCTGTGATACAAATTCAAGCATTAGCAAATCATATTATTCAGTTATGAGAGACGATGAAATCTTAGTGGTCAAACAAAAGGGTTCAGATAATATAAATTCCAATAAATTGAAAGAAGATCTGTAGAGCAAAGTTGATCCGACTGAAATAACTATAGATAGAGAAACAAAGAATGGAGACCCGATCCTGAGTTTTGGCTATGAGTTGTAGAATCCAATATTCAGTCAAAAATCCAAAGTGATTTTGGAGATGATTATGTTGTGAACAGACCGAAAAAAATTAGACCACAGAATCACGGTTATTGGAATAGATAGGAGTGAACATACAAGCAGCGATGATGAGATATTAACCCTATCGAGCAAACTAATATACAAGGTACAAATTTCAAACTGAATATTGTATATCGATCCAAAGTTAGTAGTAAGAGATCATTTAGCATCATTAGCATCATTCGTTCACATATAACGCGTTCATCAATAAATAAAACAGAATTAGCATTGGATGGAGTCGTTGCAATGTCTTTAATGACTACGGAATAAAAAGGTGCTATAAGTCTTGTAAATATGGACATATTGCTAAGGATTGTCGGGAGCAGAAAGTTTGTCCAAAGTCCAAAGTGTAGTGGATAGCATCACATTAGTGAATGTGAAAGTACTGTAAATAAATATTCTAACTGTGTTTAAATGATAAATACGGACTAAGGATGAAAACAGATCATGCGGTGTGGGACATCAAGAACTGTGATACCTAAAAGAGAATAATTGAAAACATCCAAAGAAACAATGTTCCTGAAATGTCAATTAGACAAACAAGATACCATGGTGAATGATGGTGTGATTTTATATTCAAATTGTCAAGGCCTTTTCAATAATTTGGATGAAATCAAAATGGTAGTTGATAAGTTTAAGCCAGCCGTTCTTTGTTTATCGGAAACTCAAGTAACGGAAGATAATTTCGACCATGAGATGAACATTCAGGATTACAATGTTGTTGATTGTGTAACAAAAAATAAAAGAGTGGGAGGTGTATCATATATATTTGAGAAGCGATATCACATATTCAAGTTAAATTGAATAGAAGTGTAGAAGGAGTTTTATAGATATTAACTATTGTATTTCAAAATTGATGAATCCGACTACGAGGTTACAGGGTGGTATCGATCACCATCTGGATCGTGTAAAGTTTTTTTGCCGAGTTTGAAAACATTTATGAAGAGCTGATGAACATTTATGGAGCTCAACATCATCAACGACCAGACTTCCAAATGTAATGTTCTTGTTATACCGAAAATAAGACCACCGGATAATAGAAATAAAAGTTAATCTTCATTCACCTCTTCGCAGAAAAATCATCTACCAAAAACTAATGCCCTAGTCGATGACCGCGGTCAACGGTGTGAGCATGCAACGAGTATCGCAACGGTAACGAGAGACTGGTCTGCTCACCCGGAGACCTGGCTCAGGACGAGAAAGAAGTACAGGGTGTCCCATTTTGGGTACTTTTGCGGGGTATCTCCGTTATTCTTATAGATAGAAAGTTGCGGTTTTCGCGACAGTGTGCTACTTTTTCGTAAAACTAAAGATGCCGTTAACAAAATTGTCATAGCCCTTTTAGTTTTTAAGATACAGGGCTAAACTGAAAATGTTGCATTTTAAGGTACCCCTCGTATCTAAACTATCAGATAAGTTATGGAAAATGTGAAATCTGTTTCTTTTATAACTTTTTCCGTAGAACTCGATTCTGCCTTCGGCATTAGTATACAGGGTCAGGTCAAAAAGTTATTGGACCCAACTTTATTTTTTTAAATGAAACATCCTGTATATTTATAGTCCATAAGATTACTCGATTCTGCTTTCGGAATTTGTATACAGGGTCAGGTCAAAAAGTTATAGGCTAAAAATTTTTTTTTTTTAAAGTGCATACTTTTATATATTTTTGAAAAGGTAAAGAAAAGACAAATCTTATGGACTATAAATATACAGGGTGTTCCATTTAAAAAAATAAAGTTGGGTCCGATAACTTTTTGACCTGACCCTGTATACTAATTCCGAAGGCAGAATCGAGTTCTACGGGAAAAGTTATATAAGAAACAGTTTTCACATTTTCCATAACTTATCTGATAGTTTAGATATGAGGGGTACCTTAAAATGCAACATTTTCAGTTTAGCCCTGTATCTTGAAAACGAAAAGGGCTATGAAAATTTTGTTAACGGCATCTTCAGTTTCACGAAAAAGTAGCACACTGTCGCGAAAACCGCAACTTTCTCTCTATAAGAATAACGGAGATACCCCGCAAAAGTACCCAAAATGGGACACCCTGTATGTACAACAGCTAGAGACGATCGCTTTCTCGTTACTTATGCTTTGAGAAAACGAAGGGTTACGGCAGTGTCCCTTCGAAATCATCAAAAAGGACGTGAGAAATATGAACATACGTGAGTTGACAGTAAGAAGACGACTTCATGCTACTGGATTATCATATCGAACTAGGGCTACTGGACCGCAGCTTTCCCGTGAGCACCGAACTGCAAGGCTGAACTTTTCACGAGAGCACTTCTTGGTTTGGACAATAGACGATTGGAGTCGAGTATTGTTGTCCGATGAATCGCGATTTTGTCTAACGGGCTCTGATAGACGTGTTAGAGTGTGGATTCGACAAGGCGAAAGATGATTATATGCTGAAGCATGTATCGCCAAACGACTTCCATTTGGTGGAGGTTCAGTTATGGCATGGGGAGGCATATCGTTTCAAGCTCGCACGGAGTTGGCCTTCATGCAGAATAGTTGTTGTACCGTTCATGGGTTTTCTTGAACAACACGGAACATTTATGCATCATAATGCACGTCCACAGTCCAGGGGCGGCTCGTGGTAATTTTTTTTGGGAGGTCAAAAATCAGGGTAGGAGTTTTGCGCCGCAGGCAAATTTTTAGTGAGATTCCTCCTTTAAAAATAATTTCCCTCCATTTCCTGTAGAGGAAGTTCCGTTCTTTTCGCCGCTCATGTGTTAAGTTCGTATCGCCAGCAATTGGTCGGAGATTCATATTTCAAAATACCGGACAATATGGTTATGCGTCGGGTACACGGGACATTTTTTTAAAATACGGTATGGAATGGAAATCTATGTCCTAGAAAAACCCCTGGATTTTCTGACGAATGCGTTTCATCACGGCCACGTAGTGCCAACTCAAATGCCACTCAAAATTTAACACAAAATATAATTTTGTTCAAAATTATTACGATTTTTTCAAACATTTTCATTGAAATCTGGAAGGAACTTTCAGTAAGCAAGCAATGACTAGGTGAGTGCGAATAAGAACACTTCCAACTGTTGCATATTTTACCGAGTATTTTATGTGATCTACTGAAGAATCATGTTTTTTTTTATTTTCTCTTTCAAGTCTTCAACTCCGATTTTGCACTATAACGTGTCATACGAGTCATTAGGGAATAATAAACAAACGAAACAGTAAGACAAGTTCACAACCAGATATCCACTCGGCTAAATGCTAAATCGTACATACCTTTGCGAAAGATTTGATGAACTTGATTATTTTTGCCCTCACTGGATTGTCGTATAATAAGTTCGGGCACTTTTCTTGATCTTGAATGCAAACTCAAGTTCATTGGCACTTTTTAGTAGTTTAATTTTCTGCACTTCCGACATTTTATTATCTATAAAAGTGATCTCGACAGTTCATAACTTAGAATCACTCAAAAAAAAAAACAATCTACCGATAATAAAATTGTTGTTCTACTATTGGCAAACTATTACAAACTAACCTCACAAAAAAAAATCGTACATATAGGGATGCGCTTCGCAATAAGCGAATCCGTTAATACGCGAATCCATTTTGTCGTCTTTTCGACGGCGGCGATATTTTCCAAATTATAGGCTGGCTGTTGACCCTAGACACGGTTTCATTTTCCAATTCGGTCTGACGTTCGGCTACTCCCACTACCTGTGTATTTTTTGCCAAGCTTTATCGCCACACGGTCACTTCCGACAACCAGCCCAAACCATAGATAAATATTATACAGTGAGCACGTAAATAGTCCCCCCCCCTCTAACTTTTGAACGCATTAATATTTTTGGCTCAAATTATTATTGTCAAGAGGTTCAGGGACAGCATTTTGAAAATTTATTGAGATAATTTTGCATGATTTCGTTCTTAATATTATCTTTAGTATTAGGTTTTTTTGAAATTTTTTATTAAATACTGTTGTAGAAACAATCACTTATGTTATAGGTTAGTTTTTTCATTGTTAATAAAGTTCTTTTAAGAATTAGAGATAGTATTTTGACCCAAATAATTTATTTTCGATATGGCGCCATTTCCTTACGAAAAATGCTAAGGACTTCAAACTTTGGGGGTGAAAAGAGAATGGAAGGACCTTTCAAATAAGGTATCACATGACCCCCTTTTCCATTTAATAATTTGTTTCAAAATGGTGCCCAGCTGTCAGTTTGACAGTTGAATTTTTTTTTTGGAGGTCAAAACTTAGTAAAGCCTACCCTGAACAACACCTCCAAATTTGAGCCAAAAATATTAATGCGTTCAAAAGTTAGAGGGGCTTGGGACTATTTACGTCCTCACTGTATACTGGACGAGCCGAAAACCCAAGCCGAATTTCTGAATTCTGACTGTGCCTGATGCGCATTTAATGACGACTATTACGAGGGACAGTCAAAATAATGTAAGGTGTATTTTGAAATTAAACTGATGATAATTGTAACATTTCTGAACTAGGTAAACTATTTATTTTCTGTAATATGTTTGGGAGGTCATTGACCAAATGACCTTATGGAGGAGCCGCCCTTGGTCCACACACTGCTCGGTGGGTCACTGCCTATCTTGATGAGGTTCAAATCAGGCTATTTGTTTGGCGTGCTCGAAGTCCAGACTTAAACCACATCGAGCATTGCTTTTTCTGGTGCATTTACTCGAGGTCGATTTTATTCGCTTTAGCCGACCACACATTTTAATTTTTTTTAAATATTTTCGGAATAAGGTGTTTACTGTTCGACTGTATTACTTTTGGTGAGTGGTGCACTGTATTCTACTTGTCAGCTGCTCGTGAAAAAAAAAACGAAAAACTAGTTGACATTCTCACTTGAAGGCTTTCCTCTTTAACATCAACTGACGAAAATGTTAAACGCGAATCAAAACAAATCACATGTGTATCTTTTTGACAGATTCAAATTTATAGGGGCTGTTTCAAAGTATTCCTTGCGGGATTCCTGATGAAGTTTCTGTAACTCTTCTATTTCAAAAGATATAGAGAAATGATTTGTATGAAAGTGATTGGAAATTATCCAAATAACACGATGTAGACATCTATTTAGTGAGTTTGCATCTGAAAACTTCGAAAAAACCTCAAATACAGGTTCAACTTTACAATTCATGTTGCGTGGTCGGCTAAAGCGAATAAAATCGACCTCGAGTACATGCACCAGAAAGAGCAAATTTTCTTCTTTGAAATGAGCTAAAGAACAGTCAAATCGGTCAAGGAATTTCGAAGTTATAGGCAATTTAGTGACATCAAGTTCAACACTTTGTAGCTTTTTTATTTGACAACATAGAGAGAAGTGTCGGGGGGCAATTCTGTAGAGAGTAACGTCTAAAATCTGTTTTCACATTCTTTTTTGGTAGTTCAATGGGAAAAAATTCGAAAATGTGTTGATTTTCTGTTTTCACAGTACCGTTACGCCCCCTTGCGGCGATCCTAGAAGCTTTAAATATATCTCCAGCATTTTCTCTTGGGCACATTAGTATACAGATTTTTTTGCCTGAGTCTCTATGACGGATAGTTTATGAGAACTGGCACCCTGTCGCTGAAAATGAATCACCCTGTACATACCTTTAAAACTAGTCTGAGATAATATATTGTCAATATCGACCTTTAGCCTGATGTCCACTTTGGTTTTGTTTATATTCATACAAGTATCGTGATAGTTGGAAATTCTATATTATCCCCATTCATCAATTTTATTCCTTTAATTTTATTTTTTATACAGGGTGTCCCGGAAAATGTGGGAAATCTATCGGATACAGGTAGAACATGAGAAAAGATTATAATAAGTTCCTATAATTCTTTTCCCTAGAGGCCCACACTACGGAGATATGGCCCCTAAAAGGGGGCGTCGGTGGAAATTTTCTTTCGCAAAAAACTTTTAAAAGTACTCAATATAATTTAATGAAAATTTAATATGATGAACACCACTAAGGACCCGTTAAAGTAGTGTCCTCAAAACACATCTACCTTATTTAGTTTACCGGGCGAACTAGGTTCCAAATTTAATTGCTTGAATTTTCAACATATTGTATGATAAAGATTTGAAAACAATAAATTTGTATAGCTTGAACCTTGAATTGCAAAAAAAGGACTCTTGTTCATTATCGAGAAAATGAACCGAATGAAATGAAATGAAAATGAACCGAGAAAAAAAATATTTTTATTAAAAAAAAACCTCGATAAAAGCCATGATGAAGCGGTGATAATTAATGAAATTATTTTAACCACTACTGCATCATGGCTATTTTCGATGGTATTTTCAATAAAAATATGTTTATCTACGACTATTTAATAATAGACGCATTATGCTTGTGATAGTCACTACATAATGTAACTCATATTACACACCTGTGGAATACAATACAATTCAATCGACCTTGCTTGGATTGTTGTTACTAGGGCAACTAAAATAATTGATTTTGACAAATAATTTGACGTTGATTTACTCATGTGAAAATTTCTAATTTTGAATAATTTTGTTGCAAATTACAATGTTTTTGGAAAATCTGCAAAAGTGGAGGGTAAAGCATAGTATTTGACTTGCGCATAATGTAGGCTATATTACACTCGCCTGATGAGGTTAATGAATTTCAAGGCCACTATTTCAACAGGTCCTTAGTAGTGTTCATCATATTAAATTTTCATTAAATTATATTTAGTACTTTAAAAGTTATTCACGGATGAAAATTTACACCGGCGCCCTTCATGGGGCCATATATCTCTGTAGGAAGGGGAGAAAAAAAATATGGAAACTTATCATCATCTTTTCTGATGTTCAACCTGTATCCGAGAGATTTCCCACATTTTTCGAGCACCTTGTATACATAATTAGGATCAGTTTATATTGTACTGCTATAGCATTTTTGCCAAATAAACGATTTATTATTTCGTATTCATCCAATTCCTCCTATGTAGGAGTTGTTGATTCATCACATGCAAGCAAAGCATTTCAGCGTTTTTCTGGAAAACGGTTAGATTTATCAAAAAAAAGTGATATACCTTTTGTATGTCAAAAAGTCAGGAGAATAAAAATATTCACTCAAAAGTCGGATACAGAGTAGCACAAAAAATTTTGGACCATTCAAATCAAAGTATACAGGGAGCCACAGATTCGAGTGCATGCATGGGGATCTCAGTTATTATAAGAGATACAGGGTCGGTTAAATGGTCGCAAACTTGCACATTTTCATGCTCGGAACGCCTTTTTGAAATTTGAAAAATTCCGACTACTTCCGAAGATATTCTAAAAAAACCGAAATTTCGCAAAAACGTTTTTAATATTTCCTGTGTTTGATTGAACACATTTTAAAATAAATCACACTTTTTCATTGCCACTACTTCTCCTCTACAAGATGGTGGTATCAAATTGAAAATCTGACGTTCCGTCTTCGAGCTGCCTTCATCAACTTAATTTTTTTAAATACGGACCTAGATTTTTTATTTCATTTTTAGTTTTATCTTGACGTCCTTGAGGCATTGAGATGATTAGATGAGGGTGTAGAGTAATGGTATATCTTCAACTATTATTCACCTATTATTATTATTTTCTATATTTTGTTAAAGTGGCAATATTTTTGAACACTTTCGCGGAAATTGATTCAGTTTTTTATATATAAGTTTGTTATTTTCCATGTCATCTGTGGATTTAATTTAATTTCATTAAATGCATCGTGATTGGATTTTATTTCGATTTTGGTTCAGTTAATTAGTTTTGTTGAGTTGTGCAGGTTTTCTCATAAGAGTAACGTGTGAAATAGATATGGATTTCTGAATCAAACTATGTGTTAGGGAGAGAAGGGTTGCCTAACTAATTTTCTCTGGTATCATTTTTCAGGTGAGTATTTTTTTTGACAGTTGCGATACCCTGATGCATTGGGGACGCCAAAAGATAATTAAAAATAAAAAAAAATCCAGGTCCGTATTTGAAAAAATGAACTTGATAATGTGCGCTCGAAGACGAAACGTCAGATTTCTAATTTGATATCGTCATATTGTAGAGGGGAAAAAGTGGCAATGAGAAAGTGCAATTCATTTTGAAATATCTTCTCAAATAAACTCAGGAAATAATAATAACGTTTTTGCGAAATTTAGGTTTTTTTAGAATATCTTTGGAAGTAGTGGAAATTTTTCAAATGTCAAAATAACATTTTGTTGAGCATAAAAATGCACAAGTTTGCATCCATTTAATCGACCTTGTATCTCTTATAATAAGTGAGATCCTCATGCATGCACTCGAATTTGTGGCACCGCGTATTCGTATGTGGCGCGCACTATGCGAAAAATTCGTATTCCTCGTCCTGATAAAGTTCCAGATACTAGATTTCGTCAAAATATTATAAGCGTGGAAAAAGATATTATCAAAAAACTGCAAATGAAATGTAGCTTTAACACCTTGTAACTCCGTCAATAATCAATTTTCTAAAAATTGTTAAATGAAGAGGTAACATTTACTTTTGGTCCTGAAATTTTTGTTCATAATTTGCGGACACCTTTTATGGGGTTATACAGAGTATTGCTCATTCCAAGGAAATACTTGGATAATAATTGTAGAATCGGTCACAGACATTTTAGAATAAACGAGCATATAGAGGTTTTTTTTTTCAAAGAAAAATACCCCTCATGATCAGAAAAGAAAAATCTAAGATAATATCAATCTGGTGATTGTTATGAAATATCCTCCGACTCACCTGTAATGTGATAATTTTGTTATACGAATCTGCATCCCACTGCTTCACTTTTCCATCCTTTCCACAAGTGAAAATCTGATGAGTTTTCGGAACAAAATGCAGTCCAGTGACCGTATCATCATGAGCAAAAATACTTTTATGACAATCACCAAAATCCATACCCCAAATTTTGATATTCCTATCGCCAGAACCGCTGGCTATCAACGTACTATCACTGGAGATATCCATACATTGTACGGGCAATTTATGTCCGTAAAGTGACAGGTAAAATTTGAAACTATCCACGAAGAATATTTTCACTGTGGAATCCAAAAGAGCTACAGCTATGAACTTGTTGTTTGGCGATATTCTGACGCATAGGACGTTGTCTTCGAGTTTGAGCGTGCGATTGTGGATGAGGGAGAGAACTTTTACTTTGGATTGGCTTTTTTCGTCTACGATTAGTTCAAACTGCCAGAATTTGACAGTTTGGTCTCCACCTCCTGTTACACAGCCACTCTGAAAGATTAATTTATCATCATTGTTACCGTCAGTGCAGCTCAGGCGCGGTTCAATAGACCAAACAAAACTGACTAACAGCTGTTGGTGCTTTAATGCTTTGTTTGATCTACTGTAAGTACTCGGTACCCACAGTTTCAATTGACTTTGAAAATACAACAAGTAATGGTTCCATACATCAGTCTTTGAAACAAGGCCGGCAGACAAAAATTTAACTCACCAAATTCGGAATAAGATCAATACACCTCAAATCCTTGCTATGTGCCGGAATCTCCTCCAAAACCTCTCCAGCTGCTATATCAATAATCAACAACTTTCCATCTTTCAAACCTGCTAAAACGTGACGATCGCCGGGTACAAAAATCAAAGAAAGTACATTCCCGGTTTCAACCGTTCTCAGACACGTTTGACTGGGTCTGTTCCACATTTTAACACTTTCTCCACTTCCCGAAACTACGACTAGATTATCGCTGCTCACAGCAAGGGCTCTGACGTCACTGTGGTGTCCTTGAGCTAGGATTCCTCTGAGGCAGGTTGCTTCTGAGTACTGTTGAGTTGATAATCGAGACAATTAGGTAGAGAAAATGAGTCCACCACAAAGCTTATGGGTTTCAAAAGCAGTAGAATTTACTCAAACTAGCTTAAAAAGTAACTTCTCACTCACCTTCACTGAGGTCTGCAAATTGAACAGCCTCACGCAATTATCCCCAAAATTCACTGCAACTCTCAACTCCCCACCATTTCCCAACACCAAGTCCAAACTCTTCGGAACTCCGGAAAGTTTCACCGAATTCAGTCGTTTAACTTCATCAGTCAAGCTCAATTGATAGACCTCCTTACTCTCACCCTCCTCCTTTTTCTTGTCTTTTTTAATGCGTTTTTTCAGTCGAACTTGTGCTTCGTCATCGGAACAAAAGTAGAACAGTTCGATTTGTCTGTCGCTTCCGTGACAACCCAGAACTTGACCCGTGGAGTCACTAGTGAGGGAAATGACACGACTTCTGCCTCCTCGGAGGAGGGTGCCGAATTTGAGGCACTGAAGTGGGTGCTGGAGGACAAAAATTGATTTCTCAGGGACAGAAATAGAGAACGACTTACAGTGGTGTCATCTCCCTCTTCCAAAGTAGCCAGCTCTAAAGTAGACGCCAAATGCTCTATGGGGTTGATATTTTCGCTATCCGGATCTCTAATGGACAATTTATAGACTCTCAGTTCAGCATCCCCGCTTCCAGTCACCAGAAACTTGTCATTGTTAACCAGACTCAATCCCCATACCTACCAATATCCAATGGATGCAAATATACAAAAACCAAGACCAAAAAGCATTACCTCAGTCTGATGTCCCGTCAACGTCTTGAAACAATGCTGCGTACTCAAATCCCAAAATTTCACAAAACTGTCTCTAGACCCCGATATAATAACGTTTTCTTTGGACAAAAAGCAAACTTTGGTTACAGGACCTTTGTGTCCGGAAAAGCGACACAAGCCGGTTTCAGCCACCGTGTCCCAAACTATGACGTCAGTGTCATTACTTCCAGACGCCAGTTTATGTCCGTAAATGTCGTAAGCGAGAGTGGTGACCTCGCTGCGGTGTCCGGAAAAAATACTGATGACCTCTGCGGATTTGAGGTCGTAGATTTGGACAGTACCATCTAAATAGCCGGCGGCTAGATGACGGTTGTTTGGACTGGCGCATATTGAAGTTACTGGGGATTTTTCTCCTGGTAGTACTTGGGCCTGATGCAAATAAAGGAAACTGTTGAAATTTGGAACAAAGCAGACTCGTTCTTGATGTTTGGTCTCGGTAAAAATGTCCTCTAACTGTTTGAGTTAGGCCTTAAGGGATAAACTCTTTGCAAACGATTCCCTGGCTATCAAAAAAAAGTAGAATTTGGATTTATTGCAGGTTTAAAACGGTTATATTTTGATAATTAGGAAGATGATAGTTTTAAAGTGGCCTTGTAAATATACTGTGGGCTCTTGAAAACTGTTTAGCATTTGAACCTGGTTTTAAAGAATCTTATAAGATTTGCTAATACTATCAATTGAGCTTAAACGTTTATTAGCTTTATTGTAGTTTTGAAGTATCTTGGTTTCAATGAGCCTTACAGCTACTTACTTTTATGAAGCTCCTACGGTTTGCTTGGTTTTATAACGTTCTTCGTTATGACTTTATAGTATTGAAAATTCTCCTAACGTAACTTATAAAACTTGTTAATAAATCCGCTTTATTTTAGGATTATTTTGTCACTGAAAAATACACTTCAAAACGGTTTTATCAGTTCACTTAATATCTGCCTTGTTAAATGTATTCAGGAAGCTTTATAAAAACTGAACGCTCTATGCGTCTATGCTCTAAACTTATTCAATCTGGTTATCATAAAGGCTAATTTGTACTTATTGTTAGAGATGGTAAAACTCATCCCCTCTTCTTTCATGTGCAATGCGCCATTTTGTTCAAATTCATCATCAGAGAAGATGAAGAAATTGAAGATAATAATTGGTTGCTTGAGCGAGAAGACGAAGATAATAATGATATTTCAATCGGACGAGGTTTTTAATATGTAATATAATATTTGTGGAAGATCTACTGGCTCTTATTACTGCAATATTTAGAAAATTCCGTGAAAGCCCCTTTAAAACTAAAAACAGGCACGCATCACTTTTGTCTAGGGTATGTGCTCTTGAACCAGTATGGAATGCTTACACTGAATAGTACCATTTGATTTGAAAGTTTCTTTGTCGATTGGTCGCCATTTTTTACCTTCCGAACGGCTGGATGAAATAAAATGGACAAAAATAGATAATTAAGCTTACAAAAAACGAAAAATTTACCACTACTTGGACGGTATAGTATACAGTGTGTCCAGAATAAAATGATGTACATGGCACTATATGGGGATATTGGAAACGGTAAGAGATACGACGTTGCTTAAATAAGAGAAAAGTAGCGTCTTTGTATGCCCAAAAATATTCCACCTTTGTCTTATTTGGAATCGATACCATAATGTAAATACAGGGTGAAAAAGCAAAGGCACATTTTCAAAGAACCACAATATTTTGCTTATTATGAAAGCTAAAACTTTTAAATTTTCAGGATAATGGATAAGAGGATACGACGATTCTAAAAACGGCATCAAAAAAGTTTAGGCCTCCTATGTTGCGCCCAGTCAAAGTCAAGTCTGTTTTTTTTATGAAAGTCATGTTATTGGAAAGCATTTTTGATAAGGATTTTGGAAATTAGAAAAACCAATATGGCGCCCATAAGAAAAACAAAAGTTGACTTCGGCCGGAAGCAACATAGTGGGCCTACAATTTTTTCGACACAATTTTCAAAATCACCGTATCTTCTTACCCAGATCCAGAAATTTTCAATACCTCATCTTTTATAATAACCGAAATATTGTGCTATTTAAAAAATGGCCATTTTTCTTTTTCACCCTGTATCTCCATTACGGTATCGAATCAAAACAAACCAAAGTGAGATTATTCTTGGGCACGCAAATACGCAACTTTTCTTCCATTTAACCGATACTGTATCTCCTGTAGTTTCCGATATCCCCACGTACATCATTTTATTCTGGACACACTGTATTATATATATATTGATTTTTAAAGAGAGTTTTGTTTTTCGAATCTTATTTTTTTGTGCTGATCATTTTTCAATACAAAACTTGTTGAGACTCTATTATCAACATTTATCGATAAAATTAGATGCGCAAGAATTTTTCTACCTTGGCATCCCGGAATTTCCACTCACTAACTATTCCAATTCTAAACTGCACGTCAAAATAAAGAACATAGTAGTTTTTTGTCCTGTTTGTAGCTTTGAAACGAATAAACGGATTTTGTCAAATGTTTTAGCGTTTTGAAGGCCGACTTTTAGACATTGGAATGAATTTTGTAGATTTTGTGTGAGATGAGGTTTCGGGACGTATTTGGCATTTTCCTGATAACTCTTCGGAAACAAAAGATAATCAATTTTTATTCCAATTTGTATTTTGCGATGTTTTTGAGATTCGCTGATTCAACTAAAACCAACTTCAAAATATCAGGATATACGATAGTTTTGAAATTCAAAAGAAAAAGATGATTTAAATTGAGCACTTGAAAATACGGCAAACGATAATAATAGTTATTGAGTCTATTTTTTTTCTGGTATTGTGAAATCAATAACTGGTAAACCCGGGTAAACCTAAAGTAGTGAACTTTTTTGTCGAAAAGATATTTTGTGGTACATATACCAGTCTTCAATTTCGCGACACAAAAAAAAAATTGTCGTATTTTTGAGGGACCCTGTGTATTACCGCTTCAGTCAAATCATCTTTTTTTTCTGAATTGTATCGAAAGTATCGTATATCCTAAGTTTTTGAAAGTTGAGTTTGCAAATCTCAAAAAAACATCGCAAAATACGAATTGGAACAAAAAAGGATTATCTCTTGTTTCAGAAGAGCTATCCGAAAAATACCAAATATATCCCGAGGTTCCTATCTTAGCTATACCCTTGAAGTATAAATTTAGTGGAGAATTGTGTTTTAGCAAAATGGGAGTAATCATGAAAATTTTAAAAAATTGCATCTCTTCCTTCCGCACCCTGTATATCATAGAAAACCTCGTCCCACATAAAATTTACAAAAGCCAGTCTCGAGAAAATTCGTTTATTCGTTTCAAAGCTACAGCTTATTGAAAATGGGCCAAAAAATTGCTATGTTCTTTAATTTGTCGACGAGTGTCGAGCAGATCTTCACAGTAGCTTTAAAATTATTTACTCAAGAGCATACGACCCCAAGGAGGTATTTATTTTTGGTTTTATTGACTGCTTTCAGTGTGAGTTTATAACAACCTTAAAGCTTCTTTGTAGTCTAATTGGTTTCAATTGCATTTTTATTTTTTGCCTTAAGGCATCCTTGAAAGACTCCCCCAGTTTATGAACAACAAGATATCTATTCGATAACCAACAAACAACAAACCTCAATGATATTGTCATTTATGTCAACCTATCGGATCCATAAGTTACTCTTTATGCCCAACACAACTCAGCGGTGACAGCAGCTGGATAAACTTTGACAGTTTTGCACACAAAATTTACCCAGCTGCTGTGACCGCTGAGGCATCGCTGCGCTGAGCTGTTTTGGACATAAGCAATGTTGAGAAACTGGACATAAATAAAACCGTTCGGTACTACTTGGGAACCAACAACGTTCAGGACGCACTGCGACAACCGGTTTCTCACTGAATACACATCATCATCATATGTCCACCTGTCGTCCCTTCCATGCCCAGTGCGTCCAGTGTTGCCACAGCAAACTCTACGTTGCCAGTCAAACTATGCCCTATGGTATCATTTGAATCTCCCATAATCCCCAGACAGGATAACGAGACATTTTCATGGAGCAAGATTCAAACTGCCAATGGACAGTTAAATTTAAAAAGATAGCCAAAGTCAAACCGCTTGAGATAACGGATTGAAATTAGGGTTGAGGATAGTTCAATCTTTGCCCTATCATGTATTAACATAACTTAATTGTATTGGAATTTATTGTAATGAAATTGAAAATTTAATTCATATGCACAGAGGGAAATCTGCATTAACAAAACAAACAGATCAAAAATTACCTTTTCTCCCAATCGCAAATCCCAAATAACAATATGCTCACAAGCCCCCACAGCCACAAATCTGCCAATTTGTCCCTGTAAAGTCACAAAAACCGCATTGCAATTAGCACTGCTAATTATATTAAAGTTGCCCGCAGACACGTAACGTAAATAATCCTTCGTGAGACCCATTTTATCATTTATTAACAGCAAATACTTGATTCATTAGACCATGTTTTTGATTGTTTTCAAATTTGGTTTTGTTGACTGAACATTGAGGTTAGGTGACAACACGTGTTCTTCTTTATCTTAAGGAAAATGAACGTCAAGTACTTGATGTAGACATGGAGACAAATTAGTCGCTGTGATCTCAAACTTTTCAAATGCGATACAGGGTACAACCAAAGAGTAACAATATCCACATTTGATTTCTCCTAAACGAACAAACCAAATACCCATCTCGATGCAAATAACAAATCGTGTATTTAATTATGAGGTTGGTTTGATGTTCTTTTGTCATAGTCATGATTGGTTCTGTGCCGATACATTACTGTTGGTGGAACAAAAACTTTAAATGTTCACTAACTACTGCTAGTGAGCTAGTGATGGCAGAGCCGCAATGAGGTCTATGAGGTAGGTACGTTATATGGACACCTCGAGAGATTTGTAGATTTCAAAAAGTGTTAAAAATTTTATTGGCTTTTTTACTGCACTTGTTTATGGAAATTATATATAGTTGTATGTTAAGGCAATTTTGTCATTTCCTTTTTTTTTATAAAAAGATGTATACAAAGATGTCCAAATATTAACACTTTCAAAATGCGTTATCCTGGTTATCGATATAGTCTTACTAAATAACAAAAGATTTTGAGGAATTCTGTTACTTAGTTCAGGAAGGCGTCGCATAAAGTTTTCAAACGAATGTCTTCCTGGTCTTCCGTCTTCCATCTTGGCAAATGGTTTTCTCTTTTGAGTTTTTTTTTTCAATGATTACAAACTACTCAGAAACTGTACTGTACTGGTTGCTATGCACAAATGGCTATAATATGAAACATAATAATATATTAATCACTGGAGTTTTTTTCCGTAGTTAGAATTGACTCACCACAAACTTTTCTCTTTTTAGGCCAACTTCCTTGCAACTTATCTAAGGGCGTTGTGCGCGGAACCTTGAAGTTTGATTTGCACGGAAAGACGACATCCCTTTCTCAATAGCTTTTATGGCGTTAATCATCATGCACCTCTTTACTTAAGAGGAGCCTTTTATTCGTATTCATGGTCAACTGAACCTTAAAAAAAATGAATATTGAAATATTCTGTGAAGTGTCATAGATCATAACGCCATCTTTTGGCAACTGAGCTGTGCTGATGAAGCCTGATGGCAGAAACGTTCGTAGATTCGTCTGACTGAGAAAACACCTCGAAATATATTTTTTTTTAAATGAAATATTCGGTTATATTATCGACGTAAGGGGAGCCGGGCCGTAATATCGACAAACTAATGCAATGATTTACCCTATAGTTATCAATTATTGCAAAAGTGTGTGTTGATATATTCGGACAATATTTCTTGAGTTTTAAAGACGTAGGTTGATTAATTATGGAAAGACACCAACTATTTATGTGCAAAAAAACAAGTAATTATTAATTAAATTTCAATAGCAAGTACCTCAAAAAAAACATTATAGATACCAAGGACTTGCCGTTGTCATATTCAATATAAATAATTAAACTCACCAAACTCGACTGATGATAGCAAAATACGCGCGTCAAAGTTTTTGAGAACATTGCAATTTCTCCACGTGTACTGCCAACAATGTACACTGGCATCTTTCTGTGAATAAAACGCACATCAAAGCAGGTATTGGAAAAGGGGAGCAAAGGTAAGCGCCTATATTGGACTTAAGGCTCAGAGTTCCGGTCTTTCGATTAAAACCGGGGTCCGGCGGTAAGACGGGAGGTAGCCGAGCGGGCTTTAAAAGGCGTGTCTACTTCCTCTCTCGCATCTCGTCCGTGGTTTGAGGACTGTGCGAATTCCAGGGCCTGTCTTGCGTTATTTTATTTACTGGGTTGGACGATGTTTTTCCCATAAGGGTTCCCGCGTGATTTCATTAGTCATTTATAAATTAAAAACGCCAATTTGAAGGTTTTTATGTTAAGTTTTTTTGGTTTATTTTTCTATTGCTGTTAAACATCAGTGATTTTTGTGAGTAATGCTTATATTAAAATTAAGCCTACATTTGAAATGGATAAATATATTAGTACCAACATAAAAAAATACTTATTTACATTATTTCTTCTTGTTTCAACCTACTCACCACAGTTTCAAATAATGTAAGTGATAGGTATTTTCTTTTTTTATTTTAATTAGTTGCTAGTTTGTTATAAACTGTGTAATAATCTTTTTAAACCAATCAAATGGTATGTAAATTGAAAGATTATTATGTAGTAGGTACAAGTTTGTTAATCATAAACTAAATTGACTGTTTCTTGTCCATTTCAAATCAGGGGTTTGTTTTGTGGGAAAACGCTCGGACACATCGGTTTTTATTTTTAATTGCGGTTTATTTAGTAATGAAAATTTTAAATTTACAGTGCTTTCAATTTAATTTGTCACATATTAATTTTTTGAGCTGAAAGATCGAAAAAAAAGAAGTGTCGGGTTTTTCCTAAAGTTTTGTGCTTATAGGGCTGTTTTTCTCGCCGATAGCGTAAAGCGCATGCGTTCTAACCAGGGCAAGTGACAAGCAGTATCACGTTCACGACCGTGCTTCTATCCTTGTCTTGCTGAAAGTAGAACAAGGATAGAGCATAAAGTCTATTCTGCAATGTGAACGCAAAAGTGATGTCAAAACAAAAATATGACATTTGCTTGAACAGAAATGGCGCTTCTTGACCTTTAGTTAAAATTCACTCACCCACGTTTTATTTATGTATTGTTGAATCAACAAATTGGTATGTTACTCTTCATGAAACTCGATTAAAACTCATTCAAACTTGGCACTGACACTGACAGCAATTTGGAGGTTATAAATATTGTCACATGTGATCACCCAGCCTCCAGTTGCCCTGATCCAAGCGCTTCCGTGACCCGAGAAAAATAACTCTATACGCGAGGTTTTTGAAAACGTCACAGGCACCATATGATTGGTCGTGGCCGAATTTGGTATCCAAACAAGCTTTTGTGACATGTGGTTTTGTCTTGTGTGATTTTGAAATCAGTGTATGTGTTTAATTTCGACTTCTTTGGAATATATTTTTTGGGTGTATTACATATATCGTGTGTCCCGTTAGTGCGTATATGATTAGAATAGTTTGTTTGGATATTTCCGTCTGACAGCTGACGTCATGACGTCACAGAAACCTAGCGTATTGAGTCCAATATTTTCTAAACTGTCAAATGTCAAAATTATTGACATAACTAACGGAGATTTTCTGGTTTGTAAATACGGCATTTAATGAATTACTCAAATCAAGAAGTAGCACATTTGTATTTATTTTTACCAAGTGACTATAAAATTATTCACGTATAACATTTAACATTAATTCAAGTGCAACCTTGACAATTATTGGAAACAAATGAATAAACTCGTGTACGAGCTCGTGTATCTTCATGCTGAAATATTAAAATTACAATCATATTTATACTAATTTGCGCTAAACTAGTGAAAAGAAAGGGCATGTGTGCTATATTTTCGTGATTAGAAAAAAGACGCCTTTCTAAATATGTAATGATACATAGGGTGTGATAATATTTTAAAAAAAGTAAGTTATGTCATGTCAATAATTTTGACATTTGACAGTTTAGAAAATATTGGACTCAATAGCACAAAACTCTACGAAAAATCCTACAATTTCTTTTTTTGTTCGATCTTTTAGCTCAAAAATCAAATATTTCACAGCCTTTTGAAAGTGTGACAAATTAAATTGAAAGCACTCTGTACAGATCGGACAAAAAATAAGCTTCGACCATCAACTTCATTTTTTCAAATGGTAACCCCCATTTTTCATTTCATTGTCGAATTCTACATCAGATTTCAAGCAATATGATGATGATAATATCATGTGTACAGGGTAGACCAAAAATAATTTACGACCACCAACTTAATTTTTTCAAATAGAAATCCTTTTTTTATTTTATTTTCGAATTCTACATCAAATTCTAAGTAAGTTTCATGTACCATGTCCTTAACCCAACCCCAATAACAGTTATCGAGAAATTTACGATTGTTCAGAAATTATTTAAATTTGATCAATCGTGAATTTCTCGACGACTGTTGGTGTTAGCTTAAAAACATGGTACATGAAACTTACTTGGAATTTGATGTAGAAGAAATAAAAAAAGGGGGTTTCCACCTGAAATCATGAAGTTGATGGTCGTAGCTTATTTTTTGTCCATCCTGTGCACATAAAAATATCATCATCATATTACTGGGAATTTGATGCAGAATTCGAAAATGAAAAAAAAATGGGGGATTCCATCTGAAAAAATGAAGTTGATGGTGATACCATGGAAACGATATCAAGAAACTCAAAAGTGTCCGTCATAGAAAAGTGGTTAAGATTATCATTATATTATTATTATATTCACTTTTCTATGGTGTCATTGTTTAAAACGTATTAAGTGTTAATGTATTTGTATTGGGATGGATGGAAATTTGAAATATCAAATAAATGATTTAGTCGTAAATAAAGTAGAAGGGTATACCTACTACTCGCAATAATGGCCATTAATTCCTCGGAAAGTTACTATCTTCTGGATTAATAGCTATAATTATAGACTTGTGGCTCGATTTGTGGTGTAATATATACTATTTTCATGTTCCATTTATCCTTGTAAACACATCCTGTAATACTTATAACACCTATTTCATTTTGAATTGGACGAAATTGGACTCATCAGTAAGGCAGCTGGCACCACTCACACTGATGCAACTCTAGGCACTACCCTAATCTCACATTTATTCGCGTTCGCAGACTTGCGAGCCAATAGATGGCAGTGGTTGTCTAAAAACAACCGCTGCACATTTACCCAGATTAGGGTAGTGCCTAGATAAGAATTAGTAAATTATATAATAGATAAGTACGTACCTTATGAACAGATAATCAAATCAAATAGAAACTTTTGTAAAAAATTTTTTGATCAGAAAATAATCAATTTTCACAAACCACAACTTTATAGACCGTGGAAGTGTGACGTCACTGACAGCTATTTTGGGTAAAAACTAACTTTTTGGCCATTTGGTTTATCGTGACTAGCTTATTCTATCTAAAATAATTTTCTGAGCATCAATAAGCATTTTATAGCTCAAGTTGAAGGAAGCGCTCTTGGGCAACTGACAGTTGACTGTTGGGTCTTATGGGACTGCTACCAAAGTAGCGCTTCATTCATAAGTAAGAGCGGTAACAGTTCCAAAACTGTTCCGTTTTATGAATGCGAGAATGCGAGCAATGTTTTGCCAGAATATGGCGGACGACCAATAGAAACGACAACATGCATTAGCGTCACTGTTGTTTATCGAGACTATGGAGGACGAATCGAGACACTGTAGTTCCAACCACCTGTATACAAGAACCGTTTCAGACAAATGCCTCACTTGTCAAAAATTAAGGGGTCTACTGACACACGTACATGTACGTGCGTACAAGTCCGTCAGTTTGAAAACAAAGAGTATTCAGTTGGAATATGAATACTCTTTGGTGTAAAGGATATCCGCCGAAAATATCTGTCGAAGTATTATAGGTCGCTGCTTTAATTTTTGCACGCGCGTACACATCTCAAGAGATGTTCGTATGTCTGTAGGCGGCTATATATGGAACACTGGATTACTGGTTCTGGGACGGTTCTATGGGGTCTTGGAACAAACCTAATGTGTTACGTCAAAGGGCTCGAAGTGAACCGGTAGGTGATACAATAATTTAACCTAAGGAATAAAACAGCAGATCAGAGGGTCGTGAGGTGCCTCAAAATGAGACGCTTTATACGTAGGTACTTACGGCCGATTGCACCAACCTATTCGAGGAATACTCATTAACGCTATAGGGAACTCCTAAATTGAAAGTTTTGCTGTAAAGTTGAGCGTTCTAGCGTGAATTATCTCTTAAATAGGTTGGTGCAATCGGCCATTAGTGTGTTCAGCTGAGAATGTTGTAATCTTTCTAAATCTAAAATAGTTGGTTTTGATAAGGACTTATCAAACGACCCCCGTATTTCGGAAACATCGAAATTGACGCAGGTAAGTGGTAAGTAGTCAGTAAATCTGACTTCCATCATCTGTATTTTATTTTCTTCACAAGACATTTTGATTGATAGTCGTCAACAGATGCTAGACCCGAAGGGAAGTCGGCTTTGGATATAAAAAAAATATTCAGACTGTGGGCCTATGTATGTTTTTGGCTGAAAGCCACACTATGATGTTTTGTGGCCACACTGGACATTGATGGCTAACTTCATTCAGTTCAGATACACCTGACAGTATGTCACTGTCACTGGTCACTGTCATTAAACCTGTCAAGAAATATCTCACCCCTTTTGCCGGAAATTTTGAAAAATTTTCCTTTACTGGTACCGGCACCTGTCACACCCTACCTGTTATAATGACAAGCCCACTAGCCATGACGAAAAATAAGGACAACAAATGGTCAAACTATGGGCTCAGAGTAATCGTCAATACTGTCACTCATCCTTTTGAATATGCCAAAGTACTGATTCAGGTTAGTTTTTCTCATTTATTTCTGTTTTTTTTGTACGAGGTGATGTTTTTTTAGGTAGGGTATGAACCTATAGCCCCACGACCTGCGAAAACTTTTTTTGGAAAGCCTGCCTTGAAGCTGCCCAATATATTTGAATATGGTGAGATAAATGAGAAAAGATTTTGTGTTTTTGTTATCACGCGATTATTTTTTGAATTGGGTCATTTGAAAGACCTTCAACTTGATTCAATCGATAATTATGAACCCTACTCCACTATTTATTTTTTTCCCCCGATTTCACGCTTCTGAAAAATGATAATGATTGTTGCAAACATTAGGTTTTCACGTATTTGCAATAGGTATTTAATGGTGAATTTGGAAAATTATAGCTCGTTCAACTAGGCAGGTATTTCGAATAGAAAAAACGCTGGATAAAGGATTTTTGTGGGAAAAACACTATCGTTTATATCTACTTAACGTTTTCTATTTCATTCAGTTGTGGGTCATTGGAATTTTCGAGTTCTCCTGTTCTCATGTAATACCCACAATTAACCCCTAAAAAAGTGAAATAAATTATTTTCTATAAAAAACAAATAAAAAAAATGATTCACAGCAATCACAGCTGATCGCAAATTCGACATTGACATAAGTGAGCGTACAGTCTGTTCATAGGTGTGTTTGTTATGCTCCACTAGTGCACACTTTTTTATACTACAACAGTCAGTGTGGCTTTGCTCGTCTGGTTTTTAGGATAGAATATCTTCACATAACTAGTTAAGATATTCTACCCTAAAAAACGGACAAACATTCCAACAAACACACCTCATGGCTTTCCTGCGGTCACGTCACAGTATTTGACGTTTGGCAGTATGTCGTAGATTGATCGCTCAATATGTGACATTTGTCAAATTGATCTGAAAGACCCTCCTCCAGACGTACGTGATTTTTTTTTCAATGTGCAAGAGAGAGACGGAAAGTATGACGTAACCGCAGGAAAGCCATGAACAGACTATACGTGATTTTTTTTTCAATGTGTAAGAGGGAGAAAGAAAAGTATGACGTAACCGCAGGAAAGCCATGAACAGACAAGGTGTGTTGTTATGCTCCACTAGTGCACACTTTTCTACACTACAACTACAACACTCAGTGAGGCTTTGTTTGTGAATCGTTTGTCCTCGCGTTTGTCTGTTTTTTAGTACCTATAGAATATCTTCACTAACCTAGTAAAGATATTCTATCCTGAAAAACGGAAGAACGGACAAACATTTCACAAACCAAGCCACACTGAGTATTTTAGTGTAGAAAAGTGTGGTCTAGTGAAGCATAACAAGCACACCTACAGTATGTAACGGATGAACTTCAAACAACGGGCGCGGTGTTGCGTGTTGCCAAGCCAAGTAAATCATTTATCTTTCTTGAGAATGGAGGAAACATTTTATTTTGTAAGCTGCTCGGTAATTTTATTTTATTTTATTATAAAGGGTGTCCCAATAGAAACGCACGTTTGAAATTGCGTGGCATTTTTACATTATTCGCAGTAGGCCAAAAAACAAATCATAATAATAATTTTAACAGTTTGCGATTATACAAGGTGTTTTCAAGGTTGAGTCATTTATTTCAACAGCTTGTAGAATTCATGATAACTCATAAAAAGTACTACAACGTTGCTAATTTGAACCACTCTCTAGGGTCAATATTAACGGAGATAGCTATTGGCCAAAATATACGTGAACACCCTGTACATTAAGAGATTTTGCCTTCTTAGAGAATGCCAAATATGATAGTTTTGGTTGACCTCGCCAAATTAGCAAAATTCAATAATTGTTTCTGGTGATACATTTACACCAACAATGAAATTCACAAGAGCACATGCATTTAAGGCCTTGCAACGTTGATGCTCTATGTCTTTAAAAATCCTTATAGTCGCCTGAACATAATTGTTTGTGTTATTACCACTGGTAAGCACGTCTATTCTGAGGCACAAACACCACTGTGTTCTCCTTTACCAAATTGATGCAAGGCGACTTCATAGGTCGGGATATTTATTGCATCGATTCTCCGTTATCATTATGTCATATTGTGATTCGGCTTCTTCAATGCAGGAAACATATACACACGCCGGCAAAATTAGGGGAACGCTGTATTTAACCTGTATTTATATATAATATATGTAACCCTGTATTTTCGTTAAAAATTGAGATATCACAGAAAATAAAAAACGGAAATGTTTAGAAAAGATCAGGCTACAATGTGATGCTATAGACCATATTCAACTGTCAGCGGTTCAATCCACAGAGTGTCTCAAAAAACAACAAAAAATCTTCACTTCCTTTTCGCCCCTGTATATGGTATAAGACGAATAATTCTATAACGAAAACTAGTCAGATGTATTCTTGAAGAGCCGATCGACAATCCAGTAAAAAATATATTGAAATCGAGCATAGAGTTCTAGAGAAAATTGATGTCAAACTTTGTATATATATATTTTGTGCGTTCTCCTAATTTTGCCGGTGTGTTTATTATGCTTTGAAACGTGTTCATAATTGGTTTCCGATCTTCATTTGAAATATGATTTTCGGACACTCGAAGCCATCTTGAAAGAGCTTGTGCAAGATGGAATAAACACAGAAGTAAACGAGAAGATGGAAAGACGGAACCTAATGCATTACGTTCACTCTGGCACTGTCGTCACTAATTCATAATAATGGATATCCTTGGGGGCCCCCAAAACCATTTGTACCTAAGTACTCATACGAAAACGATATCCTTGGAAAATGATTGCTTGTGTGCTCGCCTCATGATAGGAGTTAAATCACAAATTCTTAGATGGAAAGAGTGGTCGAGTGATACGTCCTTTTGAAGCTCTTGAAAAATGTTTCACAATCACACCATAGAAAACCACTTTTCGTGAAATTCTGATCACTCCATTTAAGATTTCAGGGGCGAAACTCCCTGTCTGAGAGATTGCAGATATGGGTGGAATAACACGTTTTTTTTTTATTGTTATGGTTTTTCGATCCTAAGATTTCAAGGTTTCAAACTGTCACTCTGTATATGAAATAAGTTTTCTGCTTCATTCACCTACTCTCTACAATATTTTCATCTTTGCAGTATTGCTGCTTTAAACAGGGCAATATGCAGTGTGGAACAGCCAAGTGGAATAAATTCGATAACTAATGAAAGAGGACGTTTACTAAAAAACGCTCGGACCAACGATTGATATTTTGGTTGTAAAATTTGTCCAGCCAAAACATTTTATACAGGGTGTGTCATGTAGCAGTGACTGATACCAACTTTGTCATTTTAAATACAACACCCTATATATTATTGAATTTCTGTATTCTTCAGAAAATTCGAGACATACTTCATGTACAATGTCTCATACCTATGTTCAACTGTTTCGGAAATATTCGGTATTTTCAGATTTATTGAAAAAGAAAAAAAGAGATTCGTTGAAAAACATTCAATACTTATTCCCCATTTCGGTCTAGATAATGAGAAAGTAAGTGAAAATCATTTCAGTGCGTGTTTCTACTGATATGGAAATATTAAAAGATTAAGATTTGGAGACAGCAACTCCATCCCCTAGCTTTTGGGCTTTTGGTTATATTAAAAGATTGTCTGACTGCAGTAGTTGTCAGACGTTATTGAGTGAGTTCTAGCGAATTTCGCTGTCATGAAATAATTTTATCAATTCATTTTTGCAATAAATCTGAAAACACTCGATATTTCCAAAACAGTTAAAGATATGTATAGTTCATGAAATATGTCTAGAATTTTCTAAAGAATCCAAAAATTTAATAATATTCTAGGTGTTGTATTCAAAATAACAAAGTTGGTATCAGTCACTGCTACATGAAACAGCCTGTATAAAATGTTTTTGCTGGAAAAAATGTACAACCAAAAATATCAATCGACTAGCAGTACCCGTCACGGCTTCGCCCGCAATTGTTCGAATTTTATCGAATAACGTCGAAAGCTACACTCATAAACTTGGAAAACGACGAAACACGTATTTTATTGATTTTATCCAAGATCATAATATTGAAGTTTCAAGTCGATGTGACCAAAAATACATATTTTCCATTGATATATGATTTTTCACACCTCCACCCCGTTCACCCCTTTACGGGTTGAATTTTGAAACACGACGAAACACGTGTTTCATAGATTTCATGCAAGATTATTAATATGAAGATTGAAGTCCATGTGACCAAAAATACGATTTTTTATCGATTTATGATGTGACCAAAAATACGTTATTTCACCTTGCCCTCGAATTAGTTCTGAAATACGAGGTCAACAAATGTTGTTTTCCACCCTATCTTCTTCGAGTCCGACTTTTTCCCCCCTAGGGTTTGAATTATAAAAAACAACGATACATTCATGTGTTCAATCAATTTCATTCAAGATTGTTAATATGAAGATTCAACATGATGTTAACAATAATACATAATCTTTCATCAATTAACGATTTTTCCACCCACTCCTTTAAGTCCGAATTTGACCCCCTCGAGGGCTGAATTTCGCAAAATAACGTAACACGTAGGTTTTTAATTAATTTCATTTCTGATTATTTATACGAAGTTTCAAGATGATGTTACCAAAAATATATAATCTTTTATCAATTAATGATTTTTCTCACCTCATCTCCTTTGAGCCCGACTTTGACCCCCTTATAATCCTGTAATCATGTCGTCTGAAAAGGGGGGTACCTTGCGTTAGATCCGGTAGTTCTGATTTTTTGCTGACTTGTTTATGATGTTGGCCCAATGAATAATCCAAGTTTTCGACCTCGAGCGCCGAACGCAACATTGTCAAATTTCAAAAAAATCCCCAAATTTCTACCGGTTATTCAGTTTTTGGCAATTTTAACCCTGAACGTTTTCGACTATAACTATGCAACACTTTTCAAAGTAGACTAAGGGCCGATATTTCAATGACCACTTAAGATTAAGGTACACTTAAAGGTTATTTTGGACCTTGAACCTGTCACTGTCTCCCGTGAGTGCCGTGTTTCAATTGCGACCCTCACGTTATATCCCTAGCTGAACGAAAGGAGTGGAGCTATTGAAAAACGGCACTTTTGGCGGCCAATTTCAAAATTCACATCAACTTTAAGTATACCTTACCTAAAATGTCACTTAAGGTGACATTGAAATATCGGCCCTAAATTTGCTACAATTTGAGATCAGAACCGTCTCTGTAGACCCAATAGTTTTTGAGATACAGCTTTCCAAAACTTAGCGCTATATTTTCAAACTTGAAAATTTTCAAATAACGGACTATCTAAACCTATTTTTTGCAGTAATAAAAAAACATTATATGTACAGGGTGTTTCCGTATACAGGGTTTTTCACTTAAAACTCCCCACGTCAATATCTCGGAAACGAATAGGAATATTTGATTTCTGTAAAAAGTAGTCAATGTATGGGGTCGAGTACTTATTTTTCACAGTTAAAAAAATTCGACGCCTACCAAGAGTAAAGCGTCGCGACGCATCGAAAATATTAATCGATTGCAGGAACTTTGAAATTACGCGCATGCAAAAGTACAAGTTATTCATAAACTTTTTTGTTATTCAGTCGAACTCATTTATTCTACTCAGTTTTGAGATATACAGTGTGTCCAAGATAAGAATGTCTATCATGGGGATCTTGAAAACCGTGAGAGATACAAGGTCGGTTAAACGGAGGCAAAGTTGCGTATTTTGATGCTTAACAAAATGCCGTTTCAAAAGCCAAGAAATTCCGACTAAGTCCGAAATTATCCAAAAAAAACCGAAAATTTTCAAAATTGTTTTCATTTTTTTCTGACCACATTTGAAGAGATATTTTGAAATGAATGGAAATTCTTCATTGCCACTTTTTGCCCTTTACAAGATAGCGTTATTAAATTGAAGAACCGACGTTTCGTCTATGAGCAGCCATCATCAACTTTGTTTTTTTAAATACGGTCCTGGATTTTTTATTACGGATTTTAAGAGCCTCTCATGTTCCTCAACCGACGATGTATCCCACTCATTAAAAAAGAGGTGTGCGTTTTTGATCCTATTAAAAATGTATTTTTTGTCTCTCTCTAACACATGAGTTCTCATGGAAAAATCCATCAACATAATTTTTTTGAATAATTGCGATACATTGTTGGCTTAGGAACATAAGAGGCCCTCAAAATCCGTCATAAAAAATCCAGGACCGTATTTAAAAAAACAAAGTTGATGATGGCTGCTCATAGAAGAAACGTCGGTTCTTCAATTTAATAACGCTATCTTGTAAAGGGCAAAAAGTGGCAATGAAGAAGTTCCATTCATTTCAAAATATCTCTTCAAATGTGGTCAGAAAAAAATGAAAACAATTTTGAAAATTTTCGGTTTTTTTTGGATAATTTCGGACCTAGTCGGAATTTCTTGGCTTTTGAAACGGCATTTTGTTAAGGATCAAAATACGCAACTTTGCCTCCATTTAACCGACCTTGTATCTCTCACGGTTTTCAAGATCCCCATGATAGACATTCTTATCTTGGACACACTGTATATCTCAAAACTGAGTAGAATAAATGAGTTCGACTGAATAACAAAAAAGTTTATGAATAACTTGTACTTTTGCATGCGCGTAATTTCAAAGTTCCTGCAATCGATTAATATTTTCGATGCGTCGCGACGCTTTACTCTTGGTAGGCGTCGAATTTTTTTAACTGTGAAAAATAAGTACTCGACCCCATACATTGACTACTTTTTACAGAAATCAAATATTCCTATTCGTTTCCGAGATATTGACGTGGGGAGTTTTAAGTGAAAAACCCTGTATTTCGTCTGTAGACTAACTCGCTTATTATGCAAGATAGATAGGGACTTCAAATGGAAAGTTGGTAGGTATCAACACCGCCAGACAAGTAAAATTTTTGTATACCGGGTGCACGAGAAAAGTGTGACAGACATAACTTGCAAAAAATGGAACACCCTATATATTATTTTATAGTCAAATAGACATTATTTTTCTGATCTCAAAAATATACAACATGTAGGCATTCCTTCCAGCCGTTTTCAAAATATTTGAGTTTTAAAGTTGTTTTTTTTGGTATTGCCAAATTTAGTATCTATGACTACAATGATTGTTTGAACAATGTTTATTAATGTTTATCTTCCAATTATCTAAAACAACGAATATAACAAGTGAATACATTATTATTATTAATAAATTGATATCATAAAATGCAATTATTGAATATACCCGCTATTATTCACAACACATTTACTTAAATGCATTTTATGATATCAATTTATTAATAATATAATGTATTCACTTGTTTCATTCGTTGTTTTAGATTATTGGAAGGAGAAAAACTAATAAATAATATTCAAACAATTATTGTATTCATAGATACTAAATTTGGCAATGCCAAAAAACCAACTTTAAAACTCAAATATTTTGAGAACGGCTGGAAGGAATGCCTACATGTTGTATATTTTTGAGATCAGAAAAATAATGTCTATTCGATTATGAAATAATATATAGGGTGCTCCATTAAAAAAAATGCAAGTTGTGTCTGCCATACTTTTCTCGTGCACCCGGTATACAAAAACAACTTGCATTTTTTTAAATGGAACACCCTATATATTATTTTATTATCAAATAGACATTATTTTTCTGATCTCAAAAATATACAACATGTGGGCATTCCTTCCAGCCGTTTTCAAAATATTTGAGTTTTAAAGTTGGTTTTTTGGTATTGCCACATTGTAGTATCGATGACTACAATAATTGTTTGAACATTATTTATTAATTTTTATCTTTCCAATAATCCGAAACAACGAATAGAACATGTGAATACATTTTATTATTAATAAATTGATTTCATAAAATCAAAAAAGCATCTTTTGAATTGAACTTGACGAATTTTTTCAAAAAGTGTATGTATCAATGTAGTTATTAAATGTACCGCCATTTTGTGGTACTTGAAGATATCGACTCAATATTCTAGGGTTATAAAGTACTCATCAGGATCTTCAAAATGAGGTGTCACACGACCCCCCTTTCCATTTAATTTTTTTTTCAAAATGGCGCCCAGCCGCCATCTTGAATACTAAAAGTACGTCAGTAACATCAAAAAGTAGTATTTCGACAGCAATTAAAGTATGCCAAGTTTCAAAATTTTTGGTACACACATTAAAAAAAAAGGGAGGGGGACCTTTTAGACCCGCACTGTATAATAATATTAGGGGTGTTCCATTAAAAAAAAATGCAAGTTGTGTCTGCCACACTTTTCTCGTGCACCCGGTATACAGATTTTTTTTTCTTGCGGTTCATGTTAATACCTACCAACTTTGTATTTGAAGTCCATATCTATCTTGCATAATAAGCGAGTTAGTCTGCAGACGAAATATACGGTAACACCCTGTACAGGGTGTTCACAGATAAATGGACCCCCAATTAACTCTTTAATTTGATGTTTGGGAAAAAAATGTTTCGAATGAAAGTTTAATCAATGGTTCAAAATGAATTTTGTGAAACCAAGGTCTTCCCATATACAGGGCGTTGCAGAACTTCTGGGCGTGGTCCAACTTTCTTATTTCAAATTACAACCCTATTTTTGGTTTGATTTTTGCATTCTCCGGAAAATTCTAAACATTTTTCATATAGCATACCCTATACCCAAATTCAACAAATAAGAAGATATTAACGTCAGAAGTTTGCAATTTTTTCGAACATGTTTTGAAATGTATGATATTATTTGAAAAACTTGGAAACGAGGTGTTTGTTAATGGATGTCTACTTCTCAAAAAAGATTTGAAAAAGATTTGAACATCGTACAGGGTGACCCAATTTTATCCGACAATATTTAAAATTTAGATTTTACTAATTAAAATGAACAATCTTTATTTTGTGGACATTTAGTCTGAAAGACGACAAAATAGCCCCTCGATCCATGACAAAATCTTGTCAAACAATAGGAGTTATATTCATTTGTTAAAAAGCTTCTTAAAAAAAACTAAATATTTTACAGGTTTTCATAGAATAAAAATTGTTAATTTTAATTACTTAGTAGAATCCGGGGTAGGATCTTGATTTGAAATATTGTAGGATAAAACTGGACCACCCTGTATGTATAATGAGAATATTTCAACTTTTTCCTCTTCGCGCAATATAACATGTTCAAATCTTTTTCTTGACAAGTTGATCTATTAACAACCACTCCGTTTCCAAGA
The DNA here is from genome assembly GCA_958502075.1 of Orchestes rusci. Lineage (NCBI taxonomy): Eukaryota > Metazoa > Arthropoda > Insecta > Coleoptera > Curculionidae > Orchestes > Orchestes rusci. The sequence goes on from OY293311.1 coordinate 14,358,421, forward strand.
TTTTGAAATAATACCATACATTTGCTCGAAAAAATAGCAAACTTCTGACGTTAATATCTTCTTATTGGTTGAATTTGGGTATGGGGTATGCTGTATGAAAAATGTTTAGAATTATCCGGAGAATGCAAAAATAAAACAAAAAAATAGGGTTGTAATTTGAAATAAGAAAGTTGGACCACGCCCAGAAGTCCTGTAACACCCTGTATATGTGAACACCTTGTTTTCACTAAATTCATTTTGAACCATTGAACTTTCATTTGAAACATTTTTTTCCCAAACATCAAATTAAAAAGTTAATGGGGGGTCCATTTATCTGTGAACACCCTGTACTTAGAAAGAGTCTGCGGCCTTTTTCACTCTCTCGTTTTAAGCATATAACGGTTAAGTTAAGCCCTCTGCTACTGCAGATATGTTTTGAGTGGGGAGACCGACGAGACTCAGCGGGTCCTTCAAAGAGAGCAAAATCTACTTTCAGTTGATTCTAAACATGTATTTGATATACTTTTTTTTATTGAGATTGAAATAATCATGCATGATTCTTCTTTTCTTTCGGAATTAGCAAGGCGTGAATTTACCAAAATATTTTTCTACCCCCACCCTTTTCTCCCCCTTAGGGATAAAATTTCGCAAAATCCTTTTTTAGCACACGTAGAAATATTTCGCAGAGCATCTCTTCAAAATTTCATGGCTCTACCTATCTATAATAGTTTTGACTCGCGGTTGATGAGTCAGTCAGGACAAGCTCTTTTATAAGTATAGATGTGTCCGAGCGTTTTTTCGAAAACGTCCTCATTCCTTAGTTATGGCTTTATGGAATCTATTCCATATGGCTGTTCAACATTGCATTTATCGATACAATGGTGCCAAAAACGGGAAATATTGTTACTTCCACAAAGGATTTTCTAAAAATATAATCACTGCTTTTAGACGCTTCCATATTTAGCGCGTAGCGTCCTAATACACTAGAGAATGTCGAGCCTATTATAATAATCTTTCTCACTTGAAATATGAAGCAATGATTCGAAATAAACTGCTCGTCAAATTAAAGAACATAGTCAATTTTTTGCCCATTTTCATGTTTGTTTTAGTAAGACACATCAAGTCAGTAGATGGACTCTCAGGCCTGTACGTCGGTCTAGCTCCTAAAGTATGCGGAAACCTTATCAGTAGCATTGCAGCACAAAAATGCGCTGACTACATTAGACCCCCTCCAATTATAGAGCTAGATATTGACGAAGAAGAAGAAACCGAAGAAAGAAGGTACTTCCTCTAAATACATGCTCAAAATCTAGAAGATTCTGACTTGATAAGTGCTAATTCCAAACTTGTCTCTGCTTTTCGATCTTTCAAGCAAATAACTTGTTTTAAACTAAGAAACAAGTTATTTGGTAGTGAAGTTGTATTTTCAGAAAAGAAAAGTGGATTGAGGCGATGAAATGCGATGTCCTGACACATACAGCCGCGATAGTTATCAGTCAACCTTTTACTGTTGTTACCGTAAGGATGATGGCACGGTTCGTGGGTAAAGAGGCAAGATATGTGTAATTACATAGACTCCAACATAAATTCTTTATTCTCAAACCAAATTCCTAGGGGTGTTTTTGGCTCGATTAAGGAAATTTACAACACAAATGGAGTTGCGGGATTCTTCCACGGACTAGTGCCAAGAATACTTGGGGATATTCTCAGTTTGTTTCTGGCCGGAGGGCTCACTTACGTCATAAATCGGTATTTGGTGGAGGAGAAGGAACTGAAAGTGTACACAGCTGCAACCATGAATGTACGTTTTCTCATCATCTTCCGTTATCACCTCTAAACTCTGTTACAGTTCATAGCCACAGCAATAATGTATCCCTTCCAAGTGGTTTCGAATTGCATGGCAATATCAGCGTCTGGTCTGAAGATTGGTTCTCCTCCTCTTATGCCCGTGTATGGATCGTGGATTGACTGCTGGATGGATTTATCAAAGCAACAGCAACTGAAACGAGGCTCCAGTTTGTTGGTGCGCTATTACACGGGTCCTCATGTTAATGTGGGTGGCAAATTGTTGGCTGTTAACAGAGATTCGTCTAGTAGAACGTACCTTGATTAGAAGTGAAGTGTTTTTTACAGATTTTGAAATTTGAATGTAAATAAATGAATGTTGTTGAAGGTTTTGTGTTTGAAGTTGTAGAATCTCGTTAATGCAATGCAATGGTTTCAATGGTACCGTATATTTTTGCACCCCACCTAACGGGTGGTCGAGATTAAAGTGATGTAGATATAACATTTTGTTTTTTTCATTGACCTTGAGGTGTTGACCTAAAATGTCGAATATTGACATGTTCTCTTCTTGATTGCAAGCCCTGCATAAAACTTTCAACTTGCAGTGACCGGTTAGCGTATTGGCGTTCTTTCCTACACTGCAACGCATACATGGAGTTGCACCTCAGTAAAGAATGACAACGCCGCGTCGCTTGTATTCATCCAGCCAAATAGTAGGAGAGCCAGAGCAGTGACATTTCTCAGTGATGATCTAGTTAAGACCTATTTTTTGAGAGAATGTTGTCCGGACCCTAATCGAGTGTTATCCGAGAGGGTTCGCTCTGATCGCGGTTCGAAGGGGGTGTCGGAACGCCCCCAACATGTAAAAACACAATTGTATCTTTTAATACAGCTATATGCACCGTACGTTGGCTTAGCCAATCTCGATTAATTTTCAAAGTTAGATTAAGCGGTGATTTGTATGCACCGAGGAATTCGCTGCAAGGATCGTTAATCCCTGGTTAGACTTTTGACAACGTCACAAAATAACCTAGAAAAACATATCAATAACAATTTTGAAATTTATGTTGAGTGATTTATTTTTAATTTTCCTATTTCCTTGCAAGTTCTAATGAAAAATGAGCAACTATATGGATCAGTAACATCCGCAAGCCTTATATGACGTTTAGCAAACATTAGCCAAGGGGTTTTTCTTGTAAATTCAATAATATTTGGTGTAGGTATCAACTTTTATTCTTGAATCATTCCTATATTTGCTTTCTCTCTTTTCTTGGGCTTAGATTTCATGATAGTGAGTGTTTATTATAAACAGTATACCTAGTCTAATAGGTACAGCAAGAATAACAATCCCATCAACCTGATGATAAATAAAAACATCACTTTTTACAACACAAGAAAATATATTTTAGTAGAAACAAGTGGTTGATTAAATGATTTTCTAAGGAATGCCCCAATTGCCCATTGATAAATTGACAATATTGTATAATTCTCAAACTCATTATCTACTTTGAAATTATTACAAATATGTACAACTCGATGTACAAACTTTGGAAAACGCATCGTTTGATAACTCAAGGAAACAGGAAAAACAAATATAATTAAAATAATTTCTTATATAGTTGATAAAAAAAACACAAACCTTCTTCTATTGGGATATCTGTTATAAACTGGGACTTGGAAGTCAAGAAAATTGAATGAAAAAATCTCATTTGGGAAAATAAATAAAATGTGATGAGACCATCAGTTTCAAAGGTTTTTATTTTAGTTTATCTTGTAGAGATGATTAGTATCTAAAGCTTGAATAAACAAGTAAATCAACAAGTCTATTTGTTTAAAGGAGTCTGAGTTTACCCATAAACTTGAAATTTTGAATTGAATTAGAATAAGACAAACATTTGAGATAGGTAGCCATTAGATACCTCTAGAGGATATAGATAGGAAGTTACCTACTTTCAACACCAATCCAAATTGAGTCGATCGATTGAACGATAAAAAATCATATGCGGTAGATATCCGAGTGTGATAGGTACACTGTTTTTTTTTGTACGTACCCACAAAAATAGGTACCTATTCAATTCAATATTCTATTGAGCAATTCGCATTGTTAAGAGTGTATTGTGGAGCAATAAATATTGCTTGATATTGAGATCTATTTGGATAGTACTCATTGACTACCTATTGGAATTGGAAAAGAATCCTACTCCAGTCGATGATTTTTAAAAAATCTAAATAATCCTCCGTTGATATTTCACTCTCATAGTTTTGTCTTTAGTCGCAAAACCTCAAAATTTGTACGAAAAACATAGACAAATGAAAGACTAGGTTAGAATTCGTTGAAATTCTCCGATTAAGCCTAGAAAATGGGGCGATCAGAGTTAAGCGACCGATTCAGGCTTAAGCGCTGCGGTGCATACAAAAATTGGAATATAATCGCGATAAAGACTTCATCCGGATTAGATTTTTACGGTGCATATGGGTGTTAATACAGCCATATGCACCGTATGTGAGCTTAGCCAATCTCGATTAATTTTCAAAGTTAGATTAAGCGGTGTTTTGTATGCACCGAAGAATTCGCTGCAAGGATCGTTAATCCCTGGTGAGACATTTGACAACGTCACAAAATAACCTGGAAAAAAATATCAACTACAATTTTGAAATTCATGTTGAGTGATTTGTATTGAGTTTTGCTATTTGCTTACAAGTTTTAATGAAAAATGAGCAACTATATGGATCAGTTACATCTGCAAGCCTGATATGACGTTTAGCAAACATTAGCCAAGGGGTTTTTCTTGTAAATTCAATATTTGGTGTAGGTATCAACTTTTATTCTTGAATCATTCCTATATTTCCTGTTCCTCTTTTCTTGGGCTTAGATTTCATGATAGTGAGGGATTATAATATTATACTGTATACCTGGTCTAATACAGCAAGAATAACAATCCCATCCCCCTGATGATAAATAAAAACATCACTTTTTACAACACAAAAAAATATATATTTTAGAAGAAACAAGTGTTTAATTAAATGATTTTGTGAGGAATGCCCCGAGGAATGCCCATTGATAAATTGACAATATTGTATAATTCTCAAAATCATTATCTGCCTACTTTGAAATTATTACAAATTTGTACAACTTTTGGAAAACGCATCGTTTGAAAACTCAAGGAAAGAGGAAAAACAAATATAATTTAGTAAAATGATTTCTTATATAGTTGATAAAAACACAAACCTTCCTATATTGGGATTTCTGCTATAAATTGGAACTTGGATGAAGTCAAGAAAATTGAATGAAAAAATCTCATTTGGAAAAAAAATATAAAGTGATGAGACCATCAGTTTGAAAGGTTTTTAATTTAGTTTATCTTGTAGAGAGGATCAGTATCTAAAGCTTGAATAAAAAAAGTAAATCAACAAGTCTATTTGTTTATGGGAGTCTGGGTTTACCCATAAACTTAAAATTTTGAATTGAATTAGAATAAGACAAAACTTTGAGATAGGTAGACATTAGATACCTCTACAGGATATAGATAGGTAGTTACCTACTCTCTACACCAATCCAAATTGAGTCGATCGATTGAATGATAAAAAATCATAGGTAAAATATGCGGTAGATATCCGAGTGTGATAGGTACACTGTTTTTTTTTGTACCTACCCAAGGTTAGTTTGGGTTGATATATCAATTAACCTTGGTACCTACCCACAAAAATGGGTACCTATTCAATTCAATATTCTATCGAGCAATTCGCATTATTATGAGTGTATTGTGGAGCAATAAATATTGCTTGATATTGAGATCTATTTTGTATAGTACTCATTGACTCGAGCATTGACTATACCTATTGGAATTGGAAAAGAATCACCAATCGATGATTTTTTGAAAATCTAAATAATCCTCCGTTAATATTTCACTCTCATAGTTTTGTCTTTAGTCGCAAAACCGCAAAATCTCTACGAAAAACATAAACAAATGAAAGACTAGGTTAGAATTCGTTGAAATTCTTCGATTGAGCCTAGAAAATGGGGCGATCAGAGTTAAGCGACCGATTCAGGCTTAAGCGCTGCGGTGCATCAAAAAATTGGAATATAATCGCGATAAAGACTTCATCCGGATTAGATTTCTACGGTGCATATAGCAGGTTGAGGCTGAATTTTTTACCAGTGGTTCTTTGGAAGTCCAGAATCATCCAAAAAAATTGGCGGATCGATTGGCCGGTTCCTTAAGGGTGGCGGATCACCCTCAAGATGTCGTGGGACCGATGAACTTTTTATGATTTACTTAAGGCTGAAATTTTGACCAGCTGTTCTTTGATAGCCTACGATCATCCAAATTGGCGGATCGATTGGCCGGTTCCTTAAGGGTGGCGGATCACCCTTAACATGTCGTGGGACGAATGAACATTTCATAATATGATCCAGATAAGGCTGAATTTCTCACCAGTTGTTCTTTGGTAGCCTACAATCATCGAGAAAAATTTGCGGATCAATTGGCCGGTTCTTTGAGGGTGGCGGATTACCCCAAATATGTCCCGGGAACAATAAACTTTTCATAATATTATTCAGTTGAGGCTGAATTTTTCACCGGTTGTTCTTTGGTAACCTACAATCATCCAGAAAAATTGGCGGATCGATTGGCCAGATCCTTAAGGGTGGGCATCACCCTCAACATGTCGTGGGAACATTGAATTTTCATGATATGATTCAGTTAAGTCTAAATTTTTAACAATCATCCAGAAAAATTGGCGGATCGATTGGCCAGATCCTTAAGGGTGGGCATCACCCTCAACATGTCGTGGGAACATTGAATTTTCATGATATGATTCAGTTAAGTCTAAATTTTTACCAGTTGTTCTTTGGTGACCTACAATCATCCAGAAAATTTGGTTGTGCATACGTATGTGCCTATTTAGTGTATACGTAACACAATCTACATTTCATGCAGATTTGTGTATCGTTGTGACTACATGTATAGGTACATTGTCACAATGCTTAGACAACGTATTTGTGATTTCGTGTGCTGTATGAGCTTATTCCGAACTTACTGAAGAAAATTTTAATTTATCAAATTTTTAAAAAATAGAACACTTTTGCAAGTTAGCATTTTACCACTTGCATATTATGACTTATACATGTACATGATTACCCGTTGTTGTGTGGGTATTAAAGTCATCATATGGAAGTAGTAAAATGCTGAGATGCAAAAATGTTATTTTTTTTCAAATTATCAGAGATTCAAATTTTCTTCAGTAAGTTCGGATTCAGAGTTTTAACTCAATTTGAAGCAAGTTTTGTATTTATCATTTCACGTTAAAAGTCCAAAAAATGACTGTTTGCTCTTGTTTAATTTTATGTTTTTACATTTTTGGAAAAATCAATTTTCTCATCGTAGCTCCTTTTTTTTATCAAGAATATTTTTTTGTCGTATCTTCACAATTCCTGGTCCATTTCATCTTTTGTAAATCGCATTGAAACCGCGTATATGAACCCCACTTTATTTGACTATGCGTCTGCTTGTTTTATTTTTTCAGAACTCAGTTTCAAACAAACGATATAAAGACTCCATATTTTCCATAATAAATCGAAAATTCATTCGAAAACGTATATTTTCTCCGATTAATGGTTCCACTGATATAATTTTAATGCCGCATGATCATGATCCTCACCGATTCTTCCAATCACATCTTGAAGAACTTATCAATGACTAGGCAATGATTTATGTATCTACAAAGATCATCAGTTATTTATGGGAGGGCAGGTTGATAGACAATTTGCACATTTTTTGGAAATATGAAAAATATCAAGATTATTAAGTACTGATGAACTGATGCCGTTAATGTTTAAAAAAAACAACCTTTTTAAAAAATTGGGTTAAGGTTTACCCATTTGCATTTATATAATTTAAAACAAAAATAGTGAATTGTATCCGAATGTAAATTCCATTGAAATAAAATAAATAATATGTGATTTCAGCGCCCTGATGATGCAATTAGATATTGCGAAACGTCGGCCACTTTAAAAATAACTGGACTTTAATTCACTCATCCTCAAACCCAACAAATCACGCACACTCGTTTATCAAAAATGTTGTAATTGACTATTACATAACATAATAATTATAAAACCCATGTTGACGGGTCACGGTGTAATCCTTCTCCGTCGCCATATGACTGAGAAAGAAAGAGAGAGAGATTGCCCCGGCCCGTTTTCATCATGTACCGAAGTTTGCCTTCTCGTGTTGGTGAAACATTTATATTTTAGGGTTTTTTGAAAAAAAAAAATTGCTGATGAGTCAATTTGAAAATGCATGCAAATTGTCCATTAAAGTATACCTGCTCATTTCAGAGGTCGTAATGGAAAAGGTTCTTCTGGGCTTAAACCAGCTATCGTCTTTTTTTAGATCATTCAATACAGGATCATCGTTCCACCAACCAAATTGCATTGAATTGGCGCCAGGGTATTTGTACATGTCTGTTGGACCTTAAAATGCCAGACCATTAATGTGGTCGAAAGATTTTGCTCTGAAACTCACCAACAGGTTTGAAAAAATTCTTCTCTCTCATTTTCGTAAGCCTTGCATGGGAACCATAAGCGAAGCCATTAACAGTACCCAAGTAGCAATCTAGCTCCCTGATTTTATCAGCATAGCTTCTATGGTCGGCTACAATGAGAATGTTGTTCGTGTCGTGAATTGATCAGAAACTTTTACCTCGACTATCAGGACCATTTGTAGTGGGCTTTAGCGGCTCGACGTATCCGTCCCTTAACATGTCTTTTATGGGGCTGGTAAAGCCATATTGGGTGACACCGAAAAATTCCATTTTGAGTGATGTACCCTTGAGGCTACGTTCGGAAAATCCTGTACGGGTGTACAAGAATACTCTGAAAGTAACCACTTTCAGATTGATTCACCTTGCACCCTAACCTGTTCTTATACAACACAAAAACAACACATTTTGTGGAACGGACGTTGAAAGAAAATTACGATATATTGCTTGTGCAACTCATCAACGTTTTAAACTTTTGTGAAAATCAATCAAAAACATACATTTCAGAAATAATTACGTACTATATATACTTACATTAATTTCTGGGGGCACTAAATACACCACGACGATTTGAGCGGCGCTGGTTTCAAGATGTCGTGTTTGATTCAACGAATATTAAACCGGCTTGTTGTGAATTCGTTGACTTTTACGAGTGGTTCATTTTACTCATGCATTGGGTTCGAAGCCCTGTTTGACGGTACCCATTTAAAGAGGGTAAGTAATTCCCGAATTAAATTAACCATAACTTTGTGGTGTCGCATTGTATGTCATTGTTGGTAGGTAGACCTATCCTCCATTCAGTTTTTCATAAAAAAAGTAGTATTTGTCGCTGAAAACAGCCGTTTTGGATAAAAACGGGATAAAAGTTAAACCTGCCTTGGAATTTTTTAAGTCGGTCATTTCAGAGTTTAAAAAATATACTTTTTTAACGTCATTATAAGCTGTGCTAAGGGTATCTTTTTTATGTAAAATTGAATGTAGAATAGGTCTGCGTACTGGAAAATGACATACAATGCGACACAAAAAAGTTATGATTAATTAAATTCAGAACCAACATATTATATATTGTATGTGAAGCCCTCTAACATTAAACAAAAAACTAAGTTAATTAGTTTTTGAGTTTCTCGTCATCAACATCGCCAATATCTCAAATTTCGTTCAATTTCCATGTTAATTGACAAAAATATAAGCAAACAAACAATAGAATAGTTTTTTTGACGCCCTGTATCTCAGAAACCAAGCCGTTGCGGACGCATGTTCATATGAACTTTTCGTCTGAAAATTAGTCAAAGATTCAACCCTTAAAATTTGTACTTAAATTACAGTATTTACACCCTGTATAGCAGCGTTTTCTGCAGCTTTCGACAGATTATTACTTCATCCCATCACGTATGCTTGTCATTCTTGTAATTGTTCCGGTATTTTCAGAACGTTCTTGGCCAGTTTTCTTCCGTACTTCACATGATTTTTCTAAATTTCCGCATTCACACCCACATTTTCGATAAACCGATTACTGAGGTTATGTCTTGTTTTAAAGCCATTGAAATCGTTCTAAAGATCTGAAACGGCGACGAAATGGTGAAAAAGTGAGTCCAAGAGATATATAGATATAGAGAGATATTCTTTCTAACGCTTGTAAAGTAATGGACAAAGGGTGTTATTTCTTTAAAAGGGACAATTTAGCCTAATAACCTAGTTCTTGTTCTTTCTTTTTCTGTTTTGTAAATACAGTATTTTAATGAATAATTACTCAAATTAGGAATAAACACATTATTTATTTTCACCAACCTACTGTAAAGGAAAAGTTTTCACGTAAAACATTTGACGATTCGAGTGCAACCATGACAATTATTGGAAACAAATGTATAAATAACGCGTGTATCTTCATGCTGAAAAATTGAAATTCCAATCATATTTATACTAATTTGTGCTAAACTAGTGACTAGTGAATGGAAAGGGCATGTGTGCTATATTTCCGTGATCAGAAAAAAGAGGCCTTTCTAAAATGTAATAATAGGGTGTGCCCCCGAAAGAAGGACGAGGACTCGTAGCCCAAACATTAATCTCATACCTACATCGGAAGTGTTACCGTTTTTAGCTTGTTTGGCTCCAAAAAATGGCATCCGTTAATTTGTATTATGTGAAACTTACTGATTTTGTGTATCTTGAATCTGGAATAAGTAATCAATTAACCAAAGTGAATTTGAAAAATATTTGTTAAAAAGATTTTTTCTACAGCCGTGCGAAAAATCAATTTTCCGAACCAATATCTGTGCCGAAAATAATCGGCACGGATATTGGCTCGGAACCTAACACTTGCAGAAAATCTTTTTTCTAAACTCGGCTGCTTCACGGCAGACTAGTGCCGAAATAGCTATTTACCTAACAAGTGCGGAAAATTAGTTTTTCCGCACGAGTCTGCCGTTGACCGAACGACGTGTAGCGGCGTTCGGTGAAGCAGCCGAGGGCGGAAAAACATTTTCCGCAAGTGTTAGGTGCAATAGTTTTTCTACAGACGTGCGGAAATAAGGAAATAATTCGTGATTTAAAAGTTTTTATTAACTAATGACAAATAAATATTAATAAATGTCGAAATGTGTAACTAAGCGACCATAGTAACCTGGAAACCTGGTTGCTGTTTGCTTATGATATTAATTTTTCCGCACTGGTGCGGAAAATCTGATTTTCCACACGGATATCGGTGCGGCTGTAGGACAAATTCATTTTGCACACTTGTTAGGTAAATAGCTATTGTTCACCACTCGTCGCCTATAAAAATTGTTTTCTATTTTGACACTTCCGCCATTTTTTGGAGCCAAATTGTCACACAATCAATCACATTGCGAGGTATCCTCTTTTTTCTCTTATCTAAGGGTGTGCCATTAAAAAGTAAGTTGTCAATAATTTTGACATTTGACAGTTTATAAAATATTTATTGGAGTCAATACGCTAGATTTCTGTGACGTCATGACGTCAGCTGTCAGACGGAAATATCCAAACAAACTATTTTTTATTACCTCAAAAGCTGACTTTCCACTCGGCTAATCAAATACGCACTAACAGTGCACACGATATATGTAATACACTCAAAAATATAATCCAAAGAAGTCCAAATTAAACACAAGCACTGATTTCAAACTCACACAATACAAAACCAAATGTCACAAAAGCTTGTTTGGATACCAAATTTGGCCACGACCAATCATATGGTGCCTGTGCCGTTTTCAAAAACGTCGCGTATAGATCGTTTTCAAGCAGGTACGTCACGAATCTCAGCTGATTCCTGAAAGTGACACATTAAAATCATTGTGACATATTTGAGAATTTGAGGTTGAAGTTATGCCCAAAAAACCCTACAATTCCTTTTCTTGTTCTACCTTTTAGCTCAAAAAATAAGTATGTTACAGCCTTTTGAAAGGGTGACAAATTAAATTAAAAGCACTGTATATGGGACGAGTACTCGATGTAAACTGTTTAGTATGTGGAGCAATCGCCTAAAATTTGATAAAACTTTGATCCCGCATCAGTTGTCAAAGAAGTGATGGTGCATTTAAAAACTTCTGCCAATTTGTCGGCTTACCTGTCGTGGCGATTTTTTTCGAAATATTGTTCACTGCCCTTTTTTCACGTTTGAAAAAAAGACAGAAATCTTATGGAATGTAGGATTTTGACTTTCTAAAATCAGGCCTGCTTCAAGGTGATTTTTCCTAAAAGGCATAGGTACTTGATGTATTGGAAGTTGCAATAAGGTTTCCTTACGCATGGAGATTGTATGTTTCAGGAAGCTACTAATGAAAGGACAAACCTGAATCACGCAGATGTCGAATCGATGGTGAATTGGTGAGATGAAGCTATTCCAAATGCAATTTGAGTTTTTTTTTGGATACAATGCGGCGCCGGCGGCGCGAACGCCTTTATCAACAGTTGCGATTATAAGGGATCCAAATCCCTAACTTGGGTCCATTGATGCATGAAACGGCAAAATTCTTTATATCATGATTATCTAGGAAAAGGGAAAAGGTCAAGCAATGTCCGTTCCTGCACAAATAGTTGCGTTTACGGTTCTAGATTTGAAATATGTTGATAGGTCATTTTGCACACTGTACACAGGATGTTTTGGGTTGGGAGGAACATGTTCAGAAGGTCAAAATAAGAGAAATCGACCCATATGTTGTAATCCGATTCTTAACCGTCTCTGAAATAATCGGTTCTAAAGCCTTTTTTTTTTAATCAAATTATTGATTAATCAATTTGATTTTTAACTTAGTTTTGACAGGCAAAGTATCAATTGTAGGTAAAGGACAATGTAGTGTCAATCGGGAAAAAACTTCGCCGAGAATTAAAATCTGAAATAAAAAATTCCATTTAATTCCATTGAAAAAATCCGAGTTTTTTGTTTTTCATAATTTGTCAAGACTAGATTATTGTGAAAATGATCAAGTTTATTTGAATGACCAGCATTTTTTGAAAGTACCCCCAAAATTTCATTTTTTCTACGTCTAATAGTCTCTGAGATACAAATAAGCGTCAAAGCCCCCCTTAAATGTTTTTTTTTCTTAAAATGTCAATATCTCCAAAATGGTCAAAGATGGCTATAGATAAACATTTATAAACTAACGTTATTTTCAAAAAGGAATCTAAATGTGAAATAAAAAAATTGGGGTTGTCATTTAAAATGAGTTGGCAGCTACTTCCGGTATAAGCGGAAGTGATAGAAAACTGCCACCATTTCAAAAAAGTAGTTTATGGTCCAGAACTTTTGTGTGTCAATTTTTATAAGGGTATCATCATTACTTTCCCATATACCCAATAATATTATGTAATAATATTAAAATATCCAATAAACGCATCTTGTAGAGACGAAAAATACACTGCAAATGCAGAATCAATCAAAAGCAGGCATAAATCAGGAACATAGTCAGTAGAAAAAACAGTTTTTGAATTTGGAAATTTTCTTTTCCTGGCGTAACCAAGAGAGATGGATCGAAAAAGACTTTACATTTATATTGTATTTTTTTTTCTCTGAAAGATGACATAATCAGATTTTTGATCAGACGTTTCGTTCCTTTCCAAACATCATCAATTCATATTGATGATGGCGTTATTAGCTCGAAACGTCGAATAAATGTCATGTGTGATATGTCGTTGGAATTAGAATTAAAATAAAAGTATATTAAGACGAAATTTTTCGTCTATTAAAAAAAAGTTGATGATGGTTGCTCGGAGAAAAAACGTCGAATCATAAATCTGATAACGCTATTTTGTAGAGAGCTCTGAAGATGTAACATTTGCTTTAAAATATTTCTTTTTATAAACCCAGGAAAACATGAAAACCGTTTTAGAAAATTTCGGTTCTTCCGGGATATCTCCGGAAGAATTCGGAATTATTTGAATTTCCCAACGGCATTCTATTGAGTACCTTACCTAAATACTCAGCCTTGTCATGATTTGAACTTTGCTGTTATATCCTTCCGTTTCCAAGATACTGATGATAACAGATGAGGGTAGATATTTCTAATACCGTATCTCGTAATAGTGGATTTACTGTGTGCCATTGACAAAGAATATCCTTCAAATTGGCGCATGAAATTACAATAATTACATTACGAATTAAAACAAATGCAATAAAAAAAACTTTTAATGTGAAAAAATTCATTACAAATTAATTCGTTGCAGGTGAATTACAACAGTAAGGACCGATTCTACAATAATTCAAGTATTTTATTGGAATAAGCAACACTCCGTATAACCCTATATTCATCTTTGGTAATACGCAGTACTGCTTTTTCCAAGGATATATTTGAATCGTAGAACCGGCCCTTCGTTGAAAATCTCTGAAACTGAGAATTAAAACTAATACAAAACCGTCTTTTTCGGTGATTAAATGCAAACCAAATTTGTGCATTCCTACGAAAACTAAAAACCCTGTAGTTTCACAGCAGAATATACTATAAAGAGATTTTCCACAATAGAAAAATAGTTGAAGTCATCAGAAAAACTACCTCTTAGCTTTGACACGGTAGGTAAAGCGCTCTTGAAATTTACCTAAAAAAATCACAGCCTTGTCGAGGTAAAATTTTGATCAACTCCTCTTACAATGTGCTAGTCTTGAATAAATAAATGGAATCTTGCAAACTACTTTTTTATATACAAAGCAGCTATTTCCTCCAGTGCAGTTTTGCTGCCAAAAATTAGAGCCAGGAGTCCGGTTATAAAAACAACGATATTTTTGAGAATCTTCCAGTTGAACCTTCCAAAACCTTTATCCCAAAACGTGATAATTTCCAGAAATACAGGAACAATAAGACCCAAAATTGAGAAGCAAAAAGCACCAATTAGCCCAACAAACGGGACGATTGTAGGGACTGCAATGGCTAAAGCTACGCAAAGTACAACCATAATGGCTCTCAATGAGTACTGGCACAAAATGGGGTGTTTTGTGCATTTTTCTTTCACTCCATTCCAAGCGATGTCCAGGCATACGTAGAATTGGAGACCAAAAGTGAAGAAAACGGCGATGGCGACCAGAATGTTGACCACTTGAGCCGGACTGGAATGGAAAAAATTATCACTGTTGTTTTGTTTCTGAACTTTTAAGGCTGAGATTTCAAAATCATAAAGTAAAAAGTTGGAAAATCTGATTATGTAATTATTTCACATAACTTTTAATACATTGTTGTTTTCAATTCTCAGAACAAGTAAACGTTTTATATTCTTTTAATCGTGATATTTTTGTTACGCATTCAATCAACTTAACAAATGGATTTTCCAAAATCACAATTTTGTTTCTGGGTCAAAGTATTTAAACAAAAATGAGCTACACAGGATATTTTCGTTTTCATACTTACATAGCTTCCTTGGGCAAATTATACGTAATAGACCCTTCAGTCGCTGTTCCATATTTCAAATATCCGAAGAATCCCAGCAAAATGTAACAAAAAGTTACAAAGGTCATTCCTTGTACCATCACTCCACAAATTCCAATGAAGCTCCTTGGTGTCGCCATGTTATTCTCCAGAGGCATAACCACCCCAATAGCTTCAATAGCGAAAATTACAACACTCACGGAAATGGGAATAGTGCTGATGGAACCCACGTATTCTCTGTCAGATATGGGAGGAATATCATTTACTAAGTAGTAGAAGGTGATGCCAAGTCCTACTAACATGCATAAGTTTGCAAGCTGGAAAAAAAATATTGATTTTATCTATACATTCTACATTCTCGTTTGTTTTATACTCCACAAACGATTATTATGTCGAAGAAAATGTATCTTTTAGATGACTTATAATTCAAGTCTCCAAGATAGTTCATAGCAGTCAATTCAACATGTTTTGATAATTTTATTGAACAAAGCTATTTTATTCATCATAATCCTCAGACTTTAAGATTGAACTAGAACAAAATTTTGTATGTTCGTTTTTTTTGTCAGAAACTATCGACTAACACTGCTTGATCTCATCACAAATCATAATATGTATTTGTGAAAAAAATACACTTTGCAATAAAAGGTGCGTGGTTCAACAGTGTCAATTAACATGTAGATGGTTAGTGGATTTTCCGAAGTTTTTCAGCTGAGATGGTTAACTTTGCTATAATACAATATGTAATAAGATCTAAATATTGTATTGCATAATATGATAACAATGGCATCATTGTTTATTATTATTCCACACATTTAGCTTTAGTGGTCTTTGATATCAATAATAAGCTGTGTTGTCAGCTAGTCTGGATTTATGCAAGCGTAACAAAGTCGATATTTGAATTCATCATTTCCTTTAGGCTCAAACTAGCTCGGTTTATTTTCAAAAAGAAAATTTTAGTACAGGGATTCATATTCACAAAGGCGCTCAATAAAATGCTCAATTGTATCTAACTAAAGTATGTTCTTGAATGCCACAGACTAATAAATTACACTGGCTGACATGGTGTGCGGGCACTTCGATGGTTCGAGTGACAAATTAATATCTTGAGCGATGACCTGCTTACTCAAAAATACTTGATCTAATGAATGTTTAGTTACCGTATATTCAAGTCACATACAAACAATGTGCCCAAACAAATTACTTTTGAATAATTGGTCTGACAACCATGTTAGCACAAAGGATTTTTGAATATCATTGAACGATGTCGAACAATGAAAAAAAATGCCGTGAACTAATAATAATCATTATTACAGTATTGAAGATCCTTTCAACTTTTTAAAGAAACTAGAAAAAATATCAGTAGACTTACCATAGAAAACGGAACCAAATACTTCAGATTAGGCACAAACGCCAAAAGAATCAGTGGGACCAACAAAACAGCAATGGTCAACCTCACACTGACAGTATAACCCATATGGTAATCCAACACATAAGTGATATTTTTCGCAATTATAACGCAATAGCAGGAACATGTGAAGAAATACGTAATGAACAGGGAAATTTGCACAATCATCCTAGCAGCTTTAGCAGATCCCCGTATCCATTTGGGACCCCTGAGGCAAGCTTCTTCAGCAGTCTCGGCAAAGCCCATCTGAGTCTTTCCTGCTCTTACGTAGAGTTCATGGGCGCAGACTACCAACACATATGCGCAGTGTGTGCATATGATTGCAACGGCGATGGTTGAGAAAATGCCAAAGATCAACCCAGACCCTTGAAAGGCTGCAGGCATTGACAGAATTCCTGTTCCAAGAGCTGCCTTGAGGAGGTGAGCGAGGGTGCCCATGTTGCTTACGGGATGTTCCAGGACACGCGCTCTGAATGGGTCGAATTCGCCCATGGAGGCTTCATAGTCCTGGCCGGTGATTTTGTACCTGGAATAGTTTTGGTTCAAGTAGTAGTCGTTTGTATAAAAAAATGTCAGGGACTTTTTGAATATTCCGCGCGTTAAGCTCTGAATGTAACACAGCTTCAAAATTAGAACCAGTATGCCATTATGGCGAACACCGCGTGATTGTGGCGGCCATTATACCCTTTTACTTTACCTGATAACATTCGAGAAAAATTTAACTTGTTTGCTTGTCTAGGTCGACATTTTTTCAACCGGAACGTACTGAAGCGATCGAGTATTATGAGTGGTAGAAAAAGACTTTAAATAAAAATGTTTTAGGTTTTTTCATGTAGTATCTTTTGGTCACTAAAAGAACAGATTCATTCAAATACAGCGACTGGGGCATCAAGTTAAAAAAAATCACTGCCTGCTACGATAGAATCCAGATCAACGTAATACAGGGTGTCCCTGAAATGACTGTACAACGCTAAACCACAAATTCGTTGACCAAAAATAAGGCGATCTAGGCAAACTTACCTATATCCAAAATTGCTTCGCTAAGTCTACAGAGGGCGTCAAAGATTTAAAAAAAAATGGTTTTTCCTACATTTTTCAAAAACGTACAAATCGATTTTGATAATTTTGATAATTGATCGGAAGTGTTATAAAGGTGGCGTCACATGTTGTTATTTCTTTTGATTTTTTTTGGAATTGACTTTTTGATAATCCAGATGCTTTTATCTAATAGTTCAATGTCTGGGGGAGTTTTTCTTTTTCTTGAGAAGTTTCGCTGGAATGAGTAGTTGTGCCAGAAAAAAAATATTCTCAATTAGGTACACAGATATTTTATTATTGGTTCATTTTTTTCTAGCATAACTACTTATCCCAGCAAATTTTTTCAGGAGAGAAAAAAACTTTCCTACACACTGGGATATTAGACGAAAACATCTGAATTATCATTAAGTCAATTCCATAAAAAATCAAAAGATATAGCTGCATGACGTCACTGATTTTTTATGGAATTGACTTTCTGATGATTCAGATGTTTTCATCTAATAACCCAGTGTGTAAGGAAGTTTTTTTCTCTCTTGAAAAAATATGCTGGGATAAGTAGTTATGCTAGAAAAAAAAATCAATATTAAAATATCTGTGAAGCTAGTTGAAAAAAATGTTTTTTTTGGCACAACCACTTATCTTGGCAACATTTTTCAAGAGTGAGAAAAACTCCCCAATACATTAAACTTTTAGTTAAAAATATTTGAATCATCAAAAAGTCAATGCCAAAAAAAATCAAAAGAAATAACTACATATTATGACGTCACCTTTATAACACTTCCGGTTAATTTCAACTGGTCGCTACAGAAACAAAAAACGTTATTTCATGGTCCAAGACTAGGTACCAAAACTTATCAAAATTGATTTGAACGTTTTTGAAAAATGTAGAAAAAACCATTTTATTTTTTAATCTTTGATGCCCTCTGTAGACTTAACTAAGCAATTTTGGATATAGGTAAGTTTGCCCAGATCACCTTACTCTTGGTTAAGGAATTTGTGGTTAAGCGTTATATAGTCATTTCAGGGACACCCTGTATAATTTCCATGAGACTTGAATAGCGCAAAAACGACTGAACCAAATACCGATATATTATGTTTTTGGAATCAGTAAAAAAGATCTATCACCTAGGCTAAAAATATAACTTTATCATTTTTCCAATGTAAAGTCGATTTTTTATTTCCGCTATCACCAAAAGATACTACGTGAAAAAACATATAACATTTGTATTTGAAGTCATTAAATTCTTTTCAAAATTAAGAACATATCCATAAGCTTAAAATTACTACTCGCGCATCCTGTATCGCTCATCATTCTTATTCCCTATAAACTATATACCTTTGCATTATTGATTTTCGTGACGTCAACGTAATTATTGTTAAACAATAATAAAATTGTGCGACTTATGACATTATCGGTATAATTGCGCAACGAGGTCGTTGATGTTCCAAATTTGCAGTAAGTTTGTGGTCCAATAATATGTAAGCACTGAAGAAATATTGTACGCATCCCATACTTATAAATTATAAAGCAATACTCACTTGTTGCCATTGACTGCAGTGTTATCCCTGGGCAAAAAGGACTGCATTTCCCTTGCAGTCCCAGGTTTTTGTTTCTCCGCCTACAAGAATATGTTGATGATTTTCATTTATAAAAAATAGTTCTTGACTTACCATTTTAGCTTTTCACGCCGCCAGTCTGAAATCAAATAAAAACGTGTTAAAAGGTTCCACACAAATATCAAATAACCACAACCTTGCTACTTATATATGAATGTGGCTTATCACACTGCGTACTACTGTTGGTTAACGATATTTCAATAATTTGACGGATTTGCTGATTTGACGTTGATGGTTTGGAACAGAAAATGCATTATTGATCAAGGTGATGAGAAATATCGATTTTCAACTGTTTCTTTCGTGTAATGACGATTTTGCCTATTAAAAAAATCAAGCTTTTGTCTATTTGACGTATTTTTTGTAGTACTGACATTTGGAATAGGAGTACAGTTTACCGATGATCCTGTTCATTAAATTCCATCAAGTCCTTAATAAGAAAAATATCAACAATAGCTCTCGCGGTCTCCATATACATACAGAGGGTGGTACGTGGTTGATTAAAAAGTAAATTTGATGAATCATTGTTCTACCAGACAGTAACAAAAAAAAAACAGTTGGAGTACTAACTAACTAAGTGAGTGAATGCTAATTACAAAAAGTAGACTGATTGGTCTGTCTAGAATTAACGGGATTGATGCAATTTTTTCTTGAATTCCGCTGTCAAGGATTTTAACGTTACAACAGCGAAAATTATTTCAATAAAAAAACTTTTTATTAAATGAAATGGAATTTCACTTACTTACTTAGATGAAGTACTGTAGTACCATAGTGATTACGCAAGGATAAAGAAAATTAGGGATACCATACTGTTTACATAAACTAGAAAAAAAAATATTTCAATGTGACATAAGGTCAAGATCGAGGCCAAGATCGCTAACTTGCCAAGAATTTCAACTTCCGGTATTATCAATATTTTCGTATTGCTGTTCTCAGTACTGTTTATGAAAATATTCCTCGCTGTTCGCTTGGAAAATTATTTTTTTGAGAAGCCGCGTTTCTGTTCAAGTACATTAGTTGTTGTTGATGTTCTTATCTGTTATCATTGAGATTACGTTTAGATGCAGTCGTTTTTTGTTTCATGTTAGTACTTGCTTAAGTATTGATAAGGCAATAACTTGAGTTCTTCTTCTATTTATTGGCCGCAACGACTTAAAGGGCACTAAGAAGAGGAAGAACACACTGGAAGTTAGTTTGCTGGACACACCATGTTGATTCTGATCCTTCTTCAAGGTACCCTCTACAGCCCTCTTTGACCAAGAAATTTGACGAAACTGATTCAACAAACGATATCAAAAATCCTGAAGTCGTGACAGAGTGACGAGTGCTTCTGCGATACTGTGAGTTCTGGAAAAAAACAGTGACCCACAAAGCACAGCAAGCATATATGCATGTGATAGGAATATGCCTTGTATGTTTCCAAACGTAAATTCGCTGTGGAATGTTAGCAGCATGTCCACTAAATATTCTCAAAAGATATATTCTTTATGGCATCAATAACGCATGTCCTGGGAATATACCCATTGGGACATTCATGTTCAAAATGTTCTCAACGGTATATTCTTCGAGGAACTTTCATGTTACGTCTATCGGATATTCCCAATATAACATTATAATTCAAATACTAATAGTAGGAGCACATTATGTCCAAAATGCTCCCGAAAAGTATATCCTTTGAGGAACTGTCGAGTCATATGTTCATTGCATATTCTTAAAAAAAATTATCTGTCTAGGACAAATAACGTATGGTGAAAGGTACATACGAAGCATATTCCCTACATCCTGTGTGGATATGTGAGGAAGAGAATCTCAAGAGAACACCACAAAGAAATGATGCTCAGTTCCATTTCAATTATATGAACAAGCAGAAATTGGATACCAAAAGTTAGGTACTGTGAAACTGAATAGATTGATATCCTTAACCCCGTTTGCGTCAAATCAACATGGAGAATGTATGGTTGTAATTTGCCATGATTCTGGAGAGTTGCGAGACTGGTTAATTTCAATAATTATAAACAATTCAAATCCGCATACTTGTGTTACTTATCTTTGTATTTGTAGAATTATGAAAGAGGAACTATGACGAAATTAGTTCAGAAATACAACAGTTTAATGGCTCAAAATAACCACTTATCACATTTGTAGTTTAAGTGATACGTTGTATATACGAATTTCAATTTTGTTGAGTAATCTGATGCGAGTAAATAACTATGTTTTATTTTTAGTACAGATCCATTCCGTTGGTTAACCATAATTATTATACAGTGACCGGCTAAACAATGGAACAAATTTATTTTAAATTCAGGGTTTTGATTATTTGGAAAACGCTCAGACAGGACTAGGTATATTTATTTTAGAATGTGGTTTTCTATATGTCACATTCATGTATCATCTATATAAAATTAAAAATCCGTATGATTTTGTTTTTATAACCCAAGAACCGCAGAAAAAAGTTGGATTAAAATTTGCGAGTTATCAGTTTAAACAGGGAATCGTCCAAGGGCATGGTTTTATTCGTCACCTCATAGCTGATTTTGATAAATTAACGGCCGTTATGTCAATGTCACCTTGAGTGACATTTTAGCTATGGTATACTTAAAGTTCATGATACTAAGGGCCGATATTTCCATGTCACCTTAAGAGACATTTAAGCTAAGGTATACTTCAAGTTGACGTGAATTTTAAAATTGGCTACCGAAAGTGCCGTTTTCCAATTGCGCCACGCCTTTCATTTAGTTAAGGATCTAATGTGAGTGGCGCAATTGAAACACGGCACTCAGGGGAGACGAATTCCAGGTCCAAAATAACCTTTAAGTGTACCTACCTTAATTTTAAATGGACGTTGAAATATCGGCCCTTAATCTTTGCTAGACAATTTTAAAATTCATATCGACTTCAAGTATTTGTACCTTAGCTAAAATGTCACTCAAGGTTACTCACTACTTTGAAATATCGGTCCTATAATTAAGATCTATATTCAAATATTTGATAAAAAATGACATTTGTCAGCGTTAACCATTTTTATTTATTTATTGAAAATGACAGTAATTTTTTTATTTGACGTTGGAGCATGTTCTGTTGGCACGTACAAAACATAACGCCGCATTCACATTATTAAATAAATATTTGCGTTGTGTGGTGAATGTGAATGAGAAACGGTAAGTAGAATAGTAATATTGTTTTGGGTATAAATGTTTGAGAAAATATCATTTGTACTATAACTTTTTTGTTTTATAAAAAAAATATCGAATCGGAAGTGTGTTAGTTTATATTAACTTACAAGGAGAGCGGAGTCGCAGGTTTTCCATCAACTTATTTGCTTTATAAAAAAGTGCATCCAACAAAAATCGATGTGACCGAGCGTTTTCCAAAAAATCAAAGCCCTGGATTCAAAATGAATTTGTTCCATATTTAAGTCGATCACTGTAGATTGTTAGAGTCTAAGACTACCTATTATAGTATATAATCTAAGGTTGGAGTGATGTTTTTATATAATGTACTAAAAGTATCGTATTATCGAGTATCGAAGTATACTCACTACGTTTCCGTTATAATATATAGTATAAAAAAATAGGTAGTTGATCTAGCAATGAAAAACAATCAATCTGTTTCTAACGTTATATTCTAATAAAAATTTATTTAGGTACATTGGATTCAAATTTAATCAAAAAAGGAAGTGTAAATTTACTAAACATGTTGCTGAAGGTTCAAGTGATCTATTCAGAGCATCAATTATTTAATCATCAAAATGCAAATCCTTCATCTCAATCTCAATAGCAGAATTGAAAGGTTAATCACTTAACAAAGCTCTTCCCAATTTGGGTCATCAATTTGGTGTAGTATTCTTTTGGCATCATCCTTTTATGGGTTAATATTGTCAATTACACTCTTTGTGTCTAATAATAAATGTATAAAAATAGCAGGAAATGAGCAGAAAATAGATCAATATGGAACAGATTGTGAGACGTGATTGCATATCATTAAAATTCTTTGAAAATTTTACTGGAATGGAATTTGATTATGGGTGTTTGACAGTAGAGTACTATAAAAATTGATTGGTCTAATCAAAATGTCTCACAAGTTGATCAATGCAGATTAGATTGGGGTTATCGATTTGTGTTTGGCGATCATTAACATTTAATGGAATATCCGAATTCACATCTGGAGAGAACGCGCATATTTCATCATATTATTGAAATATAACTACCTAACGGTTTCTACGCAGTCATGCTGACGATATAGTAATACAACGCACAGGGTTTGAATAAACATTACAAGCGTGGAAAAATAAGGTGAATGGACATTGTCTCTCGAAAGTGGTACTTTTCCGCACGCGACGAGAGTTGCCCGAACCACGCGGAGCGCAAAATAGCCGTCAAGGGCGGTAAAGACATTTTTCCTCGAGCGTGCGCAAGGTAAACACTTTGCTCACTCATTTGCGTGCGCAAAAAAACCTTCTGTAGTTACTGGTGTTTTAAACTCTGTTTATATACCAACAAAATTGTAGCTAAATACCCAATGCACAAATAATGTTATTGTCACTTCACTTTCCAGTCAAAATGAAAGACATCATTTTGTTTTAAGGGCGGGAAAGACACTTTGCGAACGTTTTAGGAACAATATTTTTTCTACGAGCGTTCACAGATTAGACACAAAAAACTTTAGATAATATATTATTTGAACGCACTTAAAAACATAGAACTTGAGAATAATGATTATTTATGCTTAACAATATATTTATATTGAAAGAACAGTTTGGGGCGGCAGCTGGAAATTGGATAATATGGGTATAATCAAAATCATAATTGATTTATTTTATATTTGAAATGCAAGGGCATGTCCGATGGTAGGTAGTTATTTGAGTTGACATTTGAGTGCGGGAAAAGGTTACTTTACACACGCAAATGAGTGTACGAAGTGGTTACTTTGCGCACGCTCGTAGAAAAATTGATTTTTCCGCACGGCTGTAGGAAATAGCTATTTACCTAACAAGTGCGGAAAATTAGTCTGCCGTTCACCGACCGACGCGTAGCGGAGTTCGGTGAAGCAGCCGAGGGCGGAGAAACATTTTCCGCAAGTGTTAAGGTACAATAGTTTTTCTACAGACGTGCGGAAATAAGGATATAATTCGTAATTTAAAAGTTTCTGATGCAACTAATGACAAATAAATAATAATGAATGTCGAAATGTGTGACTAAGCGACCATAGTTACCTGGAAACCTGCTTGCTGTTTGCTTATGATATTGTTAATTTTGACATATCCGTGCGGAAAAATTTTTCCGCACTGGTGCGGGAGATCTGATTTTCCACACGGATATCGGTGCGGAAAATTGATTTTTCCGCACGGCTGTAGGAAATAGCTATTTACCTAACAAGTGCGGAAAATTAGTTTTTCCGCACGAGTCTGCCGTTCACCGACCGACGCGTAGCGGTGTTCGGTGAAGCAGCCGAGGGCGGAGAAACATTTTCCGCAAGTGTTAAGGTACAATAGTTTTTCTACAGACGTGCGGAAATAAGGATATAATTCGTAATTTAAAAGTTTCTGATGCAACTAATGACAAATAAATAATAATGAATGTCGAAATGTGTAGCTAAGCGACCATAGTTACCTGGAAACCTGGTTGCTGTTTGCTTATGATATTGTTAATTTTGACATATCCGTGCGGAAGAATTTTTCCGCACGGAAATGTCGTGCGGAAAAATTTTTCCGCACTGGTGCGGGAATTCTGATTTTCCACACAGATATCGGTGCGGAAAATTGAATTTTCCGCACGGCTGTAGGAAAAGACTTTTTTTTAAACCCTGACTATAAATTATTTTCCAACATTATTTCGGGTTCAAGTAGTAATAAATTTATTTATTGTATTTGTTTAAATGGCCTAATTAAATTATTTCGATCAATTAACCCTTTTCATTCAACCAATAACTCCCGTTTTCTTAGCCATGCCATACCTATAAAATCAGTTTTGAGATTTTTTTTTAATCTCAAGTTATAAAATTCACATATTTTGGAATTAATTCTGATTCACTTGACTTTTTTTTTTGGGAAATTCTGCTTCAGTTTATACTTCAAGATAAAAAAAAAACTATCTCTTATATCTAATCAATATTATTTATTGATGTAAAAGTGATAAATATGTGGGTCACACACACGTCCCTGGCCAACAAAAAACATTCTTTTGATATGTCGAACTTATAGAAAGTATTCTAATTCTAAGAATTGAAATTCTTCAAGGGACGATAAATTGGAACTAGATTTTCCATGACTGCTGTCATATAGCTACAAAACCAAAACAATAATTAAATAATCAAAATTAACAATAACTCACAAAAGTAGATACATATGTATTTTTATTTTTTATAAATAAAAATTAGTTAGCCAACACTTAACAAGAACATTTTAAAGCAAATTAATTACTTTGTGCCGTCTATCTATAGATTTGATTGATCACACTAGATGAGACAAATTGTCTTCCTCAATAACTCAAAATATTGACATAACAAGACGTATATGTCTGGAAGATTGATCGGGAAATTCTTCTTTGATGAGAAAAAATGTGTTCAATTTTCGATATCGTTGGACGTCACCTTTATTATGAATAAAGATAATAAAGTCTTATCAGCAACAAGCGAAGAGTTGAATAATTATTATCCATATAAGCCCCAGAGGAAATCACTGACCTTCAACGTTAAAACATCCAAAATCTATTTATAAATCTGAACATTCCATTTGAAACAAATACTCTACGACACATTCATTCATACTCAGATTGACCTATTATGAAAATAGTAAGCCCAGCATCCAAAAATGTATTTTTGACCCAGGCTAGTTACCTCTCTGGACGTTCTCCAACTTTCACTTTTTTGCTCATTGCACAATTTTGACCCCGTTTATTTTTCTTAAGGAGCGGTTCAATTGTCAATAGAAATTAGTTTTTTGTTACATAACGGAACCACTGAAACCAATCAATCATGAATGCCTTATTGTGAATCTTATGTTGGAAAAATTCTGCAAAATTATATAGTGCATGTTGTATTAGCCTACAAGCCTACTTTGCTGGATTAAATAAAGTGCTTAATGGATTATAAGGAAACGGTTGAAGGTTATTGAATGAACTTTTCAATAGTCATCAAAAAATGTAAATGGGCTGGTTCTTTATTCAAATATAGACTATAGTTGTGCATTTTTTACGAATTGGAATGCCACAGAGGTTCCGGAATATTTTTCATTTGATATTCTGTCATTATCTACTAATCTTGAAATTACATAAAAAAAGGAGAAATACTCATCAATTAAAAGTTGAGTCTGAATCCTCCGCTTCTTGAGGAGAAATTCGATAAATTTATTTCAGACCCTCAAAGGCACATGATAATCATAGATGTTTTAAAAAACTAGTCAATACTGCGATTTTTATTCGGAATTGTTAAGACAAGTTTTTAGAGACATATTTATAAGGAGCTCTAAACATTGATTCAAAATATTAGTAAAGAAGGAATTGAATCCTTTCAGGCTATTTAAACACCATTCCCTATAAAAATTGAAGCAAAAGGTACTACAATTTTCACGGAAAATTACCATTGAAAAACAACTCTCTCTCATTTGATTTTGGTGGAATGAAACTCAAAAAAAAAGAATAAGAAGAATGGAAAACCAAATTTAGGAAAAATGTATTGTATTATTGTAATTTTTTTAATTGTTTTGAACAGAAATTGTACAGTTACAGCAACAAATTTAAATCAAACGGGTTACGTGAATTTTACACAATGATTTTGAACTTTGAGACACCCTGTATAGCTGATTTTTTATACAACTACAAATTTCAATAAAATCAGGTGAAAATCAGAGCTATTTTTTAAAATTTCACTCGTCAATTTTTGAAAAAGTAATGGGTTTTTGAATTAATCACCAATGATTTGTAAATTTGCTTTTTATTTTATATAATGCGTCATAACTTTTACCAAAACAGGGATACAACGATGTTTTGTATACAATTTTTGTACAGGTTGTCCTATGTCCTATATACTCCCTTATCTCGGAAAATATGCGATTTACGAAAAAAAGTTTAATATAATAAAGTCTTATTGTTTTTAAAGGAACTTTATTGTTATATATATTTGAGATATACAGGGTGATCAGTTTTCCTTGGGCTGGACCCAACTTCTCAAAATTATATGGAACACCCTGCGTACATTTGAAAGCTGGCCACCCCAATAACATTTTTATTTATGGAGCGATTTTGATGTTTTTTTTGAAATATGGAGAGTAGAAAAATTTATTTTTAGGCCAGAGGGCGTCAAGTTTTTCAAAATTCAAGGCCTACTAGATCATATTAAGAGGCTGAAAAATCCAGAATCCATATAAACGATTTTTTTAGAAAAAATCTACCAACGTCACTGGATTCGTCACATCCTGAAATGGTACAGATCCATTTGATCAAAAAATATTCAATAATAACAATTAATTTTATTATGCACCAAGTAGCATTTTACCTCGTAACTCTTGTGAGTCCTGTGATAGCAAATCTATCAGAACAAATTTATTCAATGACAACATTAAATATACAGGGTGTCTCACGGTGAACATCCATTAGCATATCTCAGGAAATGAGACGATTGGAATTCTGAAAATTTGTATGATGAGATTTTCAAATATGCTCTCTTCAAATGAAATAATAGCGACATTGTGCGACTTCCGGTTATACCGGAAGTAGGTGTCACTTTGCCTATTTAAAAAAAAAACACCCTATATATCATTACAGATTATCATATTCTATACCTAAGTATACGAGTTTTTGAAATATTTCAGTTTTAATGACAAAAATGACGTTTGTAGGTTCCAATTCAAATGTGAATTCTATACGTATAAGAAAGCCCCTATTATTTAACTTGTGTTGGATTCCTTGTTGAAAGGGACCTAATATGAAAGATTTTTCACAATATTTTGAAAACTATTAATACAGGGTGGTCAAAGAATAAGATCAACATTTTTTGACCACCCTGTACTAATAGCTATAAAAATATAATAAAAAATCTTTTAAAGTAGGTCTCTTCCAACAAGGAATCCAACTCAAATTCAATAATGAAGGCTTTCTTATTTCCTGAATCAGCAATTTTTTTCCTACAGACTATACTATAATTTATAATTTTAGTTGATTAGAATATGTTATTAGAATCACTGTCAATTATACAGGGTGATGTCAGAAGTTGAACCAAATCGGGACGTACAAAATAACAAAATAACCAATAAGTCGAAAATGTTAAATAGAACACCCGTATATCGTTACGAATTTGGATTGTTCACCAAAAATAAAGTTAAGTCTGTATGGAATAGTCCATACCTATCTCGAGTTGTTTAGAAAATATTCGCTATTTATGTAATCATTTTTATGCAAAACAGTTTTTTTGTGCAAATTCAATGAGAAAAAATATTATAAATATTTTCAAAAATAACTTCAAGACATAATTGTTTTTATGGATAGAGTAAGTGAAGAAATTCAAATTCTCAACAGAAGTCACTCAGTCAGAGATGCCCTATAAGAAAACTAGATCTACATACAACTTGTATCGCCCAGAATGAAAGACATGTAGCATTTACTTTGATTCTCTGTTGGTGATTTCGCTTTATCTTTGTTATATGTATACATTTTTCCTCATCGAATTTGCAATTTTTTTTTGTATAAAGAAGATTAAATAGCGAATATTATCTAAACGTCTAGATATAGGTATAGACAATACATAAAAACTAACCTTTATTATTGGTAAACATTCAAAATTCGTAACAATATACACGGTGTGTTATTTGACTTCGATTTATTGGTGATTTTATAAGTCCCGATCATGAAACTATAACAAACAAGATATGCTCACGCGCAGGTTTCGCTGACGTCATTGTGTGTCCGAACCTGAAAATGTATAGGTTACCTAGGTAACTGGGTTACCATGATACTGAAACAAACAAGATAAACTCTCGCACATCCCACTTCAGAAGTCATCACGTGACCTACCTCAAACCTATACAATCAATGTCACGCGGGGACGTCATGCGTGAGCCAGTTCAAATTTTGACTAGCAAATGGTAACTAGGTAACGTTATGGATGTTTTAAATTCAACCTTACTTTTGGCTCGCGGTGACGTCATGCGCGGCTTGGTTCTAATTTCATCCAGCAATTGATCTTGTGTGTTTTAGTATCATGAGTCCCGATTAAGTTCAACTTCTGACATCATCCTGTATATTTGGCCATTCGAAATACTATGAACCTATATTGTTTTTCACTGCTTCAAATAAATGCGTTTTTTGCAAAAAATAAAATGAAATCGCTATTATATCCCAAACTATTAGAGATGCGTATAGGACATCCCATAGAGAGTTACCTTAATTTTTGATGTAGAATTCATTTCTGAAATAATATACAGGGTGTTCCATTTGATTTTGAGAAGTTGGGTCCAGCCCAGGAAAAACTGATCACCCTGTATATCTCAAATATGAATAACAATACAGTTTCTTTAAAAACAATAAGACTTTATATTACACTTTTTTTCGTAAATCGCATATCTTCTAAGATAAGAGTAGAGAATCTTAGATGGGAAACCCTGTACAGTGGTCTTTACTAAACATTTTCATTTATCATTTTCAAAAAAGTTACAACAAAAAAAGTTGAATCGAGCTGGTTGTTATTAAATTAGAAGTTTTAATTAAGGGAATTCGATCCAATAATTTTCAAGGATGACCCTTCTAGTATTATAATTATTAAATTAAATCATATTCAAAATCCCATATCAATGACTCAAAATCTAATAAAATTGCACGGCTTCCCTTACTAACTCCCACGCTATATGGTTTCTTATCAGTCATAAAATGTAAAACTATCAACATAAAAATGCTTGTGCAACTCAATTTTTGACGTGAACATAGATAAATCATTTTACTGGAAAATTGACTTCAAAAAGGTGTTATCTTGAAGTTTTGGTTATAAAAATGGGACATGTTTTGATACAAATGAGATTTTTTTTTGAGTATGTTGTAATAATTATTAAAACCTGTTTCACTTACTTGAATGAAATTGTACTAAACTCAGGAAATTAATTAACACTGTGTTCTCCACGTGTATATTCATTACTAAAGTAATTTGTCAATATTATTCGTATTTAATCGCTTGGATAAACTTATCAGAATTACGTATTTGAGTAAACAAATTCGGCTTCGAAAGAATTAATCTAGTTCCATGAAAAAAAAAATCCATGTCAGCAATAAATGGGAAAAGGTGGCAAAATGAAAAAAACCCAACCAAACCATACATACATTATTACGTATTTGCATTTGCATTCCCCACATAAACCTTGAAATATCGGTGAACCATTACATCATGATGATGATGATGATAATGACCCCTTGGTGTGATGGTGTGTTTGTGTGGGGATTTTGATAAGTTTTAAGTTATTTTGTTATGCAATGTCTGATAAGATTCAGAAATATTGAACAACGATTGTAATATTTTGATATGGGCTTACGCGTCATTTTGTAATGTAACTGGAATCATGGAACTTTTATTTTTTAAATATTTTTATAAGAATATGAAAAATTGAATCGAGGGGGTGTTCCCAGATATTCTCAAGATTGCTAACTCATTGTTGCCAACTTTCTCAAAAATCATGGAAAAATTTATTGCAACCCAAATCGGTTAGCAACAATTAATAATACACATACCTACATGTTAGACGATGATCAAAATTTGTTTATTTTCTCTTTCACGTTATTCGTCCACAGTATATAAGGTCCACAGGTAATACAAAAAAAAGGATTAATTGTGTTGAAATATGGAATAATGTTGACCTTCTAATTCTTATAGTGATTATTGATATTTGAAATTTAAAAAAAAAAGTCATCGACACACTGTATAATACTATAAATTTCATCATGGGATTTCCGAGAAATATTTTACTACTAGCGTGACACAATAATCAGCAATCGGGACTGCAGGTTTATTTTTGAGTTGCACAGTCTGGAATGAGAAACGAGTTTATTGTATGGAAAAACTATTTTTAACTGATCACTGAAAATAATCCAACCATTAAACATCAAATCAAAATCAGTTAATGTCAAGAAAGTTGCTTTTCTTCACCAAACAATGTGGCCTACATTTTTGTTTCTAAATAAGAATTTTAGTTTCAAATGATTCTCATGTGTTTTCTACATTTTCTAGTAGATTTTCCACATATTTATGACGCAAAATCATCGTGATATGTGAAACTTGAGCTATTATAGCAACGGAGTACTGAAACATTTTGATTGTTTAAAAATGATAATTAAAAAGTAATTTAGGAATATGTCTATAATTTCTATTCTTTTCCACTATAATTAGGCATTTGGGTTGGGCTCATGGTTTCTTCATTTCGCTTGAATTGTGATTTGTTTGCTTAATAATTGAAAAATTAATGAATGAAGAAGAAAAACTCTGAAAATAAAAAATTGAATAGATTTGATAGATTTGATAATACATTTTCAAAAGAAAAACCTCATTTACAATAATGACCACATTTTATTTTCCACTTGGAGATGAAATTTGTGTAAAAAAATTGTTGAGAAATTAATGAATTCACTTTGATAAAATTACTATCATCCAAATAACTAAAAAAAAAAATAGGTACCTACTTGAATCCGATAGAAAAATAACAGGAAAAACGCTTGGAAAATGTTACACATACATAAACAAAATATAATATTATAACAAAGAAAAAATACCCCATTTACAATGGTCACATTCTACTTGGGAATTATTTTTTTTTTATAAAATTTGTTGAAGTGAATAAAGAATAAAGAAAAATACAAATAATTAAAGTGAAGTGAATACACACTTCATCGTTACAACAGTAAAAAACAAAAAATCTAAAAACGCATATGAACCAGATTGAGAAAAGATTTTCAAATGAAGACCCCCATTATTTACAATAATGACTTTATTTTCCTACTTGGAGATATTTGATTAATATGAAGTTGTTGAGGAATAAATACCTAGTGGAATATGATTAGCTATTACCTATTATTATTCCCAAATATAGTTATAAACTGAGCCGAGTGAGTAACATCCTGAGGGAATAATGCGATGTGCCTCTTCTTCATTTACGACTATAATTTATTTATTCGAGAATTTCAATAAACAACTCTATTTATTCCATAACATTTTCATTCATCTCAATACAAAGTACTTAGTTTGTTATTTATATATATTGTTTCCATCTTTGCGGGGGAATAATGGCAATTATTTCAGTGTCATTATTTTGCTAAGGGGATAATATACACTATAGCATATTTTACTGAAATGGACCTTATAGGATTAGTCGAAATTAAAAATATTAAAAAAATATGAACATCGTCTGTATAGAACGAAGAAATATCTATAATACTACAAATATATTATGATTATGTAGGTAGATCATACTTATATTATTAATAATTGCGCCCCTCAAATATTTATCACAGAATACAATCTACAAATTAAACGTAAGTTTACTATGTAATTAACTATAATAATTGGGTAGGTATCTCGGAAGCCTAAAAATAATATCAACATATTTTATGTTGGGTTGGTTTACCCCAGTCTATCATGAATCCAATGCATACGGCACACTTCTTAAAACGTAAAAGATGCAACAGCAAAAATCAATCCACTTATACATACAAACAATCCTCCAATCGCCTTCAAACCAATTGAAATAGTCCTTCTACGGTAAACCAGCCGGTAAAACATCAAACCAAGAAAAAAATCCGCGCATCATAAAAATCCAAATTAAAAATAAACACAAAAAACTGACTTACCTCAATTTACAATCAGTAACCTCAAAAAACCACGCGGTTGAGTAAACGTAGCTTTAACACCAATTCACTATAAACGAAAGACTGAAAACTGAGCCCGCCACGGGGTTTCAATAGTATTTCTACGTCAGTTTACGATGAACGAAATCGCCAACCTCTATCAGGTATACGGTCATGGTCATAATGTATGGAAGTGAGACAATCTGATGAGATGAAAGAAGATAGAAGAGGGTCCCGTAGGTTGACTGGAAGCAACGGGAAGTGCTTTAGCTGATGTAATACTTTCGGAAGTTTCGAGGATCGGAGGGCGAAGTTTGCGTGACGTAGAAAGGCGATTTTTGCGTGTAGGATTGTGGCTAGTTTTTGATAATTTATGGACATTTGTTGTTGAAATGAAAAATAACGGAAAAAATAAAGCCTATTTTTCAAAATGAGAAAAAATTCCCAAGCAATGAGAAACGAAAATTCTTGGAGGCACTCGAATGAAACTATAAAATAGAAATCACTTGAATCAAAAATGTTATTTTTGACTTTCTTCACGCGTTCATCCCATCTACCAACTTCAAATATTTTTGCATTACAATGGAGAAAAGTTGAAAAAAATTTAGAAAACTGCAACTGAAAAAAATGAATCTTCAAAAATGTTAAAGAAGGCCAGAAGCGTCATTCATAGTAAACCATATTGCCTATACCTGCTTTAATTTGCAGGTACCCATCAATATTTGCGATCTTTGTTTAGTATGACGCTCCTGGCCTATACTTCTTTGCATTTATCCCTACATACAGGGTGAGACTCTAACTTGAAATAAGTTCAGTGAATCAGAGACAGTTTTTTTTTTAAATATGCTCGGACATCGATTACGATCAGTATTTTAAATTGCGCCCTTTTTGGTGTGCGAAAATTTTATACAGGGTGTCTCAAATCTCAAATTTGAAACATGCATGATGCCATCGACTTTTTCAATGGCAACCATATATAATTTTTACTAAACTTCTTTAGAAGGGTAAATCAAATATGTTACACGTCCGTTATAAATTTCAAATTTTTCTTTCTTTGTTTCCCTTTTTCTTTTAGACATCATATTAATATCTCAAATTTGGAACATCCCACATAAAACTTTGGTACATCAAAAAAAACCCAATTTAAAATACTAATCGATGTGTTCGAACATATTTTCGAAAAAAAACTTGTTTGATTTAGGTTCTGAATTTAGTTGGGGACTAACCAACTCACCCGGTATAACCGACCGTTGCAACACTTATACGAAGGGGGACTTGTATGAAAAGGGGTCGAAGGTGTCATCATATATTTGAATTGTCTTTCTTGCTTGTGCATAAACCAATTTTATTTTGTAGGGATGAAGACGATTGCGATCAACGAGTGTAAGGTTTCTTGAAGTGAATGATTACAATCAATTTATTTTCAAAATGTTTCTCAGATTCTCAGATGAATGCTCTTTTTTCCATATGATAGTACATTTTGGTGCTGTCAGTCGATATCGAACTAGGTATTGGCGTTGATCAAGAATCAACGGTATTGCATGGAAATGCATGGTTAGATTCAAACAGCAGAATTTGTGGAAAAGTCCATGTACTACGGTTAAAATGTTTGGGAATTTTACTTTCTACCGCAAAGTTTGTCCGATGAATTGTATCTAGACCATAAACACAGAGTCGCCTATTCTGTGCCATAAATCTAGACTTGCTATTCGCGTATTGGTTGGGCAAAAAACGTCTCAAACCCGTCTCTATTGTGAAGCGGTGCAGGTCATCCCAGCTCAGGTCCCTCAACTCCTCCTCAGAAAATTGTCATTTATTTGCTATACATTTCCCTTTTAAAAAAAGACAAATTTCATAGCCTATAAATAAACAGGGCGTTTGTTTCAAAATAATAATCTGGGGTCCGATAACTTTTCGATCTGACCCTGTACAATAATAATGCCAAAGGCAGATTGAGTTCTACGGGAAAAAGGTATATAAAAAACTGTTTTCACATTTTCCATAAGTTTTCTGATAGTTTAGATACGAGGGTTTTCTTAAAATGAATCAACATTTTCAATAGGTATAGCCCTGTATCTTAAAAACTAAAAGGGCTATGAGAATTTTGTTAACGGCATCTTTAGTTTTACGAAAAAGTAGGTAACTGTCGCGAAAATCGCAACTTTTTGTCCATAAAAATAACGGAGATACCCCACAAAAGTATCCAAAATGGGAGACCCTGTACTGGGGACTATTCGTTGAAGTCAAAAAGTAAAAAAGAAAATGTTTCGGAACTTGTAAACGGAGACAGCAGTGGTATATATAGGTATTTACCATCTCACCAACGATTGCGCCCTTCGCTTTGTCATGTATGTTGAGATAATGAATCGCCATCGATTAGTGACCGACTACGAAAACCATCTTCGAATTTGGTAATTCCAGGACGCCCTCCCAGGTACTTTCACATGTCATCTGACATCGCTCAAAATTTCTAGTCATTCTTAGTTTGAATCAAACAACCCAAATTCACAATGGACAAACTAAATACCGAAAACCTTTATTTAATGGAGTTCCTCGTGAACAACGTCAAACTTGACGAAAAATGCGAATGCGACGCGCCACCAGGTGAAACATGCGTGTCTTTCCAATTCATGGATAACGCCCCTTTGGACGTGTGCGAGGCGGATTTCAAACCAAAGGCCAACATGCGCAACACCGAAGAGTCTGTAAAAAGTG
The DNA here is from genome assembly GCA_958502075.1 of Orchestes rusci. Classification (NCBI taxonomy): domain Eukaryota; kingdom Metazoa; phylum Arthropoda; class Insecta; order Coleoptera; family Curculionidae; genus Orchestes; species Orchestes rusci. The sequence continues at coordinate 14,394,177 of OY293311.1, forward strand.
GCAAAAGTTGTTTGTTCTCTCTTAGTCCAGACCAGGCTATGGTTGCTATCAACCAGTTTGATGTTAATGTAATTGTTATGAAAAAAATGCAGCCCGGCTGGCTTCCTGATAAAGTTGAACTTGGTACTGCTATAATAAGTATTTGCAATTTGTTCAAAGAATTGATAAATTCCGCTGACACGGGTGATGGTACCACTCCCGCGGCAAAAACGTTGAAAGACGAGTTCGACGTCATCAGCAACGATGGAACAGTAATGGGTAGAATAGGTGTTTACATACGCATGTCCTGTTTTGGCAAATTGATTGTGACCCAGTTTCAAATGAACATGAACGATAAAAGTGTCCTTTTCAAAGACAAGGAGGGCAAGAGCTTGTATCGGTACAAGAAGGCAGGCAAGAAAAAAGAAGGTGAAGAGGGGCGACCTATTACTATGGAATACAACAGTGACTGTCCAAAAACTCCATGCGGACTCACCAATACCCGTTCAGAAAACGTAAATGTCGGTTCTGATAAATACAAGTGTCCCAAAGGGCCTTGTGCTGGTAGTCCCCAATCTGAACTTATCGCTACATCTGCAGTAAGTGCGGGATTCGGTCCAATGTCTGGAAGAGACTATTATGGAGGAGGAGGATACAGACCCCAATCTCCTTGTACCGAATGCGGCTATATTCCTGGCGCTCCTTGCGTCCCGCCTATGGGAGGTCAGCAAGGATTATTAGCTCCAGGCTTGCAAGTTGTTCCTGGAGGACAATTTTCACCGGTTCCCGACGGTAACTATCAAGAAATTGGGGCAAGTATGGGGGGCAACTCATTGACAATAAGAGTCCACAAAGACCAGGGGCAAGCCGAAGCTGTGGATCCTAATGCGGTTCAGTGCATTTGCGGCAGTGAAGCTCCTTCGACAAATCAACAGCAGGTAAATTTAATATTTCTTTGAGGTCAGATCTAAATTTTTACTCAGGCATTCACAATGCGTCCCGGTGGCGGAGGCCCCAATACTCCCTTCTCCTTCAGGATGGGACAGCAGGGGGACCCTGGTTCTAAAGGTGTAGGTAATGTAGTAGTGAATCCTCCGGTTTACACTGCACCTGATGGAACTCAGATAACAGAGTTTTCTGATCCAAATAAAGAGACTTTTATTCTAAGGTAGGTAATTATACATGTCCAATACGCTGGGTTGCTTGATGAATATAATTTCATAGAATTGGCAAAAAGAGTGAAGGAGTAGACAAGAAGAACAATCTGGAGCTTGAATTGCAAACTCCCAAGGGACCTCCTTTGAAGCCGATTCCGAAAAAAGAAACGGTGAGTAATCATTAACGAACGTCATAGAATCTATTTTGTGACTAATATATTCCAGGTTGAAACACAATATGATATATTGGATGCTGGACCAGCCGATACTGGAGGCAAAAAGGGAAAACAAAAAAAAGGAAAAGGTGGTGGAAAGGGCGGAGGAAAAGGTGGAAAGAAAGGAAAGAAAAAATGATGGAGCTTAACGTTAAGTGGCAATTTTGTGAAATGTATGATGAACGTTTTTTTGTGTATTCAATTATTCAATTGCAACTAACTCAAATTGATCCAAAATAACTCGAAGCAACCTCAAATTAGTTGTTTTTTCATTAGTGAAGTAATTGGGAAAATGTCACAAAGTGTTTCTTGGAAGAAGGAACACCCAATTTTCTTAGAAAATTGATATATAATAGTAAAATGTATTAAAATCAATTGGATATTGTCATTCTCTAATATAGTCCTATTACAAAAAGATAATGTGTTAATTGTGTTACCTACTATACGTATATCCGTATCTTCAAAAAACCAAACAGATCAAGGTCAAAATTTGTTGTTGTATCAAAACCTTTTCCTCAGCTAATAATAACGCTGCATCGGAAAAGGATGTATAGTAATGGTTAGCGAAAACATCAGACTTAACGCCCCTTGACATTTTTCTATGGAGGAGTGTTCTGCTCACAGAAATGCGTAAAATTCAAACTAAGGATATCCCTGATTTCATAAAAGAGTGAGTCCCCCTTAAACATTATTCTATGGTGAGTAAATTCAAGTATAACTCGAAAACTAAGCGTTTTTTGTTGATAAACAAACTATGAAATACCAAATTAGAGTAAAATTTCTTACAAATACGTATAATTATTTCAATCTCTGGTCATTCCATGCATGACGTCGATAGATCGGGTAGAAAAAATGGGATCTTTTGAATTTCCGTCAAAAAGTTGAAAGCATTATTTTAAGTTCACACTTCATACACCTCCAAAATTAATCATTTCATGTTTCATGACTCCATACCAGAGGTCCTGGCATAGATAAAAAATATATATACGGGAAGCAGACTTGGGTCGAATACTGAAAAATGGTATTCGAATACGAATACTGAATACTGCGATCAAAAATGGATTCGAATACATGGTATTCGAATACACGTTTTGAAATATATTCGATTACAGAGTATTTGTATCCATGTATTCATGAAAAATGAATATTTTCCAGAATATTCATTAAATTCACTAAATTGAAGATGAATAGAAAATATACTTCCCTCAGGTAGAAATCGCTCAACGACGTCAATTTTTGTATTTTGGGGGACACATTCTTGTTGTATTTTCACCTCCAAACTAACCCAAACTAACCCGTGAGCGGGGATCACTGGTACCCACAAAAAATCTATAGTATATTAAAAAATGATAAAACAATTATAATAAGAAATAATAATAAATAGTCGCAACTTGAGACTTTGGGAATATAATCTCAATAAAAATACCTATAAAGGACGTATCATTCGACCCCCTTTTCCATTTGGAATTATGGGGGTGGCTATCACCTTCGCCTAGGGGTTGACAGGTGAAGGGTGAAGATCCGAAATATGTCTCCCACTAAAAACAAAAAAAAAACGTGTCCAAGCTATTTTTGATTAATCACCCAATAACTGAGAAAACCTGGATGGAAAGTTTTTCGACTTTCTCGTATTCCACCATGTAGATATATAGCTTCATTAAAAACAAAATTTTTATTGCATGCACAGAGGAAGAAAATTAAAAAACAGGATAAATAAAGAGGGAATATTACACTGGCATTTACCTGATAAAGAAATATGTAACAAGAATCAAAGGTCCACTCAGTAATTAGTATTATAAAGCACATTTTTCTTTCGATAAGATCAACTCCTGGAATAGTTCGTCATTCAGCTGCTGTCGCAGGACTTGAGGATTAGGGATGCCCGATCACTGTTTGAAGAACTGTGAAGCCTAGCTATCAAACTGTCAACACTGACTTGGGATATTCGAATATTGCACTACCAATGCAAATATTCATTTTATTTTATTTTTGAATCCAAGTATTCAGCTACTTAAATTTTGAATACAAGTATTCATTTATTCAAATTTTGAATAACAATATTCAATATTCTATTCAGGTATTTGAATACTCAAGTAGTATTGAATACAGAATAAAGAATCTTGGTCAAAAAAGTAGTTGTATGAATACGAATGCCCAACTTTGAAAATCTATTCGAATAGTATTCGAATTCCGCAAAAAGTAGCTTGAATTGGATTCAGAATACCGTGTATTCGAATACTACCCAACTCTGACGGGAAGGTCCTGGTAACATCTGAGGAGTGGGCAAACGTGAGTGTGGTCCATATACACTCTTCTTCACTATATATAGTCAGATAAATAACACATGTCAAGAATTTGATGAAACTTTGATTTTGCATCAGACATCAAGGAAGTAATGGTGCATTTGAGAACTTCAATCCATTTGTCAGTTTACGTGTTCTGGCGATTTTTTTCAAACATTTCTTTAGGGCCCTTTTCTGACGTTTAAAGGAAGGGTTACAAATGAAACTTTTGTTTTGTATAACTTTCGATCAAAATGGCTAGCATCACTCAAAAGGGGAGCTAAATATACAGGGTGGCCATTTGAAAACGAAAGAAAGCTAATTTTGGGCGCTCCGAGACATTTAAGAAAAAACCTTCGGTCCCGTCGATTTTTGATTTTAGGGAAAACCATTTTTTTCGCATTTTCATCCCATGAAGGGCAAAGCCCTAGCGGGGGTGACAAGGTCCCCCAAAATTTTAAATGACATGAGGGGTCGAGTGATACCTTATTTTGAAGGTATTTTTATGTAGATTATAACCCCCAAGTTTCACACTGCTAATATTCACAGTCATTACAGGGGCTATCTAAAGTTACCAACAAATGTACATTTTGAAGCATTTGTGGGGTGATTTGGCGACATTCATCAACTATTCGTTGTTGCAGATCTTCCACAGATGTTGGATGGACCCCATAAGACAAATCTAACGGGCTCAAATCTGGAAAACGTGGAGGCCACTCAATAGCTCCCTTCCTTCCAATATCCATTGTCCTGGAAAAGTTTGGTCTGAATATCGACGAAAAAGGCATAGGAGAGTGGAGTGGCGCACATCTTGCGATGGTTTTTAAACACTTTTTTGTAACTTGAATCAACCCTTGTAATGGCTGTGAAGATATTAGAGGTGTAAAACTCGGGGGTTATGATCTACATAAAAATACCTTCAAAATAAGGTATCTCACGACCCCTCATGCCATTTAAAATTTTGGGGGCCCTTGCCATCCCCGCTAGGGCTTCGCCCTTCATGGGATGAAAATGCAAAAAAAAGGATGTCCCCTTGAATCAACAATCGACGGGTCCGAGGGTTTTTTCTTAAATGTCTCGGGGCGCCCAAAATTAGCTCTGTTTCGTTTTCAAATGGCCACCCTGTATGTACTTCCTGGAAATTTCACAATAATTGAACAAAGAATATAGTCTGCTACCTACCTAAGAAATTACAAAGAAAAAAGATTCAGTTTTAATCCTTTTTTTAAACGTGACAAAAGGGCTGTAATCAAATTTTTGAAAAAAATCCCCAGGACACGTAAACTGACAAATGGATGGTTCTCAAATGCATTACCCTTATACTTCCTTGATTAGGTGATGCAGCAGTTCTGACCATCTTTTTTCAATAACAATTTTCGATATTGCCAAAAATAAAGGTACTCTTGTGAGAAATTCATATTTTTTGAAAAACCTCGTACACGACTGAAAAAAGTTGATATCTGATGATTGTATTTTTGAATTTTAGAATACCTATATGCAGAACTTTTTATTAAAAATGTTTTTTTTTCCTAAAATTAATAATAAAAAAGTTTTTTATATGGTTCCAACTTGGTGAGACATATACAGGGTGTAACAAATTCGAGTATATAGCATTGGTGGTAACTCGTTAACCATAAGAGATTAACATCAGTTAAATGTAGACAAAGTTGCGTAATTTGAATCTCACAAAAATGCCGCTCTCCGCTCTGAAACTTGGTTGATTTCGAAGACTTCCGGAGATATCCGGGAATAACCTTTTTTTTTTTATTTTGTTCGGAATTTTTTTGAAGAGATAACTGAAAACGAAAGACACATTGGCATGGCCACTTCTTCTTCTTTTCAAGATAGAATGGTCGAAATTTACATTTCGAATTCTCGCAACCATCATCACCTTATTTTTTCCAAATACGAACCCAACTATTTTAATTCATTTTAAATAACTCTTCGCTCCCTGAAAATAATGATGCATCATACCTTACTTTCTCTTTATATTTTTTTTCACTTTTTTAAATTTTTATTTTTTTAATTTTTTTTAAACCTGGAGCTTCTTTATTCAAGTTCAAAAAGTCATAAATTATTATATTGTTACCATGACCACGATCCGCTTGACGCGTTTTCAAAGGATCAAAAACATTGGATTTTGATAACTCTCCTATTAACTTTCTGCAGTGTTTCAAAATGGCAGGTGTGACATATCACCATTTTCAGGAATCAAAGAGTTATTGAAAAATGAATTGAAAAAGTATAGTTCATATATTTGAAAAAAAAATGATGATGGTTGCGAGAATTCGAAACGTCGGATTCGTCAATTTCGACCATGCCAACTTGAAGAAGAGAAAAGGGGTCATGAAAATATGTTATCAGTTTTCAATTATCTCTTCAAATGAATTCAGGACAACTTGAAAAAGGATCTAGGAAAAATCAGTTATTGCCGGATATCTCCGAAAGTCTTCGGAATTTTCCAAATTTCAAAGGGGCATTTTTTTTGAGATTCAAATTGCGTTGTATCTCTTATATGGTTTACGAGTTACCAATGCTATATACTCGAATTTGTTACACCCTGTATACTGTATATTTGAGCATGAATTTATATGGACCTCATTCATCAGGTCTACCAATACTTCTTTGATGTAACCAGGACATGCATATACCAGGTAGTGATGAAATAGATATATTTTGGAGGTGTATGAAGCGCGAACTTTAAATAATGTTTTTAACTTTCCTACGGAAAGTCAAGAGATGCCATTTCTTCTACCCGATCTATCGTCGTCATAGAATGTCTAGAGTTTAAAGTGAATAAACGTAATTGTAGGAAATTTTGTCTACTCTAATTTGGTGTTTCATAGATACAGAAACGCTGCAATTTTCGTTGTGACGCCGACACCTAGCGAGGTAGCAAACCTCAGATTCGGATTCAGCAGACCAAAAATCATATAAAGTGTGTTTCATTTTCATTGGCGACAATTCGGTATTCAATTAAAAATAGACCTATTCAAAAAATGTCTTTTTTCTAGTTTATAGTACTCTAATAGCTTAATCTTTTCATAAAAACATATTCACATATGTTATTTCCATGGCTTTCTATGATCTAATGGAAGTGCCCCATGCAAAAATGTGAAAAGTTATTAGACATTTTTTAAATTTAAAAACGGATAGCTTTTCTGAATTTGGCATATCCAAATCCCCTATAACGATATTTCTGTTAATAAATGATATAGGTACAGGATATTCAAAAAGCCAGGTTAAAAGTTGGAAAAAATCAATTCTACTAACCACCCCGAATAAGTAATAGCACAGATTTTCCAAAAACTAGCTTATACCGAGCGTTCAAAAGTTTAGGTCAAAAAGTTATAAACAAATAATGTAATTTAAAATAATAGTAATATCGATATGATTGCAGTTAAATATTAATGAATGAACTATTTGAAAGTACTCTTCTGAGTACGAGCACCAGCAAAGATTTGATACTCCAGCTTATACGGGATGTGTTCAAAAAGAAAACCAAAAAAATAGTTTTGCTTTCTCTTTGAATAGCCCCCGTATAAGCCAGTTGAATAGTTCATTTATTAAAATCTCTATAATCATACCGATATTATTACTATTTGGAATACCATTATCTTTTTATAACTTTTGACGGTCAGTCTAGAGTAACGAAACTAATCAAGTGTATAGTTCATGTAATAGGTACTTGAAGAGATGACAAAAGGTTTTTGGAAAATCCTTGAGGAAATTTATGCAAAGTGCGTTAAAAATTTGATTTTTTTTTCAATATTTGACCTGACTTTTTGAACATCTTGTGTGAGTATTCTTGACAAAATATCGTTTTGGGGGTTTTTGGATTATCCAAATTCAGGAACGCTATCCGTTTTCAAATTTGAAAGATGCCTTTAGTCATAGAAAGCCATAGAAATGGCATAATATGTCAAAAAAATATATGAAAAGATAGAGCTCTTCAAGTAATATAAACTGGACAAAGATATTTTTGAATCGGTCTCTATTTAATTATATACTGAATTGTCGAATCAAAATGAAACACACTGTAGAACCTGTGAGATTGTTTTTTTTTATTTTTGTACTGGAAACGCCGTTTCTGAACTTTGGATTACTGGACTAAATCTAATAGAATAGTGGAGGTGTGTGAGCAGACTATACCTAACTGACTTTTCAAAAAGTTCAATTTGATGCAATTCCCCTTGAAGTCTTGAAGGCTTAAATCTTTTAAACTTTTATCAAGAATGCTTAGAACAGCGAGTTATTGTCTATAAACTATAACATAGTCTGGATAGACATCAGTTATAAAATGATAATTCGAACATTAAAAATTCACAAAGCTCAACATATTTTGGCAGAATTTTGGTTCCGTGAAGAATAATAATGAACTCAAGTATGAATAATAAAAGTAACTCTAAATAGATATCCAAATTTTATTTTTATTGCAAAAATTTGTATTTAGATTTCATTAAACGGTGGGATATACCGCGAAGCTTAAATTGGGGCAAAGTTGCACATTTTTTTTATGTAAAATCTACAGGTGATATTCAGGTGTCCCGGAACCGGAAGTGCTGACTGCACAGTCACTTTCCAATAGGTACCAAAAAGAAGCCTACTCTCAAAAAATAAGTCTTGAGAAAACTCTTAACATAGGTCTGTGCAATTGGCCATAAGGCTCGTATTCTCCGTTCGTACTTAAGCTCGTTAAAGATTTGAGGGCGTTTAACTACAAGATTTCGTATGCACCGGCGAAATTAGACACGTTCAAGTAAGTTAAACGGTTAAACGCCTTCAAAGTTAAACGACCGGTTTGGAGCGTTTAAGGATTTAAACGGCTTTAATTGTGGCGGAAGATGCGTGCGTCTTGAAAAAATATATCATGACATAATATAAACGCATACCACCGAACATATTATTTATTATATATAATGGATATTAGGTGCTGATACCTGCTTGTTTTTCATCCCACTATGAGTGTGTTTATTTTATTTTTTACTAGGAGGAATCTGAAGACGAATTACTTCTTGAAGTCGATATTTTCGACATAATAATAGTTTTTGCATGGATTTACATACAAATAAAAAATACTATAAGCGGGCGGACCATTTTAACAATTCAATGAACGTTATGTCATTTTTCAGGAGATTTCATTTTTTTTGTGTTATCTACAAAGTCAGCAATGCCATAGTGTGGTTTCAAGATAAATCAAAATGCCATTTGCAATAATTGATAAAATAATAAAATTAAAGTACAAAATGGTTCTATTCAAATAATATCACGTTTTGGGATGTCCGTAAAATAATAATTCACCACGTAATTTTAATTTGAATTAAATAGCTTCCTGTCCTTTTCCCGTAGATATTATCATTTTATCAATAGCACTGAAATTATTGGTTCTATAGGTGGTGCTGAGGGGACAATCAAGCCAAAATCGCGTATAATAAAAAAAAAATCTATGCGTACCTGAACACTTACGGAAATTGACGCAGATACAAATATTAAACGGAAAAAACTATAGGTTTGAACTTTATATGGCGGAAATAATTCAATATAATAATAAGAAAATAATCTTCAACCATATGAATGCCTTTGAGATTTTCGTGTGGTTGACTTCTGCATGATCATTATCAAATATGGATATTTTTTAATCATCCTGAATAAAAATCTCACTTCTGGTGACTTTTCGTTTCATTCCTTTCTGCATCAAGATTAAGCTTGATTACGTCCATACCTATTAAAAAAATAATTATTTATCAAAAAATATTCAGATTATTTCAATTATTATGTAATGTCTGTATTCAATTTCACCTCGAAGAGAAAGTGACAGATTTCCGCTAGCCAAACGGGAATCATGTGGTACCACTACATCGAATATGTGTTCAAAGTCACGCTCACGCCAAAACAATGTAGTTGGTAGCTTATGATTCTCGTTTGGCAAGGGGAAATTTATCACTTGCACTTCGAAGTGAAATTGAATGTAAACCAGGCATTAATGTCAACTTTCAACATCATATGGTCTCCATTCTCCAATCAACTTGAATACCACCAAAATGTTCCCAAATTTTCGACGTTGCCGACCTTTCTCTAGGTTTAACTAAACGTTGCGAAAATTAGCACGGTGCATACCAAGAAAAAGTCGAGGACGTTTAACTATTTGAATGCGTTTATCTGTAGAATCGGAGAATACGGGCCTGATGAATTATTGAATTGGTTGTAAGATTCACATTCAATTTGTTTTCAAATTGGAAGTGTCAGATTTCCGCTTGGCAAACGTGAAACATTTGCTACTATCTACATTGTATTTGTGTGCAAAGTCACGCTGACGCATAGTACATGGTACCATATGATTCTCGTTTGCGGAATGGAAATTTGACAGTTCCAGCATAATGTAAGGTTTACATTGAATTTTATTTCGAAGTGGAACTGTCAAATTTTCGCTTGGCAAACAAGAATTATATGCTAATATCTACAATGTATTCGTGTTCAAAGTCATGCTGACGCCAAATACAATGTGGATGGTAGCATTGATTATCGTTTGCCAAGCGGAAATTTGACAGTTCCACTTCGAAATAAAATTCAATGTAAAAGCGAAATAAATGGGCCTTTATGACATAGATGACTTGTCAAAAAAGGTAAATATAACCCATAACCTCAAAAACTAGTGAGTTGTTGATAAAATGATAAGTGATAAATAAATTCAATTTCATCGTTCATCTACGATCTACGACATTCAAATGGGTGTTGCTCTTGCACCACACGTAACCAATTTGCCTTAGTTTTAAAACACTACAAAATCAAATGTTCACTTGAAATTCACTGTGATTTATTACAAAATTGAACAAAATGGACTTTGAGACACTTTTCAACGAACTAGACAAAAACCCTCGTGAAAAATCGCTAGAAGCTGTTAGACTTCTATTGAAAATATGTGAAAACATCCTCAAGGACCCCTACAATCCCAAATTACGGACGCTGAATAAATCAAACCATAACATTTCCCAAAAAATACTGCAAGTCCATGGAGGCATTTTTTGTCTTGAAGGAATGGGGTTCAAAGAGGTAAGCCAGTGCTTTTGATGGATTTAAATTAATTATTATGTAGACTAGCACCTCGTACGTACTTTCATTGGAAAAAGATGTCAGTGAAGTTCTAATCGGTAAAGACTTGTTGCTCATGTGGAAAGAATCTGTAGAGATCAATTTGAAACAGTGTGATAAAATTGTGAGTTTCTTATTTGTTACTTTGCACCTCCAAGTAGTATATTTTAGCCTGATAAACCTGAAAACAATCAAGAAGAAACTGAAATAATCAAACCTATTGTACTACCTCCCTTGAAGCTGGTATATTTAATAAAATACTCACAATAATTGTTATTAAAGCCGATATTCGTAGCTCTATCAACACCCTTTTATAAACCATATAGAAACCGTGTTCCATACCTGTCTTAGTTATGCTGATAAAAACGTGCAGGAAAGAGCCAGAAAACTCCTTCCATTGAATAAACTAGAAACTTCTGCTCAGCATCGCTTGAGAGCTATACAAGAACATGCCAAGAAAAGTGAGTTTTCTGCTTTGAACATTGAACGACTAGAAGCATAAACACACATTCTAGCTCGCATTCTAGTGTGTTCGAACATGTCAATGTAAACATGGGGGGAAAAGCAAGCTCCTTGTTTGCCATATCTACTTCCTTGAAATTCCGAGTGACAATGACTTGAAGTTAACTTAAGGGCCGATTCTACAATCCAAGTATATCCTTGGAATAAGCAATACTCCGTATTACCCATAAACTTACAATTACAAGACACATAACGCCTATTATACCTTTAGCATTGAATGTTTTGGTCCCAACACAATGATAAAAGAGACCAGTTTTTTTTTTGCTTACTTACCGGTAAAATGAGAAAAATGTCTGCTTGATTTCACTTTCTGGTCACACACCACAGACTTTCTAGGCATTGCTTTATCAATAAAACACTGAATAACGTAATTTAGAATAGAAAATAATTCACAGAGCTAGGTTTTCTCCTGAGAAATTGAGGAATAAACTCACTAGTAACTCCTTATCCTCACAAAACGTTATTTATAAAAAATAGCGTCCGAGAAACTGGCCTTATCTTCACAGCCAGATGCTGCCAAGTTTCAACACAAAACGTGAACCTCAATACAAATTCACACAAAAAAAAATCAATTTGTGAAAAAAAAACTGAAGATAAATGGAATTATGGTTGTTTGAGATTGTTGATTTAGAAGATAAGCAGTTGAATTAATTTATTTTCCGGGTATTTTTTGATAAAGCTTTAGTACATTCAGGGCACATGACAACATAGCTGAAAAAAAGTAAATAAGTATGAATGAGGGATGTTGTTAGGGTTAGGAATATTCGTTTTGTTACTTGTCTTGTGATATCAAGTCTATGGTATGATAACCCATATAATTATCATTGGTTATACAGAGTATTGCCTATTCCAAGGATATACTTGGATTGTAGAATTGGCCCTTTATCGAATAAATGTATTCCTCTTGGAATGTCTCTACAATATTCAAGGAAAGTATACTGTGTAACCTTTTTTTCATCGCTATTACTACTTGTTGAATACTCGAACGATTTTCCTAAATCTTTTAAATTTAGGAAGTTGATGAAAGGAATTTTTATTACAACCGCAACGTCAGATCAATAGAAACGCACGATTTGAAAGGCGTTGGCATGACGTTGATAGATGCATCACAGTGACAGTTGTCATTTTTTAGTTGAAAATATATTTTTTTTGTTATCGAGCTAAAGATTTTGTGATGCAAATATGCCAAAAAAGTGCTGTGTTTGTGGAGCTTCTTCATGGGCGGTTGGGGTATATATCACTTTATGTTAACTGAAAATAACAAATTTTCTAGTAAGATTTCTTCATATTTGCTATGAAATCATATTTTTCTATAGAATAAAGTGAGGATATGAAAAGTAATTTTTTTGCCAACTAAATGATGTCGCTCACGCGACATCAATTTTTTTTGCCAACCCAAACTAACCCAAATTCCTACGCAGAGCAACATTCCATTTGCCCAGATGCATAAAATAACAACGAATTAATTGGCTTTTTTAAAAATACCGATTGAAAATCTGAACTAATCCTCACCCTATTCTATCGAAAAGTATGTTTTCAATGCAAATATGAAGACCTTTTTATAGAAAATTTGTTATTTTCACTTGCCATAAAGTGATATGTCGCCCCGAATTCAACCGCCGGCTCTGGTAAAGTTGGCGACCCACAGAATTTCACAGTTTTTCTTAACTTTATACAAAGCTTACATCAAATAGAGAAGAAAGGAACATACAAATCGGCGGATCATTCAGTTTTTCTCCTTAAATACGAAAGTAAACCTAAAACATGTTGAACTGTTTCTGGCAATTTATAAACAAAAAATGACATTATCCCCTGATAATTATACATGATTCCACTTGAAACACACACATACAGACCCATTAAGGTACCTTGGGAAACCACAACCAGTTATTTTTGTAAAATGAATGAATAATTCAGGCTAGCAAAATAAATCGGTCTAAACACGAACGCATTGCTTTCATTTGTCTTGGAGTCTTGGATTGATACACAGGCCACTAACGAATATAGTTTACTGTGTTCTGTTGTTTTTGTGATACGCAAAAATTTGATGTAAAGTGACATCATCACTGTATGGTACATTTCACTCTTGGGTTAGATTGGGTTAGTTTGTGTTTGGCAAAAAAATTTGATGTCGCCGTAGCGACATCATCTCTCTATATGGTTTCGGTTTCATTTCACTCTTGGGTTAGTTTGGTTCAGTCTGTATTTCTCTTACCGCGCGGTTTTCTAATATCCGTACGCTTTCCACTTAATTGAATCATGTCGAACGTTTTTTTGTGTGCTTTTTGTATTACTGTATTTGCAATTTTCAGAAATGTGTGAACATATAATAATGTCAGTAAAAATGAAGCTTGGCAACACTGCAAGTGAAGGGTCAGGTTATAGAGCATCCTTCACTACTGCGTTCCGTGAACGCTTGATTTCATTAAACTTTTAATAGTTTTTTTTTTCTTACAGAAGTGCTTCATCCGCAAATTTTTTTCTCTTTAACTGTTCTATACCAATTGAGCTTTCTACTAAAAAAAAAATTTTTGCGAAATTCCGTGGGTCGTCAACTTTACCAGACCCGTTGAATTCTTTGACTATATACTACTAGACCATGCAGGAAACTCATTGATTCATAAATCGTTGTTTGTTTTGACGTCTTTCGTGCAATGAGATCGACAAAGAAAGAGAGTGGTTTTTGAGCTATTGTTGGCAATATCGCATTTGCACTTGAATACGTGTATTCCACCAAAACCTGCATTGATATTGTTGGAAACTATGTACTGTAAACCAGAAGTCCCGCCTCCCTCGGACTTGTTTATGAATGAGCAAAGCTGTTTGATCGAGTATTAGTTTACTGTGTAGTTTACTGTGTTTGATCGATTATTTCTGGTTTTGTCGAAAAAGCTAGGTTGCCGTGTTTTGATGATGATTTATCCTCAAAAATCGTAGGATATTTGAAAGATCTGATATATTGTCATAATCATGGGTTTCTGCATAGACAAACAAAAAATGAACATAGCCACATTATTAAAATAATAAATTGATTGCATCAATTGAGAAAATTGTATATTAAATTTCTTATTTGCTCAAGAAGCATATGAGGAAGAAAACACAATTTTAATAAACCTGAATAAAACTGTTATCTTAATTATTTAGGTAAGCCAATCTCGACAATTTAGCAACGCTCTCGTACTATGATTATTCGAATCAAGCTAAGCTCTACGTACGTCTACTCGCTGATTTTGTTGTTGGCGTCAAGTATATTCCAGGATGCCAGTTCAAGGAGTATATTATAGTCAAAGGTTGAATTGTAAAGATCGTATCACAAATAGTTGAAATAACAACAACGCGGCTACCTCTAGGAACCTTGGTTGTCAGTCTTGAAGTGACTGCGTTGACGAAAGTATTTTCTTGACATACGAAATTAAATTTCATGTTTACAGTAAGTGAATTTTTAGCATGTAATCTTGATAGATAGAAATTGTTGAATCCTGTGATCTCTGTTAATTATTTGTTGAAACGATGCAACACGGCAACATCGCGAGTCAAATTCAAAACAAAAACAAAATGTTATTGACCCAAACAGATCGCCTACGCTCGGGCTGTTGTGCTGATTCTAGTCGTTCAATGTTCGAGGTTTTTTGGATGTTGTGAATGTCTTTGATTTATTTTATGACAGATAAAATGCCTGAGCCGACTATTTCCATTCAGGATATGTTGCTATTGGACCTTCTCCAATGGTTCAAGGAGGATTTTTTCACTTGGGTTAATAGTCCCGTGTGTGAGATGTGTGGAAATGAGTCGCAGTTTTCCCATATGAGCTCTGATAAGGCTAGGCTGGTGTATACCGAAAGAGTTGAGGTGGGTAAATATAGTATGGTTATTGTACCTACATACGAAGTTACTTGGAAAATCGTGCACGCATTGAATTAAATACCAAATACATTATGTTGATCCATCCACGGTTTACATTCAATTTGTTTTCGAATTGGAACTGTCAAATTTCCGCTTGGCAAACGGGAATCATGTGCTACCATCTTATTGACTTGGTGTTCAAAGTCACGCTTAACCCAAATTCAATGTAGATGGCAGCATATGATTTCCGTTTGCCAAGCGGAAACTTGACAGTTCAACTTTGAAATGAAATTGAATGTAAACCAGACATAAGCGTTCGAAGAGAGTCAATTGCGGGATGAATGTCCACGTCACAAGTTTCAACTATACAGGGTGTTTCCTAACCTCTGTGACAAAATGAAAGGGGTGATTCTTCGCTTAATTTTAAGACGAAAATGTGGTATAACTTTTTTTCGAATTTCGCTTTGTTTCCAAAATACAGGGTGTTTAATTTTTTTTTTTGATTAGTTTTTTATTTTTAATTAATTTATCTTTTACTCGATTTTGTTGGAAACTTTCATACAGTAGGCAAATGTCATGAAGAACACAAATAATGTGGTTGCCATGGATCGAAGCAAAAAGCCTACTTTGCATCATATTGTTATTTTTGTGTAGTCCAGAGACATGCAATAAAGTGGTTTATCTCAAAAATTACGCAAGATACGATAAAAATTCAAGAGATCAAAAAGTTGCGTTTTTAGTTGAATAATCTGAGGAAAAAATGAAAATGACACAAAAAGTCAGTGGCGTACATTTTTTTCCCAATAATATTGGTTGAAGTGCCGCTCGGGACGCCACTGTATTCGATAATTTTTATTTGTTCATGGCAAAATGAGCCCGTTATCACTATAAATACCGTTACCAAACTTTATTTTCTATCAACATCCGTGTTCTGAGCGAGGGTGATATTCACCCCCAAAATGAAAAGGGGGTCGAGTGATACCTTATTTTGAAGGTCCTTCAACCCTGAATACAACTGTCAAGTTTCAGGTCTCTGTTGTGATTCCTGTTGATATGACAGCTTGTCTGAAATTAATTTTTTTTTTTGCAATTCAACAAATAATTCTGTGGTTTCAGGGTAAAACTGCCAAAGTCATATGGAATTCCACATGACTTATTAATCATTTTAACTCTGAAACCACAAAATTAACCGCAAGAGTCAACTTCTCCAAAGTAAGAGGATTTGATAAGGCACAGAAAATCTTTAAAATTGGTCATTACTCAATCCTTTTGGCGAATGGCAACAGAACCCTGAAACTCGGCAGTTGTAGTCAGAGTCGAAGGGTCTCCAAAATAATGTATTACTCGACCCTTCTTCCCATTTATCATTTTGAGGGTAAATAATATCACCCCCACTCAGAGGGTGTTTTTGCAGAGTTGAAAATAGGCTCAAATTATTTCGTTTTCCATTTCATTTTCTTGGGAGCTCGTTATTCAGGGTGGAAAGTTTTCAAATTGACACCCTATATGATTGTGTATTGCTTTTGAAACAGACTCCTTTCTTTTCTCCAAGTAACTTCGTATGTATCAAAAACCTAATTTCAACAATACTCCTGAATGAAATTTCCTAAAATACTTCTTTTTCAGCTCCACAAGTGTCTTACCTGTTCGCATTTGACCCCTTTTCCCCGTTACAACGACCTTAACATCCTCCTAGAAACACGCCGTGGTCGGTGTGGTGAATGGGCCAATGCCTTCACTTTATTCTGCAAAAGCATGAATTGGGACGCCCGATTTGTCATGGACGAAAACGACCACGTCTGGACAGAAGTCTTTTCTATAGCGCAAAATAGATGGCTCCATTGTGATCCATGTGAGAACATCTGTGATAAACCTCTGATTTACGAAGCGGGGTGGAAGAAACCGATTTCTTATGTGATGGCCTATTCCGATGAAGAGGTGCAGGATGTTTCTTGGAGGTATTCGAGCAATCATAAGGAGGTGATGAGGAGGAGGAAAAGGTGTGACGAGGATATGTTGATCGAAGCGTTGATTAAGTTGCGGAATATAAGGCAGAAGGGGTTGAGCGAGGCGAGGAGGGTGTATTTGAATAAAAGGGTGATAGTGGAGTTGGCGGAGATGATGATTGAGAGGTAAGCAATTTTACTATAACGATGTTCGGGAATTATATTTTCCGTAACTCGAGCGCCACCCTCTGGATTATTGTTTCAACCTTTAGATTGTGGAAAAAATATTCCATGCGTTCGCTGATGAACAAAAAATCTTATATAGGGCTAACGTTATGATGGAAAATCGGTCGAATTCTAGAAAACTTTTCAATGTTGTTTCGAAGATTGTTGATGGCAAACTTTCACAATAAAACGCGGCTCTGAACATTAATGTTCCTGGAAGTGTTTCGTTCCCCTGATTTTTCGATATTGAAAAGAATAACTCCGGAAACAAGGAAAGAATCCCAGTGTAACAGGACTGTTCCCCCAACGACATCCACCACCAGGAGAACGGGCCTAGGAAAAAATCGCTGAAGTCGGGTGGGTCTAAGTAAGCATCTCCCAAGAGTGAGAAACACCGGTTTTATGTCCGGAACCGGTTTTATGAGGATATCAGCCACCGATAATTTCCCTGGAGAACGTCTTAATTTCTACCAATTTTAATTCAACCAAAAAAAAAAAGAAGAACCTGGTAAAGAAAATTCTGTAATTTCGTCACACTGTTCGATGCTAAAGAATCGCTTTCACATACGTAACCGGAATCGGTCCCTTACGTTGTCTCTGACGTCCACAAGGATGTCATAGAGAACGTAATATACAGAGTGAGGTTGAAAAACGTGCGCATTTTGACATGGTGAATAGAGTATGGTAGCATAATCACTTTTTGTGAATGAATAATATGGTGTCCGCAAACGTCTCGTTGAATAAGTAGAGTGGTGAAAGTTGAGGAAAATTTCGTTTGTTTGTCTGTAGATTCGAAACGTTCGAAGCGATTTTGTTCAAACTTTCAGGAAGTGTATCCGAGGTTCTTGAGAAATTCGTTCGAGTTTAACTTTTCCAGGTCCGGACCTAGAGCAACTCATATTTCTTTTATAGAAGAAAAAAGTGCTAAGCTATCAAGTTTTCACAAAGTAAAAACAATGTTTTCATTTTCCGTTCAATTTTGAGCAAAAATAGTATATTGTAGTCCTAGGCGGTTAAGTGACAAGAAGTGTCCGGCCTCGCTTAAGCTCGCCCGTACTGTTCTTCTTTCAGCCTGGAAAAATCACTTTATCGCCGTGGTCTACACATTATTTTTCTGCAGACACAGAAAAACAGTAAAAGAAGAACAGGACTTTATAAAAAAAAAGCATGCCCGAGCTGGGCTTTGAACCCAGGTCCTTCCGCACGCCAGGCTAAATCGAACCACTGAGCCACCGGGCCGGAAATACTCAAATTTAAGGTTTCAGCCGCCATGTTGCAATTTTTTGTATTGTATCTTGTATAAGTCACTGTTAAACAAACAGCGACGTAAAAGTGTGAACTTTACTGTGTATCCTGAATGTATAGGATTCAATTTACTCAGGATCCATAAGAAATATCTGAATAAGATGGTATTACATTCCATTGAATATATACCCATTATGCTCCAATCACATGCATTCAGAAAATTATCTTGTAACGCCCTCTATTAGAAATAGTTGAAATTTTTTTTACCGCCTAGCCATTTTTCACTAGGTACTTTGTCGGCCTAGCCTTAGAAAGTCCCACTTTCTCGTCTCTTTGGCGTCAGTAAAATTCAGTTTTAATGTCGTGTCGACAGAAAAGGTAATTAATTTGGGTTTTTATTCTTCGATGCGTCGTTTTTGTGATAAAAAATAAAAATCGATGTAATGACGAAAAACTCACTTATTTTAAACTTAAAGAAAAATGGAAAATCAAAAGATTTCATGACAACTGTTCAAAGAGTTGAGCTTTGTTGCTTGAAGAAGAATAAAACTGAAAATTTTATTAAAATCGCTTGAGACGTTTCGAATTTACAGACAAAAAATGGAAATTAGTATTCGTATTATTATTATTTTCTCAACAAAACGTTTGCGGACACTGGATAACGTTTATCTAAGGGTCATTTCACACTTTTGAGAAAACGTAGGTTTAACTTGATTTGGTTTCAAAAATTGGCGTTCAAATATTTTTGACTTCTGTCAATTTTTTATGAAGAAGGTTGAAGAAATTAAAAATATGTGAACGTGTAACAATAGTTATCTATGGTACTAGTACGTTGTGTTGAAAATAAGTCACGCGAGAAAGATTTGTACCTCGAGCAGGCCGAGTGATAAACATTCTCAAGTGACTTGTGGAACATGACGCACAAGTGCCATACAATGTTTTATCCAACATATTATGGAGAAATTCGTTTTTTTTATGAGATCATTATTAAATAGAAATTTCAGTGTCAGAACTACTAGACAGTGACATGTTCACATTTTGGACAAAATAGGTTATTGTTTGTTTGGTTGCCACGGGAACGTGATAGGTTGTTTGTTTGTTTGCCACGGAAACGTGTTATAGTCCATAACTCACTAGTGACTAGTGCGTTATGGATTATATTTGACACTTCACTTGTCTAAAATGACATCAATAATGACACCTATAACTATCATGCGTTAGATAAAATAATTATTTTTGTAAAGCTTCTTGGGTTCCAACTTCAAAATCAATGGTCTTTCCAAATTCTTCTGGATCATCTTCGAAGTTTGCACCCTTCAAAGTTTTATAGAAAGGTTTGGCATCATTTGGAATAAAGGTCATCAGAGTTTTAAGATCAGCCACTTTTTTTCAAAAAAACAATGTCTTTCCATTCGGAAGAGATTAAAGAGCTGCGGTGCAAAAAAGTTGTCACTACTGCCCGACGGTTGGCCTTTCACAACTTTTTTCATGTTAATCTTTTTATATTCTTCATCTTCTAGGTGGGAATATTTCATGAAAATCGATTGTGAATGGTCTTTTTTGATCATTATCACTCTTGCCTTCAGCCAACTGATTTTTTGATTCAACATGTCCGTTTTTCTATTGGTTATCATTGACTTTAAGCCTTATAGAACCCAATGATTGGTTATAGATTTTTCGATTTCTGATGTTCCAAAAATGTAATTTTTCGTCATTTTGCATACCACATTCTTTTTTGAACAGTTTTCTGAAATATATTTAAAATCTTCCAGTGTATTTAATCATACCTGGTTTTTCAGTGCCCTTTTAATATGTCCGAAATCTGAGTCGTTGGGAAGGAAACTATGGCCTGGCATCAAGTATTTCAAAGATATACTCGAAGATATAGTTTTCAACGAAGAGTGTGTTTCTGAGACATCTTTCAGTAGCAACACAATTTTTATGTTTCGATTATGCCCACCGCACGAGTCGGAACACAAAATCAAATCTTCTTTCTCCTCGACCAAGTAATTTTTAACAAATTTTCAACTCCTGCGCTCCTCGTACAGATAGATACATATATCTTCTGTCCATATAGAACAGTATGCTCGTTCAATAGAACCCACGTTTACCCCTTCATGTTAAACAGCAAGTTGTCTCTTATAATAAACCAAGTTAGTTGGAAGTTTGGGTAAGCCCAGAACCTTTTCTATGCCATAAGTTGCTACCTCGATTTGGATTATGTCATATCATTTTTTATAGCTTCACGTGCTTCTTTTGCGACTATTGGGTGACGTTCGTGCTCCAATTAGTAATGTTCATTTTCAAAATTATTCTTATTATTTTTCATTATAATGTTGAAAGAATCACATACATTGCACTACTTGTCTTTGATAGGGAGTTTGCGTCGTAGGTTAAAATGTGTATAGAAAACTGCTTTGTATGTTGAGAAACCTATTTTATGGTTACTTTCATCTTTATTGAACAAAGTATACATTTTGTTTAATGTTAGATCTGTTGGCAGAAATTTTGCGTCTGTTTCATTTCTATAATAGTAAGAGATGTATGTTGGAGATTTGCCCATCTGATCAACAACCTTATTTTTGACTTCCTTGTCTTTAACGTTTCCCGTTTTTACTTTGTTTAGTTGCAGTGTTTACTCTTTTTGGGCAAATTCGCAACGTTTGAATGTACATATCTCTGCACACTCTTACATTATCGAGATTGTAGATCTTAGTATTTTGCCTTTTAGTGCTTCCTTTGTTTCTTTTTCTTTTCACGCACTTTTTTTAATTCATGTGTCACATAAAATTTGAATGTATGATCATGTAGGTACTGAAAAATAGTTCTTTTCTGTGTGTGAGCTGTGTGTGAGAAAACTTCGAAAGATCATCAGTATACCAGGGAAATCAAAAAGTTTGTTTTTTTCAAATAGATCACCCTATCTATATTTGAATGTATTTTCCGATTTCTCGTGAAATTTTAACAATAACTCATATAATATACACCATGCCTAAATTCAAACGTTTCTGAAATATTCACAGTTGAAAATTTGAAATGTTGACATTAAATCTTATTTGTTTGAAGGACTATTTCAAATAAAAAAATCAAGAGAAGTTTCCCGAATGAATCGTAAGAATAATTCTACCAATGGACAATTTGCACATTTTTTAGAAATATGAAAAATATAAGGATTATTGAGTACTGATGCCATTGATGTTTGAAAAATCAACCTCTACGACCTCTATTAATGTGGTAACCACCGATTAAAGAGCGCCAATCAACATCCACTACGTCACAGAATACATTATCTATCTCCGTCTGGCGTATTGACTGAGAGAGAGCGTAATATGGCTCCGAACCGTTTTTGATAATACAGTGGAATTTGCGTTTTCTTTTTTATTTATTTAGTATATTTTTGGGTATTTTAGACAAAAAAATTCGCTGATGACTTTCTGATATTGTCTAGAATACGAATATAAAATTTCAAGTCATTTAAAAATGTATGCAGATTGTCCATTGCACGGTCTCCGAACCACGCCGAGTTGACACCAATGAATGTGTTTTTTTTTGGCGTTATGTGAAAAACCGTGTGTTTCAAATGCGAATATTTCGAAAACCGTTGAATTCGAGTGAATGGTATGTTGAATGAATCATGATAGGAATTTTACGAGAAATTCAAAAATACATTCAAATATAGGGTGATACATGTAAAAAAACTTTTTGATTTCGTTGGTATACTAATGATTTTTCAAACATCATATTTATTCTGATTTGAGCTAAACTATTGAAAAGAAAGGGCATGTGTGAAAAAAGATCTTCTAAATAGGTCGTGCTAGAAAATATTGGACTCAATAGCATAAAACTTTACGGAAAAACCCTACAATTCCTTTTTCTGTTCGACCTATTAGCTCAAAAAATGAATATTTCACAGCCCTTCCAAAGTGTGAAAAAAAAATTTAAAGCACTGTATAGAATGATCCACCATAGTGTCGCCCCCTTCAACTTTTTTATCTCAAGTGTCCCGAAAAAATTGAAGGTATGGTTATGTAGGTACTGGAAAATACTTTTTTTTTGTACACGTGGAAAAAAAGTATTTTCCAGTACCTACAGCACACATGCCCTGTGTTTCATTTCCATTTTCGTGATCATAAAAAAGACGCCTTTCTAAATATGTGATGATATACAGGGTGTTTCAAAAACATGTTGCCAAACTTCAAGGGATTATACCTTACACAAAAATATCACGATAGAACCCAACTTGCCTATTCCGAAAGTTGATATTGACAATTGACAGAGATACAGGGTATCAAAGTTAAATTTTAATTTTTGATTTTTTTAAATAATTTTTGAAATAATGAAGTTATTTTGATGAAATTTGGTACATGAGTATTGTTTGACATGCGAAATTCAAATCTGACCTTGATATGGCTCCTACTTGTAGGGGGCGCCACTTACACACCTTTTAACTCATTCAAATGGAAATTACTTTTTTGTATCCACTCGTACTTTCTTTTTTTATTAGAAAATTGATTTTTCCGTCATATTTACATAAGAAAGGTATACTTTGTAAGAGTAGCTAGGAGTGACCCTTTTCGAGATATTTGCAATTAAAGTAATACATGCAATGTGATTTTAAATGGCAAATTTTGAAAATAACGTGGGTGGCTTTGAAAACGGCGTTATCATGATAAATTTGACTTTTGTTTCAATGTCCAATGTTTCTCATGGAAAAAAAAATAAAAACAACAAAAAAAATAAATAACGTGAAAAAGATTAAAAATACAAAATCAAGTTTTTTTTGTTTTTAATAAAAAATATTGAAACAAATGTCAAAATTAGCATGATAACGCCGTCTTCAGCGCCACATATGTCTATTTTCAAAATTTTCCATCTGAAACCACACTGCATGGATTAATCCAAGTGCAAATATCTTGAAAAAGGTTACTCCTAGCCACTCTTACAAGGTATACCTTTCTTATGTAAATATTCCGGAAAAAGCAAATTTACGATAAAAAAAGAAAGTACGAGTGCATACAAAAAAGTTGTGACTATTTGAATGAGTGAAAAGGTGTGTAAGTGGCGCCCCCTACAAGTAAGAGCCAAATCAAGGTCAGATTTGAATTTTGCATGTCAAACCATCCTCATATACCAAATTTCATCAAAATAACTTGATTATTTCAAAAGTTATTGAAAAAAATCAAAAACCAAAATTCAACTTTGACACCCTGTATCTCTTTTGATATCAACTTTCGGACTGAACAATTTGAGGTCTATCGAAATATTTTTGTGTCATGTATAATCCTTAAAGTTTGGCAACATGTTTTTGAAACACCCTGTATAAAGTGTGCCATTAGAAAAAGTAAGTTATGTCAAGAAATTTGACAGTTTAGAAAATATAGTACTCAATAGCACAAAACTATACGAAAAACCCTACAATTCCTTTGCGACCTGTTAGCAGAGAAAAACCAAACTAGTAGAGAAGCGACAAAACTCGTCGGCTCCTTTGATGTCGGTGTTCCGTTTTCAGCCGAGCCATTTGTCGGCCCTACCACGTTTAACACCGAGAAAAAGAAATTGGTGGTAATAGACGGTGGGCATATGTTCTCTGGCTACACGGCAACACTGAGAAAAAGTTGGTGTTCGACATAAATTCGATTTTTAATGGACTATTCTTTAATAGCCATTTATAGGATATTTTTTTTTATATCATTTGGGAAAGTATTTTAATAAATGTATAGTTGTATTTGTACTTTATTTCTCATTCTCAATATCATTTTCATTTTACAAAATCGACGGAAACTCCAATAAATCAGTACATATTCAGTGTGTCTCACTTTTTTATTATTAATTTTAGGAGAAGTTATTCTTCATAAAAAGTTCTGCATGTTCTAAAATCTAAAATACAATCATCGGATATAATTTTTTTTCAGTCGTATACGAGGATTGTCAAATGAATGAATGAATTTCACCCAAGAGTAAAGGACCTTCATTTTTGACAATACCTATCGGAAATGATTATCAAAAAAAAAATGATCAGAACCAAAAAGCACGTTTAAATATGCAATTACACTATTTTACAGTTTTCACCAATTTGTCTCTATTTCAAATTATGAATGGAGATTTGGCTCTTGTGATGATTGAAAACGCGATAACCTTTTCGTTTCTCAATTTTGTCCAAAAATTTGAAGTATTTTTTTTCCATTTGGTATTGCCAATAAGAAAATGCATACAAATAATCTTTTCAAAATAAATGGGTGCAATACCATATTTAGACATGTAGGACAGTAAATCCTTGGTTTTCCTGAGAATTTTGGAAAATACGCAAAAAAAAATAACTTGTGGAGGGGGTCCTCGATAGATTAACTCTGAGTTTTCGGGAAAATGAACGGTGAGCTTACACCGCCATCTTGAAAATTAGGGAGCGTGTGTTTTCCCCGTCACTATTAGACTCACGATAAAATATCATGGAACTAAAGCTATTCGGAATTACATTACCAAAAACTTTTATTTCAAACTTTTTTCTCTAAAATCAATAATGAAAATCTACAGGGTGATTCCTTACTATGGCATGTGATAAAAAATCGTACAGGACGAAAGTAATGCAGAATTACATTCCCATTTACTTTAATGGTTGCTGAAAGTTTAATTCTGCTCAACCTTCGTTCTGTACGATTTTTTTTCACCAAGAAATCACCCTGTAGATTTTTTGAAACTTATTTTAGAAAAAAACGTTTTATAGAAAAGTTATTGAAAATGAAAATTCGAACAATTTTGGTTCTATGATATTATTCTATCGTAAGTCTAGAATAGGAACGGAGAAAAGAAGTGGTGCCCTTATTTCCTAGATGAAGGAGTAAGCTCACATCGATTCTCTCGAAAACTCAGAGTCAAGACCAGGTTAAGATACTAAGAGCCCCCAAACATGTTAAAAGCAAATTCTTTGTATTTCCCGAAATTCTCAGATGACCCCATTTTAAGCACGGATTTACTATACTAATGGTTTTAGTTCTTATAAACTTTTTTTAATAACAATTTTCGATATTGTCAAAAATAAAGGTCCTCTACTCCTGGGCGAAATTCAAATTCAATGATAAACCTCGAATACTACTAAAAAAAAATTGATATATGATTGTATTTCACATTTAAGAACATGCAGAACTTTTTATGAAGAATAACTTTTATTTCTAAAATTAATATAAAAAAATGTAATGGAAGTTTCTTTGTCAAAGTTTATTTTGGTGGATTTTGGAGCAATTTTTTACTTTGACGTGACGTACTTTGAATGTATGTTCACAGGCACGGGTACGCTAAATTCAATGTAAATGGTACCATAATTATGATTCTCATTTAGTAAGCGGAAATCTGTCACTTCCAATTCGAAGTCAAATTGAATGAAGATCAGGGCCACATTTGGTTGGAAATAAGCTAATACGATTAGTTTCACTTGAAGTGATCTGATCCGAAAGCCCTCGATAAAACGATCGACATAAACATTAACGACGGATCAGCTCATCTTAATTTTTTTTTTCTAATTCTTATAAATCATCTTTATAGAGGTTAGTTTTCACGGTTTTCCTTCGTAAAAGAAGATTTCAAAGATTTCATGTTTGTTTATAATCATCAAATCGAGAAAAATATATCCGAACTGCTAAAATATTGGGATCATTGAAAACTGATCTCAGATCAAATCAGAGGTTGTGCAGATACTGAACCATTTCCAATCAAATACGGATCATATCACTTGTAATAAGTTCGATCGATCCAATCATGTCAATCAAGAATACGCCTCGGTCAATAAGTCGAATTAAAACTGAATAAGCTCACGGACTAAATGTTTGCCGGTGGGCGGGTACATTCTACCACACATTTGGGTCATGCGTATACAAAAACGGAACCGTCTCTGCTGTTAGCTCAAAAATAAATATTTTACAGCCTTTTGAAAGTGTGACAAATTAAATTGAAAGCAATGTAAATGCGTTGGAAGAAGAAAAGGATTGCACAATCTTTCCACAATTCATCCATCTTTCTTGGCCTCACTTTTGCATCATTACGTGGTTCAATGTCTGACTGTCCTCTGTCAAAATTATACGTGTCAAGATAATGGGGTTTAACTGAAACTGTTGAGTTTGCACCAATTAGCATATTACTTTCTGACCTGAAACTGTAGAACAAGGTTATTAGGGTAGGGATAGGATAAGATAGGTATAAATAGAGGTCACCCTGTATATGTATGATTCAAATCTTTCAGGAAACCAGGTCAGGACGAAAACTCGGGCCGCCAATCCGGGGACACTTTATGGAAACTAGCAAGGGGCGAAGTTCAGGCTACTTCGTCGTCTAAATTTGTTTGGAAAATCAGCCCCAAACACAATAAAGTTCTCTTGAGGTACAGTCCCAGTGGCGACTTCTATCAGTTGATCAAAGATGATGAAATCACCTCACTAAAAAAATGGCATGAAGGATGTTACGAGCAGAGGAATATTGTTCGAAAAGAGGAGAGGGATTGGAAGCAAGTTTATCTTGCTAGAAGAGGTATCTGCATTCTAGTTTTTTGTTGTTTGACTGCGGAGGACGCAAAAATGGATCGTGTGAATGGCATAATTCAGGGCCTATATCTGTCTTACGTGGGATATCCTGTCTTTTGTATACATGCTATGACTTATTCATGCTAATGAGTGTGTTTAAGATGTATCATAGATATTCATTCCAGATAACGCCAACGCCTTTATTTCCTGGAAGTTTGAACTTCCATCAAATCTGGACAAAATAACCGTCCAATTTCCTCAAGCCACGTTCGAAAACGGCTCTATCACTGTACACATGTCCAGTGACGATACTTCAGTGATAATACCACGAGGTGACTCTATCCTCAATCAATTACCTTTGAATAAAACCGTAATTACAGGATATCTGGAAACGAGTGACTTTTCCGGAAAAACAATGATCAAATTGGAGGCTACCTTATCAGGTGGAAAAGGGGATGTAGCCTGGCAACATACACAATTATTTAGACAGCCTTTGGGAAGTGACGAGTTTCCTTTTAGTGTTGTTTTCACATTCAAATAATACACTTACATCTAACCTTTATGTCGAAATGTGTCTTTTGTTCGCTTCATATTCATTTTTTCGTCGCATAAATTGGTCATGAAGGTGGCTAGTCTGTGGGTTTGGTTTGTCACCTGGACCTAGAAACTATTTTATGCTTGCAGCTTTAATACTACTTAATCTGTCAGGAAAGTTCCGGGAATTGTATGTACAATAAAACACAAAATGTCTATCGTTTAATCAAATTCACTATATTTACTCCCTTTTTTGAGGGGGCCTTCCGAGATGAAGTCGGCCGGAGCCATTTGTGAATTCGATAGATTTGTTGAATTTTTGGTCAGGAATTTGTTCACAATAGCAAGCTTTCAACAAATCCGGCACTTTTCTACGAAACTTAATCAGGATTTTCAGGCACCATTTCTTTCACTTTATCAACTTCATTTGAAGACATTGATGGCCGACCAGACAGGGGTGAAATTTCCACCAAATCTTGACCGCTTTTGAACGCACTGTATCACTCATATGCACGTGTTCTTGATCAAGTCGATTCACTGTAACACTTCTTTAACATTTTCAAGGATTCGGCAGATGAAATTCGATTAGCAATGCAAAATTTGTGACAAATTCTTTATTCAATGGTTCTATCCATTGCAAAAATCGTAAATCTCACTTGAGATGAACTGACAATATCGATCATTGTAAACAAACTAAATGACAGATGTCGCTGATACTCCGCGTCATTATCATACTATAACAAACAAGATAATATGACCACGCGCAGGTTTCGCTGACGTCATTGCGTGTCCGAACCTCAAAATTTATAGGTTACCTAGGTAACTGGGTTACCATGATACTGAAACAAACAAGATAAAATCTCGCACATCGCGCTTCAGAAGTCATCACGTGACCTACCTCAAACATTTACAATCAATGTCACGCGGGGACGCCATGCGTGAGCCAGCTCAAATTTTGACCAGCAAATGGTTTACTAGGTAACGTTATGGATGTTTTAAATCAAGCCTCACTTTTGGCTCGCGGTGACGACATGCGCGGCTTGGTTCTAATTTCGTCCAGCAATTGATCATATCTTTTGTGTTTTAGTATCATGCCGCGTCATTATAGAGACAGTTGTGCCAATTTGGCGAAAAAATCAATGTTGACAATTCGAATAATCAATTCCCGGTACTTTTTTTACAGTATGTAAATCGATTTTAAGTGACAAATATGATTTCAAAAGTGTTAAAAAAAATGTATGTGTCTTCCATACTGTGCTTATTGTTTTCGTTTCGCGCTTGTGTATCTTCAGATATTTTCCCAAAATAAATCACACGTTACCACACAGGGTAGCGAGGACACTTTCCTTGTTGCTCAAACTTATGTTCGGCACAGGAAAGCGCTGTCTAACGGTCCTCGGAAAAATGTTTGTGTAGATTTTAGGGAATATTGAAGTATTCTGAATGTTGAACTTTCTATGTCTATTGATATATTTTAATAAATAGTGTTGATATATTGTTGTTTTCATGCCCCCAAGATCCCAAAAAAAAATAAGACGATTCTGAAGCGAATGTAAGCAAATCAGTTATCACAATTATTATCTATTTGTGACAATTCAAGAACACGTCATCAAATATCAATCAGTCAAACAAGATCTCACGTAACCTGAGTGTTAGCATTCATTCAATCACTTGAAGTCTTGTGAAAAGTAATGAAGGTTATGAAACATAAATAAGTATGAAGATAAATTGGTGTTGAGCGTGGGTACATAAATAGTGTCTGTGAGTAAACTAGTTAGAACTGAAAAGTGACTTCTAAAGTGAAAAACGTTACAAATTATTAATTATACAGGGTGTTTCCTAACCTCTGTGACAAAATGAAAGGGGTAATTCTTCGCTTAATTTTAAGACGAAAATGTGGTATAACTTTTTTTCGAATTTCGCTTTGTTTCTAAAATACAGGGTTTATTTTTTTTTTTTATTAGTTTTTTATTTTTAATTAATTTATCTTTTACTCGATTTTGTTGAAGTTTTGTAACGGTATTTATAGTGATAACGGGCTCATTTTGCCATGAACAAATAAAAATTATCGAATACAGTGGCGTTCCGAGCGGCACTTCAACCAATATTAAGTTATTCAACTAAAAACGCAACTTTTTGATCTCTTGAATTTTTATCGTATCATGCCTAATTTTTAAGATAAAAAATTAAATCTAGTTGAGTGAGTTTTGACGCAAAAAGTAATTTTATCGCTGATGTTGAATTTTCTAACAAATACAGCAATCAATTATAATCATTTTAATGGAGAATTCAAAAACACTAAATAAATAAAAAAAAAGTTAAATAAACTGCTGAAAATGTCCTCCACGAGCTAATCAAAAAAAAAAAATTAAACACCCTGTATTTTGGAAACAAAGCGAAATTCGAAAAAAAGTTATACCACATTTTCGTCTTAAAATTAAGCGAAGAATCACCCCTTTCATTTTGTCACAGAGGTTAGGAAACACCCTGTAGATAACTACCTACAATTTGTTTGTCAATAATGATTTGTAATTCCGTCAAATAGATTGTTGAAATAATTCTCTATGATGATATTGCAGCGAAAAGTAGCACAACAAAAACACATTTTTTCCTACTACCCCACAAGAAAATGTAATTTTCCACCCTGAATGGAGGGAGGAAAATAGTTCTTTTTCTTCACGGGAGGATAAAATCAGCTGGAAGGAGGAAAAATGAGGAAATGTTTTTGCCAAAGAAGTACTCACTACAAGTGGAGGTGCATGGAAGTAGAAAGATATGGGGTGTCACAAATTCGGGTGTATGCGTAAACTGTAAGATATAAAGCGTCGGATAAATTGAGGCAAGGTTGTGCAATTTCAATCTCAAAAATATGTCGCTTCCGAAGACTTCCGGAGATATCCGACAATAACCGATTTTTTAGAAATTCTTTTTTATTTTGTCCTGAATTTATTCGTTTTTACCCAAGGTTAATTGATATGTAAAGGTTGTGCCGTAACTAGGAAATCAGAAATTCACGAACGTTAAATCGAATCGATCACCGAGCGACTGTCATCCGTGTGACATCTTAGGGCCGGTTGCATAAAACTATGAACTGTAGTTCACTGTTGATCTGCAGTTCAACGTCAAAGATTACATGGGCTTCTTGAGGTTGAAGGTTGAACTGCAGATCAACAATGAACTACAGTTCAAAGTGTTTATGCAACCGGCCCTATAAATGTCATAAAATATCCGTATTTCAGGGTTTTAAAACTTTTTTTACCGAGTGTCGGCCGTTTTGAACGTGTTTGAGGATAAGTTATGACACACCTTTTGGTATAAAGTGTACGATATCTTTTCATTGTCAAGTGTGAACCATATTTTATCTTTTTTTTCAGATGTGTATTTGAATTCCGGAACTGAATCGGAGCCGACTGACGTCATTTTTGTCTGAATTCTGATTCGTCCGACTCCCAAACGTATAACGACGCAACCTTATTACTATCTAACCTTGATTTTTATCCAACTTTTATAACTCATTTTTGAATAACTCTGCTTCCTGAAAATAATGATATGTCACACTTGCCAATTTAAAACAATGCAGAAAGTTGATACGAGATCAAAATCAAAAGTTGTTTATTATTTCAAAAGACGTCACAGAACACTATACGAAGTTTAGAACAAAAACGTGAATGGAGGGCGGGGCCTTACCTAAGTGAAAGCTTTGATTCGCATCCACGAAGAGGCGCTGATGTGCGTGAAGTTCGTTAGATCTCGAGAAGATGACGGTACGTAGAATGCCACATGACTCTTATTAGCTTGTCAAGATGGCAGACGACGCCATTTCAACATCACCTTTCATTTTCATGTTGTCTTTTATGCTTTGATTTCTCTCGTGGTGAAAAAATGCCCGGCAATCCGGAATACTGGAGGCTCATCAATTTTTATGAAAACGCCTTGTGTGTATGTCTGTACAATAATGATTTGAGACTTTTTGAGCTTGAATAAAGAAGCTCTTGGTTTGAGAAGTCTAAAAATGAAAATAATAATAATAATAATAATAATAATAATAATAATAAAGCTCTTTATTTCTTATTATGAAAGTACATTCCAGATCCTAGACAGAAAACAGAAACATACTGCATGAAAAGAAATAGCGTGCAACATGCAGTGCAAAGTTAGTCTTTGACAAAATCTGATAAGGAATACGGCTCTATATTAATTAATAATTGTTTCACTCGGCACTTGAAAAGTCTTGAGGATTGCAAGTCTCTGATGTCACTGGGTAATGTGTTGTACATTTTCATGCACATGTAGTAGGCACTTTTTTCTGTGAGCGTCAACCTATGTCGTGGGTAATTGACCGTTGTGTGTCTTGTATTGTAGCTGTGGTATGTCTCAAGATTGAAGAGTGTTCGGTTTTTGTAGAAAAACACTAGGCATTCAAGTATATAGAGTCCGTAGACTGTTAGGATGCCATTTGATCTGAAGGTCCCTCTGCAACTTTCTCTATATCCCTTTTGGTAGATAAGCCTCATTATTCGTTTTTGAGTGACAAATACTCGGTCGGTCCAACTGCTTTTGCCCCAGAAGATGATCCCGTATCTCAGAATGGATTCGAAATTAGCATAGTAGATGGTTTTTATGCTCTTCTTATTCAGGTAATTTCTTATCACCCTAATTCCATAGCACACTGAATTAAGTCGCTGCAGCAAGCTCTTTATATGTGCTGACCAGTCCAAAAACTCGTCTAGATGAACTCCCAGGAACTTGGTTTCTTCTTTGACATCGATAGTGGTGCTGTCCAGGTTAATTTTAGCTGGAGTCAAGGCGTTTGAGAGTTTAGTTCTGAAGAACATCACATTGGTTTTGTTCTGGTTAAGGATGAGTTTATTCCGGGAGAACCAGTCGGCGGTGTTCCGGAAGAGGGAGTTCCCCCGTTCAATCAGATCTGATATTGTTTTCTCACCAGTTAATAGATTGGTGTCATCGGCATAGCACGTCAGTTCATGATTTCTTCCTGCTTCTTCATAGCATAGGTCGTTTAGGAAAATTACGAATAACAATGGACCAACGATGCTTCCCTGAGCTACTCCCTGTGTTACCGTTCTGGCTTGGGAAACATAGGATTTTCCATCTTTGACGACCTTCACCATTTGTTGTCTCTCGGAAAATTTCAAAATATAGAAGAAGTCAAAACGAAATTTAAAAAAAAGTAAAGTGTGATTCATCATTATTTTCAGGAAGCAAAGAGTTATCTGAAAATAAATTGAAAAAGTTGGGTTTGTAGTTGAAAAAAAAAAGTTGATGAAGGTTGTGAGAATTCGAAACGTCGGATTTCAATTTCGACCATGCTATCTTGAAGTGCAGAAAGAGTGGCCATGATAATGACAATGTGTCATTTTATTTCGGATATTTGCGGAAGCACTTGGAATTTTCCAAGCTTCGAAGCGGCTATTTTTCGAGATTGAGACTGCACAACTTTACCTCAGTCTAACCGACCTTGTATCTCTTACGTTTTACGAGATTCCCATGCATACATACGAATTTATAACACCCAGTATCCGCTGGAGTGAAGTACTTTGTCCTCCCTTGGTATTGTAATAATATTTTTCGCTATAGAAAACACTTGTCCAGTTTTAATGTATTTATTCAAAGTCACTGAAGCACAATCACAACACCACAAAATATTTATGTTCACAATCAGAGGTTATTTATGTTTCGCGATCTGGATTGAAAGAACATTCCAGTGATTCGCCGAACAGCGTAGAATGTTCGACGCCATCTAGTTTCGCTAGAATGTACCAGAAGCCAATCGATTCCAAACAATTCTACATTAAGTGTTGAAAGCGCCGTATTCACCATGTTCTAAACACATGATTCGTCACATTGCCCCCTTCTTAAGGCAATTCGACCCGAATTGCCCTCATGTCGGTATCGGCAACTGTTTGGTGGAAATACCTGTGCACTGTCCACTGTCCTTTGGCTCGTCATCCGGGAGGGATAGCAGCACACCAGGATGTCGATGCCACTTCCCTTGAAGATCACCTCCAGCATGCTTTTCACCAACCGCCAATCCACTCGGTCATTGGTCATCTTTGGGATTGCTAAATGAGTCAGGTCCTGTGACTGCATCAAGTCTCGAAGATGGCTGAGGGCTTTCCAGACATCACTGTAGGTGGTCAGATGTTGTGGAAGCTTCTTCGTCACAAGGTAGAAGGTAGAACACAAGGTAGGTCGTGTCCCATCCGTGATTTGGAGCGGCTTCCCCACCTCTGGCTTTTGTCGTCGCAGATGGTCTAATCGTCCAAATTTTCGTTTAAAAGCTGCAGCAAGTCCACTCCTTATACTCAGGTCTTCAGTGACCCAGTGAGCCAACGAGTATTCGGCCGGTGCTTTGAACAAATTCAGCTGCCTTTCTTGGACAACGCCATTCTGGACTTTCTGGACATTGGAGTGTAGAGATGAAACTTTCCAGTGGCATGTCTTTCTCGGGTGACCTGATCTGCCTCCCTTCAGCGTCCTGATCGTCATGGTTCCCAGTATACCGAGCTTAACGGTTGAAATGAACAACCCCCGGCTTTCTCGTGGTGGTTTTTTTATCTGGTAGACGACGTCATTGATTCGATCCAGAATCTCATACGGGCCCTCCCAAGAACTTTGCAGTTTTGGGGAGAAGCCACGTCGCCTCTGTGGGTTGTGCAGCCAAACCAAATCCTCAACCTGGAAACCGCCTTTCTCGGCGTTCACGTCATAGGTCTCCCTCATTCGGTCGCTGGCACTCTGGATGTTCAAACGGACCCGTACATCTTTCTGCGAAGATCGCTTGCGTAGTCTTTCCCTGCGACATCTTCACGCAGTGGACATCCAAACTCCAGGTCGCAGGGCAGCCGGAATTCACGACCCATGATGATCCTCAACTGAGATCGGTATGCCAGGAGGAATAGGTGGAGGTTTTCGTCCCAGTCTCTTTGATGGTCAGAGACAACCTTGGCCAAGTGACGCTCCACCATGCCATCCGATTGAGGGTGTAACGCCGTCACCTTGCAGCACTGCTTCGCCGCTTCGAGTTCCAACGCTTTGACCAGCGCATCCACCAGATTGTCAGGACGATGAAGAATCAAGGATATCCTTATCTCCTGGTCCCGCAGTCCATCTAAGAAGGCGTGAACTTCAAGTCTCTCCATAACGTTCTCTGGCATGGTTGGGTTAGCCAGTCGTGCAAGGCGAGCAACATCTGCTTCAAACTCCTGCAGACTCTCGTTGTTCTTCTGAGAGCGGTTCTCAGCTGAGAGTGGTAGACGTGCTCCAAGCGAGTCTGTCCATATCGCAGTTCCAAATGCTTCAGTGCCAGTGTCAATGTCAAGGCTTTTTCGGTTCCACCCCATCCATTTGCTCTTGCTGCAGCCATCAAACTGAGGGGCTTTCATGTGAACTCGGACGGTATCAGACTCCATTTTAGCACTAGCACCATTGTTCGGCTCGATTGTGACGTCTGGTTGATGATTACTGATTACATGATTACTGCCACTTGCCTTCTCATTTGCTCCATCTCTTCTTCAGAGGTCTTAACGGTATCTTCAAATCTTGCTTCAAATCGCTTCTCAAGGTTCTCGATTTCTTCCGCTACATGATCCTTCAGACAATTGTAGTTGTCCGTCAATTGTTCCCTGATTTCCTCCACAGTTCTAGAAGATTCTTCAAGCTTCTCTTCCAGCTTCCTCGAGTTTTTTTCCATCTTTCCAGAGTTTTCTGACAACTTCTCAACTACTGACTTGGGATCGGGAATTTCAAATTGGAACGTATCAGGATCCATGCCTTTGTTGCGGATCCGTTTTCTTACCGCTCGGATCCTTGTCACGTTCCTCCAACTCCCTTTTCAACTCGGCGACCTTGAAACTTGTTCTGCTAACGGGCAGAACAAGTTTCGCAGTCATTATGATGACAATTTATGTCTGATTCTATAGCACAATAAATAGATTCCACTTCTGACACCACTGTTATATTTTTTGCTATAGAAAACACTTGTCCAGTTTTAATGTATTTATGTTATGTCAGTGAAGCACAATCACAACACCACAAAATATCTATGTTCACAATCAGCGGTTATTTATGCTTCGCGATTAAAATCTGAACCGAACTAACTAGACTTTGGATCGCATTATATACCCTCGCCAGGATTCAAAGAACATGCTCGTGATCCGTAGAAAAGTGTAGAATGTTCGACGCCATCTAGTTTTGCTAGAATGTACCAGAAGCCAATCGATTCCAAACGATTCTACACTTAGTGGTGAATGTGCCGTATTCACCATGTGCTAAACACATGTTTCGTCACGGTATGTAAATAGCTACATATTTAGTACTTCCGGGACTAAAGCAACCACTTTATTACCGGAACTAGAGTATCACTTTTGCTTTTGATCCTGATTCACGAACTTTTCAATAGTAATAATTGTGGAATACAATAAGAGTGAAGTGGATTTGGTAGCGCCATCTCATGGTAAAAATGTACTTTTTTATATTATTACCACGTTTTAGTTCCGGAAGCACGAAAAATATCGTATATACCTTGTGATTAGAGTAGGTATTTCTAATCCCTCTCTACGGTCGGGCCATGAACTTTTTCTTCGTGATTAAAAGTGCTACTTTAGTCCCGCGGCATATGATATAATAATAATAATAATAATCCGTTTATTTAGCAAACGCTATATAGTTTTCAATAAGTTTACAAAGTAAGTATTAAATGGACAGCAGCAGAATCAATAAATAATGAAATGATAACACAATAATTACATAAAGACAAATAAATAAGTATAAATAAAATTGTTGTAAAAAGATAAAACTTATAAACTAAAATTATTAAAATTGACTAAAAATGGGACAAAACATACGGTCTTATAAGTCTCTTGAATTCAGTTATTCTATCACAGTTCTTGAGAATCTTTGGCAATTTATTATATTCATAAAGTCCTCTGAAAAGTATGGATTTCGCCATTTGAGATGTATTACATTTATTAGACAATATAAAATCCTCGCAGTTCCTGGTGCTATAACCATGTACATCACTAAATTGATTAATCTTATCACATACATAATCAGGTACCAGTTTGTGTTTGATTTTGAAAACAAATACATATATGTTAAACATAATTTTTTGTTTTACAGAGAACATTTCCAACACATTCAACATGATATCTATCGGTGTATACCTATCACATTCCAACATTCTCCTCATTGCACGATTCTGAATTTTTTGTATTTGCTCGATTTTGTAGGCTGGTAGGTTGAACAAAAGTGTGGAACAATATTGCAGATGTGGCAGAGCGATGGTGTTGTACAACAGAAGTTTTGTATGTACTATTATTAAACCAACGGAAAATTCCAGAAATGACACATTTCTCCATCCGTGCATCGTTCAAGACCAACATTAACATTTTTGTATAGTATCTATTGAGTCATTAGTCATTGCATTATTGAATCGATTAGGTACTCCTACGTTTAAGTTTAAGTATTTGCGGGGGCTTCAATTCGTTTTTCATTTACGTGATTAATACATAATTGTTGATTATGATCCATGAAAGGAAGAATGTTTAAAAGAAAAGCAATAATAGATCATTTTACAGTGTTTCATTTATATTACATGTGATATGTGAAAAGTAGTTCGCAATCATTGAACTGGGTCATTTAGATTACACAGATAGACTACCAAAATTGATTCTCTGTTCTACCGTTCTACCATTTGGTTCTGCTTTAAAATCAATGCATTCGAATTCTCTTCAATCTCTGAAGCCTAGTTTGTCTGAGTGATTCAAAAATGATCATGGCAATTCTATTTTCAACTCCATCCCATTTACAAATCTGGATTGATGAAGCTTCAAGGTCTCCATTCAATGAGAACGACAATAGTAAGAGCGGAAAATGCATTTTTAAAGCAATTTTTCAGTATACATAAATATAATCGTTTTCGTATTACTTATGTGATAAATAGTAAGTTCAACAAAGACATATTATTATACAATATAATTTAAACTATTTCTCAAAATAGAGGTACTATATTCCGTGCGTCCAGTCCATAAAATCAATTTACAAAACCTTTTATAGGCTCTAATCAAATTTTATCACTAGCTAATCAAATTTGCTAAACAATGGCAAATCATGTATGACAATTAACATAAATTCGTCGACGACGTCATCAATTAAGAACCAAATGAATGTGAATTTATTTTGGACAATGATGAAAATAAATTTACTCATAGATTCGTGGAATGTTGATTAAATTTGTCTGCTTTGGAATCATCCGACTATTTTGTTATTACGGTAGTAACGATCAACAACCTTCATGAATCATTTATATTTCGCTGACGGAAATAGTTTGTTATGAAATTATTTCTTGGTATTTATTCCTAAATGTTGATACTTTTTTGCATTTTATGTTTTGTGTTAGTCATGAAAAACAATTTTTGCGTCTCCAAATCCAAACAGGAGACAGGTTGTCAGGGGAATTTTTCATGATCCAGAAAAAAGAATGGGTCTAGAGAAGATGAAGAACCTCAATATTTTCCTCATTTCCTTACTTTCCACCTAATGCTAATACATATCAGTGAATGAGGAACTCATTCCCTCATCCAATTTAAACATTTTAAAAAAGATCCCCAACAAAGACGGGAACTCATTGAACAGTGTCAACAATAAATGGCCACATTTGAGTCGATACTTGTAAACTTGTATAACAGTGAAAACTCGAACTTCGCTTGCGTGACTCGAGTCATTAGACGAATATCAGGGGGGATTATTCTGAATAAATTTATTTTATCCGCGACTTTGTTTGATTTCCACGATTCAAGCCACATGTTATTTTTGAGGCGTGAAAAATTCAATAAACTGTTAACTTCCACTTCGACGTCACTCTCCACTCGCACTTGCATTTTATCAAAAAGCCCCTTTTTTCAGGCCTAACAACCAACATCTCTTATAATAGATGAGTCCGAAATAAGTGTGCATTTTGGAATGTTGAATAGAGTATAATAGGATGATCAGAGACTCACGCCTGTATACAGGGTGATTTTTAAGTTGATATTTTCCTATTAACACTGTATAGAATGCAAAAAAATAACACAATTTATCAAGTGAAACTTTGTCCGAAACTGTTACGTTTCTGAGATACAGTGTGTTGAAGTTTGTAGAAAAAGATAAAACATATAAATACAATCAAAAATGAAAAATACCTACTGACACATTTTTTTCATTTCATTTGAATTGTAGTAATGTAAGTTATTGAGCTCACTTCAATACAAATTAGACAAAAACAAATTTTACATACAAAAAACCATATCAGGTTTTAGCGATTTTGCCATGCATCAAAATGGCTTCAATTTTTTTAAAACAAAAACCGATCGTCGTACAAAAAAATACCAAGAGCTCAAATTAACTCCAAAGTGAATGAGTGTTCCAAAAATAATATTGATTTTTAAAAAAGCAGTGACGTTCTATTTTTTTCTTCAAAAAAATCCAATACAAATTCGGTTCGAATGCCACTGGTAAATTTTTTTTAAAAACTTTTACATCAAAAAATGTTATTTAATGGTCAAAAGAAGTGTACCAAATTTTGTGGAAATATCTGGAGTGGTAGAAAAGTTATGATAAAAAAGGCATTTTTTTCTTGAAACTTTAACGCCCTGTATCTCGGTAACAAAGCATTTTCGGACACAATTTTAGCTAAAAAATGTTCTTTTTTTCTTGCATACTATACAGTGCTAAACGGAAAATACCAACTTAGAAATCACCCTGTATTAATAGGGAATCTATCAACACTTATACAACCTGCTCAAGGATCCTCAATAGAAACCCGAAGAAATAAGGCTGTCAGACGTGTTAGGTTAGGCTAGGTTACGAAGGGTATGCCCTGCCCCGCTTTCACTCGGAGGCCAAATGGCCCATTGTGTTCCCTTCATTGGAGAAGTGGCCCCTCGATCTTCACCTGCAGCCTTTCTCTTCTTCGTTCTAAACCATCCCATGGTTTTGTTCAAAATTAGCACTGTCTCCTTGCAGAGAACATCATTACCAAGAAAAGATTTTAAGAAAAACAACTTTTTTCTTCTTTGCCGACGTTTCGGTCTATTTCAAACCATCCTCAGGGCTCAACAAAATTTTGTTTCTCCACGTGGAGCAATAACAATATAATAATGCTTCACGTGGAGAAACAAAATTCTTTTGAGCCCTGAGGATGGTTTGGAATAAACCGAAACGTCGGCAAAGA
Source organism: Orchestes rusci (assembly GCA_958502075.1). Taxonomy (NCBI): domain Eukaryota; kingdom Metazoa; phylum Arthropoda; class Insecta; order Coleoptera; family Curculionidae; genus Orchestes; species Orchestes rusci. The sequence goes on from OY293311.1 coordinate 14,433,953, forward strand.
AGAAAAAAGTTGTTTTTCTTAGAATCTTTTCGACCCTAAACCCAACAAATCGACTAATTTTAAATTACTTTGGGTCACTAGAACTTTGGATATGATCATTACCAAGGCCCCATTTTCGGAGCATGGTTTCACAGTGTCTTTGTCATTACTCCCACACGGGTGCTCTCAGAGGATTTGCTCTGCTTTGGTAATTTCCCTGTTTTTTCCATATCCAAGTTTGCCATATCGTCGGCCTAAGATGCAATTGGCCTATCTCCAAAATTAAAAAATGTTCAGGAGAGACAAAAAACCCCTTGAAAGCTCAAAACATAATAAGTCCAAAATATTTTTCCAAATTATTTCTTTGTTTTATAACTGGTTTTTAAAAAACAAACGACTTGGTGAAAAATACGTTTTATTTATAAAAAAACAGGAGCTAGGACGTTTGCGACCTACATTTTGTAGAGCCCTTTGGAGATAGGTAACTATTATATCCCTTTCTTACTATCGGCCCATTTTTATGCAAAACATAATAATACAAAAAATATCTCAATTTTAAAGTAAGAAAGAGTAAGCATTGAATCACAAATGAGTTGAATTATCATAAAACGAATGGAAATCCTTAGGAATAGACGATTTAAGTTCCATTAAATGTTGAAACTTTTCGCGCTTGATCGGTATAGGAGACGGGTACATCAACGGTAACTCCTCTAACTTCCAAATTCTTTTATCTTTTTTTGTAAACCTACAAGGTAAAGGTTCCCATTCTTCTGTATGCCGAATTTTAAAGTTGATTCCATTTTCATTATATCGAAGTGCTCTGATGTTAGTGACAGTCGGATCGCCTGATGTTCTGCCCGGTCGTATCGAACTAATGTACCGAACTTCTTCAAAGTTTTTAAAGTAGTTATGATCTAGGTACTCTACCTTATAGGGTTTCGGATTTATGCGAGCAGTTTCACAAACACTGATGTAGTCTGCTGGAACATTTATTATTCTATTTTTCAATCTTCGTTCTATGGTGGAGTGCATTGAATCGCACTCCATTTGCGTATGCCCCTTCTCTAAGAACTTCTGCTCTATAGTATTTCTGGTGTCTTGAGCCAGGTTAATAAGTGCGTTGGAAAGAATTGCGTTCCTGTTTTGTCCCGTACATCCATCACTGTATAAAATTATCTTTGTGAAAGTATCTATCTGAGGAATAATATTGGTCATCAAAAACTTGTAAATAATCGTAGCAAAAGTTTGAGCAGTTAATCCAGCATTGCCTTCATGCCATAAAAAGCAGTATCCATCCAGAGACTGAATGTCCATAATTGTAAAATTATGGACAATCAACTTTGTTTTATAGTAAAGAGCACTGACATTGGATTTTGGGCTCAATAAGACTGATTGCAAATCCATCGTGAAAACTTTCACATTTTTTGTCACTTTGTCAGTTTCTTTTGCTTTTCGTGCCTCTTCTTTCTTTTGTTGATGCTCTTGATAGATGGCTTCGTCAATATTACCCGTTTTGAACCCCACGCATGTGTCATACTCATCCCTCTTGAAAAGAGAGCTAAATTGAAATCATCAAAAGTATTATTGAAGGATGCAGTTGATACAGGTCTTGATTCGTTTTGTATGCACCAATCGTTTTTGTAAAATCGATACAACTCCATTTTTGTTTGCCAATTTCTTTCAAGATACAATTTCTTCGACGATTTTCGGCAATAATAGGATTCCAGTTTAGGTAAAGTGTTGAAAAAATTGGCTAAACTTTCTTTCTCCTTATTGATTCTCACCGTTCTGGGATTAATTCTTTCGTCGTTGACGCTTTCGTCATTGTCGGCCATTACAGTTGAAGCGCTGCTACCTTCTGCTTCACCCAACGCCCCACAGTTCTAGGTGAATTAGCAAGTGTGTTGCAAAACATCGTTTTACAAACACGCACTTTCGATGATGTGTCCAAAAAATAAACATAGGAGAATTCCCTTCTGGATTCGTTTTCTGTTTTTCTGTCCCTAGCTCTAGCAATAGTTTTTTTTTCAACAAGTGTTGTTAAAAAAAGTTGCTTCTCGTTCCAAGAATAATTTCAAAATTTGGTAAAAATATCTCTTCTTTGCTGGTCAGTTATTTCACTACATTTCCTTGCTGATTTACCATTGCACTTGCATCTAGGTTCCATAATCTTCGAACTTCTTGGAACGTCATAATTCCATTCTCCTGCAAGCCTTTTCTTTCCAAAATATTCTTTTCCTTCCTGTCTTAAAATCTTATTTTTATTCTTCTTCCACTGTTTTTGCTCTACGTGGCGCCTTTTTCTACGTGTTCTTTTTTCGGTCTCGACCAAAGTAGCACCTGTCGGTGCGGCGTTTTCAAGTCCTTCTGGATCCTCATTTTCTTCGCTTGAAATCGTTTCACCTTCACTAGGATGATAGGATTCATCTGAAGATGTTTGTTCCAATATTTCCGGAATATAGTCGTGGATATTTTCGAAAGAGATTGCTTTAGGAACAGAGTCTTCTTGTTCGTTTGATACGAGAACTTGTTGATGAGCTGGTGGAAACTCCTGCTGATCTTCTGGAACCATTTCATCAGAGCACAATCAATTCAAGTTATCAACTTCAAGATCAGCTATATTCATTAACTCTTCATCAGTAAGTAAGTCGTCATGAGTTAATATGTCACCAGACTTGGACATCAAGGCATCTACAAGCGAAGTTTTATTAACAGAGAACGGAGAAAGGGGTCCTTGAGTAGCAACTTCATCAACTGGAAGGTGATTGTGTCTGTTTGCAAGGTTTGAATCATTTTAAATGATGACGTTTTTTTGGAATTCTAAACTAGCCAATGAAATAATTTTTGATGCACGGGATTGTGGATCCATTCTGAAATAGATTGGGTTTCAGTAAAAACTTCGAAAATACTTAGAATTGAATCGCCTACTTTTGAGTTTTCACAAAATAAAAAGGCCTATCTCCGACTAAATAGAATCGGAAATTGGCTTAACTCCAATACGAGACTTTCAAATAATTTTTATGCATAAAAAAAAATACATCCGAACAATACATTTATGCTTCTTTGTCAATTTAGTTTCATGAAACTAAAATTATTCAATTAAATAATAGAACTTACCTCTAATATCGGTTTTTGCACTTTCAATCAGGGAAGCGTTACTGCCACAATACAAATTATGCGAGTTAAGCCAACTGCGTATTGTTTTAAAATAAGCGGGAGATAGGCAATTTTCGCCTTGTAGTTTTTCGCGGGAATTTTGACATTCTGGTTTTTAGGCGTTTTCCATTAGGTCCGGTTGATTTTAATGAATGTGACCAACTTAAAACTTCATTTTGAGCAAAAAGTGGAGTTAGGCCATTTGCATCTTAAGCCGACGATATAGCTCGCGATGTGTTGCAGTCGTTTCGATTGCCCCACCTTGTGTCATGTTGTCATCTACTGTACCTTTTGATAGTTTGATTACAGCTTCGTCGTTTCCTAGTCCCAATTTCGCCAGTTCATCTGCCATCTTGTTTCTGTCGATATCGCTTTGTCCAGGAACCCAGATAGAACGAGATCATACAGGATAGTGCAAGATTCCTGCTTCCGACCATTTTCATCCGATGTGGATTCGAGAATTCGAACAGACGTGTTTAGAGTGACAAAGCAAAACTAAAAGATCGTGAATCTGTATCACTAGCGATCTATAGCAGAGATTTTTTAGGCAAACGAAATCTGACAGTTTGCAGAGATAAAGTAATTGTATGCTAGCATATCGCTGCTTTGAGATTCCACCACATAGACACAAGAAATAATAGGTGGGAGAGCTGTCCTAGCTGGATACAACGGTCTGAGGATCTCAAGGAGGGAATATTGACTAGGCAATTTCTGAGGTCTGCTCAGAATCATCAGTTTTGGTGACCCAATCACGGCCATACGCCACCATTCGGCTAGGTGGCGTCGTACCTAACAGTATATGGGAGAGTACCTTCCTCGTAGGATTGCTCACACAATACCGACTTGTACCGCAATGGCAATGATGCCTCTGTTTCAAGGTCGGTGAACTATTTGCCCAGGTTAAGAACTTCTTGCCTTCCCTGTCCATCTGAGTATATTCGGTGAGGACTACGGACTCCCAACCTTTAACTGCTGATCCAATGGAGTATCATTATTTTAACCAAATTCCTGACTCATTTTTGATTCTCTTCTACAGATTTCTATGAGCTCAAACAAGAGACAGCATCTATTGAGAACAAGACTTCTTCTTTGTAAGCAAAAATTTTCCTCCCCATGGATCATTTACAACTGGAGATAATATAGAGCTCATTTGTTTGATATCCTGCTTGAGTCCAAAAAACGAACACAACAGAAAACTCTTCAGGTAAGAGTAGTTACCGACGGAGACAATTTGGCAACTTGCTTTTAATTTTGTGTTCATTAAAAAAAGCAACATGTAACAAATTAAATTAGCAAATTAGTTGTTTTTTTGGTTTAGTCACAATAATCACATATTGCGTAACTGATATATTTTTTTTATTATAAGATGTGACTACATATTATTATACCGTGTGTCATAGTGTTAAAAATTATGAAGCCATTGAGCAACTGCATATATGTATTTTGGGTCAATATCTTACGATCGAGTTTAACAAACCATACATCGGTCAAATCTCAATATTTACAGAGGGCGTTCATGTAAAAAAATGTTTTTGTTTCTTCTGTATAACTTTTATAGTTTTTGTCATGTTGATGCAAAAATTGGTACGTATATGGGTTTCTTGAGAAGGCAAGTCACATGCATGATATCATCAGTTTTATATTACTTTGCAGGTAGCGCCATGTGAACACATATTTAAGCAAAAACTTAATGAAAAAAAAAATGTGATTTTCCTCAAGTTCAGTCTCGAAATTACTTTGATCTGGGTTGCTAAGATACGGTAGAATCCAGATCAACGTAATGTGATTTTTATGAGACTTTGAACTTGAATAGCCCGAAGACTGCTGAACAATACCAACAACATATAAAAAAACCAAAGTTATGAATTTTTCTCAACTATCTGATCGTCTTTCGTTTACTTTTATTTCACTTTCTGACGGTTCAGGTAAAACCTAACAACTCCTACATTTAAAGTTTTTTTCTATCTCCAACAGGAAAGCCTGTAGGTTTGGCACTAAACATCTCTGAAAACCTTATACGTGCTCTCGAAGAATTGGTCTCCATTCAAATCTAAGCTGCCAATGTTAAAAAAAACTACATGTGATCAGAAAAACGAGAACGATTGAAGAGATCACGTGAAATAGACAAGACATGTTACCTATTCAATCGTTCTGCTTTGTCTGATTACATGTAATCTTTGGTAGCTCGGATTTGAAGGGATTTGATTCCTTTTCGAAAAATATCGAGATTTGAATTTAAGTAAAAATTTCCATGTTGGAAATGTGAAAAATACTTTGATTTCTGTGCTGCCGAGGTGTTTTGCGAACACGTTTGTCACTGGTGCTTCTTCTTTAAACTCAAACGGGGTATGATGAGAGACATCAGAAGAACATGAAAATGATTTATCACCAAATCCAATTTAAGGTTTTTGGGATGAAACACATCCTTGCCAAAAGAATTGAAATTAATAGCTCATTTTGAAAATCTTCTGTGGCTGATCATATCCCCTTAGATTAAAGAAGCCTTTTGCGGTAAGTCTTTTGAATAAAAAAAATAAAATTGTCATATTAACAGGAATCACAGCAAAGGCTTGAAACTTCAACCTATGTTAACATTTTGAGGGTGATTCTCATTTCATTTGGAGCTTTCAAACTCAAGCCTGCCTATAAGAGAAAAAAAATATTTTTGAATGTCCCGGGTCCCGGATGACGTCATAAAATGGTATGTTTCCAACTACTTATGGAAAATATCGAGATTTGAATTTAAGTAAAAATTTCCATGTTGGAAATGTGAAAAATACTTTGATTTCCGTGCTGGCGAGGTGCTTTGCCGGCCCCTTGTTTTTAATTTCTTTTCTATCCAATAAATAATTGACTGCAAGAGGAGTTAACTTCTTCAAACTAAGAGGATATGATGAGGGACAGAAGATCTTCAAAATAAGCTTTTACTCAGTCCTTTTGGCAAGGATGTATTTGAGAAAAAAAAATTGGGTGAAATGAATCATCGCCAAAAGAATTGAGTGATGGCTCATTTTGAACATCTTCTGTCCTTAGTCATATCCTCTTGTTTGAAGAAGTTAACTCTTGCAGTTGATTATTTATTGGTTAAAAAAAAAATTAAAAACAAATTTTTGATCAGCAAGAACGACAGTAGAGACTTGATGAAATTCAACAGTTGTAATCAGGGTCGAAGGGCCTTCAAAAAAAGTTATCACTCAACCCCCTTTTCCAACAATTTGGGGCTGAATATCAGCCATCCTCGCTCAGGGATGATGCAAAATTAGAAATAGCCGCAAGTTATTTTTCTTTCGAATCAAAAATCGACGGGTCCAAGCGTTTTTATTTTAATGCCTTTGGGGGCCTGTTATTCAAGGTGGGAAGGTTTTAAATTGACACCCTGTATTCTGTATTGTAAATTGTCATTCATTATGCATTCACCTCTACATAGTAAAAACTGTAACCCATTCATAAATCTTCATATATAATTAACCTAATTTGACCGACTTCAAAGTCAAACACTTATCTAGAACTCTACTCCCATTAGCCAATGTGTGGTAAACAATTATATTTGTTTACAGTTAATAAACTACACTATCGAAGAATTCTAGAACCATATAAGCACCATCAATGACTCATCTATTACACCAAATTTGCCTTCCACGTCCTCATCGCCCATCTCTGTCCTCCCCATCAAATCGAATTTCTCCTCGCAATGGGTCACCTTTACAACTATAGAAGTGACGTGGTCCCCCAATTCCCCCACATAGTGGACCCAAGAACGGCGCAAGTTTTATACACTGGCCGGAATCTGACGACCGATTTCAGTTATCTGTTGAGAAGCGGTTTTGAAGTGTGTATTTTTTCGGGCTAAACAGTTTTTTAAGGATATTCAAGATGAGTAACATTGGTAAGTTTTTGGTTATAGATTTTTAGATCAAGTTTTACAATAGTCAACATACACAAAAAACCCTACCAACTTTATTTATAGCATGGCACTTATGTTTTCTGTTTCCATGCTACATAGGATGTAGACTCCCATTATTATTTTTAAATTTGGAACACAGGGACACGCCTCTGTTCCGAATTGATTTGGCCGGTATTTTTAATCTTCGTTGATTGATTGTGATTCTTGTAGAATCTGTTACAAGACCCTTTCTGAGTAGTAGAGTTTTGACATCAGAATTCTCAACCCCGAATTTTCAATCACTGTGAAGTCTTCCTAAATGAATATTTTCTTGTTTCATACTTCTTTAATAGGGAATTGGGGTCATGCAAGTACCAATAAAAGAAAACGCCCCATTGAGGAGTCCAAAACCCAGTAAATTGAAAGGAAAGGGCTAAAAATATACATTGTAATGAGCTAATGAGCTTTACATATCGTTATCGATTTTCCATCTGCAAAAGCAGAATCCTCCTCCCACTTACACGGCCATGGCATAATGCAGGAAGCAGGACAGTATTTACCATTCACCATCACATAAACAACATTGGGTTGTGGACCATTAAAACACTGTCATTGAGATTCCTAATCAATCCATTTGACCTTCTTGACCAACCTATCGGTGTTGTTTTCAAAGCCATAACATAATCGTCTATTTTTAGATGTGCAGTCAGTCGGAATCAATGTAGATTCGTTAATGATACAGAGACGTATTTTCGAACGTTACCAAAAAAATTATTTTTGAATTTCTGAGGAGGTAGGTTGATGAGTGTAAGGACTTATCATCTTAAATTAAGTACACCGGATACTTCTCACCTTCTTTGAATTACGATGGACTTTTGATTTATTTCTATTTAAAATTTTATAATAGTCGACTCTTGTGGTATTCCAATTTTGCTACTTCAAGTAATTTTTTCTATTTATATACTTTGACTAGCTTTTAATTAAAAAAAAAAAAGATTTTTTGTAGATTCTTAATGTTTTTCTTGTAGGAAAATACCTACTTGATCTTGCAAATTGTTGTACCAAGGTTATTTTTATTTATTACGCACCTTGAATGACTGTTAACGTTCCAAGTTTATTTTCAATATTTTCACTGTTTTTTTAAATATTTTATCCTTCTTCCGATATTTTTAGATTTTTTACAGTATCCTTTGTTTTAGTTCACTTTAAATAATTTCCATTAGGGGTGTTATTTTTTGGTATTTATTTTTATGAAACAAACTAGAATAAAAAACACAAAAGACTTGAAGAATTAAAATTGAATCAAACTTCAAAACATGCGGTCTAAAAAACACAGGAGAAAAAAGTCTTTCAGCAACGGAATTAGTTAAAATAACTTTAAAAAAAATCAAAACCAAACACATGAAAACTCTTGAAATGCAAAATAAAAGAAGAAAAATTATTAGACAAATGAAATGTAGCTAGACTAAATTAAAAAAAAAATGATCACATTAAAGTCCTGATGAAAAATTGAACCTATATTATAAAATCATCATCTCTATCGATTTTCCTGTGCTCTGAGCTGTGAAAAAGAAATAAAAAAAAATTAAAAGAATACAATATAATAGTCCATATTTAAATATTGAATTGATTTCTAAAGAAGACGTTTTCTTTCATTCGATACCCCATTATTCATCCTATTCCCCCCTTTCATCCCCAGCAGGATTTCCAAACTTGTGATGATAAAAAAATCTACATCACCATAAATCAAGAGCATACATTTATTAGTTCGCTCTTTTTTTCGGCTGCATGGTATCGTCATCTTCATAGTCGATAATTTCCATCTCATTTTATCACGTTTTTACTAGTAATGACATGCGTGTGTGCCAAATTTGCAGTTGATTTGTTATGGAGTTCAGGAATTAGTTATTAATTACTTCCTTTTTATAAAGAGTTAAAAATAATATCACACTGACGGATTTAGAAAAAATAATAAAGACTCTGGAAAATAATACTTATGAATTATTTGTGTTTTTTCTCAATATTCTGTTCTTTTTATTTGAAAAAAGAATTTTTTTCGATCATCATCTCTCACCCTCTATTTATTCACTCTTCAGATACACCCTGTTTAATCTTAATGGACAAGACTGATAGTGATTTCATTTCTCCTTTTTCATTCTGATGAATTGTTTATTTATTCAAATGAAATAATAGTGCAAAAATTACTCTGCATGAACTCATACACACGTTTTCTACACAAAACATAAATTTTAATTATAATAATAAACGCTAGAAATAATGGTTTTAGTTATGTCCCAGTACAAATCGTAAATCAGCAATAAATAGAATTTAATCGATGAGAGTAACAAAACATTTTACAGCGTAAATTGCATAAAATAAAATATGATACGTATGTCATGTGCACATTGTGGATATATAGCACAAGGTGGAATTATTGAATGTAGGATTTCCTTAGATTTTCTTTTTCTATTGGCTGTGTAGTTTTTCTCAAATCACACAAATAATAATGTTAAGCACAGATTATGTGAGTAGGTGCCTACTTTATGTCCAGAAAAAAAAATTGTTTGATTTCTTTATCTAAATAAAAATCACTTCCTAGTTCATTTAATGGACCAGACAATCTAATTTCATCTTATAAAATTTATAAGATGTGTTGGTAAGTTGAATAAAAAAAAATTGGCGTCAGTCAGTATGTCTTCAATCTTTTATTAAGCCACTGATAAAGATATTTTTTTGACTTATATTCGACACCCCTGAAATTGAGCTTCTTAATTGGAAGATATTAAGGAAGGTACAATTAGGATAATTGAATTTATGGGGCCAATTAGAATTCAAATTTGCTCCCTTCGCAATATTCATCACATGGCACGTTGAGAGGTAATTAACAAATATAAATCTACATATCATCTTTATACTTGGCGGACATTATGGGATTTCGGGCGCCAGGCACAATAATACATTTTTTTAATATTTTGAGAAAAAAAAGTATCGTGTGCCAAACTTTTTCTTCCAACACGAACTGTGTCTTTATGCTCGACTGCACGCAACGGGAAATCCAAGGGAATCAACACGAAATCTGATGAGGCAAGAATTATATGATTGTTGTTTGTCTGGTATTTCGAGGTCATTGTCGATTTTATTTGCTTTTCCATAATAATAATTTTGATATGTGACTGAAAATACATTCGAGGTTTGTCAACTCCAGATAAAATGGTATTGATTTCAAACTCAAAAAGTACTCAAAACCAATACAAACTGTCGTGTTTGCTGTCCCTTAAAAGATTGACGAAGTCTATTATTACCACAAAGATTAGTATTACCAAAATGGGCATTTTAAATCGGAATTTGATTTTAAAACATCACGAAACGGCGATTCGGTGAAATTGGAGCAAACGCTATATCACCTGTACGATCTCATAAAATCAGCCGAACAAGTATGTTTACGTATTTTATTGATTTTCAGAACTTTTCACCGAGGACAAGCTTGAATACTGCTTCTTCCCCAACAACTCCGGCTGTGTGCAATTCCGCATCAAAGCACCCCATGACGCCCACATCGCCCTTTCCCCCGACGCCGCTGAGGTCGACCCCATGTACGAAATCTTCCTTGGAGGTTGGGGAAACACCAAATCGGTAAGTGATCGCCAATACAAAACCCCTATTCTAATACTTATCAAAACAGATCATTCGTAAAAACCGCACCAAACCAGAGGTAGCTGAAGCTCCCACTCCCAACATCCTCAGTGACGCTGAGTTCCGCGGATTCTGGATTCGTTGGAACAACGGCGCTATCTTGGTCGGCAGGGAAAATGAGGTTGCTCCATTTTTGTCCTGGAACGACACTGAACGCGTTCCAATTGAATACGTAGGCATCTGCACTGGATGGGGTGCTAGCGGCAACTGGATCGTCCAACCACCTCAAGAAGGTCGTCCCTCTGCACCTGCCGGCGTTGGCGGTCAATGCTGGGTGGCAGCAAGTGGCGGACAAGTACCCCCCAGCGCCTTTGCCGGTGGAGAAGATAATGGCGAATCTGTATTCGTAATCAGAGCCAGTTTCAATGGAGGTCTGATTCCTGGAAAACTCATTCCCAGTCATGGACAAGGGTACGTAGCCTGGGGCGGTGCGGAGAATCCCGTGCAGGAGTATGAGGTTTTGTGTGACTTCCCCGGCCAATGGCTGGCTACCTCTGGCGGCAACATTCCACCAAATGCTGTTCCAGCTGGACAAAGTGAGGAGGGAGAGGCTTTGTTCGTTGGACGCGTCGTCCATGACGGAGCTTTGACTGTTGGTAAAGTACAGCCCAGTCATGGTGTTCTGTATATTCCGTATGCAGGACAGGAGTTGTCTTTTGGTGACTATGAAGTACTGTGTTCGTAAATGTATCTACACCAAATATTTAAAGCTTCTTTGCTGCCTTATGTAGTTGGTACAGAAACAGTCAGAGGCCTTAGAGATTACATAATAATATGGCTTGTTGAAATTTGTATTGAAACAGTCGGTGGCCTTAAATGTATTGCTTCTACATGAGTATTTTTGCTATTTTTATATTCATGGTTTTACTTAGTTGTAGGATGGACACTTGAAGATCTGTTAATTTATTATGTTAGGTTTATTTAAGTTATGAAGTCTGGTCAATATCTATTGTTGTTGAATAAAATCATTGCTGCGATGCAACTTTGTCTTTTACTGGTACATTCCGCAGAGGAATTGGACGTAGTCCAATCTTTCTGGAAAAAGTTTCGAATTGTGTGCTATAAAATTTCCTCTTTTTGAAGATTGAACCCATTTGTTGTCCTGATTGAGTTTCCTAAGCATGCATTCTGGAAACTTGATTGCATATTTTCGACTCTAGCTGTTTAGCTGGAAGTTGGAGAAAATGTACTTGAACTTCCTGCCATTATTCTCCTGGTAAAGATGATCCTGGTATGAAAGTGTTCTTGTAAGAGCCTTGTGGACCTCTGTTCAACCACGTTTCCATGCACAATTCGATCCTATACTCGTCTTCATCCAAGGACTTGGTCTAAGTAATGATCGTTAATCTGCACAAATAAACTGGAAACTCATTTATCCCTTTTATCCAAATACGATAACCACATCAATAAAATCCAGACTTTTCCAATAGCCATCCCCTGTACACTTAATCTAATTCCTCCTCATCCAGTTATCCGGATTCTCCTTAACAATGCGGAACTCTAATGAGTACAAGCATCTCAAACTATACCCCCCGAAAAGCACTCGACTATTTTCACCCCCTGTGTATCACGTGACGTCACCATTCCTCTCACTGCGGGGATCCAGTATCGATCCAGAGTCTGGACCGCGTGTATCCAAATTCCTAGTGTGTAGTAAAGATGAGAGATTCGTGAAAAGACCTGGATATGTATCAGTGAAACAAACGCCAATTGTCTGGAGTACAAATTTATGGAAAAGTGTTGTGGCTGGATTTGGAATACGGCGGTAATTAAGAGGTGAGTGGGCAATGCGGATAAAAGATAAGGAGGTGATCTTATAGAGGTCATTGCTTGAGGGGAAACTGTGTTTTGGTGCCAAATTTCTGGTATTGGGATGGAAATGTAGTTTGTTTGATGTTTTGTGGAAAATTTGTGCAGATTGTTATGGATAATTCCATTCAGTTTTTGAGGCTTTTCCTGCATGTTGTTTCTGACGTTTACATTAAAGTTATTGTAACAGAGAAAAGTTCAATTTTTCTTGAAGTTAAGTTTAGTAATGAAATTACCAAAACACAAATTAATTGATGATTTTTCTTTATTCAAGTTAATTCTTGATTATAGTCAACAGTTGGCACACGAGTCCCATTATCAGTATAGATACTTTTCATTTCCTTTACCCAAAGAGAATCATGCATTTACCACCACAGACCTAAATAAATAGAAAATCCTGGAGGGAATATATCACTTCTTTACAAACGCAAAATTATTAAAACATCGCTATATGTATAAAGTACAAGCTCTCTGACCGTTAACAGGTAGAACAATTTACATAAAATTCTGAACTTCTCGAGGAGTAAATCATGGAGTGGAAATTTAATCACTTTAAATTTGTAGGTAGTTCAATTAATCATCTAAAAGGGACAAGAATCAATAATTCTACATAACTTTTATTAGTCTGGAAACGGAACCCCGTACATAATTTAAAGACATGACGTCAAAAGTAGAGGGCCTTAGCTTCGTTAGTCTCAGCAATGACTTTCTCACTTGTTTTTCACAGGTTTATACCTGTTCTCTGCAGTGAAAAATCCTATTGTGCATCCACCCCATTTGATACTTATTTACTCATTCTATGTGGGATAGTGGACGACCGGACCATGAATCGTTCTGGACCCGAGAGATTACCCATCCCAGCTATAGCCTGTAGGTCATTACTGTTTTGAACTCTTTGAGGACCATTCATCTTTGTTTATTATTTTTAATTATGATATTGGTACTTTAGCCGATAAGAGAGTTCGTAAAACCCATTACTTTTTCAAAAGTCTTCACTGGAAGTTAATTCAATTAAACTCATAAACTTTCAACTACCTTTGGCGCACTCCATTTTCTCAAAGTTTTAATCGAAATTTGAGGCAACAAACTTTTAAAGGTTCTCGCTTCTAACGTCTGTAGTGACGTCAGCCCATTTCCTTAAAGTCCAAAATAGCTTTTTTGTAAACCATTCAAGTTGGAATTCAAAACAGGAAACATCGTTCTATTCAGTGAATAAATCCGGAACACTTTAAAATGTCCACATTTCAAAGAAATCTCCTCGAGGTCGCCAGTTCAAAGAACTTAATTCCGTAGCTGTCTTATTGCTGGGCCCTGAAGCTGATTTCTTACGAAAATGCAGCTGAGAAATGTTCTTTGTTCAGTCTTCAAGCAATTTATGAGTATTTGTAGTTTATGTTTCTTGGTCTTTTCATTATAGCAGCGTGGACTTCGAAGGTAATGTGGCTTGGTTTTCAACAGACGGGGCCGATTAAAACATCCACTGATGAAATCATTTGTATAAGTAGTCCACGTATTGCCAATAGAAGAACTTTCTTCTCTGGATCATACAGGGTGCGTCAACACAAACAGTGCAGATGCGATGGGTGGTCAAGCATCCGGTTTGGTGGTGAAGGGAACCTGAGAGGAATTATTGTGTCCAGTTACCCCGTTCCCAGTCGTCGAAAGCGGTGAGCATCGCGGCTTCGCAATTCGCACATTTTTTGTAAGCGGGACTTTCGCTGGCCTTTGAGATCACCGGATTTGAGCATTTACGATTTTTTCCTGTGGAGCTACCTCAGGAAAAAGGTGTTCAAGCATTGTCCTCACCATGTCATTGTGAACTTCAGTCTCCTTGAATCTTTAATCCAGACACCGCATTAGTGGATACAATTTTCAATTTTGCAGCCTTCGTGATGTCTCTTGGCGACCTCTTGATGGTGAGCCGAAAAGATGTATGGTGTAAAGATTTCAATTACTTTTTGAATTTTAATTTTGAAGAGCTAGCTTCCAATCTTTCAGGATTATCCATCAAATTCAGAACAAACTGGCACATTTCCATTCAAAGTTTATTTTGTTTTATAATAATGAATGCCCATTGTACTCGTGTTATGTGTTATTCTATTGAAACCAGAACTGTTTATGGTCATAAATATCAAAACAAATCTGTTACTCGTACAGGAGATTAGAGTTCCGTTCATCTTTATTTATGGTTGTCAAATGGAAATATATTGTGACATTATTGATAGGTATATACTGTGTCGTATAAATGTTTACCCTTATGAGTGTTATGGTCAAGTGGATCTTTGGGTTGCAGTTGGAGTCATGTGGTGGCGCTGTTCCGGACGTCGGGCGTCCCAAATCAGACTGGCTTCGACATGCAAGATGTTGGGGGGCAGATAGCGGCACTGCAGAACCCCCGCAGGTTCCAGAATGCAGTTCCCTAGAGAATGAAGAAACAAAACGTACGCACTCTCTCTCTGATAGTGTGCACGTTCACTTATCTGCTCACCGGGGCGGCTTTCTTCGATGCTCTCGAGTCCGAGACTGAGAATAAACGCAAGATTTTGCTTCAAGGTACGTGGTTAGTATAAAAATCCTCAATACTAATCGCGACACTAAGAACGCTCATATCAGAAAGACAGAAGAAGAATAAAAATTCACACACCGTCTCACAGTGGGCAAAGTTTACTAATATACAATAAGTTAGGTCACTTAGAAGTCGGCTCTTTGAAACCCGTATACAAGCGCGGCCGCGGCGTCAAAGCATGCCGCTCAAAGAAACCCGCCCAGCGAAAATGGTTCAAAGCGACCGACAGACGTTCCGAACTAATGGGAACTGGGCTCTCCAAGAGAAACGGAGTAGAAGGGTGGAACCGGTTTCGCGCGTTTTCGAAAGTGGTCCAACTGTTTATTATTAGTAAATTTATTATTAGTAAACTTTGCAGTGGGCAAGACTATACAAAAATAAATTCATGAACATAAATATAAAATTTTCGGGGAAATCTGAGCAAAACAGTAAAGAATAAACCAAAATTTAAAAAAGCAAAATGTCCAAATTTCTATTAACATGACCTAATAAACAAATCTTCGATACTCATCTCGACCTTTACACAGACACGTGTTAACCGCAGCCAAAGTCAACACAACTTTTGGTCAATTTTTATCAAATCTAGCAGGCCTGCAAATGTATTTAGAAAAAACACTTTCACTCTCGTTTTCAATTACTAATCCAATTACATTCATGATCACGAGGTTTAATCAAAAACCCGAAACTCCCGCATTGCAGACCCTCGCTTCCGGTGACATTTATTATTTATCCTGGTGGATTGGCATGTTGTGTCAGTATCACATAAGAAAATTTATTTTGCAGAAATTCAAGTAATAATTAGGCGTAAGTACAACATCAGCGACGAAGATTTCAGGATATTGGAAACGGTCGTTTTGAAATCGGAGCCCCATCGAGCCGGACAACAGTGGAAGTTCACTGGCGCTTTCTATTACGCTACTACTGTCTTGACTACTATTGGGTAAGTGTTTGCATTAATTATTAGTTTGTACGTATAAGAGATAGATAGAGTGAATACTTTTCCACTTATCGTTACCGACTACATTCCATGAAAGAGGAAGAATTGTATCAGACATGGTGAAGCGACTTTGTGATAACTTATGAAACATCCTTATCATGTTTCTGATTCTAAAAGGTGTAGATTTCTCTAATTCCGATCATTATTTTTGTTTCATGAAGACATTTTTAACGAATAAAGTTGAGCAGAGGCCGGGTATAGTCATCCACCGCAAAATTCACATTGAAGTCACCATCAAGGATCGATGATTTTTTGTCGTCGCTGCAAAGGATAGGAGTACCGTCATGACCAATAGCCGAACCAAACACCTGCTAACATGAAAGCATAACCTAAACTAACCACACTAGCCTGACCCAACGAACTCCATCAAAACATCACAACATATTCTGACCCGACCGCATTTACCCGTTTGTGAAGCGTTCAAGCCAACTTAAGAGTCCCGAGAGGCTACTTTGCCTCGGATAAATTTGATTGCTTTTGATCACTAGAAGAGCTTTCTGCAACTGGTCTTTAAAACATCTATACAGGGTGTTTGAAAAACATTGGGCAAAAATGAAAGGAGTGATTCCTGAGGTCATTCTAAGAAAAAAAGTTCCAATAAACATAGGTCCGACATCGTTTTTTTTTTCAAAAATTGATGTTATCTTGGACGCCCTCAACGCCACTGGACATAATATTTTTTATATATTAGGGTCAAAATTAGCCCCTTATTACTTACAACAACGCTGCCAAATTTCAAACAAATCGGTCAAAATTTAACTGAATTATTAAAAAAAAATGATTTTAAAAAAAACTTTGCCACCCTGTATCATAGAAACGATGCGTTTTCGGACCTATGTTTATAGGAACTTTTTTTCTTAGAATGACCTCAGGAATCAATCCTTTCATTTTTGTCTGTTATACGTTAGATCCATTTTTCGAAAAAAAAAAATCTAATGAAATTGAGCATCTATAGAAAGATGTTAATACCATAAATAGAACTCACATATGAACAGGTAAAGCTGATGTAAAAAGCAGAATCCAGGTTCAATTAATTAATAATAATAATAATAATAATAAATGCTTTATTTTCAAATCACATTATAACTTATACAATTACAACCATGAAATAAAATTACGTCACAAGGAAAATCATTGCTTCCATCTCAAAAATCATCCATACTGTATGCTTCCAGATCAATTAGTAGATTTTTAATTACCTTCTTGAATAGACGTTTGCTTCCTAGTTTTTTGATGGCATCTGGCAGCTTGTTGTACAGCTTTACACACATATAGTGAGGAGCTTTCTCTGTTAAAGTTGGGCGATGTCTTGGATATATTCTGCTGTTTGTTATTCTTAAAACATAAGAAATTCATAGATGTATAGACAGTACAAATTTTCATTTTCTTGAAAACAGTTCTGCAAGAATCTCTCGGCATCATATTTCTCATGACTCTCAGGACTCTCTTTTGGGCTACAAACACTTTTTGGATATAACTATCTTTCCCCCAGAAAATTATTTTTCAATAATATGATTTTATAAGGTGAAATAAAAACTTTCAATAACATGATTTTCATAAATGACACACCGCTTCGCCAAGCTTCAGACTAGTACTGCCAAATACCTATTGATAGCGTTGTATTACAGCAGCCTTTCCAGATTTTCAGAAAATAAAGTTTTAATTTTGTTTGCAAAGAACCCCACTTTACGGTACCAGAATCACAGCTTCAAATTTAAGCTGTGCCAGAATGTTGAGCGATGCTGAAATCTAGGTCGGAATGTTGATGTGTATAGCGTGCATAGATACTTAGTGACTGGTCAGAATATTTTTTCGGAAGTAGCTAAACTGCTAGAAGTATAGAGCCTTGCGGAATTCACGAGCCTGTATCGTATCAGGTTTTCGTGCAACTTTGAATACCCTGACGAGATTTGTATACTAAGTAGGTTCTTAAAACATTGGTAAAAAAATCGAGAAGTGATTACCGAGGTGTTTTCATAGAAAAAAGTTCCTATAGACATTCAGCTTCCTTAGGGAACACCGCCCTTTTAAATAGGGCACCCTGAAGATGGTTTTTCCCCAATATTTTCGAAAACGTTTATACAAAAATCATGAATTTAAACCAACATCGCATAAAATTTTTATGCTGAATCAGAATTTAAGCTCAAAATTTCAATCAGGGGCGTACCAATTGGAGGTTAGGGGTGAAAAAAATCGTTAAAGGGTTTTCTGGGCTTCTTTTTATTCGCTATGAACTAGATATCTACTCCGTATAATCATATTCTATTACATCCCTCTCATTTTTCCTCTTGCCTCTAAATACATTGTTCCGTAACTTTTTTTAAATGCTCCATATTTTTAATATTATTTAGCAACACGAGACCATCACCAGGCAGTAAATATTTAATAGGTTATGTAGCTAGATACAAAAATGAAGCGCGCGCAAGAAGCAGGGCAACATTCCGACCTGATTTCAGCACCGCTCAACATTCTGGCAACGGTTTTGGCACTTCGCCTTTGATTAGTCGAAGAGTTTGAAATCGACCAATAGAATTTGAGCAGGAATGATTAAATGCGACCCGACCTTTAACTATAAAGCACCCGACCAAACCGACCCAACACAACCATATAACTCAACACCTTACAAAAATGTCGCGGCGTTGAAAAATCACTTTATCCATTCAAGAAGTATTCAATTCAATAAATAAAAGTTTCTGCATACAGAAGGTAATGAAAAAGAACTTATTGTTTGTTGTCCAAAATACTTGGGATGGTTTCGTGATTGAAGTCTTATGAAACTTTGGCAATTTATCACATACACAGTAATAGTTCGGGTTTCGAGATAGGGATGTTGTTAAAGTTTGGAAAAAATCGCATTTATTATCAACTAGCAGTACCCGTCACAGCTTCGCCCTCGATTGTTTGAATGTTATCGGATATGTTGAAAGCTACACTCATAAACTTGGAAAACGACGAAACACGAGTTTTATTAATTTCATCATAATGAGGTTTCAAGTCGAAGTGACCAAAATTACATGTTTTTCAATTGATTTATGAATTTTCACACCCACACCACTTTAACCCCCTCAAGGGTTGGATTTTGGAAAACGACAAAACACGTGTTTCATTGATTCCATGATGAAATTTCAAGTCGACGTGACCAAAAATATATTTTTTCTACGAGCGTGCGCAAAGTAGCCACTTCGCACACTCATTTGCGTGTGCAAAGTAACCTTTTCCCGCACTCAAATGTCAACTCAAATAACTACCCACCAATTTGTTGTTTTAAACTTCGTTTCCATACCAACCAAACTGTAGATAATGCACTTTGTAATGCACAAAATAATGTTTTTGTTATTTTTCCCTTTTCAGTCAAAATCAAAATGAAACACACAATTCTTTTTTTGCGTTAAAAACGCATTCGCCAGTAACGTAAACAAACATTGATAATGGCGACTTTCAATCGGCATTTGTGAGTGGTTCTTGCTTGATTTTGGTGCAAATTACTGTGTTTATCGGAAATCTTCGAAAGATTTGAGCTGAATAGTGGCATCAAAAAAACCTGATCATGTATACAAACAAACGGACAATCAAATTTATAAAAGTATAAACGATTAAACGAAGAGTGACTGATCTTAATGACGCAGCTGTCTAGAGTGTCATGTCAAATCAAAACAGGACATGTCCTTGCATTTCAAATATAAAATAAATCAATTATGATTTTGATTATACTCATATTATCCAATTTCCAGCTGCCGCCACAAACTGTTCTTTCAATATAAATATATTGTTAAGCATAAATAATCATTATTCTCAAGTTTTATGTTTTTAAGTGCGTTCAAATAATATATTATCTAAAGTTTCTCGTGTCTAATCTGTGAAGGCTCGTAGAAAAAATATTGTTCCTAACAAGTTCGCAAAGTGTCTTTCCCGCCCTTAAAGCATATCCGAACTCCGCTTCGCGTCGTTCGTCTAACTGCTTTTGCGTGCGGGAAAGCATCACTTTGCGAACTTGTTAGGAAATAACTATTTTTGATAAATTTATGATTTTTGACACCTCCACCCCTTTCGACTCCTTAAAGGTTGAATATAAGAAATAAACGACGAAACCCGCGTTTCATTGATTTCATTAAAGATAATTAATAATAATATGAAGTTTCAAGCGATGTGACCAAAAATACATTATTTTTATTGATTATTTTGATTTTCGACATCTCCATCTCTTTCTCCCTCTTGAGGGATGAATTTTGGAAAACGACGAAACACATATTTCATTGATTTCATTCAAGATCATCATGATGGAGTTTCAAGTCCATATGATTAAAAATACTTTATTTTTAATTTATGACTTTTTACACCCACACACTCCTTTCACCCCCTCAAGGGTTGAATTTTGGAACACGACGAAACACATGTTTTATTAATTTCATTCATTTCGTGTGCAAAGTAACTAGTGCGGCAAAAATTTTTCCCGCACTCAGATGTCAACTCAAATAACTACCTACCAATTTGTTGTTTTAAACTTCGTTTCCATACCAACCAAACTGTAGATAATGCACTTTGTAATGCACAAAAAAATGTTCTTGTTACTTTTCCCTTTTCAGTCAAAATCAAAATGAAACACACAATTCTTTTTTGCGTTTAAAACGCATTCGCCAGTAACGTGAACAAACATTGATAATGACGACTTTCAATCGGCATTTGTGAGTTGTTCTTGCTTGATCTCGGTGCAAACTACTGTGTTTATCGGAAATATTTGAGCTGAATACTGGCATCAAAAAAACCTGATCATGCGTATACTATACAAACAAACGGACAATCAAATTTATAAAAGTATAAACGATTAAACGAAGACTGACTGACGCAGCTGTCTAGTGTCATGTCAAATCAAAACAGTGTTGCCAATAGCCGGGAATAAGGCGACAAAAGAGGAAATTTTATGAACAGTGATCGGACATGCCCTTGCATTTCAAATATAAAATGAATCAATTATGATTTTGATTCTACCCATATTATCCAATTTCCAGCTGCCGCCACAAACTGTTCTTTCAATATAAATATATTGTTAAGCATAAATAATCATTATTCTCAAGTTCTATGTTTTTAAGTGCGTTCAAATAATATATTATCTAAAGTTTTTCGTGTCTAATCTGTGAACGCACGTAGAAAAAATATTGTCCCCAAAACGTTCGCAAAGTGTCTTTCCCGCCCTTAAAGCATATTCTAACTGCTTTTGCGTGCGGGAAAGCATCACTTTGCGAACTTGTTAGGAAAATAACTATATTTCTAATTTGTGAATGCCCGTTCTTGAAACGTGCTCAAAGTGATGTTTTCCCGCACGCAAAAGCTAGAATAATAAATAAGAAAATAAGAATTCTAGATTGCAGAGCTTATTTCAGTTTTTACACTATTCTACTAGGTGAACTGGCGACTTTCATACCGCCACAAAAAAATAAATCTTGAGTCAAATAAGGTTTTCCGTCATTTTTTCTTTTTGAATTCCGGTGATTTAGAAATTTATACGTGCCACGATAATGGAGTAGTCACATCTCTCCGTTGTGGCGCTGCAGGAGCCGTTTGCATCGCCAATAACATTGATAAGACTTTACTCCAAAACCAAAAAAACAAAACATCTTTCATGGCATCACTGACCACGCTACCAACCTAATAAGGGGAGGATAATTTAAACTTAAAACAACAATAAAAAGATCCTCATGTTCATGCATTCAGGGGTCAATTTGAGGACATATAAATGGGAGGTTTTCTTTGTTTAATTTTGGTATTCAATGTTTTGATTAGGTATAATAGGGCTGAAAGATGTGGGCCGGGGAATGTAGGGTGAGTATAATAAAAGGGTCAGTAAGTGACAGTAAAAACCTAAGTATGGATGGAAAGTTCTTGATGATTTTTGACTGTTTCCTAAAAAATTGATGGAGGACATAAAGTTTGCAAATGCATGGTTCGAATCCCTTAGTTATTCGTGATTAATTTGTTTGTATAACATGTGGTTAGGACGATGTCGACCGCAAGTAGAAAGACAAAAGAATACAATATATCAGATATTGATAAAAATGGACTAATTGCTGATAATACACTAGTATTTATATTTATGATGACAATATTTACAGTTACGGCCACTCAACTCCAAGCACCATTTCCGGCAAGCTATTCACCATGATGTACGCAATGATAGGAATCCCTCTAGGCCTCGTCATGTTCCAGAGTATAGGTGAACGTGTCAATAAGCTTAGCAGGTAAATAACGATGATTATTTGATCAAATTCCAATGTTGTTTCCAGTGTCATCATCAGATCGGTGCGATCATCATTGAACTGCAAACAGACGACTGCTTCAGAATTGGATCTAATTTGCGTGGTGACATTTCTATCTTCGTTGACAATTTTGGGAGGCGCTGCAGCATTTTCCAGATACGAGGGATGGAGCTATTTCGATTCCGTGTATTATTGCTTCATCACGCTCACGACAATTGGATTTGGAGATATGGCAAGTATTGTTGAGAATTTACATATAGCGAATATGTTGGTGTTTGTGAAAATAGGCCAAAAGATTTCCAATAAAATTGGAAACTGATTTGATTTGCTGAACCGAATATCGTTTCTGCTAGGATAAACAGAAATCTCATAAACAGGCTAACAAATAAATTGGAGCTGACTGTTTCATCTATTTTTTTACAAATACACACAAATATCTTCAGAACTTCATTTCTCATGAAATTTTAAGACACCAATAAACCAGTCTTTGTGACATATTCAAGAGTGCAAACTTTTTCCATTCCAGGTTGCTCTTCAAAAAGACAACGCTCTCAGCCAAAAACCAGAATACGTGATGTTCTCTCTGATATTTATACTGTTTGGCTTGGCCATCGTGGCAGCTTCGCTCAATTTGCTTGTGCTGCGTTTTGTTACTATGAATACTGAGGATGAGCGCAGAGATGAGGCTCAAGCCATTCAGGTACACCAAATACATTTGAAACTCTCTATACAATTTACTTCTCCAGGCAATGGCAGGAGCGGTAAGGTTAGACGGTGATGTGATCACAGCGAATGGTTCGATTTTAAGTGGACAATTAGGTCACCATTGTACAGAAACGACCTCCATAGACAAAGACGAAGCGTCTGTGTGTTCCTGTCCTTGTGGTTGTATACCAACGAATCATAGACATAGGTGAGCAATGGATTGGTGCAATGACAAGCTATTAAGTTTGACCAGGTTTAAGGTGAGACGCTCACCAACCCGAATCAAGCATCTCCTCCCAGTGCTGCCAATGCACGAGTTGCATCTTCCGCAGGAACTAAGCATGCCGCCTCCGGCAATCTACCCCAATCATAGAGCGTCTATATGACTTGCCGTTAGTGTTGCTCTGAGTGCTCTCTAGTCTGGACAATAGAATAGTTGCTCTGTACTGGGTGATAAGAACTTACTTTCTAACGCTGGGATATGGTGGTGCAAACATTTTTTAACGTTGTCAATGTTGGCTTTTTCCCGATGATCAATGGTTCTTGATCTTGAGACAATCTAGCAGACCGCATTGTCTGCAAATATTACCATGGTTGATGGTGATTTACTTGTACCCTCTTGTTTTGCTCAATTGTCTTAATTTTCTCTGTAGGTGAACTGATTTGAACAAGTGATCTAAGAAGCTTGGCTTGGCAGTGAACCAATTCACAGGGGGCTTTTTATATTCGCCACATTAAAAGGAGAACCTTGTCCTCAATTTAGCATCCCCTTTTCACTGTTGTGTGTATGAAAATCTCACGTTATTTTGATTATTATCCCTGGTTTTTGTTAGAACAAACCATATCCATGCGTTCGTAATTAAATCTTGACTCACGCAGCATCTCAAAAAAAATGTGTATTGAAGTTGAATTTTTGAGATGAAGTCCGCTAACGACCAGACACTCTATGTACCATGTGATAACTAGGATATCTCACAGAGTCGCAGTAATAAAGCCCCTGTTTTTCCAGACTCTGGAATTTGGGAAACACTGTGATATGTTTGTGACATAAGAAAAAAACGAATTAATTTTCAATAAGACAATGGAACAAACATATAAAAGTATTCTTATGATATTTTGAGCCATTTTCTGCTGCATTAGCTCAAACGGATCTGACTGATTGTAGCTGTTAAGTTTGGTTTGGTTTTGTGATAAGCTTTGTGATATTTTTGTTGACGGTTGATTTTTTAATATGCAATATGTTT
Source organism: Orchestes rusci (assembly GCA_958502075.1). Taxonomy (NCBI): domain Eukaryota; kingdom Metazoa; phylum Arthropoda; class Insecta; order Coleoptera; family Curculionidae; genus Orchestes; species Orchestes rusci. The sequence continues at coordinate 14,458,236 of OY293311.1, forward strand.
GTTTAGAGGGTCATTGCGTGGGAAGTCCCCCGTGGAAATCGATTTGCATATTGTTATACATATCACAGTAGAAATCAAATTTAGATGTTTTTGATGATTCGGAGAAGATTCAAAATATTCCAGGTTTTAAAGAGTTTAGAATGTTGAAAACCACAAAAAAAAAGATTTAAATCTGTTATTGGTTGTTGAATTTTGTTATTTTGGGGGATACCCCCATGCTTTGACCAAAACCAATAAATCCTAAATTGGCTTGATTGTTGAGAAATTTAAAATTTGGGATCAAACTATTGTAGATGTGTAGAAAATTCTACATCACAAGTCAAATTATTGCTACGAGTAGATAGGTCATCAATTCCAATCTTCATCATCACCACATCACCTTTAGAATAGTCGCAAATTCTAAATTAAAATCTAAATTCTTACCTTCTAGTGTTTGTACATAAAATAGAACATTTTTTCTAAGGCGACAATGTATTCGTAGTAGATTCAACGAAAAATGGCAGTATGAGCTCGACTTTCTTTCAAATTGAAGTTTTTTCATTATTGGTGTAATCTGCTTTGTAATTTCCAAAATCATGTAATATTCCACATTTGTAAAATAATCTGTAAAAATGTATGCATTTGTAAAACTGCAAGAATTTGTATTAAAAATTTGGAAGTTTTTGTGGCGTTTTCCTTCGTGTTCTTCAGAATAAACAATGAGCTCAAGCTCAAAGAAGCCATTCACCTCTGGACTGTTGCTAAGGGCGCTTATTCCTCAACCACAAGGAATTTTTCAAAAAATTATCACACCATTGATTATTTATTCCCAACAATGATGTAAGTGTACACAACTGTTGCGTCAGAGAAGATTAAGTAGCATTGTTCTTCATAAGGGCAATTATAGAAAATATGCATATTTTTTTACCATAATATATTGACAAATGAGTTATGAATGCTAAAACCAATAATCTGAAACCCGATTAGTAAAAATGCAAGCGATATGATCGGTTAATCAACTAAACGCTAGAGATATATGTATGTAAAAAATAACACTACGTTAACTTAAAATATCTTTCCTTTTGAACTTTCTACGAATCATCCTAAATATGGGCCCCCTTAATGTTCAATTAAATTTCGAGATTACTTACTACGGATGTATCAATTGATAAACCCTTTTGCTTTGAAGAGATCGCGCATCAAACCCTTTAAATACTTAATTTCCCTTTGCATGTCTACAATTTCCCCGTTAAGCTTTGTATGGTGGTCAAGCAGTTGCTTTTCTTCATTCAAAATTTCCTCAACTTCTTGTTTCTTCTTCATACGGTATCGTGTAGCAGCGTTTTTATTCTGTTCCTTCTTGCGGCTCTTCTTATCATCCGGATTTCGGCTGTAAGGTTTGCTCCTTTTCTTGTCCGAAGAAGAAGAACAGTCGCTCACAACTGGCGCCCATTCGGGATCCGAAGAACTGCAGTCTTCGAACATACTGTTGCTGCTTTCAGGTGAAGATGCATTGCTCCAGTTCATATCTTGAACTGTGCTTCGAACCAATTCATCTACAACGGCCAATTCATGAGCAATGTCTGGTTGAGGTTCGAAAACACGTGGATTTTCAGGTACAGGGACCGGGTATTGATTCGCTCCCAATAATGTTATGACAGACTCACTCGGAGGGCTTTGCGGAGGTGTGAGAGTACCGCTGCTAAGCCCATAATAAACTTTTTCGAATTCGTTGAAAATATATGTGGAATTTTCCTCGGGGGGTTTGTAGAATACGTGTTTTAGGGGTACGGGTACTGCTCGGGGTGGTTCCACCTCGTCGAGGAGTGGGAGCATTTTTTCATCCAGGAGGAAGGTTGGTTCTGTAAATAAATGGCCACACCTTATTATGCACGCATATCTTGTTGCTACGTAAACAGATAAATAATATGTATTAAATGTATTATATGTTAATTGGGGAACTTTTTACATTCAAGGTTAGAGCATAATAGAAATAGATTATGGATGTTGATATTGTTGATAGATATAGGGTGGAATTTTCCGGATATTTTCTCGTATAAAGGAATGACAGAGTATGAATAAATACATTTTGATTAATACAGTTGAAATTTCACAATATAACACCAGCTATTCAACCAAACCTCAAAAGTTTGGAATTTTTTGAGTGAGTTCCAACACTTTAACACACCGTGGATACGTCCCTTCTTGCTTGTAGGCGGTTTTTCCTCAATATTTCCAAAACCGTTCATAAAAATCATGAAATAAATCGCATAAGCTTTTGATGCGGAATCAGAATTTGGGCCCAAATTTTAATCAGAACGTACCATACCGGAGGGGTTTAGTGTGAAAACAATACCATTTTTTCACATTCTTGCGTTCTGAAGTTGCTAGGGTCATAAACAACTCCATTTTTTTTTCGATAAATATGTATAGGAACTTTTTCTTATAAAAATACCTCAGACATCACCCTGTACACAAATACAGTTTTTCTTTGAACTTGAAAAAAAAATCCAATTATTAAAAAAAAATTACGAGTGCGAAAAAAAAAATGAATATATAAATAAATTAGTGAAATGGAGTGTGAGTGGCGCCTACTACACAGGTAAAAGCCATTCCAAGGGGGACACGACACGTGTTCCGTAAAAAAAACATGACTTAATCAATTTTTTCAATGTTGCCAAGTCTAAATTTGTAAAAAATTCTCTACAATCGGGTAAAGGTGTAAGTGGCGCCCCCTGCGGGTAAAAGCCATTCCAAGGAGGACACGTGCTTCGTAAAAAAAAAACATTACTTAATCAATTTTTTCAATGTTGTAAAGTCCAAATTTGTAAAAAATTCTCTACAATCGAGTATAGGTATCATGTTTAAATTTCAATTTTATGCTGATTCTTGAGTGATTTTAATAAAAAAAAAAGTTCGTGTTAATGTAGGTCCGCAGTCGATTAACTTTTGATCTACAGGGTGTTGAAAGTTAAAAAAAAAACAGGTTTTTTTAATTTTCGATATTTTGTTGAAATTTGGTGGGTATTTATCTACATGACAATGAATATTTTATTCGAAAAAGATGATGCGCCAATTTTTTTTCCATTAAACTTTGTTTTCCTAATTGCTCCAAGCAAAAGTAATATCTTGACTTTTTTTCGTCCGACAAACGGTTTCCAAGGGTATTATACAATGGAGTCATGAATTTTTTTGTTTGGGAAACATCGACATTTTGCGAATAATAAATAGGTACCTATTATAATTAAATAAAAAATAAAAGCCCAAAAAAAGTATTTTCATATGTTGTAGGGTAGTTACCCACCAAATTTAAACAAAATATCAAAAGAGGTAGCCATTAAATAAAAAAATACCGTTTTATTATATTTTTTTATGTTATTGTTGGTTGCGATACATCGTTGGTTTAGAAAATAAAAGGCTATTAAAATCCGTAATAAAAAATCTAGGGCCGTATTTAAAAAAACAAAGTTGATGATGACAGCTCAAAGAAGAAACGCGAGTTTGAAAATCTGACAACACCATTTTGTGAAACAGAAAAAGTAGCAATGAGAATGTCAAATTTATTTTGTTATATCTAGTCAAATAGAGTCAAAAAAAAATAAAAATAATGAAATCGCGAATATTCGGTGTTTTAATGAGCACCAAATTGCGCAACTTTGCCTCCATTCAACCGACCTCGCATCTCTTCTAGATTCCGATATCCCAATGATGCTGCTCGAATTTGGAACACCCTGTAGATTCATAACCTCATTACTTTTCATTTTAAAATTTTGATTTTTTTTGTGAGAAACAAAAATGTCGTCGAAGCAAATTCAAATTTTTGGCACTCAGTCTCATAGGAGATGGTGGATGCGTACTACTCAAAAAATATTGAATTCTTGATTGCTGGGTTGCGAAAAAGGGAACTTTGAGATGGTATTGAGGATATGTATTGTTTTTTTTTCTTAATAAAATGGGCTTTCAACCTTAATTGAATTGAATGTGTAGCGTAATTCAAAAACCAATCGCATAAACAAAATGGCTCGAAACTGTATTTCCTTTTTAGCTACTCGAGCATTCACGTTACTTCCAGGTCTTCTTGTTAAAAAGTTAGCTTATAGAGATGATGCATCTATCTTTTTCAATATTTTGACAAATAAATTTCATTTGACGTTATATTGATTGCATGTAACAAAAATCCATAACTTAACTCGTTTACTCGATTCGACAGAGTTGTCACAATGTCAGAGTCGAGTAAAGAGCGAAAATATGAGCGATTTCATGATTTACGACACTTTTTTCAAAAGAGTATTATACCTCATTATCAAATTCAAAATAGAATGAAAATCAGTTGTCAATTTTCCATGAACCATTCATAATATATCAAAAATAAGCTACATAAAGTCCTTGAAAACATGCGTATATCTCAACAAGTTATCTATTTCAACAAATAATTAAATGCAAGTACAGCACAGCTGATAACAAATACTCAGACATTGATAAGAATTTTTACCAACTCAATGCCACATAATTATTGAGCCTTATCATCTTCAAAAATATATTTTAAAAAACCTGAATTGGGCCTAACAAATCCAAACATGCCACTAAAATGATAAGTCAGGATTGCATAGGAACAACTTATCATGGTACAAGAAAAACTGCGTGAGTTACTATGCTGTAACATACGATAATAAACATAACCGTTGCACAAATTGGATAATATTTCTAAATATAATTTTGGCGCACGTATTTTATAGTAACCTTGGTGGTCTAATAGAATGCAATAGCAGAGGTTTGATAACCTTATTTTGGCTGAGACTAAACTATTAATCGTTCCTTTTCAAATATGTATGCACTTGCTTGACTGAAATTCATTATATAAATCCTTACATAACGAGCTTCCTGTCTCATTTAACATATTTGAACCAATATTGATTTATTGTTTATTTATGCAGTTTTCTCAAATTTAAAATTCTAATGAACATTTATCTGGCTTCCAAATAAAAATCCAAAAACTCATTTCACAGATACTTGAATAGAATCTTTAAAGAGACAGATCTCGTCCAATCTTTTGATAAAAAAATATTCTTTATACCTAGAATCAGATCTATATATCAAAAACGGAAATGACTTTATCAAAATCTGAATCTTGCTTTTTGGGTCGCACCATAGTTCCACAAGTAATTCGACGTCCATTCGCCCATTACCTGTTAGGAAAACTGGTTTTTCAGTATAAAACAGAACAGGCTGATTAATTCAATATGATAACGTGTCCACTATCACCCATATCATTGGCTACATTCAGCCTGCATTTTCTGTATGTTGAGAAATATGATACCGTTAAAAAATACAGAAGTTAGTTTTTCGTCGCCTTTTACATTCCTTACATGGACAATTATTGTGGGAAAATTCATTCACTTGTAATTCTACTGAAAATTATTAAATAAAAACAGGATTTTGCAACAATTAAAAGCTCAGGGGTTCGAATAAGGCAAGAAAAGAGTTTATTTTTAGGTACAGAGTGTTCCCGTATATTTTTGCACCCCACCTAGATTTTATTTGAAAAAATATTGAAATAAGGTTAATACAAAACTGTCATGGTTTTTCATGAACTTTTATAATCTGTAGGCAAAAATGTCAAAAAAAGTAAGTAAATGTCAATTATTGACAAGTTGATGATTTTTTCCAATGGAACACCCTGTATATTATTCCAAATTTTTGTAGACCTTTTCATTCTGTTATATTTTTCCATTTTTGTTCCATTTGAAAAAATCATCAACCTGTCAATATTTGACATTTACTTACTTTTTTTGACATTTTTGCCTACAGATTCTAAAAGTTCATGAAAAACCATGAAAGTTTTGTATTTACCGTATTTCAATATCTTTTCAAATAAACTTTCTAGGTGGGGGGGTGCAAAAAGATACGGGAACGCCCTGTACATCGTTCAACAAACGAGTCTTCGTCGGTATCAAATTCATAAAGTACATTTTCAAAGCTTAGAAAAAATAATATATTGTTTTATATGGAGGAAATAAAATATGCTATTTTTTTTTCAAATGTCGACAAATTTATAATTTATGCAAAAACATGATGTTTTCAATTTGCCATGAATATAACATCGGGCGGCAGCGCCAGGCTCACGTTTTCGTTGTCATGGTTACTTTCTCCTCCGGCGGAGGAAAAGTAAAACTTTGCGGCCGATACTCAGTCGAACAATGTCCGTTTTACTGACGTTTGAAGAAAATAACATATTTTCGAACTACCGGGACTAAAGTGACCACTCTAGATCACCGGGACTAAAGTATTACTTTTTATCCCTCAGGGATATGATATCTCGAGAATCGCGGCACGAAATTGTGATAGTAATAATTGTGTAATACAATAAGACTGAAGTGGATTTGGTAGCGCCATCTCATGGTAAAAATGAAGAACTGGACTAACGGATTACACAAAATCACTAAAACCCACATAATAGAAATCGGACGCCATTTTTCCGAGCCAAACAAGAGAAAACGATCACAATTTCGATGTATGGCGTTTACGTTTGATTTACGAGTCCCCTTCTTTCTTTTGTCAATGGTATAAATTATAAATCACAACGGTTACTATGGTAATTTGTCAAAGGCCTTAGGGCATGGCCTCACAAAACAACGCATTCGCCATCGCAATATCGCATCCTATTTTTATTTGTACTTTTTATATATTATTTCTACGTTTTAGTTCCGGAAGCACGAAAAATATCGTAAATACCTTGAGAATAAAGTATTTTTAATCCCTCAGGAAAAGTATGACCCTCTCTACGGTCGGGCCATAAACTTTTCCTTTGTTATTAAAAAAGCCACTTTAGTCACGCGGCATATAATATTACTAACGGGTCACGTGCGATTTATGAAAAAAATATATGCCAAATTTGAAGTTGATATCTTTTTCCGTGCGAACTCTACACTACAAAAAAGCGAGCGATATACATTAACTGGTTCTTCTGAATTAATTTTTCGTAGTATAACTTTATTGAGAAAGTGAAAGTAGATGATGTTTACACCTTCGATTTAATGATTTTTTATTGAGTACACAGGACAACGTTTATTTAATGGATGATATTATTTACCCATAGAGCTCTTATTCCTTGAGCTTTCCTTCGTATTCTTCACTACTTATTGTTGTTGTTCATTGAAGTAGATAATAGAATCCAAAGGCGCCAGTGAATAGTTCAATTGATTTATTTATAAGATCACGTAAAATAATAAAACACTCAATTTTCCCACGATTATCACATTATCAGAATCCTTGAGAGAGTTCCAATTATATTTTGAGATAAGCATATTCTATAATCACTTATATGCAATCCATGGAATGAACTAATTTTATCAAAAAAAAAAAGATAAAAGATAAAATAATATTGGACCCGTTTTTTTGATCATTGATAAAATAATAGATAGTCATTTAATTTCCACTTCTTAAATCATTTACGCGATTTAGTTTTATTATTAAGTGAATCATTCAATTCTGAATTTTTATTTAGTAAATGCTTCATCCAAATAAACAGTCCCGAATTTGAATGTTCATTATCATATTCTTTATTTGTATTGATTACGTTATTATCTCTGGTTTGATAATATGAAAAGTTCATTTTTTCGAGTATTGTTTTGAGAGCATTAAAAAGTTAAACAGTTTCTTTTTCCATAAACTGATATCAAACGTGAGATAACCTTTGAATAACAATGAATAGTTGTTTATAAACTGCGTGTCTGTTATGAGCGAACAATATTTTTTTTAATCCAAATAAATTTAAAAATTGATAACGTTCTTAGCTTGTGAGACTATTATTGTTTGTAATAAAACTTCCTGCTTAAGTGGAAAACCTTGGTAGCTGTACAAACATGCGGTGAAAGTACAGAGAAGTTATAGTAATATGCCAATAAAAGAATATTAAATATTATTGACAGAAATCAAACACGATTAACGATCAAGGCCAAGTTTTTGCAGGTCAAAAATCTGCGCAGAACACACATCCAGAATCTGGACCTACCATAACATAAAGCCATTTTGCAATAAAACCGTCAAGAGGGCGTCGAATCGACACAGCAGTCTATAATAAGTCTATCAGTTTCAAATAAGATCCAGAGTCTTCGAGGCAGTGACGTCCTAAAGGGGGGCTTGGGGCGCTTCGGGGGTTCAACGTCTTTTAACCAATTTCTGCGAATTGAATACAATTTCCCTGTTCCACGTATAATGGTAGCTCGCTTTCATGCTATGCAGGCTGGTTTGAGACATTTGTAGGCGGTGACATCGAGAGGCGCGGTAAAACACTGTCACAATTTTTCGGAAAATCAAAATTGAATTATTTTCACCGAACACGAGAAATGTCGACGGTTTAGACCCGCACTGATAAAAGCCGACTACTCGTCACCGGATTGGTATTAATAATAAGTCGGTCTTGCTTTGCTGAAGCAAAGCACTTTAGTTCCCCACTTAATAGACCACGTGATCGCGTACACAAGGCGACTGTTTTTGTTGTTCCAATCAATAGTGATTTGTTTTAGATTTTAGTAGTGGCGGATGTTAACCTGGTTTCTCGCTTGACCGAATTGGCGTACAACTTGACAAATTATTTTATGTTTTGATGTTTGGATAGTGAATAACAAGTAAACAAAATAATTCTTCCACGTGAATATCTTTCTGTTAATTTATGAGGACACAAGAATATTTTACTTTTGTTTTTCAATGTCAACTTGCAGCGGAAAAAGAGGAGTTTGACGATTTTTTAATGTTTTATCGATTCAGACTATCACAGACCCCACCTCATGAAAATCAAGCCTCAATTAAGGTTTTTCTAGTTTGCCAATTATTGCCTCAAGGCCTAGTTTATTACGTTATAAGCTGGAGTTGTGGACTTTGGATTCACATTGTTTTTGGTGAAAGAATTTGTGTTGTCTGATCTAAACATCCTTTCAGAAGCAACCTTTTTTTATTGTAACTCAGTTTTGTTGAATTGTCTCTCATTTAAAAAAAAGACATCACGATATTAGACTGTAAAGTGGCCATCCACGACCCATCACGAAAGAAAGTAGCGTAATATCATACCTCAATTGAAAAAATGCTCTAAAAATTTCTTTCAAACTCGTTAAAAGATAAAGATGAAGATAAGTATCTACACTTTCTAATTAAATGAACAGCCTATTAAAAAAAAATATTTTTTTCCAGGGCTTCCACATCCAGAGTGAGTAAAGAGTTACATTTAATTCTACTTCGAAGTAGAACAGTAAAATTTTTGCTGGACTAACGGAAATCATATGTTAACATCTACATTGAATTTTTGTTCAAAGTCCTCCTAACACCAAATTCAGTGTTTCGGTTTTTTTGGCATATCTCCGGAAGTACTCTGAATTTTAAAACATTCTACACGGCATATTGTTAGGCTTGAAAATACGCAACTTTTCTCTCTCGTGAGGGGTAGAATGAGACATCAGATACAAAAGTTCTAGGTTTCTACACGTATCTTTTGGTAATATACAGGGTGTCTCCGAAAGGTTTGTACAAAATTCTACTGCTGATTCTTTACGACAAAAAAAATCGATTAGTCCTATCTTACCTCAGTACAAAGGTTATTCTTTACGACAAAAAAAAACGATTAGTCCTATCTTACATCAGTACAAAAGTTTATCGTTACGAAAATACAGGGCGTCAAAGTTTGGATTTTATTTTCGATTTTTCGGTTTATTTCTTGAGAGAAACATCGAAAACTCACGAAGATTGGGACTTGGGTTTTTTTTGTTGGGTGAAAAATTTAAATATTGTGGCAGTTTTATAGTATGGCGTGGAGGACGCCCCATACTGCTTGAAGTTCCTCTTTGATCAGTCCTTTTTTTTTGCCGGTTACTGTAGATCATGTTAGAATAGCGAAAACTGTTTTCCTGAAATTTTGACTAAGAAAGGTAATCTTGTTTTATCACGCTAGGAGCAACAGTTTTGCTGAAAAATGCACTTTTCTGAAATCATGTACGTATTTCTCGCTCCGCAAGTACCGCATCTATCAAACACTCACAGGGCATTGTAACTTTTTTACCGTTCACTGTAAATAATATGTTGAATCACAAAAAACGTACAGGGTGTTTCCGTATATTTCGTCTGCAGACTAACTCGCTTATTATGCAAAGTTGGTAGGTATTAACATGTACCGCCAGAAAAAAATATTTCTTTGTATACCGGGTGCACGAGAAAAGTGTGGCAGACACAACTTGCATTTTTTTAAATGGAACACCCTATATATTATTTTATAATCAAATAGACATTATTTTTCTGATCTCAAAAATATACAACATGTAGGTATTCCTTCCAGCCGTTTTCAAAATATTTGAGTTTTGAAGTTGCGTTTTTGGTATTGCCAAATTTAGTATCTATGACTACAATAATTGTTTGAACATTATTTAATAATTTTTATCCTTCCAATAATCTAACACAACGAATATAACAAGTGAATACATTATATTATTAATAAATTGATATCATGAAATGCATTTAAGAAAGTGTGTTGTGAATAATGGCGGGCATATTCAATAATTCCCTGTATCTTGAAAACGATGAGTTTGTGAATACTTCTTTGTATAAAATTCTATTTCTATTATGGGACGTAGAATACGTGATTAAAATATTGACGTCTAATTTCGGGACACCCTATAATACATGGCCTGTATTATATTGATATTAGGTTCAGTCGTTTTTGCGCTATTCAAGTTCAAAGTGTCATGAAAATTGCATTACGTTGATCTGGATTCTACCGTATCTTAGCAATACCCAGATTAAGGTAATGAATCTCTAGATGACTTTGAACTTGAATAGCACAAAAATGGCTGAATCAAATACGAACATAATATTATATATTTGGGATGAAAAGAAAAAAAAATTGTCATGCTAGCCAATGATATACGGGATGTTCCATTTAAAAAAATATGGCTTTATTAATTTTTTTCAATGCGTAAAGTCGATTTTTCATTTCCACTACTACCAAAAGATACTAAGTGAAAAAACCTAAAACTTTTGTATCTAAAGTTTTTTTCCTACCACTCATGATAAAAGCTGTAGGTGAGGGACAAAATATGATGAATAACTCTATACCACATAGGTCGGTGTGCGAAATTCAATGGAAATCGATCGAGAAAGTTTGGAAGTCATGATCAGAAAACAATTTTTTGACACACTGTTTCTTTGTTACGATACATTGTTCCACAAAGTTTTAACATGAAAGTCCACTATTTTTTTTGTTGTTCTATCATGTATCAAAACTATTGACGTCCAACCTGAACTACCCTGTATAGTTTAACGGGAAGTTTGATTCCGCATCGAGTATGCCTACATTGAGCCGCGTACAAGCCAATGCAAAAAACAGCGCCGAGCATTCGCGAACGTTTCCGATACTGCTCCGAACATATAAGTACACATATACCGTAGTCGAATCAGTTGAACAACTTTCCAGATGAGTTTGTGCAACGAGATGAGGACCACATCTTTTATTTATATAAGACAGAAGCGGCTTATATTTTTTACCAATAGTGACAAAAATAATGTTTTTTTTTTAATTGAAAGCAATATTTTATTTCACAATCAAATTATTTTTCCGATCTTTTTTTTATAATTCACTTAATATTTAAACTAATTTTATTCAGTCCGGCCCCGTCGACATCCCAGATGGTCATTCTCGACCTATGAAGCGCATGCGTGAGAGAACTAACAAATCCAAGGAACCGACAGAGAGTTGTCTCATTTTACTAAAATACACAAAGTAAGTCCCCTAGCTGGACGAAATAAAGAAATAATGTATAGAAAAGATATGGCGAAGATATCTGTTGAAAACATAACCTGGCAAAGGTCACCTGGTGTTCGGTGACCTTTGCCAGGTTATGTGCATTTTGCCATATGGTACCAAAGATCACCGAAAGATGCGCGTGAGCTTTTCTTGTTTGTTATATTATCATGGAGTTGTCGTGTTAAAATCACCTCATTCAATCAGCCCGGACCCGACTCCCAACCTCGAGCCCACCTGCGACCCGCGACACATCATCCGTGCCCGCACACATTTTCACTTACTCAAACCCTGTGGGTTAGTTCATTCGTACATTGAACGTAGTGAGCAGCTGTAAACAAACATCATCATGCATGGCTCCCGTATTCTCCAAAAACGTTTCGTGCAACGGTCAACCAAAATCTACAGAGCTGCAGTTTTTTTCTGCTTGCTACGGTAGTCTTTACTCTTAACATCTCTTAAGCATGGATTTTCTTGAAAAAGAAATTTAAAATCATGCTAAAATGCCTTGTTGTTTTAAAAGACATTTATTTTTTGATTAACCTCAAACCCAAACCGATTGTATTTGGCTGGTGTCGCCGGACAAATCTGGCTGCTCCCGCACACACACAAATTTGCACGAATCATTCGCGGTCGGGTTTTCATCACACCATTGCGAACAAATCCAATTCACAGTATTTCGTAAGCATGGTGGTAAACAGAACCCCAGTTTTCACTGTCCAAAAATTTGAAAGGGAGCTTTCTGTGATTTCGACTGAATGGGAGAATTGGGAACCATTTTTTTTTCTAGCACTGAGTAGACAATAAACTGATCATAATCTTAGGTTTTTCCCAATCATAAGCAAAATTCAATAATACCATTAAAAATTATGACGATTTATCCGATGAGATTATTTGGCAAGATTAGGACTCTGTTAACATTTAGATCAATACCGAAAAGGATAATCATTATCTATATGAAAGTATTTTTGATATTTCATTTAACTTCAGACAAATGTTTTTTGGAGAATTTGACCAAAATTGCCCCAGAATATTGCAGTCTGGAAACACCACTCTGAAAACGTCAAAGCGAATATGAAAGATGCTTTGTTTTGACGCGGTTGATCCTTGTATGCTTGGATATTTCACCAAGTGAATGTGTTTGTAGTGAACCTATAAGTGGTAAAAATGAATGAAGAAAAGCCGTTCTTTTCACAAAGTAGTCATTGTCATGACCTAAAAAACTGGTGTCAAGGCAATCAACAAACTTGAACAAAGCCAGGACGTTGAGGTTGTTATATTGTGTTAACTTCCATTGTTGTACACGTTATCTACTCTGTAAAATCGTATGATTTGATTATTACAGTTCATGTCGCCATTTTGTCAAAAAATACCCTTTGAAATTTGTGATCAGAGATGACAGGTAAGGGTGGCGGGACATTTTAGCAATTTTCGGTTAAGCAATTGGCATCATTGCCGAGAGATGTTGGACTCAAACAATCTGTCCTTAGTTTGACAGGATGCTGGTTCTAGTCTTTCAATGTTCTAAGGTACCTACCAAACTTTCCTTTGACAGTACATACAGTACATTTTTCCTACACAAATCAACAAAGAATATAAGCTTAAAATCATAAAAAATAAATTGGTTACTTCAGCAGTCAAAAGTCAATGATAAATTCACCCCGTATGCTTGTTTCTCCCAAAAATGTCTCAAGGTTGTTCATGTTTTGGGTCAAAGTTTTGACGTCTTGATTTTTTACCACCGATTTGAAATGAGGTCATTTTTTTATCTACAAAACATTTTTAACCAAACATTTATTCAAAGGACCTGGATAAAGATTTTTTTATGCCCCAATAGGTCACAATATAAACAGATAAGGTCTTTGTTTCCACTTAGACTTTAAACTAACAAAACAGTTGAAATGGGTTGCAAGGATTAAAAATTCAGTTGTGATAATATGATTCCGATAAACTTCTGAAGGATATGCTTTGTTAGTTTTACCAATGTTATTAAATATTTTCTTATCAATATGAAGTATCATACGTCATCCCCTTGAGCGGATTTACAAAAACTTAAATGATAAATGAACACTTGTGATAGGGAAACTATGTGATTTTTAAATCATTACTCGTGAAAAAAACAGTGACTTGCTATTTAAAGGCAGACACTCAAAACAAGATATTCTGTCGACACATTCAAATTGATTTTTTTTCTTAAAAATCCTGTAATTATGACCCTCACGCCACATCACTTCATAGACTTTATTTACAAATGTCTACTTTGTTATTATAGTAATTCAGGTTACCAGGCCGGGAAATGACTATCAAAGGACGATGTCAAGATAGTTTGACATTTATCGACTGTGTATCGTACCATGTTTTATTTCATACAGCGACGATTTTTTTCAATCGATTCAAGAGAAAAAGTGTTTTCTTGTCAAATCACATATTGGTGGTGGCAGTCCATCTCACATTCTTACCATGAGGTGGCGCTAGCCAAACCATATTCTGTCACAACTTGGGTATAGGAACTTATGTTACCGACATTTTACGTAGTTTTTAATTATACTCATGCGATGGCGCCAGCCAATCCAATCAAATTTTACCGGCTCTGATGATGTAAAGTGTCATATACCGGAGATTGGTATTGAGTCTGTACTGTAATGTATCATTTACTTACATTACAGTACACTATGAAATAAAATAAGTTTTTATGTGGGTAATTTCCTAATGTTCCTTGCGTAGTAGCTTTTCAAAAAGTTACAACATACAACAATATCATAATAAAGAATATCAAATGTTGGAAACAAATTGGAGATTCTACTTTTGTATACGTTTCTCCTTGTCAAACAGTTACAGATGTAAGACACATCATTTTAGACTTTATCTACGTAAACAAGAACAAATTTGTGAATTTGACCTAAATTATAAAAATGTTATCAAAATCAGCAAATGGTCACATTGCACTACCGATCAAGTCTCCAAATAAATGATAAATCAAAAACAATGTTGCCAGATTCAATTTATTATTTTTCATAAAAATCATAAAACGGAAGATGTCAAAACTTATTACATTCAAAAAGAAAATCAGCGCGTTTCAAAATAATTGATACGACTTTTATTTAGGTAACTGGAGATTCTTTCAATCCATAATTTTATTATATCTATAGAATTGTCCATCATACAGGATCTCGCTTGTAAAAGATAGTCCGTCTCTGACGAAAACAGCGAAATGTGTTTTTTGTTTGAATTTTTCATTTTTTTTTCTATTCTTTTGTCAAACAACGTCCTTACTAATTTTTTATCATGATGACAGATAATAAGTTGATGAAATTTTCAAAAATAAATCATTTTATCTCATATAATTTGTTTTGCTCTTATCAAACAAATTATGCACCTGTCCCAATTCATATTCAATCGTAAATTATTTTTCAAAACATTCTCCGATGTTATTCGAATTCATTTTACATACTAACTGATACATGTAATAATAAATGCTTCATACTTTTTATCAAATGAATAGGAGCATTCGGGTCAAATGTTAAAATAAACAAAGACTGTTGTCCTGCAAATAGTGTATTGTTGATAGACTATTTTTTATCAACGATTGACGTTTTCGATGATTATACAAAATTTATATAGGTATGCTTATGAAAAATTGTGAATCGTTCGTATCAGTTGAATTTCTATAATAGTTTGAATTACTTTTATACTAAGAATAGTCAAATTTCTAGGTTCCTCCTGATCTTATCTATTCTCGAAAACCTTGGAATTACCGCGGTAATTTCCAAATAATCGAAAAAGTAACCAGACTTCGATTAGTAACATGTTTATTTATGGTATAATCAGTTTATGTTTGCTCTAACAGTATAAAAGTTCCAAAATGTATTTATTATCTGCGATAACTATTTTTCACTTTCTCCCGTAAAATTATGTTCATAAAAAAAGAACAAGAGCTACTGAAGATAAGATGATGAGGGTTATGTATTTTTTGATAAAGCGACTTACATTATTTTTCAAAAATATCTTATTTTTTCAGAACACTCGGTGATTTCATGTAAGTTTAGTAGTTGCTTTTTGATAATAAATCATTTGAACCTTTTAATCTTGTTTTTTGTTCATTTATTCATCGATTAGTTCGTTTAATTGAGTTTTACCACCCTAAAGCTATTGAAAAGACGCGACGCATAAATATACAAAAACAAAATCTGTTGAATGAAGAAAAAAAAAGCGATAGAATAAAAACACGATCAACACATAAGATCCGTTAACACCTGACACCTGATGACAATCAAAGACAACATTGATCGTAACGTCTTTGGAACTATCAGTCCGAAAATCAAATTCCACATTGCCTACCACCATTAACCAACCGTTAAGATGACTTTGCTGAATGGTTATTTCTTCGTTTCTACAAACTATGGCGCAGAATGTTCATGAAACTCGTTTTGATTGTTTCAAAAGTCAGTCAAGTAGACACTTGCTGGAAATCTGGTTTCACAGCTACCAATCATACCCAGTCATACATCCTTAGAGCATTGAAAGACTAGAAACAGCAAAGGACGACTTAGAGTTCAACATCTACACAGGGGCGAGATGGAGTGTTTATTTACGGTACCTTTGTCTACCAAATTTGCACAAATTTCTATTAGAGGATTCTTCTTATTTACCAAGTTATACTTAGTACATGAAAATCGTACTAAAAAAGGGGTGTTACCTTGCATGAAATGAGGTAGTTCTGATTTTTTGATATGTTGTATCTGATGAAGTGATGATGACAAATCCGAGTTTTCGACCTCGAAAGCCTTCCGGATCATTGGAAAATATTACAAAATCCGCTTAATTTTATCACGTTTTTGACATATTTTCAATTTTGTCCAGCAAGGACTTATTTTATGGCAAAAGTCGTGTTATACAATTTTAAAGAAGACAAAATTTTTAAAAAAACGAGATCAATCTGGTCTTTGTACAAGAAATAGTTTCTAAGATACAGAATTTCAAAGTCTTGCAACATTTAAAAAAAAAACATAAGTTTTTTTTTCAGTTTTTCTCAATATTGACCACTAAGGACTCATTTAACGGTAATAGTGATCATATACAGTATTAATAAGGACTAGCTGTCCAAAGTTGATGAGGTCGGTAAGCAAATGTTTAAAAAGGGGTTTGGGAAATAATCCACGACTGTTGAAGAAAACTTGTTGCAATATTGAATACTTCATTGAATATACTCAGTTCTTAGGTACGATTGCTCTTTTTAATTCTTATACTGTTCTGGTGCTCTAAATCCACAGCACTTTGTTCTGGGGCAGTTAGTTTTGTAAGTATTTCTCTATCGATCGGATCAGGCAGGTAGACATATCTACATTATCTAATACTGGATCATCGATGAGTGAGTGATTCATCAATGCCGTCACAAGATCTGGTATGTTTTCACAAGATTTACTGCTACAATGGCTGCAAATAGTCGAGCATTTGAGTCTTGCTTTTCTACAACCGTAATTATTAACGGTACTACGTTTTTTGCAATTACTGGAAATCATGTTTAGCTGGGGCTGAGGAGCTGGTGCATGGTTTCGTCATCAGTTGCGGAATGAGGCCTTGTGTACTTCGTAACCAGCATCAATCAAGGGGATTCTTCAACAACAGAGTTAAAAACAATATTTTAGGAAAATCAATAGTGGCAACAATTAAAATTAAATATTCTCAAAACCCTCTGCATTGGAGGTTGAAAAAACATTTTTTTCTTACTTGTTGTCAGCTTCGCAGACAGTTAAATATTGATCTTCTTGAAATGTTGATCTTAATTTTGTTGTTGGCTTATTTTCAGATACAGAAGTGGCTGGGAAATGAGAGACCCCCCGATTGGGGCTGGATGCGAAATAGACCAGGCCTCATTCCGCAACTGATGACAAAACCACCTGCTCCTCAGCCCCTACTAAACATGATTTGATGCAACTGCAAAAATGGTTGAACCAACAATTACGGTTGTAGGAAAGCAGGACTTGAACGCTCGGCTGCCAACGTGGTGGTAAATCTTGTGAAAACATACCAGACCTTGTGACGACATTGATTAATCACTCACTCAACGATGATCCAGTATCAGATAACGATTTCGATCTGCCTGATCCGATCGATGATGAAATACTAACGAAACAAACTGCCCAAAAAATAAATACTGTGGACTGAAGACCAGCCTGGTCCATCAAAAATGTACAAGAATTGAGAAAAGAAATAGAACATAAGTACCTACTGAATATATTTGAGTATTTCATATTAAAAAAAGTTTTCTTCAACAGTCGTATTTTATTTCATAAACCCTTTTTCAAATACTTGCTAACCGACCTCATCAACTTTGGACAGCTGGTCCTTATTAATAATGTATATGATCACTTTTACCGGTAGTGGTCAATATTGAGTAAAGCTGGAACAAAATGTGAAATTTTTTTTTTTTAGAAATGTAAAACTTCAAACTGCTGTATATCAGAAAGTATTTCATCTACAAAGACCAAATTAATCTTGCTTTTTTCAGAATTTTGTTCACTTTGAAATTGTACATAACGACTTTTGCCATGCCATAGAATTAGTCCTAGCTGGTCAAAATTGAGAAAATGTCAAAAAATTGACAAAATTTAGCGGTTTTTGTAAAATTTAGCAATGATCCGGAGGGCGTTCGAGGTCGAAAACTCAGATTTTTCATCATCACCTCATCAGATATAACATATAAAAAAATCTGAACTACCTCATTTCATGCAAGGTAAAATGTACCAATTCCATGGACCAACTACCGGCTTGTGTTCTTTTATTTTAAAAAATGATGAAATCAAAAGTAAGAATCTTTACTAGTTGATACCTCAGCTGATGATAAGCGGCAAAGAAGATGTGGGACTTTCACGCGCTGAAATACGAGCGCGTCCGCCAAGTACTCCAAGAATACGTTGCAGCTTTTTTCTCTTTCAGGAAGTCCGCCTCAACCAGAGAACCATAAGTAGAGCTATGAATCCTCAATTAACAAAAATTACTAGAAGGATTTATTATTATTATTATTATTATCATGACCAAATAAACTCTACTATCTAGAATCCTAGCATAATATGTTAATTTTCGCCAATTCCTAACCAATCCGAAAACAGCATTCTTCTGAAGGTTCTTGTCTGTTTCATTTTTTTTGGTTTACAAGTGTTTGGCGCCCAGGAGGAGGGCCCAGTGATCCTCATTAAGTTATGCAGCCTTCAATAATACATACAAAAAATATTAGTGTTTGATCATTTGAGAAGGGAATACCAACGGTGGCTATTCAGTTGAATTACGCGAAGTGCCCCTTTGCCAAAACTAAATGATAAAAAATAGCAATACTTTTCAATTTAAACACTATATTTTTAAATAAAAAATGCGAAATTTGATAATCTATGAACCGCTAGTGCGAATACTGCTTCAAATGATCAATGATCAGAAACAAACCACTGGCGCGACAGCTTTGCTCCATATTATGCTTCCTACCCACTATAATACCATACACAAAAGCCGGAGGCGTAGTGTATTATGAATTAGAGGATGCTTTATTATGTCGGCTGCCATGGCGACGCTTCGTAATAGGCCGAGGCTTTGAATGGGTTGCGCTGAGTCAATTCAGAACATTGCAGTCGACGTCATTTTGTGGGGTTTGGTAAACCGTGTTATATATGTTTATCTATGTTCGGTCCACGTTCGGTCGGATAACGGAACTTATTATTCTGTTATTAGACGGTTAGTTGCTGCGTTGCCAACGACAAGGATTTTTCGGTGTTCATATGGATTTGTATAGCTTATTGGTACGGAATTTTGCACATTGTCTAATTAAATCTGTATTGAACATCATTGCCTTAGATTTGATAGTTCTGAGACTCATAAATTCACAAACGCTTTTTTGCCTCGGGTCAACGAAATGACTCCATACGCCATGACTCAAGGCCCGTTGCAAAGTTTCAGCTAAAACTGTAGTGGTACGGATTTAACACGGATATTTCAGATTTTAGTCAGATTTGGATATGGAATGAATAAATTAATCATGGGGTATCATACTATTTTTAAATCGTACCTCGCCCTATATTTTTTTATTTTTGCTCAGCGACGCCCTATTTATTTTTGTAGTAGTTTTAATTTTGAACATTGGCTCCACCTCCCTAAAATATTTGGAGTTAATGACGTAATTGACTCTCTCAATGTGGCAGTTCTGTCTAAAATATCGAGTAATGAATTCCCTTTGCATATGCAGCCAAGATAACATGCTGTCAGTGTGAAATGTCATTTAGTCATTGCTCATGTGCAAATTGGTGCTTTACTGTTGCGAGGATCACTTTGTTGATTATTCATTTTTAAATTTGGCGGTAGTTAAGACGTCAGTTCTCCCTCTCATTTCTCTGGGTTCGACCCGCCCATTGGTTTCTATTCAAAGTCGGACTAGTACTAGGAATAGAAATTATGCCGGCCGCCCATGTATAGATGTTGCAGATGTTTTTTTCACAGCCCGGCACTGTTGCCACATTTAAACCATGGCAACTACCCGGACCGCTTCTCAAATTATGTTTGGTTGCCGATGACGCGCGTTCTTTAAGAATCAATGTACTTTTATTATTGTTTCAGGAACTTATTCAACAATATTTACGCCGCGTTGCCTGAATATACCCACAAAATATTATATCTATATTTTCATTTGTACCATTTATTTGTTGAAGTTTAAACATAGTATAATACCCAATTTTCGTTTTAGTCACGTTAGTTTTCTTTGGTTTTTTCGTGCCCGGTAAAAGAAAGGTAGGTACATTTCGGATTTCGGATAATCCTATCGGACACTATCGATACTTGGTTTTAATTATTGTCGTTGTGAAGAAGTGAACTTTTTTGTGTTTGTTCGAGTATTTGGGTTTGGAAAATAAAGTTTCACTTTTATTTCCCTGTATCTTTGTAACGGCTAGCATTTGCCACCACATTCATTAGACAAATCTGCTTATTTTAATTTATATTATCATCTGCTGTTTTATGGAGGATAAGTTATGGAACACCCTGTATAGCTAGTTGGTAACTAGCAGAGATGTCATCACAAGCAACACATCTACAAGTATTTTTAGTTCAAATCATCACAAGGTAGCTAACTCACTTATCCAATTTGCAGTTTGACAAACAAGAATCTCTCTTACAACTAAATGTATAAATCGGGACAAACAAATCATTGGTTCAAAATGATTGAGGCCCTTTTTTGTATCGGATTCTGGCCATTTCATAAGAAAGCGTTTTTTCACTCAGCGATCCCTGTGACGTCATCGACTCTTACACTGTGACAACTCTTTCGAATCTTGTGAACGAGCTTAGTTATGAATTGAATGATATACTTTTTTGTTAAAATATCTCTAAGACTATTGAAAAACATAAATAGCATCATCTCTGTAACTTTACGCTTCAGCCTAAAGACCTGGAAGTGAAGTGAATGCTAGCGCATGTAGATGAAAAGAAAATCTTGTAACAATGTATTTTGTTTGAGAGATTGGTTTTCAAATTACACTACAGACGAATACCTATTCAAATCAATTGACAATTTTCATACATTTTCGAATAACTCATTAGCCATAGAGCCGCACGTGATAATATAAATGAGAATAAGAAGATTTGTCTCTAGTGGCAACTGTCGTTGAAAAATCTCAATACTTTTAAACGGATAAAGATAACAGATTCAAAATTGGCATACTAGCGTTTTCGAAGGTGAGAAATCCAAACTCTGTATTGGTTTGAACCTTAGAACATAGAACCCACTAGAACTAGCGTACACCCTAGAGTTAGGGCAAATTGTGTGTCACTATAATAAACATGTTATTAAAGAGACATTGTTTTACGGTTATCCGATGTTAAACGGAAAGGTTGGTACAGAACCGCAATAAATGTCTAGAGTTACATCCATGTGAGTAGTGCCCTCCTCACATGGATGTAACTCTAGACATTTATTGCGGTTCTGTACCAACCTTTCCGTTAAACATGTTATTATTTACATCTCGTCCGTTGAATTCGTACAACGATCGCTCAACGTTGCCTTGTTGCAAATAAAAATCACTCAGAATTTTCACTTTTTATAAAAAGAGATTAACCAGTGTATTAACGAGGAAATGTTTTAATTTTTTATTTGTTTCAATATCGTTGGTGTTACCGGACAGACATATTTTTCTGATTATTGGTAAGTTTTTTTCACATAAATCAGCTGTTCGGCCGTCAAAAATATTCAATTTTGAACAAGCCGACAACAGTGTTTCATGGGAGCTACAGGCTATGATTGGTTAAAATGACTATCAGCTGTGATTGTTTAATTTCAAATAGGCATTTGTGTCGTGTTGCCAGATGTATTTCGTTGCATCGTGTCCACATAAGTAACTAGGGTTCATGGAAAAATATGGGTCTCATTGAAAATGTTTTATTATCACTGGTGATCTAAAAATGTACATATTATATAATTGGTAACTACCGGAGATGCACTCATAGAGTATAGAGTATTTTTAATTAGAATAAAAATACCTTGAATACAAGGTAGCTACTTATTAAATTTGCAGTTTGGCAAACTCGCAAGAATTCCCCTCTCCCCTCAATGTATAAACATGTGACACACAAAAGGACGTCTGGCTATATCTAGTTGTTGGAAAATCATTGGTTTGAACCTAATTCCTAGAGGGCGCTTTCTAAGTACTTAACGATGGATTAATGTTTTTATAATTTTTTAATCTGTGAAGGTGAGGCAATTTGACTTCATACTTGGAAGGAGTCAGTCTTTCTACGCAGAAGATTCACTCTTGATGAATATCGATATCACAAGTCGTTTGCGAGATATTCAACTTTGAAAGTAAAAATACCGGGATAAAATTAAAATCCGGTTATCAAAACGAGGACTCAATTTATTCAAATCAAACTATCTAAAAACATTTTTATATTAACTTTAATATATGTTAAAAGTGTCCGCCATTTATCTCAATACATTTTATATATTCGCTTTCCACTTTGTACTTTCAACACCTTGTATCTTTTCAACGACTAGCATTTATTACCACCACATTAATTGGACAGATCTTATTCTCATTTATATTCTTACCTGCTGATCTATGGCGGATAAATTATGGGACACCCTGTTTAGCATTGGTAACTCGTTAATCATAACATAAGAGATATAATGTCGGTTAAATGTAGGCAATGTTACGCATTTCAATCACAAAAAAATGCCACTTCGAAAATTCCAAAGATAACCGACATTAAAATCTGAAGACCGACTTGAAAGATAAAGTGGTAAATACTGGACTACTACTACTGTGACGTCACGAGTATCACGACGGAATTCGCGCGTTTCTGGTGGCCGGAGCCAGGCGTAATTTTCAATAATAAATAATAAAATGATTTTTGAAGGCATCAAACAGGAGTTTCTAATCAGTCTTACCATCTTTGATTAATTCGTCCAAATCAACCAGCTTTTCCAGATTTTCCAAAATATGTGATGCAACCTCGGCCTTGGATTCGCAATCAATTAGGGTGTCATCTTCAAATTTGATGTCGTCCAGGGATGATTCATAGAAAGATTCGTCGAACAGTTTTGCCTCCTAAAAATAAATCATGTTTCAGGTTAGTTAAGATAGATTTTGAACTAACCTCATTGAGGGGCGACACTGGTTCGAGCTTCCACGACAGCATAGTGTTCATGTTGCTCAGCTGCAGTGGACGGTTGTTCCAATAAGGAAAGATTAGCTATGTATAGAATATGTGCCGATTGCGGAACGGCGAACGTGGAAAGTGCCATGATGGCCCTGAAAGAAAAAAGTAATAAGTATAGTATAGTAAGTTGGGGTAAGTGGGAATATTGGGCAAGTGAATACGGAAGTACGATTTGTCGGACCATGTTTAAGGAGTAGTGTGAAGACGGCAAGCCAGCTATGTTTACGTTTAGCTAAATTTTTCATCTCGTGGACTCGACCAGATACGTAATTATTTTTTACATCAGTTATTTCCTCTTTTCCCTGTGCCAGGAAGTGTTAAAAAACTTTACGATGAGGTAGATAAAATTACATTACGGTACATTCAAAATTCAAAATTTATGTCGAGTTGTTTTATTCTTCTACTATTCTAGTTTTTCCTCAAAAGATTGATACACGTTCAGATAGGGATACTATGCTATCATCCCGGGTTAACCGGGAAAGTGGGAATACATTTCATTAAAAAAAAAATATGTTTGCAAAAGCGGGAAGTTGGTCAAGTCAAAGTACCCACGGTAGTACCACTTTGACAGCTGAGCAGAAATCTATCGTCTAGTGACTTTCCCGACGAATCGAGCGTTACGGAAAGCATAGAAAATGTACCATCAAAACCAAAAAAGATTACAAAACGCTGAGAGAAAGGAGAACATAAAGTTTGATGTGGAATAGACCCACTGGGAAAACCAAAATAAAAATAACGCCCCAAAAACACAACCTCCTGGGTGATGTGAAAAGAGAAAATGAATGAATAATAACGAAATTCGCAAAAAGTCATTTCCCGAGGTTTTCCACCTTTCACGTGCCATAATTTTTCATCACTTTTTGAAACATGAATGGTTTCTGGATAAGTTCAAACAGACAATTTGACATTTTCCTCCAGCCGTCTAATAAACAGCTACTTAAATGCGGCTGTAAAATAACACCGATTTATTGACGCGCGCTAGTATGATTAACATGTCCAACTTCTCGCGTGGATTGCTCGGCCCCTATAAGTCGTATCCGGCTATATTTTATTGGTTTGTTGGAAATTACGTCACGTACAAAAAAATACTTGACAACATTTTCCCCAAATTGCAAGTTTGTTGCTCATTTTTGCAGAATAAAAATTATGTGAAATGTTGTAGTACATAACGCCATCTATCGCTAGAATTTGTCAATCTTAGGATGGAATTCCCATCAATCTAATGAAAGACTTCTACCATTTGGTCGCCATATTGGCTACAACGAGTTCGTGGATAATCCTCCCGGGAAAGCAAGAAAAAGGCAAATCTTGAAACTGTTTCCTCAGTCTGACCATGACCAATCCATATACGTTTCGTCCTACTAGGACGCATCATTAGGTAATAAAAATAAAAATTATCAAAATAATTTTTCCAAATTTTTCGACTTTGGCACGAAATAACTTTTTCTATTCGTTTAAACGAAAAAAGTTATACATTATTTCATACCGAATGTAGATATATCTATTTGGCTTTTCGACAGTTAGAAGAGGAAATACGCATCATAATGCATTTTTTGCAAAAATCTTCGCGAAAAAAAACTGCACGGGGTTGCAAATTTGGATTTAAGCTATTCAAATGATGGCACTTCGATTGAAAAAAAAAATCAAACATGGCATCTCAACGCAAAGTGCCTCCATATTTCACCACGATTCGCCTGGACTAATCATTCCTTATTTAATTGGCTAAGTTGAGCCGTATTTCTGGTTAAGGACTTGAGGTTGGGCCTCGTACAGTCATTTCAAGGTCAGTGTATCCAAGATAAAAATGTCTAACATGGGGATCTTGGGAACCATAAGAGATACAGAAATGGTTGAATTAGGGAAAAGATGTGCATTTCCAAGCCTAACAATATGCCGTTTAGAAAGTTTTAAAATTTCGAGTAGTTCCGGGGATATGCCTAAAAAAACGAAATTTACAGATTTCGTTTTTTTTTGTGAAGTTGTTTAATGTTGAAAAAACCCAGGAAAAAACAAATGACACTTTCTCATGGTCACTTTTTAAGCTCTACAAAACAGCGCTGAGAGATTTTCCGTACGACGTTTCGTTTCGGAAAAACCATCTTCAACTTTACTTTTTTATATGGCGCGTGAAAAAAGTATACCCTGCATTGAATAGCATATTTTATTACAAATGCAACGATGTATGGGGTATGGCACAATATGATTATGTAATATTTAAATTGGAAAACTGAGTTTATATTAAATTCCGAATGTTTTGGTGTAGTAGGCGGTGAAATGATGGCGCTGAGTATGGTGTTATAGAATATTATTACTCATGTTTCGAAATATCAAACCAAAATCACGTTATTGACGATTTAAAAACTTTATTCATATACCTAGGTGGGTCAGATCATATGTTAATTAATTAAACAAATTAATTAAGAACTACTCACTAGAAACTCAAAAAACTAATTTAAATTATAAGGAATGGTCAAACAATTTGAAAAGCACGGTCCATTTTGTAACAGAAAAAAACTGTAGCAACAAGAAGCAAGAGCAAAGTTCAAAAACACTATGGTGTCAATAATAAGGCAATACAATTATTTTATCACATACTGTAAGTACTGCGGCGCCATCTCATATGGTTTTAATCAATAAATTGACATAAAATGTTGCTAACATAAGTAACATAATATCTATATTACCTAAGTGGTATAGAATGGTTTAACTGGCTCCATGTCATGGTTTCGATTGATAACTTGACATGAAATGTTGCTAACTTATCTACATTATCTATTATAGTCCATATTTTATAAGAACGGACGATTTTACCGTTATTTTCACCAAGATAATGAAAATAAATTCCCTAAATCACCGTCATTTTTTAATATGTCAAGCGTTTGACATTAAATTTTAACCTCGATTCACAATATTAGAACAGTATCGGATTTCCGATGTGTTCTAAGTCATATTTGTCGAGTTTTTGTGTTTTTGGTGTTTATTTCGTTATTATTGCTCATATTATTTTTAAGATACTGTCATCGTTTATTCGGACTTCATAAAATCTTTTTAATCTGTTTATCATTGGTTCACAGGTAAGTAAAGCGGTATAAATAATTCATGTTATGTGTGTAAAAATTCAAAATATCAATCCTAGTTTTGGCAATAATGGATAGCATGACTGTTGAGCCTCGAGCGATTTCCAGCATTGCTCAGGAATCAGAATCAGAATCAGAATAAGCTTTATTGTCACAAAACCAAAACAGTTTCACAGACAAAGCACAATACTAAGTAAGACTTAAAACTACCTTCGATGTAAAAGAACAGTACAAAATTTAAAAGACTACCTAAAAACAACAAAATAACATAAAAAAAAAAAACAGGGATTCTATATACACTCAACTACAATAAAAAATGTATTGGAACTAGTCACACAACTTGTTTTCATAAAATTCGTCTAGAGTATAAAATGCTTTCTTTAATAAAATATCACGTACAGATTTCTTAAATTTAGATAGACTAGATAAGGTTCTAAAATTTTTGGGTAGGTGATTAAACATTTTGATAGGTTCATAAATAACAGATCTTTTTGACAATTTGGACTTTGGTAGGGGCAGAGGCAACATATGTTGCTGACGAGTGGTGTATCTCTCATTTCTATTTTCAATGTCCTTTCTGTAACAAAAGATGAGGCACACAGATTCCAAAATATAAATGCATATAAGTGTAAGGATTCTACATTCCGGAAAAAGTGCCCTACACGACTTGCGATGTTTAGCCTGACACAAATAACGAATTGCCCGTTTCTGAATTCTAAACAAAATGTTCATCAAATTATTGCTGGCAGAGCCCCAAAATACAATCCCATATCGCAAACGCGACTCTATCAGGGCGTAATAAACCTGTCTTCCAACATCCAATCCCAGCTCTGAAATAATTTTTCTGATAGCAAAACAGCCAGAAGCAATAGTTTTACTCAGGGCTATGATATGCGAGCTGAACCTCAATTCTTCATCAATGAGAAGACCCAAGAATCTTGCTTGGGTTTGTTTTAAAACTGGACGACCACCCATTGACAGATTATCGACATTACATTTGAAACACATCACTTTTGTTTTGTCAAAGTTCAGGAGAAGGCGATTGGAATCACACCAGTCTTTGACCACTTTTAAATCTTTTGAAATTAAATTTGTGAGAATTGCAACATCTTGTGCATGCCAAAGAATAGAAGTATCATCTGCGAATAGAGTGAAATTGCCTGTTATAACCAAGCCCGTGAGATCATTGATATAGAGGAGAAACAGCAGAGGCCCTAGCACCGAGCCTTGCGGCACACCACAATTTATGGAACCTTCTGCCGAGACATCACTGCCAACATAAACTCGTTGCGTCCTATCCGACAAATAGGAGCGGAACCAAGAGAAAGCAACGCCTCTAAAACCATAATGATAGAGCTTCTGCATCAGAATGTCATGAGTGACACAGTCAAATGCCTTCGACAAGTCACAAAAAACTGCCGCGGCAACTCCCCCATCATTTAGACCGGAATACAAGTCCCTGAGAAGGTTGTACATTGCATCCTTAGTGCTTTTACCTTCAAGAAACGCAAACTGAGCGCTGTTGATTATTTTACACGTCGACAAGAAAGACAACATTCTTACCTTTACCAGCTTCTCAATAATCTTGGACAAAGTTGACAAAAGTGAAATTGGCCTTAAATTAGAAGGGTCATTCAATTCCCCCCCTTTATGAAGAGGAATGACTTTTGCAGACCTGAGACACAAAGAAAAATTCCCTGCTTCCCAAGAGGAATTAATTGCCTGCACAAGGGCCTGTAAAGCGACATCAGACAGGTTTAGAAACAGTTTTGCAGACAAACCATCTTCACCACAAGAGTTCTTATTTTTAATATTCTTGATTATTTGCTTAACCTCAGTCATGTCAGTTGGCAAGAAGAAGAAAGACCTTGGATTCGCTTCTTTCAAATACTCAGTGGGAACTGTAGAAGGCTGAAGATTGCTCATTAGATTTTCAGCAATGCTGCAATAATATTCGTTTATCTGGGTAGGAGACAAGTCAATATCCAAAATGGGCTTGTGAGAACTTCCCTTTCTGATTTCATTTACTATGCGCCAGCTTTCTTTCCGTTTGTTCGCTGACTCTGCTAGACGACCCGAATAATATCTATCCTTTGCAATTTTAATTAGTTTACGAAAAAGTGACCTGTATGAATTGAAATATGCAATAAGTCTTGGACAATTACAAAACTTACGGATTTGATTCAGGGATCTTAGATTTTTAGATGAGACATGTAGACCACCTGTATACCATGGTGATTTATTTGGTTTTGTCTTTAGCTTTCTAACAGGAAAAATGATATTCAATGAATTAACCATGGTTTTGTGAAAAATATTTATTGGATCTGCCTGTCCAGTGACCACCCAATTTGTTCTGCTGCATAGCTCCTGAAACTTGTCATAGTTTGATGCACTAAAAATTCTACCATACCTAAATTTATCTCCTGAACACACTCTGAGATCCATGAAGTGTGCTTCCACAGCTTCATGATCTGATAAACCTGCGTTAATGACCTCACATGTCACATGCTCAGGAGGAAAACTGGAGCACATATAATCAATTATAGTTGCGCTGTGATTGGAGATTCGTTGGGGCCTTCACATGCATATTTAAACTGTAAGATTTGAGCAAAGCATCCAGGTTTATGGTATTCACCCCTTTACTATCCAAAAAATCTATGTTGAAATCTCCAGCCACAATCGTGTTTGCAGACGAAGGGATTCTGGACAACAAACAATCGAGATCACATAAGAAACAGTCAGCATCTGACAAAGGAGACCTATAAATCGAGATAACATAAACGTTTAATTTTTTTGAAAAGATGACACAGAATTCAAAGGACTTTTCCTTAAGAAGATCATCGAACCTATCAATACTCAGAAACATATTTTTTTCCAGAAATGATTTCCTGACCAAAATCATACTTCCGCCATGCAAAAAATGTGATCTACAAAAAACTGAAAGCATTACATACTCAGGAAAATGAATAACTTCACCCTGTTTCAACCAATGTTCCGTGACAAGAAGCATACTTGGCAATCTGCGGTCTCTTAATACTAAATATAATTCATCCGTTTTTCTGCGAAGTGATTGGACATTTAACAACATCACTGAGAATTCCCTGTGTCTGTCCAAGTCATTCTCAGAGTTTGTATAACTAATACATTCACTAAAATTATTTTTATTTTTCGGTGGAATATCTGAATCTATGTCAATAATTGAACCACCCCCACTTCTCGAAAAACCTCGCTACAAGCCTGATCATCATCATCCGAGACTATACATTCCGGACTATTACCTCCTACCAACAGTGAATTGGCTGTGCTATCGGTAGGTTTAATATGAATTAGATTTGTTATTTTTAAAGTATTAATTATTAATTTTATGTATTAGTATACATGATAGTATTAACTTGGAGATTTTAAAATCACTATAATGATTTTGATTTTGAAGATTACAGTGTATATAAACTGATCAAAGCATAAATTGTATAATTATAAATTATTATAGATTGAGAATGAGGAGTTGTCTTTTGAGGAGCTTATAACATCTCCGGGTACAAATAGTGGAACTCAAAAGGTACATTTTAGTTTTAGTATACAGCGTTTCCTGGTGACTTTACAAATGGGAAAAATGTTTATTATTGATTTCACGGAAAAATTGGCTCTTCAATGAAAATTCCGCTTCACGAGAAAATGAAGTTCAAGTCCTGAAAAATTAACTAGGGTATACAGGGAGGCACACAAAATTAAATATAGCACTATCTCATAGAACAACCCCTTTTAAAATGGTAATTGTACGACTATGGTTGTTGTGTAAGACTACTAAATTATTTTTCAATCAGTTCTCTTCGTACGTAATTAATGGTATTCACAGTGACTGAAATTAATGTTTATGTAAAAAGTATTGAGTAATGAATTACCTAATTCAAGTCATATGGATATAGAAAAACGTGTATGTTTTAGATAAAAATGAAATTTACTCACCACGTATTTTGTTATGTTGAAAAAAATGCTTCAAAATAATTTGGTAGTCTTACACAACAACCATAGTAAAATCACCATTTCAAATAGGGTTGTTTTATGAAAAATTGCGACTTCTAGATATTTGAGCCTCGCTGTATATCCTAGACAATTTTTAAGGACTGAAACTTTATTTTCTCACGAAGCAGAACTTTTTCTGAAAAGAAAGTTTTTTCCATAAAATCAATAATAAATATTTTATCCATTTTGTAAGAAGTTACTGGGACACGCTGTATAGCATGGATTGTGGATCGTTATTATAAATTGTTGCAGATTGATAATGAAGGGTCGTTTCTTGAAGAGGAGACATTGCCCAAGCTTTCTGCTCTTATCTCGGATACAAAAATAGTGAAATAAGAATCAACCAAAATAAGGCCGAGCTTCTGCCCGTTCCATTTTTTTCAACGATCTATATAAGGGATAAGAAAAACAACATGACTTATCTCATCTAAACATGTGTGCATGTGTTCTGTAATAACCCGAATAAATGATTTGATTTGATTATTTTATTACAAAATTACATCGCATTAGAGTTTGCGCAGTTCAAATCTCGATTGAGGTTGAAAAGGTGTAAAAGCGTTCGTTCGAGACGAAACTCGAACATAGCTAGTATGTATTTACAATTTTATATCTGAATACGGTCCAGTAGTTAAACACAGCTTAATAGTTCGAACGCGCCAAGTCAGGCTGGCAACCTAATCAAATAGTTACTAATTACTGCTTGTCATTTTCCGTTCTTATAAAAATTAGACTCTACCTAAGTGATGACATGGTCATGCTGGCGGCATCTCATAGTAAGAATGTGAAATGTGGAATGGAATGCTTTGACAATAAGAAAGCACTTTTTTTTTAATCGATTAAAAAAAATTGTCACAGTATGAAATAAAACATGGCGGACCACGCTGGCGGAACCACCAGGTAGCACGCAGATCTGGTTCACCGACGGCTCAAAGGCCAACTCTAAGGCTACAGGAGCCGGAGTATACAGACAAGACAGGAATGCCGGGGAGGCATTCCCTCTCGGAAAGCTCACAACGGTCTTCCAAGCAGATGTTTTTGCTATCCTGGAGGTAGCAACTAGGGAAGAGGTTCAAAGGGGAACAGAAGTTAACATAGTTATCCATTCTGACAGTCAAGCGGCACTGAGAGCATAATGGAAGCCAAGGATCAGCTGCCCGCTGGTTCAAGAATGCAGTGATGCTCTGCACGCCCTAGGCGAGAGCAAGAAGGTCAAACTGGTTTGGGTACCGGGATATATGGGCATTTTCGGAAACGAACGCGCGGACGAGCTAGCCAGACTAGGCTCTTCATCACCCCAGCCCGGTCCAGGGGCAGGATTCCGTGTACTGTGGAATTCCATAGCAACACGTCGCTCTCTGTGTAAAATGATGGGAAAGCGACATGTTGCTAGAATTCCACAGGTACACGGAATACGAGTCCAGAACCATACCTGGGCCTGAGTAAACGACTGATCTCCGAGGCCCTTTATGAGTGGGCTTGGGAGAACACAGTCAAAAATTGGAGGAATAACACGACTTGTAGGCAAGCCAGAGAGATAATCACACACCCCAACAAACCAAGGACGGCCCAATTGCTGAACAAGAGTAGGAAGACACTGAGCATCATCGTAGGCATTTTGACAGGACACTGCAAGCTCAACCGACACTTGCATTTACTAGGAATAGGCGAATCACCCTTATGTCCCTACTGTAGAAGGGCGGAGGAAACCTCCTACCATCTACTGGGAGTCTGTGATAGTTGGGGTCGCCTGAGGAGGAGGGTCCTAGGAGCGGCAACCATTCCTCGGGTGAAGTTGGGGGACCTGAGCTGGGATGACCTGCTCCGCTTCACAATGAAGACAGGACGACTGGAGTGAAGAGGGTTGGAAGCACGGGGTTGACGAAAAGGGCCACTAGGCCTACTCGCCGGGCTTTTGTCCCCCCACCCTTACCATTACCATTACCATGAAATAAAACAAAGTAAGATACACTGCCGTTGAATGTCATTAAACTACTTATCTAGAATTTCTAGTCTCGGCTCCTTCGTCGTCTCGCCTATAAACATCCTGACTTGTAATTCAAAAAGTCATTAACCGACTTGGTAACGTAAATTACTATTGACATTTTCTCAGCGCTAACATTTCACCGCTACTACACCTAAACATTCGGAATTCAATAAAAACCCATTGTTCCCAATTTGATTATTGCAGAATCATATTGTGTCATACATCAATGTATTCTAAATAAAATATGGTATTTAATACATAGTATAGGTACTTTTTTTACGCGCCATATAAAAAATTAAACATGATGATGGTTTCTACGAAACGAAACGTCGTATGGAAAATCTCTCTACGCTGTTTTGTACAGCATATCTCTTTAATAACTGCAGAAAAAAAATACGGAATCGGAAGATTTCGGTTTTTTAGATATATCTCCGGAACCACTTGAAATTTCAAAACTTTCTAAATGGTATATTGTTAGGCTTGAAAATGCGCAACTTTTCTCCAATTTAACCATTTTCGTATCTCTTATGTTTTCCAAGATCTCCATGATAGACAATCTTATCTTATCTACCAGCAAAATTTTCAAAAAATGTTTTCTTCAGTTTGTCAGGAGTTAGGACTAGTATATCATTGCAATTTTTCCCATTTATCTGGTCCATGAAAAAAACGGAAAAAAAGTTTGGTTTAAAATCAAGTGAGCACTTTTTTTGAAACGAAGTGTATCTTTCGAACGGTGCTTGATAGCAAAAAAGTGTTGTTTTTATTGCTATTTTGCATCAAAACTCCATTTTTTTCACCACGTCACGTTTTCCGAGGAATAGGAAAACACTTATTTCCTTAAGTTCAATAGATATAACTGTTATAGAGCTCTAGGAGGATCTTTTTCAATTTACCATAAAATTATTTTATTTTGTTGACGGTATACTCGTAGTTTTAAGAGTATTTTTATCAATTTTTGCATACTTGGTTTTTGCCAAGACTTACCGATGATCATTCACATTGATTGTTTGATATATCCAGACAAAACAAACATATATTTGTAAATATCAATAATGTCGCCTTTGATCAAATTTATCCCACGTTGATAAAATCCGGCGGAAGTGACTGGCTGATCATAGAGGTTATCTCAGGAGATAAGCCTGAATTTACGTCGTAATAGGTTTACTATGTTCATTTTCCAAAATATAGCAAAATAGGTGTATAGTGAAAAAAGTTTCACATTAAATGGATGCAAATAATGTCCGTTCGAACTTCACGGATAACATCGTATCATCCATTTTCTTAATATTTCTTTCTCAAAGTCAAAAATTCCAAACGGCTTCTGCAAAAGAGAAAGACAGAAATGAAATTCTCTGGGAAATTCTGATGGAACTCGAAAAAGACAGATTTTCTTCAATAAGTAGTAAATTCATTTGAAAAACTTCAAAGGATAACACTGAAAAACGATGAAATTGTTTTTCGGAGAGTAAAGAGGATGAGATTTTTTTTTTTGACAAACAACGCTTCGTTTTCAAGATACACTTACACACAGTGTGCATGCCAAATGGAATAAATTCGATAACTAATGAATGGGGACGTGTTTCAAAAAACGCTCGAACACGTCGATTGATATTTTTGGTTTTACATTTTTTCTATCAAAAACATTTTATACAGGGTGTGTAATGTACAACACCTTGTATATTATTCAATTTTTGGATTCTTCAGAAAATTCTAGACACACTTCATATACTTCAACTGTTTCGGAAATATTCAGTGTTTACAGATTTATTGAAAAAAATAAAAAAAAGAAATTCGCTAGAACACAGTCAATACTTATCTCCCATTTAGGTCTTGGTAATGTAATGAGAAAGTAAGTGAAAACCATTTAGCGTGTGTTTTCACTGATATGGGAATATTAAACAAATGTCTGACTCTCTGACTGCATGACAGTACTTGTCAGGCTTACTTTTTTTTAAAATTTTTACATTAAGAAATAGACAGTACCTATTTCTACTTGGTATCTATTAATTTTTGAGTGTGTTGGCGAATTTCTATAATGAAATAATTTTATTTTACTGCTTTCTTTATTTTTTTTCGAGTATAGATGCCTACGTTTCTATCCTAAGTATGCATCATCAAGAAATTTGAAGAAAATTCCTTTGTACTTTTTGCAAATTGACAACAATCTCTTCATGGACTTTTTTCAACATTCCAGGAGTGATTTTGTTAGATACTCGTCTAAATCTTTTGATTTATCATCTAGATTCTGCGGTGTACTTCGATAAATAATACACCTCATCTTATTTCTTTATAAATCTCCAAAAAATCCATTGGTGTAATATCAGTTGAACGTGGTGGTCAGTTTATAGGGCCGTTGTTACCGATTCATCTTATGAGATAAAAAATGGTTCAACAAAATCACACATGATCACAAAAATCCAGGTACGTGTTTGAGAGATTCAAGTTTATGTTTGCTCTAATACGAAACGAAGCAAAACGTTGGTGCCTCGATTCATTCTCATTCATGTTCTATACATGAATTATAATTGGATAATAGTTATTTATGGCTCTAGTGCGTTGTGTTGAAAATAAGTCACGCAAGAAAGATTTGAAAGAAAGATTTGTATAAAATCTCAAGTGACTTGTGAAACATAACGCACGAGTGCCATACAATGTTTTATCCAACAAATGGAGGAAAACGTTTTTTTTATGAGATAATTATTAAATATAAGTTCTAGTCTCACAATGACTAGACAGGGACATGCTCGGGAACATGGTTACATTTTGGTCAAAATAGGTTGATGTTTGTTTGTTTTCCACGGGAACGTGAGTTATAATGCATAAGTCACTAGTGACTAGTGAGTTATGAATTACACACTAGTGTGTTATTTTATTTGACACTTTACTTGTCCAAAATGACACCTATAACTATCATAACAAACATTTTTAAGCCTTTTAAATTTTGAAATATTATGATGAATCCAGAGATGTATTCGTGATGATTCCTGATGATGTCATTTTACAGAGTCGAAACGTCGTCAATGGTATTTGTGTGGTACATCAATCAAAGGGGTATGAAGAAAGGTTTTAAAAATGATGATGAAGAATCACGGTCCGTATTTAAAAAATGAAGTTGATGGTGGTTGGTCGAATATGAAACGACGTATACACTTGAAGTCATAATATTGTAGAATGGAAAACATCATAATGGTCCCCAGTACAGCGTGGTATTTTCGAAGTGATTAAGTGATACAATATAGTCGTGAAACTTCGAATTGCTTCCTTATATCAAGCAGTGTACTAACCACTGAAAATAGTAACTTTAAACAATGTCTTCGTACACGCAATCTCTTAATCTTTCTCACCTGACGGTATTACGAGGCGATATACAGGGTGTCCCAGCAAGGGTGGCCACCGGCCATATCTCAGAAACTACTGGACCTAAAAGTTCAGGAAAAAAAAATTATCACTAAAGTGGCCACGAGAAAATGCTGGGAAATATTTATAACTTCGAAATTTTTCCGCTAGGGGGCGCAATCAAAGCTTAAATATTAAAATTCGAAATTTCTCCGGAAATTCTCAGATTGAGGTATATCTTTATCAACATGGTTAGAAAACCTAGACAATTTCACGTCTTTTTGGTACAGGGCTCATTGGCGTACCGATCTTCGTGTGAGTAGGGGAAGGTAGTGAAAGTGTAATTGTTCAAGTGGCTGTAACTTATAAACGACTTGTCCGATTTTGTTGCGTATAGGCTTGTTTGGAAGATAAATGTGAGTACTTTCGTATATCGTATCCAGTGATGCGTGACTGTCTCCAGAAAAGTTGCTAGAAGGCGTAATTTGAATTAAAAACTGTTATTTTCGTTTCACCTCAAAAATTTAAATGGTATGGTATAATTCTGATAACAGAATCGAAATGAAGATTAAATTTACAAGAAAAAACCTCCAAACCGCAGGTTGATATCTTTTCTCGTTTTCGAGTTATGGCCGAGAAAATAATTTTTGACACTCGAAAAGTTGTTTGTTGTGTAGTTTTATTTAACTTTATAAATGTTCGAATTGTCCTCCATCTTGTAAAATACATTTCTCAATTCAGCTGTTTCTATTTCAATTGGTGCAATGGAATCTATAGCATTCTCAATCCGCTCAATCATATTTTCTCTTGTGGTGGGACGAGTTTTGTAAACGATGTCCTTGATTCGGCATTGGTGTAAGACATTTTAACAGAGAATGTTAAAATGATAATTAAGAGATTGTTATGATTGCAATATCTGTTTCAATAATCTCCATGAAAACCCGCCGATGTTTTTCCACAGCTACCTAGATTTTTTTTCAACCCATCATTGCAATATTTAATACATAATTAGATTGGGATTTATGCTCATCAAAATATTTTTCATTTATTATGAGTTTTGTTCTATGAAATAACAAATGAAAACATTAAATTTTACATAATTTGGACTAGTTATTATTATTGAAGCCAAAAAAAAAGCAGGTTGCAATAGAACTACACAACAAACAACTTTTCGAGTGTCAAAAACTCTTTTCTCGGCAATAACTCGAAAACGAAAAAAGATATCCACCTGCGTTTCAAAGGTTTTTTCTTGTAAATTTAATGTACCTTTCGATGCTCTTATCAGAATTATACCATACCATTTGAATTTTTGCGGTAAAATGAAAAACACTGTTTTTAATTCAAGTTACCCCTTCTAGCAATTTTGCTGGAGACAATCACGCACTACTGGATACGATGTTCGAAAGTACTCACATTTATCTTCTAAACAAGCCTATACGCAACAAAATCGGACAAGTCGTTTATAAGTTACAGCCACTTGAACAATTACACTTTCACTACCTTCCCCTACTCACACGAAGATCGGTACGCCAATGAGCCCTGTACCAAAAAGACGTGAAATTGTCTAGGTTTTCTAACCATGTTGATAAAGATATACCTCAATCTGAGAATTTCCGGAGAAATTTCGAATTTCAATATTTAAGCTTTGATTGCACCCCTTAGCGGAAAAATTTCGAAGTTATAAATATTTCCCAGCATTTTCTCGTGGCCACTTTAGTGATAATTTTTTTTTCCTGAACTTTTAGGTCCAGTAGTTTATGAGATATGGCCGGTGGCCACCCTTGCTGGGACACCCTGTATATTTTGGTGGCCAAGTACACCATTCTTTCAAAAACAATACAGTGAACCATTTTTGACGGAAATATTTGGCCACCAAAAATCACGCATAGTTTGATGGCCACCGAAACCTCAATATGTTAAACATCTGGAGGTTATGGAATTACATACATACAGTTCTGATGATTTTTTTAAAATTATTCTCTTTATTTTTTAAACAACGGCCCTATAAACACACCACGATCGATGG
Source organism: Orchestes rusci (assembly GCA_958502075.1). NCBI lineage: Eukaryota > Metazoa > Arthropoda > Insecta > Coleoptera > Curculionidae > Orchestes > Orchestes rusci. The sequence continues at coordinate 14,496,134 of OY293311.1, forward strand.
ATATTTCCATATTATGGGGTTTTATGTTTTATGAAAGATAGACTCCATCGAATTACACCGAAGAATATGGGTGATTAATAAGAAGAGGATAAATCAGACTATAGAATCAGATGATTAATCAGACGACGAGTATCTAACTAACTTGATCACGGAATGTTGGAAAAAGTTCAAAAAAAATTGTTGGTAGATTTTAAAAATAGGCTTTTGTTATTAATCATAAATCTTTACATGGATAATAATACAATAATAATAATTGCGCTGTGTGTCAAAATCAAAATACGTTTATTTTACAGTTTTTTGTGTGAATTTTTGCTTATCGTTACCTATTTGTCTTTATTGAATTAATGATAAAGGTAGAAACATACATTTCAAATTTGAATGTCCAAAAGAGTTTCAAGGTTCATTTTATAAATTTTCTTAAAAGTATGTTAAATAGTACACCGGTTTACAGTGTTTACACTCATTATTATTACCTTACTGGTATAATATAATAAAATTTAAATTCGATTGAGTGGAAATGGCCTATTCTACACCTTTTCCACAAGTTTTTGCGAATTTATCACTTTATTTTGCGAAAAGTAAAATCACATTGGGAATAAATCAAATGTATTTGAGAAAAGCAAATTGATATTGCGAATATATCGAATGTAATTGAGAATAGTCAAATGAAATTGGGAATACATCAAATTTAATTGAGAAAAGATAAATGTAATTGCGAATAAATCACATGTAATTGAGAATAGTCAAATGTAATTGCGATCATATGAAATATAATTATTGAGCATTCAAAAATTTTATTATTATTTTTTTCGAGTTACCTAAGTGGCAGATAGGGTCTGACCAAACTTACGACTCATCAACGCAGGCGTAGTTTTTATGAAACCGAGCAAAGATTTGTCTATACTCAGTTCGGTTGGATGGTTTGTGACGGGCCAAGTTGATGTTGAGCAAGGAATGGTGAGGGAGAAAGCTTGACTATCACAATAAATTGAGCATAACTTTGCCCACTTCAATCACTGACTGCTCCCTCACTATTCCTTGCTCAACTATACTCATTTCCACAAATAATTGCGAATATGTCAATTTATATTGTGAATATATCAATTGATTTCGGGAATAATCAGATCATATTGCGAATTTATCAAATGTAATTCAAAAAAGTGAATTGATTTTGCGATTTTATAAAATGTTATTGAGAGTATACAATTGATATCGCGAATATATCATATGTAATTGAGAATAGTCAAATGAAGTTGGGAATATACCAAATGAAGTTGCGAAAAAATCAGAGGAGGATTTCGATTTCCGTTCACCTACTGGCATGTTTTTTACTGCCACTGCGGCAACCTGGTGGACTGTTGAATGTTGCGATGCACTCACGCATCTACACAATGAAGATACTTGAATAATAAAGCTGTCATTGGAAATATGATTGAAATGACCTGAGCAGCACAAATTCTCCCTATTTAAACAGATTACCTCGTTTGTGCACCATAAATCCAGGATTGTCAAGTTTGTGACACCCCCTTTCATAGAAAAAACCTTTTGGGGGTCATATATAATGAGTACAGACTTTGTTAAAATCAACTTCTTCAGGAGTTCAACTGACTGCACAGTAATAAATTCATACAATAATATCGTTACTTATTTAACCAATAAAATTTTGAAACACTCAATTACATTTGAAGTCGCTAAATTACATTGAAAGTCGCAATAACATTTCACTATTCTCAATTATTTCATTCAAATTCTCTTTATTACATTTTGATATTATTTCCAAAATTCATTGCAATACGCATTTCTGATCTCAAGCAGATGTCAAGCAACTTTGACTTAAGTCTCGACTACAGGTGACCATCAAATGTCAATATCTACATTTTTCAACTAAAAAAATGGAGTTTCGCGATAGTTGTGCTGTGTGCCCATCATCCCTGGCACGAAACCAAGTGATACGACTTTTGCCATGCAGGCATCTTCTTCATGGACCTTGCGCTGAGCCGCTTTTCGATGCAGAGGACAATATAAGATGTCCAATTTGCAGACAAGATCGCAACGATAAAGAGGTAATCGAAAGAAAGATATATAAAAGGCACTCCAACCGAGACCAGGAAAGAATAGTGACCATTGCGAATAAGGGGAACGATTGGGGGGTTCTGGCAAAAGACTTGGGAATAAATTACAAGCCTGCGTCAAATTGGATACGCTCTGGGCGTCCACAAAATGAATAAAAGAGGGGGTAACAAACCAAAATGTTTAACTGAACTCGAAGTCGACCTCATAATCTCATGGATAGAGGAAAATAGCACAATTACATTGAAAGAAATCCAAGAAAAAATTCAACAGCATCTTAACCGTGGAAGGCATTATACAATGAAAAACAGCCATTTTGAGCCAGCCACGATGAATTCTGGAGAAAATCGAGCTAAGCGCTCTGAATATGTCCGATGTTTGAATAATTTCATTCAAGAAGGAAAACAAATAGTTTGGATTGATGAAACTAATTTCAACCTTTTTTGTCGGCGGAGCAGAGGACGGGCAAGGAGAGGAAATAGATCAGTCCAACTGTTGCCGGCATCTAAAGGCCCTAATGTGCATATCATTGGTGCTATTTCCGCAGCGGGTGTGATCATTATGGACCAGCAACGTGGCTCGTTCACGTCAAAGACGGCGATCATTTGGATGCAACGAGTACTTGACATCTGGTCAAACCAAGGGAACCAATTAGGAGATCTGGTCATAGTGTGTGACAATGCTCCATGTCATACCCATCTGGAAGATGTGGTAAATCCGACAGGTGCCACACTCCTCAGACTCGCACCATATTCACCAATGCTGAACCCAATTGAGAACATTTTTGTCAAAAATTAAATCATTTGTGAAAGCAAATTTACGGATGCCAGTCGTCAACCAGTCGGGTGTAATTGAACAACGTTTGCAATATTTGGAGCAAATCATATACGAAGCAAAGCAAACCATCGTAGGGGGAGACTGTACCCGTGCAGCGCAACATTCAACAGTACACCACGCTGCAGTTGGTCGTTAATTTTGGCGCTTTGATTTATTTTTTTCAATTTAATAGGCCGTTGTTTTTGTGAAAAGTGTATGTTGTATATCAATCTTATGAAATAATATGTTCGTTTATTACTTGCGATTTTCATTAAAAAAATATATGGAAATTTACATAGTGGAAGAAATAGGTGAATGTCTATCATCAAGACTGTTCTAATGAAATGTACAGGGTGTTCAGTTAAGGGTAGCGAGTGGCCATATCCCGGAAACTATTGACCAATTCACCATAGAGGCTTGAGGCAAAACAATTTATCACTTACTAAAACGACCATGAGAAAAACCTGGAAAATATTTTCGAGTTTCTGAATTGATCGCTAGGGGGCGTAACAACCAACACCAAGTAGAAAGATAGAATAGAATAATTGGGCCCAATGAAAATATATCGATGTTATCATTTTCATAGATTCCGACTTTTCACCTACACTTTTTGTCTAAAACGTTTTTTACAATCTATCAAAAAAAAAAGCGGTGGGGGAAGCTCGATTGTTTTTTCAAACAAACGGAGATTTTTCTCGTTCCGCTTGACCGTTTTGAACAAACTTGAGCTCATATGAAAAAGAATAATATGAACTACAAAATTCTTATTTGCTTTTGAATTTGTGACCTTTGCAGTCGCCGCTAGACGGCGTTATCTAGAGCAGTATCATATTTTTGAGTTTTTTTTCAAAAATGAAATGTACTGCTGTATTAATTTTCATTCATTTCAAAATAGGATACATTTTTCTATTAAAAAATTGGAAAAAAAATAAATAAAAAAAGATCAATTGATTTTTTGCGAGATTTTTTGTTTTGTTTTCAATTTTTCAATAAAAAAATTTATCCCTTTTCAAAATACAGTGTGTCCAAGATAAGAATGTCTATCATGGGGATCTTGGTAACCGTAAGAGATACATAGTCGGTTAAATGGAGGCAAATTTGCGTATTTTGATGCACAAAATCCCGTTTTAAAAGCCAAGAAATTCCGACTACGTCCGAAATTATCCAAAAAAAAAGAAATTTTTCAAAACTGTTTTCATTTTTTTCTGACCACATTTGAAGAGATATTTTAAAATAAATGGATCAACTTCATTGCCACTGTTTGTCCTTTAGAAGATAGCGTTATTAAATTGAAGAACCGACTTGAAGAACCGACGTTTCGTCTATGAGCTGCCATCATCAACTTTTTTTTTTAAATACGGTCTTGGATTTTTAATTACGGATTTAATCATCTTCGTATCTCTTACGGTTTCCAAGATCCCCATGATAGACATCCTTATCTTGGACACACTGTATATAAAAATGAATCAACCATTACATTAGATTTATTTGAAAAAAACTTCAAAATATGCTACCGTTTCAGTTAATGCCACCAAAGGTCACAAATTCAAAAGCAAATAAGCACATTGTAGTGCAGCTTTTGATCTTCCACATATGAGCCCAAGTTCGTTGAAATCGGTCAAGCGAAACTGGAGAAGTATCTGTTTGTTTGAAATAACCATAGACGTATAACCAACGTCTATGGAAATAACAGTTGAACTCCCCCCACCTCTTTATCGATAGATAGGAAAAATCGGCTATAATTGATAGATAGGAAAAAACCTTTTAGACAAAAATTATAGGTAAATAGTCAGTAAATATGAAAATGATAACATCGATATATTTTCTTTTTAATAAACAGCTGTAACTCCTAAACCACTGAACGGAAGTTCGATCTCGTTGGAGAGAGCATATTGCTCCATCAAAACCATCGTACTATTTTACCCGAGATATGTCTATGTAGTTCTTATTGATTCGGCTAGAGCAAGTTTTTTGATGTAACAACAGAAAATCGCAAAATTCTCAAAAAAATAAAATGCAATAGTATGAATTTTTTATATAAAAATATTTAGTTTAGGTGGTAGAAGGAACCAAAAAGTGAGGTTATATATTTAATAATTATTCAATGATAATAGTTACTCGTCCAATCCGCACATCTAAGAGCCCCTGCATGCGTATGCCTATCTAACAAAGCATCTGTCCATGTTTTTTTTAGACATCAGATCTCTACGATTTTCCATGTAGACTTCCATTGAATGATGATGTGATTTCCTCTGCCATCATTGTTTTACTGTGTCGCTCAGTCAAGAGAACTACGAAGCTACGAAGCATTTGACGGAATAGTAGTGATGATTTTCAGTTGAAAAAAAGCGAGTTTTTTTAGGAAGCTACTAATCCACCAGTTCCATGCATGCACTGCTAAATTCCACGGCTTTCCGGCGTGTATTAACTTTTCACTCGATATCCAAAAGCCCAATTTCTTCCATTATGAAACCAATAAATATTACACCACATATTTGACTTAGGTACCTTTCTCCATTATTCCGCATTTTTTTGCGGTCTATTGGCCTCTTGAATTTTTGAATTTTCGAAAATGTTTCCCATAAAATACCTATTGGAGTTTTGTCGCCTTCAACGGCTTCGTTTTTCCGTTAAGAGTAACTATGTTCTCCTCACCGAACTTCAAAAGATCCTCGTATTGTTTTCCTTTTACATTTTTTCAATCTCAACATTTTGGCACGCAGAGCTGTGATCAACACAAACAGTAAATTCAAACTACATAAACCTTTGAAACCGGACGCATGCGATCGATGGGCTGCTAAATTATTCCATCCTTTTCTAACCTGTTCCCTTTGAGCTTCGCGCTATCTCTCTTACTGGTGGAAAAACGAAAAAAAAAACAATATACAACGTACAAGATACCGTAGATGTGAAATCCGTGATACAGCATAGCATTTTCGGCATCTTACGTTATGACACACGTTATCCTCAGCTGTTATATTCAGGTAACGTATGTATGTTAAATATAACGTAAATGATATAGCAGAAGGCTGATTATCTATGTAGATATTGGGTTGAATATAAACAATCACCCTGTAAAGTGGAAAACATTACATACAAAAACATTGAAACTCTTTTTTGATTTCAAAATCAAGTATCCTCTCGATAGAATAAGATATCTAAATGTTTAAACCACATCTACTAAATTCGCAAGTCTATTTGGTATATTCCCAATTCTATTTGATTATTCTCAAATAAATATGATTTATTCGCAATTTCAATTGTCTATTCTCAATAACATTTAATATATTCGTAAAATCAATTGACAATTCTCAATTTCATTTGATAGATTCGAAATATCATTTGATTATTTCCAAAATCAATTGATATATTCGCAATATAACTTGGTATATTCGCAAATGAATGTGGAAAAGGTGTAGATGATGGATTTTTCGGATAGAAACGTAGGAAACTATGTACACTCAGAAAACATAGGATGGAATGCAATATAACGTTTTCAAACATTTAACCCTTCGCCCCTAGACGTCAAGGGTCACATGGTCAAGAAGTAGGTACTATTAAGGTGGTTCACCGTATGTCTAGTGATAAAGAGAGCTCTATTGGCGAACACTCGGGCGAACACATTTCAACCAAGAAGCGCAAAAGCCATATGAGAGACAACTCTACTAATTGTCCGAGCGAGTGAAAATTTTGTTTTCAGTGGTCTTTAATCTTTGGACGTATTTTTTTTTAAATTTTGAAACTTTTAATTTTGTTGATTTTAATGAATTTTGTTTAGGTTTTGTCATAAAAAAAGCAAAATATTATGCTAAAGTTGTACCAAAGTTGTTGTTTTAACAAATAACTATGAATGTTCAATACACTATTGAAAACACATGCAAATGGGTTTTTATTTTTTTCCGTGTCAAATAAAAAACTATTTGAATATCAAAAACATTTCATTTCATCGATTTTTTCAAAATATAAAATCTATTATTGTTCAACTAAAATGGTACGTCACATAATAACAGGTGAGTAACGAAGGGTTAACGTCTCTGTATCGTACATTGTTTTGTTTCATACTGACAATATTTTTTAATCGGTTTAAGAGAAAAAGTGTTTTCTAATAATTATTGTTAAAGCACACACTAAGAAGGCGGTGGTGGCAGCCGGTCTCACATTCTTACCATCGGATGGCGCTAGCCAAAAAATGTCACCATCTAGATAATATAGATGAATTACTTATGTTAGCAACATTTTATGTCAAGTAATTAATGAAAACCATGAGATGGCGCCAGCTAAACCATGCTACCAATGCAATTTCACGGTCTTTGATAATGCAAAGTGTCATTTCTCATTTATTTAGCGGACTAGTGAAGTAAATTTTTATTACAGTCCGGTAAATGATACTTTACAGTACAGTGTGAAATAAATGTCTATTATACCTTCATAGCCCAGTCATATAAGGAGTTCACTGCGGAATGAGAGATAGTAAGCTGTAAACTTGTATAAACCATTATTTAGACATTTTCAGGGTTGCCTCAGAAGTCTCATAAAATCTCGTGTCGGCGTCTTGAGATATTCAAGGTCAAAGGCCACAAAAATCAGATTTTTGTCAATATCTCGCCTGCTATGGTTTTAATCTTGTTTGTATTTATTATAAAAATTGTGAAGCACAACATTCTCCAAGAGTGTTGTACGAAACTTTTCTCTATACGGCCAACCGTTTTTGATATAGACCACGGAGTTTCGCAAAAAAAAATGTGTGAAATGAATCCTCGTCGAAAGGATCGAGTAATATCTCAATTCGAAGATCTTCTGTCCCTCACCATATCCCCTTAGTTTTGAGAAGTTATCTCTTGTGGGTGATTATTTATTAAATAAAAATTGATTTTATTTTTTTTTGTGATAAGCTGTCATATCAACAGGAATGACAGCAGACGCTTGAAACTCGGTAGTTGTAATCAAGATCGAAGGGCCTTAAAAATAATGTATCACTCGACTCCCCTTTCCATTCGAAATTCTTGGGGTAGCTATCACCCTCACTTCAAGGGGTTCACAAGTGGGGGTGAAAATACCAAAAAAAAGTGACCCCCAAAAAAACAAAAATTGACGTGTCCAAGCTATTTTTGATAAATCTCCTAACAGCTGAGAAAACCTGGGTGGGAGGTTTTTCGTGCCCCGCACCCTGTATGTATGGATGAGCGCTACGCTCTCTACGCGGTCTATCCCAAAACCGGTTAGCCAAATAGAAAAAAGTTTTGAACAAAAGTTCTAGAGAATTTTACGCTTTACAATTTCTATAATAGATGCAAAAAGGATTTAAATGATACCTAGCGAGATATTGACGAAACACTGATTTTTGTGACCTTTGACCTTGAATATCTATAGACGCCGACACGAGATTTCATGAGACTTTTGAACCAACCTTGAGAATGTCAAAATAAGGGTGTATACAAGTTTTCAGCTTATTTTCTCTCATTCCGCAGTTGACCCTCTTATTTGGCTAAGATGACTGGAGTATCAATACCTACTTTGAAAGGAAAAAAGATGGGGATGAATGTCAGTAATTCTGTAATGAACGCTGGTCTATGGGTCCAATTGGGAAATTGATTCCAGAGAACTGGATAAGGCTGTCGAGCATGTCATCAAGCAAGAAGAGATAATGAGTGATCTTAATATGTTGATAACATGAAAAATGCAAAAATGACATGAATTAAACCAATACCGGGTGATACAAACAGTTTCCAAATAACTATGAAAGCCGGGGGTCACCCTGTGGACCACTTGCATACCTTCATAAGGTTTAGTTATTGTTATTACTGTTATTAGGTACTCGATACTGTTGTGAAACTGTATAATGACATGAAAATCTACGTAATTCAATGACAATATGAACATAACTCGGAACATAATAATGCGATAGACGCACCTACAGCCTACAGGTTGATTATTCCCTTCTAACTCCAAATAGCCCACTTTCACAGTGACCTGCATCCTGCATAGCATAATGCATACAATCTGTAATTCCCATTACCCACATGGTCATGTTATCTACACATAATACATTTCCCACAAACTTCAAAATTGCCAATTTCCTCGAATACTATACTATTTTAATCTGATCCACAGTCAATAAAATATCGATCAATTGTGCAATAATATGTTATTTATTACCAACTAAAATAGTTGATTTCTACTCACGGCATATTAACTTAATTACTGGCACACTTGCGTGTGCAAACGAGGGGCAAACTAGTAATCCATTGCGCCCAAGGGGGTTGCACTCGCGAAAAAAATTACTACACTTTTACGATGCCATGGATGAAAAGAGAATGAAAATAAAAGCAGAAAAGCTTGACATTCTAGACAAGCTTGACACTCTTGACAGGATTGGACGCATGGGAAATCGTTGCATTGCGCGTTATAGTCCGGTGTAAAACGCTGATAGAACTGTTGAGTGGGTTCGCCGTACACAAAACTGTAAAACACATTTTTAAAAACTTGTTATGACAGATTTCCGCTTGCCAAATGCTAATCATATGATATTATCTACATTGAATTTGGCATGAGCGTGACTTGGCCCGTATTCTCCGTTCGTACTTAAACCCGTTTAAGATTTGACGGCGTCTAACTACAAGATTTCATATGCACCGGCGAAATTGGACACGTTCAAGTGGGTTAAACGCATTTAAAGTTAATCGCCCGGTTTGGACCATTTAAGGATTTAAACGGCTTCAATTGTGGTAGAAGATGCGTGCGTCTTGAAAAAATATATCATCTAATATAAACTAATACCAACGAACATATATTTTATTATATGATGGATATTCGGTGCTGATACCTAATTGTTTTTCTAATCATCTCACTGTGAGTGTGATTTTATTTTTTACTTTGAAGACGAATTATACCTATTTCTTGAAGCCGATATTTTCGACAAATTAATAGTTCTTGCATGGATTTACATAAAAATGAAAAATACTATAAGCGGACGGGCGTTATGTCATTTTTCCGCAGATTTCATTTTCATGTTATCTACAAAGTCAGTAATGCCATAGTAGATGTATGTTCAAGATAAATCAAAATGCCATTTGCAATAATTAATGAAATAATTAAAGTATAAAATGGTTTTATTCAAATAATATCACGTTTTGGGATGTTCGGGAAATGATAATTCATCACGTAATTTTATTTTAATTCATTCAAGCTTCCTGTCCTTCTCCCGTATTATCATTTTATCAATAAAACTGAAATTATTGGTTCTGTAGGTGGGGCTGAGGGAATAAGAAAAATCAAGCCAAAATCACGTATCATAAAAGAAAAATTAATGATTCTATGCGTAAACACATACGGAAATGGAGCAGACACAAAAATTAACCTATAGGTTTAAACTTTATATAATGGCGGAAATAATAATAAAAAGAAAATAATCTTGAACCACATGAATGCCTTTGAGATTATGTGGTTCACGTTCACTTCTGCATGAGCAAATATGGATATTTTGACCCATCCTAAAAAAAGATCTCATTTCTCATGATTTTTCGTTTCGTTCCTTTCTACCTTTTGCATAACGTATACCTACATTGAACTTCACTTCGAAGTGGAAGTGATCGATTTCCTCTTGCCAAATGGAAATCATAAGATACCATCTACATTGTATCCGGCACTAGCGTGAGTTTGAACACAAGTTCAATGTGGATGGTAACATATGATTCCCGTTTTCCAAGAATAAATTTGACAGCTCCACTTCGAAGTGAAATTCAATGCAAACCTTACATAACTATACATCCAAATGTCTAATTGATGTCCACTGTCAACATCATGGTTGCCAATCAACTTGAATTCCACCAAAATATTCCTAGAATTTCCGACGTTGCCGACCTTTTTCTAGGTTTAACTAAACGTTGCGAAAATTAGCACGGTGCATATCAAGCAAAAGTTGAGGACGTTTAACTATTTGAATGCGTTTAGTTGAAGGCGTTTATCTGTAGAATCGGAGAATATGGGCCTTTGAACACAAATTCAATTTGGGTAAAATATGATTTCCGGTAGGAGATGATAATAGGAACTGGAATGAACTGATCTTATACGCATGCGCCAGGACCCGTATTCCGTGTACTGTGGAATTCCATAGCAAAACGTCGCTCTGCTTATATTGTATTCTGTGCACTTCTGTCAACACGACTAGACATACTTGTCCCCTTGTCTTAATTCAACACGTAAGGACGTGTTGTTTCGTCTTTTCCACACGACTTCTATCAGCTGAATTTGTCAATGTGTCATTATTTGTCATTATTTGTTTACGTTTTGTGAGTTTCAGTTTCATTGTGGAGGTGTTTTTCGGAATTGCCAGGAAGCAACCATCTCTTATTACAAAGTAGATTCAACGGAGCCTTAGGAAAGCAATATAGAATGATAGAAATGCATCATGAGCAAAAAAAATCTAAAGAATATCAACTTGAACGGATCGGTTTAATATAAACATGTGGCTCACAGATCTCATATCCACGTTTTGTCAAAAATACGATATGTTATAACTTTACTTCAATTTTACAAAGAGTGATACAAAATAAGGACTAAATTAACAAAATATCATTGAAATGCCAACCCAAAATCAGTAATTCGCGGCAAAACTCACAACATCGGCAGGTGAATCGCTTGGTAAATGCTTAGGTATGTGTCGGCAGTTCTTTAAAATTGGAACTCACATTCTCCCGTTATAAAATATGTTATTGAAACGTAGATTTCGATGGATGACTCACATACCTATTCATTCGATTAAAAAATATATGAATTAGCGGAATCAGCGACTTACTTTTAATTGTTCTGATTCATTTCAGTCTGAAAGGTTCGTTTCACAAGAATATCCGCTAAAAACAGTTTATTAAAAGCATCCCGATAATTTATTGATATTATGTACTACCAAGGTATTGTTCTTTAAACAATAATGAAGATTCCAATTCCAAAGGCAGCGAAGGAAATGAACATGAGTTGTGTGAGACTCAAAACGTACCTATATTTTTATAACCACGTATTTTAAATTAGGTATTGATTTTCTATTTCTTCACGTCCATGTGCCCACGTGTACTTATTTCGCGACCAAAATAATATTATCCAAATTTGTTCGCTGCAAAACTATTTTTTTTTCAAAGTAGGAATACACAGAAAGACTCACATATTCTCCCAAAGAAATCTCCTTAAACTGAATTTGGTATCAAACATCAAAAAGTTAGTTTTTTCCGCAATTTTTAACGTATTATGAGTTTTTCTCACTGGTTTTTCCAAATAATCGAAAAATTTCAAACTACTGCTATTTTTCGAAAACTAGACGGAAATTATTGTGAGTTTTGCAGGTACTCCAGAATTACCCCGTCGAATAACTTTGGTCAGTCAGATTCAATACAAAAGAATACCACCATCACGTCAACATACACCAACACCAGCGTGTCCAAAATGTTTAGGGAAAAATGAAAAAGTCACTAAGATTTTGAAACACGTCTTGACAAAACACGAACATCGCCGGGCCAAACTGCTATCAAGATCAAGACGTGCACGGAATAACGTTTTTGTCAGGGCTTGCTTCCACATGTTGAAATCAACAGTGGTATTCAACATGTTGAATTCCACAGGTACACGGAATAAGGGTCCTGGAGCCGTGAACAGACTGTATACATCTTGTTCACTAGCCTAGTTTACATCGATAACTCGTTTAGTTCGGTCCGATAGGACCAAGCTGGTGGGGATAGTACGGTAGGACCAATGCTTGCTTCCTTCCCGTTTACACCGTCTTGCAACGCGTGAACTAAATGTGTAGTCCCGCAATTCGTCAAATGTCAAAAACAAGTCGAAATTATTCATCAACACAATTCGTAACCAAAAAAAACATCAGTAAGTACGCTCAGATTGCCTTAGAAGCTCAGAAACAATACAATTCACAATAATAACAATCAATATAACCTCAAAATTTTGATCCAGATCGAACCAGATTTAGTTCGGTACACTTGCTGGCGAGTACCGAACCAAGAGCGGACCAGCTTAGTCCGCAACTGTTTACACCATTCGAACCAAATATTTGGTTCGGATATAGTTCGAATTTGGTACTTGGTCCACGGACCAAGTTGTCGGTATAAACTAGGCTACTGATTCACTGCTCTTTTGCGGTTACGTCACAGTATTTGACGATTGCCAGTATGTCATTATGATGTTGATCGCTCTATACGTGACATTTTGTCAAATTGATCCAAACGACCTGCGTCCAGACATACGTGATATTTTTGTAAATGTGTACGAGAGAGACAGAAGAGTATGACGTTATCGCAATAATGCAATGAGCAAACAGTACCTTCTCTTCAAATGACAAAGAGAGAATATAGCTTTGGAAAAGTAAGATAAGAAAGTGCGAAGTTGGAGTAACGATGTTTTGTTCGCAATAATGCTCAACAAACTCGGAATTAAATCGAAAAGAATCGCCACATAATTTTTCCATACTTTCGACCATGAATATACAGGGTGGACCAGAAGTAATCGGACATACGGTAACAGTAGATTCCTCATACAAAGATATTGCGATCGACCTCAACTTGTCTATGCCAAAAGTTGATATTAAGAGAGATACAGGGTGTCAAAGTTGAATTTCATTATTTGATTTTTTCACGTAACTTTTGAACTAATCAAGTTATTTTGATGAAATTTCGTATATGGGGGTTGTTTGACATGCAAAATTTTTATCTGGCCATGGTATGGGTCTTACATGTGGGGGGCGCCACTTACATATCTTTCCACTCATTCAGATAGTTATAACTTTTATTGTACGCAACCGTACATTTTTTTTAATAAAAAAAATGATTTTTCCGTCATTTTTACGTATGAAAGATCAAATTTGTAAAATTCGATAGGAGTAACCTTTCTCAAGATATTTGCCCTTGAAGTTATCTATGCAATGTTGTTTCGAATGGAAAATTTTAAAAATTAACATAGATGACATCGAAAACGCCGTTCTCGCGGTAATTTTGAGAAGTGTCTTGATGTTCAATGTTTCTTATAAAAAAATCCATAAAAACAGTCAAAAAAAAATCATTTCTTTTATGGAAAAAAAATGTAATACAAGAATATATTTTTTTAAATCAAGAAACATTGAGCAGTCAAGCTTATGCCAAATACCATGATAACGCCATTTTTAAATCCTTCTATATTCATTTTCAAAATTTTCCATTTCAAACCATATCGCTAGATAACTTTAAGTTCAAATAAAAAAAAAGTTACTCCTAACTACTTCTACCAAGTAAATCTTTTTCATTTAAACATGATGGTGAATCATTGTGATGCGTACAAAAAAGTTCTGACTATTTGAATGAGTGGAAAGGTGTGTAACAAGTACAAGTAAGAGCAATTCCGTGCTAAGATTTTGCATGTCAAAACAATCCCCATATTCCAAATTTCATCGATGTAACTTGATTATTTCAAAAGTTATTTGAAAAAATCAAATATTCAAATTTAACTTTGACACCCTGCATCTCTGTTAATATCAACTTTTGGAATAGACAAGTTGAGGTCGATCGCAATATTTTTGTGGGAGGAATCTACTGTTTCCGTATGTCCCATTACTTCTGGTCCACCCTGTATAAAATGGTCGAAGTTCCATACAAATATTGGATTTTGTGCTGCATTGCTGGTCCTTGTGGACATTTTGTAAATATCTTTTCAAAGAACTTTTGAATTTAAATAATTTTCCACATACCACACACTTCGTACGATAATAAACAATTTTTAAACTCAAGTCAAGATCATAACCCGTAAAAGGATAAACAATGAGAAGCAACAAAAATTTTCCCGCCAAAAAAATTGTGTGGGGGACTGCGGCAACAATCTGTAGTCGGTATCTGTAGCATTTAGCATTCATATCCAGAAGAACACTCCTCTCTTTTTTTGTCAGTTTCCATGCACAAGCGCAGTAGTAACGGTACATTCCGATTTCTATCATCTCCTGGGGGTCAATACTTGACCCTTCGCGAATTTGAAACGTATACACAAAAATGCGGTCACCATGTTATCTCAAATGCTGATCGCACAATGGACAATTTGCATACATTTTCAAATGACTTGAAATTTGATATATGTATTCTAGACAATATTAGTGAGTCATCAGCGTTTTTTTTTTCAGAATACACAAAAATATACGAAATAAATAAAAAGAAAACGCAAATTTCACTGCATGCTCGAAGACGGAGAGGGGCCATATTACCCTACCGAGAGAGAGAGAGAGTTATCTCAGTCAATACGCCAGACGGAGATAGATAATGTATTCTGTGACGCAGTAGATGTCGATTTTTCGCTCTTTGATCGGTGATTACTACATTAATAGAGGTCGTAGGTTGAAGGCGAAGGCTTTAAAATTGACCCCCTGAACATTTGCTCTTTGGTACATTTGCCTGTTAGGACAACTGCCGGGTTTTCCTGGCCTTTAGTTCTTGTTATGCCTGCAATGGGACTCTGATGAGTAGTAATATCGCATGGAAATGTAACGTCTCGATCGAAAATTGGCACTCTCATCAAGTTTTCTACCGTAATTCTTTTTTCCTTCATAACCCCGTAAAATAGAAACAAAGCTATTGAACCTACTAGGTAGAACTGTATAAGCGGACATGTGTAAGAGTGAGAGTGTTACAACACAAAATTGCTGGAAAAGTTTTGTCGCTTCTCATAGTTATTTTTTTTCGGACATGATGGTGATGTCGGCTTACGTTCAACTTGACTGGACTAGTGCCTTCAATGCTTCATCCACTAGAGCCGGCAACAGCGCAGAGACTTTTTTGACAGGAATGACAGGTGACTGGAATGACTGATGTATGTCATGTCATGCGTCATGCGACCAGAAAAAACAAATATGGCCGTTTTCTTTTGTTAAATATTGTGGAAATTTAGTTTTTAGGAAATACTTTTATTATTTAGGCATACACCAATAGGGAGGACTGCTTGATTATTGATGATATACAGAAATTCATATAGGGTAAGCAAAAAAATAACATAAACGTGCTAAATACGCAGTCAACAGTATCGATCTTATTTGAAGACTTTTCCTCATAAATACCTCTCATCAACGTTGTTACAGGCTATTGAGAACTTAGTTACAAGCAATTGCAAGTGAAAATGTGGTCCTCAAATAACCATTCCTTAAATAGTAAGGAAAACAAGTCTGAAGATGGATCCGTGACGTTGGGGATGACTTCGGCTATTTCTTCAGCTCCCCCAAAACAAATTGATTTGGACAAAACCATAGAGTTGGAGTCAACGTTGAACTCTTTTGAAATTTTTGAGACTGAGAAAGAGTTGAATCATCGGATGTTGATTTTGGGCAAATTGTATTCTCTCGTCAAGCAATGGATTAAGGATTTGTCTATCAAGCGTAATATGCCGGAAAATGTAGCTGAAAATGTTGGAGGAAAAGTCTATACATTTGGGAGTTACAGGCTTGGCGTAAGTAGTTGGAATTTTCCTATTTTTAGTACAAATGTATTTATTGTGTTTATGAGCTACATACTGTTATGGCTCAAATTGAGAAAGAATAACCTGAAAAAAGCTTTTTCAAGGTGTAAATGGAAATTACTCTTGGAACCTTGGTCTCAACTGAGCTTGACTTATGCATTGGAAATTCATATTACAGACAAAATTGCGTTTACTAAGACTCAGCGAAAGCACGGGTTTACCTGTGATAGCTTTTCCAGATGCAGACTGCTAAAATCAGTGTGTTGAAAGATTTTCAAATGCATTTTTGTCAAAAATGGTGCGTCCTAGCCGGGTATGAGAAGAGTACCTTATCTATGTAGAGAACTCCAGATTTAACCACTAAAGATCAACCATCAAAAAAATTGGGGCATATTTTCCTTGAACCTGACCCTGAAGGTTATAAAATACTGAGTTCTCAAAGTTATGCAACTGTACCTGATTTAATTCAATTATCTCTAGAGGTTTCGGAAATATCTACAAAAAACCATCATCAGGTCTTCACCTCCCTGCTACTTTTTTTTTTTTTGGGCCCTGAATACGCACCTGAAGTATTGGCATTTCCTCTTGTATTCTAATAGGACAATGGCCAATTAACCTTTGCGCACCCTTTATAATTTTATCTAACTTTGGAAGTTGTATCATGATTTGGCTGGCGCCATCTCATAGTAAAAATGTGCGAGGAACCTCCACCACCGCCCTCTCAATGCGTTGCAGAGTACCAAACATGGTTTCAAGTCTAAAGTGTGGCTCAAAAAGCCCCCCCCCCTTTTCTAACTTTTGAAACGTTTGATATATGCGAACGGAATTTGGACACCATATGCGAGGACGTTCTTCTATTTTTGACATGACAGCTGGGCGCCATTTTGAATGAAAAAATCAGAATCGGTCGATTGATATCTTATTTTGAAGGCCCTTTGACCCTGATTACAATGGGGTCGTTGCACTATATCAAAATTAAAGATGATTTTGTGTACAATATGTAACTGTGGGTTTGTTATTCTATTAACACATGAATTGACCAAAATAATGCACAACATTTAAACTAGGCCTCTTTGAAATAAATAACTCCATCAACCTGGGCCCATCGCCACATTGACGTCGTGTGATTTAATGCAAAAATGAACCAGGAAATTATATATACGACACCACCCAGACTGGGTTTCTATGATACCTTTGACCGTATCATAAAACCCTCAAGATATTTATTTTTCTCAGACCCAAATTAATGCAGACGCATAGAATAGTTATTTGTCAGACGTAGGAATAAATTCAAAGACACGATTCTTTGAATGTATCCCTACGTCTGATAGATAACTACCCAGGAGCGTCGCATACTAAACAAAATTTGCAAATTTCGATACCCACAAACGACCTTGAATAGTACCCCTTATTACGGTTTATGCCGGCATTGCCGGCACTATTATTGCCAAATTGGAGTCATTCAATAAGACATCAGTTTTGATATTTTCCGTATTATGTTAATCCTTCAGAAAATTAATGTGTTTCTTGATTTTTAATAGTAGCTATCACACGTAAAAGAGTTATAAAATGTATCAACTATGCATTGGTTGTTCTACGGTACATGGATAAATAAAAATTATTTTCTCTGTCATCTAATCCACATATTTTCACATGCTCGAGTAGCACCGCAATTTTACAAAGTTTTCCGTTTCTTTGGTGAGAAATTAATGGATGGTGAATTTGAAGTCTCGATGTAGGGATCTGGAAAACAACCATTTTTATTAACTGGTGATCCAAACCACGACCGTGAATTCGAAATTGAGAAATCCCCAGAATAAACACGCTTTACACTCGACCCCAAGCAAAAAGCGTCTCGGCAACGTTGCGTTCTCTCCAGTAATCGATCCACGAAAGAGCTGCGCCGTTCCTTCTTCGGATCCAAGCAGCGACGTCGCAAACGTGTCATCATTTAAAAGGCTTAAAAGGACTCTTGGCGAACTTCGACGCTAGTTTATGCCCTTAAAAATCGATAAAAAAAAGAAAAAATACGGGTCTAATAATTCTGATTATATTTTCAGAATATGCAATAAAAAAAAGTAACGTGCAACGAGCCCATTGCCGTATTTCAGGCCTCTGCTATCATTCTTGTTGATATGAGAGGGTGTCAATTTTTTTTAAATTTTTGTTACCTAATTAATATTTAACCGCAAGAGTTGACTTCTCCAAACTAAGAGGATATGATGACGTACAGAAGATCTTTGAAATGAGCTATTACTCAATCTTTTCGACGAGGATGAGTTAGAAAAAAAAATGGGTTGAAAAAAATTCTTGTAAAAAAAAATTAGTAATATTATTCATTTTGAAGATCTTCTGTTACTCATCATATCCTCTTAGTTTGGAAAAGTCAACTCTTGCGGGTAAGTATTAATTGAGTAAAAAAAAAGTAAAAACAGTTTTTTTACAGGCTGTCATATCAACAGGAATTATAGCAGAGGCTTGAAACTCTGCAATTGTAAACATGGTCAAAAGGTCCATCAATGGTCCTTCAAAATAAGGTATCACTTGACCAGGGAAGTCCATTTGATTTTTTCATTAAAAATAGCGCCCATCCAGCTGTCATTTTGACATTTTCATAATCCCCATAAACATCTCGGACTTGTAACGTAAATTACTATTTCACTAGAATTTATTGCAAAAACTCCTTTACTTTAAAGCTTAATGATTGTGACAGACTTCAATGCAATGTTGTCAAACCTACCTGAACCTATTAAAAATCGTGACAATGATTTTTGTCTTTGTACCATGATCTATGTAAAACGAACATTGAAAACTGTATGCCCAACTTGAAACGGCTATGACGAATATTGGGGTGAAATTATATGTTTATTGGACATTAACATAGTTTTTTCAGTTGGCAACCCCTGTTTATCTTTAAATATTTGAATTTGCACCTTGTCGGGCATCTCAAATCCATTTAGTTTTTGCAATTCGCTTCAACCTTCAAAAGTTATTCCACTTTTTCTAAAAATTTATGCGTTTGCGAACTTTGATTAAAGATACCACTGAGCACTTAGCTTTTGAGATATCAAGTTAAGAATTTGCCAGTGTTTAAGCAACTGACTTGGGTATCTTTTGGTGGCAATGCTGCCGATTTGCATCATGGTACCACTTTGCTGTGATACTTCAATGTTGGTGAACTTCAAGGCACCATAATTTGATTTTTTCAAATAGCACACCCTGTACTCGTTCACTTAGTCGCGTTCGGGTTGTCATTTTACGTATTTTTCAAAAGTCGATAGTTTGGGAGTTAATTTTGTTGTTCTAATAACTCATACAAATCTCATCATAAACAGACTGAACATTTCATGAAAATCATTTTTTTGACATATCAACGTCATAAAAGTTTTATTCAATTAATACATTTTCTATTCTAAATATAATCTATGATAATGTAATGTTGGAGTAACAATTGGTATCCTGGATCCCTGTTTTTGGTATGACGAATTTGAATCCATTCTTAATATAGTTCTTACTTGTCACCTACTTTTTTCTCTTTTGAACAATCACAACTTTTGGTACGACCCTGTCGGACCCTGTATTACATTTTTAAGTAATAGTACATTTTGTGTCAAGGGCGGAAAGTAGATGATTTTGACGAGGGTATAAGTAGCAGCACGAGCGAAGGGAGGGCAGATATTAGCCGAGTCAAAATCAACTTTCGTCCGTGGTGCAAACAGTTCTTTTTGTACAACCAGTTTGTAATCATTTAAAAAAGAATGATTATGAAAATCGAAATTAAATAATCGATACACTGCACTACACTGCTGACAAGTCAGACAACTGATAAGTGACAACTGTCAATCATGGATACAATATAGGTGTGTATATTCTTTTGTGGTGCGGATTCATTGCCACCGAGATTGTCACGTGATTAGTTCCTTCTAGTATGCTAGACTGTCACGTGGTTATGATATTCAGAGGCGTAGGTATCCATGGAACCGTTGCTAAGCGACCTACTTTTGCGCCCGCGGGCGCGAAAGTACTTTTAGGCCCAGCTGCCAAAATTAACGACTTTCCGCCTGCTTTGCATGCATTGAAAAGTGAACTTTAAGTGTAGGTTGTACAAAAAATGAATTATTTCTTGATAATTGTCCGTCAAAAACGTAAACCTGTCAAAAATTGACACGAGCACCCGTTTTCGAGATATTTGGATTTAGAAAGAAGCGATGTATGTGATTTTTTTTATTGCAAAATTTGAAAAAATAAAAACTGAATAAAATGTATTTCATTTGCGATAAAACTATTGTTATTGAATGATGTTTAATAAAACATAAGCTAGGTTTTATTATATTCAGAAATTCCATCATTAAGGTCAATAGAAAAATAAAATAAAAACTTCAACATCCATTTTTTTAATTTCATGTTTATTTTTGGGCCCTGAAAACGGATTTTCTCTTGAATAGTCAAGTGATGGTGTTATTAGCTCATGAATTCAAAAACGAGTTCTATGGAAGTAACTTGTAGAACATATTTTCGAGGTTGTCCAAATTTGCAACAACTAATTTTTCAGGTTCACAGTAAAGGAGCCGACATCGACGCTCTTTGTGTAGCACCAAAACACGTGTCCAGAGAAGAATTTTTTAAATCTTTTGTAGAACTACTAAAAAGTCAACCGGAAGTAACCGAACTAAGGGTATTTATCATCAACGCTATCAACCCAATATTAACACTTAAAGTCTGGTTTTCCAGGCGGTAGAAGAAGCTTACGTACCCGTGATAAAAATGAACTTTGATGGCATAGAAATCGATATGCTATTTGCAAGATTAATCCAAAAGGAAATTCCGGATTCTATGGATCTGAAAGATGACAATTTGCTCAAAGGATTGGATCAGAAATGTGTTAGATCGTTGAATGGATGCAGAGTTACTGACGAGATCTTGCGATTGGTGCCCAATGTGGATAATTTTAGGTTGACTTTACGAGCGATCAAATTATGGGCCAAAAGTGAGTACATTTTTGTGTTTTTTGTGTAGTTATCAACTTTAATGCGATTTATGCTTGGAATTCAATTTGGAAATTTATAGTATAAAATTGCATTTAATCATCAAATTATTTCCGTGGTTATATGGAATTTAATTACAATCGTGTGTTCCTATTGTTCAACGAATTCTGATAAAACACATTTAAATAATCACATTTTGTTATCGACGATTTCTGATATAGGTTTATTGTTCAAAAGATAAATTGCACTCTATATACAGGGTGCCACAGATTCGAGTGCATGCATGGGGATCTCAGTTATTATAAGAGATACAGGGTCGGTTAAATGATTGCAAAGTTGCGCATTTCTATGCACAATAAAATGCCGTTTTGAAATTTGAAAAATTCCGACTACTTCCAAAGATATTCGAAAAAAAAACCAAATTTCGCAAAAACGTTATTATCATTTCCTGAGTATATTTGAGAAGATATTGTGAAATGAATTACATTTTCTCATTGCCACTTTTTCTCCTCTACAAGATGGCGGTATCAAATTGAAAATCTGACGTTTCGTCTTTGAGCGGCCATCATCAAGTTATTTTTTTTAAATACGGACCTGGATTTTTTATTTTATTTTTAATCATCTTTTGACGTCCTTAATGTATTGAGGTATCGCAACCGTCGAAAAAATACTCATTTAAAAAATAATACAGAGAAAATTAGTTAGGCAACCCTTTTCTCCCTAACTCATAGTTTGGTCCATAAATCCATCTTTATTCAAAACGTTATTCTTATAAGAAAACCTGCACAACTTAACAAGCCTAATTGACCCAACCAAAATCGTTATAACATCCAATAACGATACATTTAATGAAATTAAATAAAATTCACAAATGACATGGAAAATAAAAAAAAAAACATAAAAAACTGAATCAATTTCTGCAAGTGTTCAAGAGTATTGCCATTTTAACAAAATATTGAAAATAACAATAATAGGTGAAAAATAATTGAGAATATTGACGTTGCTAAGGCAACTCATTGCTCTACACCCTCATCTAATTACCTCAATGCCTCAAGGACGTCAAAAGATAACTAAAAATAAAATAAAAAATCCAGGTCCGTATTTAAAAAAATGAATTTGATGATGGCCGCTCAAAGACGAAAGGTCAGATTTTCAATTTGATACCGCCATATTGTAGAGGAGAAAAAGTGGCAATGAGAAAGTGTAATTCATTTTACAATATCTTCTCAGATAAACTCAGGAAATAATAATAACGTTTTTGCGAAATTTCGGTTTTTTTCGAATATCTTCGGAAGTAGTCGGAATTTTTCAAATTTCAAAACGGCATTTTGTTGAGCATAAAAATGCGCAACTTTGCAACCATTTAACCAACCCTGTATCTTTTATAATAACTGAGATCCCCATGCATGCACTCGAATCCATGGCACTCTGTATAGTACAGGGTTTCTCATTTTTGTTGCAACTGCGGGTTGACTCGGTTATTACTAAAGATAGAACCTTGCGGTTCTACTAACCATAATAATTAAGCCTGTATACATTTTTTTTGTAAGTTTTTTTTCTATATTTGCTTGAATCGATTTCGATTGACAGCACCAGAGCGGCGTGTTCGAATGAATAATTTCCGGCGAAGAAAGGCCCGCACCCTTTCTTCGCCGGAACTTTATGTTCGACTGAACTAATCTCTCGAGCTGAACAGCACTGAGTGCAATTTTTCTTAACCCCTACTGAACCCTACCTTCTTGCACATTTCAAGCATAGGGGCCCTGCAGAAGTGTTTTTGCATTGGGCTTTAGAATGGAATCTATTTTACACTCTGTATATTAGCTTCACTTGTATGTTTTGTAACAGAATCTTGGAAATCGATTTTCACCCATTTCAAATGACCAGATTGATTCGAAACTTATATATTATACGGGTTTAAATTGAGTGAGAAGATATCAAGGGCATATTTGCCAGCCCAAGATAAGTTTTTTTCTTATATAAACATTTGTTATAACTTGAGTCGTTTTTGTGATACAAGGTGTCAAAGCTTTTAGAAAAAATCGTTTTGACACGATTATGTGTCGTCATAATGGTCATTTGTTTGTGTTATTAAAATAATATAATTCGTTCCAGTGGCGTCCCAGAGGGACTTCTAATTGATATTTATAGGTAAAAATATGGTACGCCACTGCTTTTTTGAAAATTTTATTTTTTTTTTCAGATGAAGCATTTAAAAAATATTCCTTTTTTGTCTGTTTAATTTTTTCTGTATCTAGCTATCCGTTTGCCTGCAAGTACCCCCCGAACACGGTGCTCTTTGGTTTTTTTTTTTTTATTTTTAATGGGCTCTCTAAATTTTGAAATTGGCATAATAGGATAAAACAATTGAATCTAGAATTCTCACTTTCGAGAAATTTGGCGTCGTTCTTGAGAAAAGAAATAAAAACATAACAGCTCAGACTAAAAACGCGCAATGTGATAAGTCACAGCTGGCATTCTGACAACACCGCCGGACCCATGAGTTGCGCAGATATAGCGCAGATCTGTGTATCGATCGATGAACTTGTCGAGCTCGAATTGGCATTTTGTGGTTATTTTTTCGAGTTTGTGCTGTTATTTGTGATTCAAAGTGGATATTTTGTGAGTGAAATTAGAAATGGCTTTTAAAAAAATTAAAACATGTATGGCCAAGTTCTGCGACACAGAACGAGATTCACCCGAGAAAATCTTCTTAACCCTACCATCAGCACAACAACTCTACCCGTGAGAAGAAAACGTTTGAGAATAGGGAGTGATGATAATTTCGGAATCGATGATCTAAGTCCTTCTTTAATCGAGGAAATTGAGTCTATCATCAAATATTTTATCTTTTCATTTCAATTAGCGAGCACTTTATGTCATTTTTTTTTTTTTTGCCAACCTTCAACCTCCAGTTTTGATCTGTCACTGTAACTTTAAATAAAAAATGAACTGTATACGCAATTGTGCGATCAGCATTTTTGCGTATGCGTTTTAAATTTGCGAAGGGTCAAGAATTGACTCCCAGGAATATCCTGTGCTTTATTATTTAAAATAATTGATGAAATATAAAAAAAAGAAAAGTTTCGTCATCGAGGATGTTGAAAATAACTATATGGCATTGTTGTTAGTAAGGAGTTGAGGAGTACATCAAAATAGTACATGTCATTATTTTATCATGCAGAACTACCTCCTGAAGTTTGTCGCACTTATTTACTAACACCCTGTATACCAAGCTGTGATTGAGTAATTAAGAATTTTGCCTTGAAAAAAATTTTTCATTCATATCATTCATTAGAAATGAATTATTTTAACACTCATTCTAGATTTTTTTTTTATTTTTGGAGAAAAACCGTTCAGAGTGGGCAAATCCTTGTCTCTTCCATTCTCCACCCGATAATAATATTACGGGTGAGAAAAACGTTGGAATATATTTTCAAAATAAACATGATAAAGAGTCCTTTTCCTTCATCAAATACCCAGTTTCACAGATTCCACTCCATAACGTTATAGTAGTCTCAGTAACATGGAACCATATGGAAAACTTTTTATTATTGATTTAAGGAAAAAAAGTATCCATTTTTTTTAGTCATTTATGGGGTTTGGCAAAAAAGATAGATTTTAATCAAGAGTGAAATACTTTTATCTTTGGAAATATCGGAAATTATCATAGAAAAAAGTTGCTTAGAATTAAAAACTACGTTCAAATCTTACATGTTTTTTCTCCTTATTTGTCTATAATAATAATGCAAATTCATCTGTAGCTACATGTAACGCACCAATAAAAATCTTGGTTTTCGAATTATTTTCGCATTTGCAAAATAGATGCACATAATCAGCGATAAATTTGAATTGATAAAAAACGACAATACTCACTTCTAATCAACTTTTCTTCATGACATTTTTTGATACTACCAAAAATAAAGGTTCTTTACACTAGAGTAAAATCCATCTTATTTGCCAAACCCCGTATATGACAAGACAAAACTGAAATCTGATTATTGTGTTTGAGGTTTTTGAGCATGCAGAACTTAATTTAAAGAATAACTTTTTTTTTAGAAACAATTTCAGTTTTCCATATGTTTAGACATACTTTTGTTTCTAGATTCCTAAACGGTAAAAAATAACCCCAACTAAACCCTGTTTCAAATAGTGCACCCTGAAGACGGCTTTTCCTCAATATTTCCGGAACCATTCATACAAAAATCATGAAATTCGGTAAATCGTATAAACTTTCAATGCTGAATCAAAATTTGAGCTCAGAATTTTAAAATTTTAATCAGGAGCTTACCATACTGGGGGTTAAGAGTAAAAACAATCCCATTTTTCGAGAAACCAAATGAATTGAAACACTGTGATCAATTGCCCCAATTCAAAAGACTGTTCCGAAATTATGTGATAAACAATTTGTAATTCGTCCTTCTACCTGCCTCCATGTTATCGTGATTTTCAGTGAAAAGTCCATTTTTTTTATATGTATAATGTTTTAATGACTATTCAAT
Source organism: Orchestes rusci (assembly GCA_958502075.1). NCBI lineage: Eukaryota > Metazoa > Arthropoda > Insecta > Coleoptera > Curculionidae > Orchestes > Orchestes rusci. The sequence continues at coordinate 14,521,968 of OY293311.1, forward strand.
TTATTTTATAAATATATTATATTTTTGTACAACAAACTATTTCTACACAGTTTTTTGTATATAGCTTGATGCTAAATAAACGAATATTATTATTATTATATTATTCACAGGAACTTTTTTTCAAGAAAATATTACCTCAGGAATCACCCCACGAATTTTTTAGCATTGTTAAGAGTTAAAAGGAGAATCCAAATATCAAATAAAAAAATAGGGTATCAATTTGAAATAAGAAAGTTGGACCTCGCCCAGACTTTTTGGAACACCCTGTATATGTGAAAACAGGTTATTTAAAACTTTTTATTCTCAACCATGAAACTTTTATTTGGAACACCTTTTTCTAAACCGTCAAATTAAAAAGTTAGAGGGGAGGGGGCATTTATAATCAATAACCCTGTACCACGAGGCCGTTAGGTCGAGTGGTATAATTTCTCAAGTGACTTGTGGAACATAACACACGACCGCCATACAATGTTTTATCCAACAACTGGAGGAAATCGTATTTTATGAGATAATTATTATAAATAAGTTTCAGTGGCAGAATGACTAGCCAGTCACATCTTCATATTTTGGTCAAAATAGGTTATTGTTTGTTTGCTTGCCACGGAAACGTAAGTTATAATCCATAACTCACTAGTGACTAGTGAGTTATGGATTATAACACACTAGTGTGTTATTTGACACTTTACTTGTCCAAAATGACATCAATAATGAAATTAGTAAGAAATTATAACAAAAATTGATATCGAAGCATCCACACTTTTAACACAATGACATTCATTTTTGTCGTCAATCATTGTATTCTTAAATTAAAAATTACTCTTTAACTTTTTAGCTCGAAAGCGTGTCTTTTGGTTTTTTGTTAACTAGAATTTATTTCTAAATAAAAGAAAAATACAGAATTCTTACCAACACACCATTTCACTACAATTGCACCTCTGCTCTGTGTCATTTCTGTCACTCATTCAACTGCGCGCGCATAAATGTTTTAATTTTTTTCCAGAACATGGTATATACAGTAACGTCCTAGGTTACTTTGGCGGCGTATCCTGGGCCATGCTGGTTGCCCGTACCTGCCAACTGTACCCAAATGCGGCCCCCGCCACCTTAGTTCACAAATTTTTCCTGATTTTCTCCAAATGGCAATGGCCTCAACCCGTTCTCCTCAAACAACCCGTCAATTGCAGTTTGGGTTTCTCAACGTGGGACCCCAGAGTGAACATCCAAGACCGCTATCATTTGATGCCGATCATCACTCCGGCTTATCCGCAACAGAATTCCACGTTTAATGTGTCAAAAAGTACCCGAACGATAATTACGGAGGAATTCAAGTCAGGTTTACAGGTCACCGATGAAATAATGCTCGGGAAGAATGGATGGGATAAGTTGTTTGAGCCGCCGCAGTTTTTTATGAAGTATCGCCATTTTATTGTGCTGATTATTACGGCGACTTCGGCTAAGGACCATCTGGAGTGGACGGGCTTGGTGGAGAGTAAAATTAGGTTTCTTATCAGTTAGTATCTTTATTAGCTTTTGAATCAGGATTGCCATGTTTTTTTGTACTTTAGCTAGTTTAGAACGAAACGAATGCATAGTCTTAGCGCATATAAACCCAGAAAACTACTCGCCACCCGAAACACCAAAAGATCCAAAAACGCACAGTTCAATGTGGTTTATCGGATTGGAGTTCAAGAAAACCGAGAGTATTAATTTGAATCTAACGCAAGATATCAAAGATTTTACTGATACAGTTAATAATTATGCTGTAAATATTCAAGTGTACAAAGATACAATGACATTGGAGGCACGACATGTAAAGCGGAAACAGGTAAGTAGACAGTGCTCATAACACTTTTTGAACTGAATAGTCTAATAAACAATGATTTTTCGAACGTGCGGAGTGATAAATATGATGACAACTGCGCATGCGTTGTTTGACGCTTACTCAAGCTCAAACTGACCCCTTACCTTGAGCAATGTTATTGTTGTTGTTATTATTATTGTTATATCCACATTATAAGGTACATAATGTGCCACATAGCCAATGAACTCCAAAAAATTCACAATATTATCATAATTTTAAAATGAACAATGCCCATTTAAATTAGGTTATGTTATGTCAGCTGAGGTCTCTTTTTAAAAATAACTAAAGAGACAATTGTTCCCAGAGAGCACGTGCTCCAGCCTGGCTTTGTCGAGAAAGCACGAAGATTTGACTATAGTACAGACGAAAACTCGAATCTTGAGTCTGGCTTGGCTGATTACGGGCCTAATAGTCTTAGGAATTTGATGAAGAAGGAGAGAAAATAATAAATTAGGATAGTTTGAACCTTAAACTACAATAAAGGTACTCTTGTTCATTATCGATAAAATGAACAGTTTTGGAGAAAAAAAAATATTGAAAAAAACCTAGAAAAATGCCATGATGAAGTCGTGTCCCTAATAAAATTATTTAAAAAGATGTAAAACTATCTTTTCCTGAATTTCACTTTTTTTTTCAGGTTAATTTTCATAAAACATTTCATGGAAAATCGAAAACATAGGTTCAAATTTCTCCAAAAACTTTCGTCAAGGACATCCTTGAGTACACCATTTTATCATGGATCATGGCTATTTTCCATGTTTTTTCTTCAATAAAAATATGTTTTTTCTCCAAAACGGTTCATTTTGTCTATAATGAACACGAGTACTTTTCTTGAAGTTCAATGTTCAAGCTATCAAGTTTTATCTTTCTTAGGTCTTTATCATACAGGGTGTGGAAGATGTAAGCAATAAAATGTAGAACCTAGTCCGCTCCTGGTAAACTGAATAAGTATCAAGGACACACTATTTTATTTAACGGGTTTTTGGTAGTGTTCATCATATAAAATGTTCATCAAATTATATTGAGTACCGTACTTTGAAAGTTATTTGCGAAGGAAAATTTCCACTGGTGCACTTTAGAGGGTCATATCTCCGTAGGGAGGGCCTCTAGAAAAAAAAAATTATTTCAACTTATCATCTTTTCCCATGTTCTACCTGTATCTAAGATATTTGCCACACTTTCCGGGACACCCTGTAGATGCGAATTACGAATAGCAGATACCATTATCGCATATTATTCTTATTGGTCAGGTAACTACCAAGAATGTACCATATCAATATTTTGAAAGCGAGCAATAGGGAATGGTGTTCGCAATTCGTAATTCGCATCTAAACAGGTCTCATGTGTCTGAATGACGAGACCTTTCAATCGTTCCGCTTTGTCTGATCACGTGTAGTTTGTTTACTTCGACGACTCTTATTGGTTTTAAACAGGGTGTATATTGTTAGATTTTTTGGTAGTTTATAGAGGATGCCCAATTTACGGTCAATGTCAGGCAGGGTTATGCTATCAATCTGATTATACGGGTTATGTATAATCATATCACACAATCACAGTATAATAGGGAGTTTCCGTCAACTCAAGAAAAGATCAGCTCACATGGAATGTTTTCGTGGCTCAATCTCAATCGACTGCCTTGATACGTAATGCATTTTTTCAAGAACAGGCCTGAGAGATAAATGAATAATAACAACCATCAATATTGCTATAATCACCAATTAAATTGTTTATCTTTATAATAAAAAAATGGTTCTTATCTTATCTGACTAGAAATATTTTAACCCAATTTCTTTTTTACTTTGCAGATATCGGCATATTTCTCGTTCGAGAACACATAAGGCATTCCAATTAATTAGAGAGAATTAAAACCAAATCACATCAAATCATAACTACGGAATAATTCTAAATGTATCAGCAAAATCATAAAAAAAATCTGATAAAATATTTTTAGTCAGATAAGTTGAGAACTATTTCTTTATTATAAAGATAAACAATTGAGTAAGTGCCCACACCCAATAATTGAATTAGTACCCATAGACAATATTGATGGTTTTTATTATTCATTTATCTCTCGGGCCTCTACCCGAAAAAAAGCATCACGTACCAAGACATTCCATGGACGGCTGATCAAGACTGTTCTTGATTTGACGGTTTCCTGCTCGGTTCTTGGACCATTAGACAAGTTTGTCTTCCTTCATCAATTTTTGTCAAAAAACAATTCAACTTACCTCACCGCCTTATTTTGAAAAAAAAAGTTTTTGACAAAAAGTGTAGGTAAATAGTAAATATGAAAATGATATGGCAAAATTCTATAAAAATCCTATTTTTTTAATTGGTGTTGGTTGCCCCCTAGCGACCATTTCAGAAACTTCAAAATATTTTTCTGGTTTTTCTCTTTGCCGTTTTAGTCTCTACGATGAATAGTTTCGTAGATATGGCCGCTCGCTAACTGATCACCCTGTACGGGGTACGCAGCTGTATCTTGATAATGGTGAGTAAAGTGGGTAAGAGAAATGAGTTAAAATTATTTTGAAGTTCGTAATTCTACCGCGTGGGAGCGTAACTGCTATGTATAAACATGAAAACGCTGTCTCGAAATATTCACGATGAGCTCTAACTTTGAAACCCCCATTTTATAGCTTGGTTGATACCGGAACATTTTGCTTCATGAGATTTTTTCACATCTGTCATGATAAGGGGGAAGGAGGCCAATGTATCTTTCAATATTTGAATTCCGATATCTCCTGGACCGTTCAACCGATTTGAATATTTTTGACCTTGTTTGAAAGAGCATTTTCTGATCTGGCAAATGGATTTTTTTGTTAAAACTTTCAGTTTAAAACAAATATACTGGAGGGCGATATTTCCAGCGGTTATGAATTTTTGCGATTTTTGGAAAAAGGTCATATTGAACGGTACCATTTTCTTAACGTACCCTCAACCAACATGAAATTGGCTAAATTTTAGTGAATACCTCTTCGCAATATCTCTCATAATAAAAATAATATTAGTAATAATAACATGAAATTCACACTGTCTCGGAAATATACACGATGAGCTATAACTTTGAAAACATTCTTTTACAGCTTGGGCAAAACCGGATGATTTTGCATGATAAGAGAGAAGGAGGCCAATGTATCTTTCAATATTTGAATTCCAGTATCTCCTGAACCGTTCAACCGATTTGAATATTTTTGGCCTTGTTCGAAAGAGAAGTACATGATCTCTCAAAAGGCATTTCTCTTAAAAGCTTTTAGTTCAAAACAAAAACACTAGAATAACGCCCTCTAGTGTATTTGTTTTGATCTGAAAGAGAGGGTTCCAGAAGATTTTTTTTTTGGTTTTTCATGAAAAGCGGGAAAACCACGACCTTAAGCAAATAAACATAAGAATACTCAATTATTCTACATAAAATTCTCATTGAAAAAGGTTCAGTACATATTGTCGCTAAGATTGATAGATAAGGAGATATAGATGAAAGAAAAACTATATGATTATACAAGGTGTTTCGTAGACATTGGTAAAAAAAATGCGTGTGGTGATTCATTTTCACGAGGTATTTTCATTAAAAAAAAGTCCCCATAAACATTTGACGAGAAATGTTTTCTGCGGGAGCTTGCTCCTTTAAATAGGGCACCCCAAAGACTTTTGTTCATGAATATTTCCGAATCAGAATTTGAGCTCAAAATTCCGAAATTTCAATCAATGACTGAAAACAGTGCATCGGTGGTTCGTTATATTTTCATATATCAAAATTTGATTTTCTCCAGTCCATTTCTTCCTTCTAGCGAAAAAATATACAAACTGTTTTTTGAAGGAAATTTTGCATAGAATAATTTAGTACTCTTTATTTATTTATTATTATTTTTTTTTTGCTGGGTAGTCTAGTTTTCAAGTTATTCAAGTGAAACTTAAAAAACTGACCTACAGAGACCCCGCTCCACTTAAGGTCGCCCCCCAGCGATCAGGACTTTAAGTATGTTGTTCAGGGTACCTCACCCTACAAACAAAATTTGCAAGTACACCATTTTTCCCCTATGCGGCATTTTTTGGTTTTCGTTGCCTGAACTAAGGCTATAAAATGACGTTTTCAAAGTTCGTGTATTTTTCCGAGGCATTGTGAATTTTATGTTATCATTACCACTATTATTATTATGGAGATACTGCGATGTGGTTTTCACTAAAATGCAGCTGATTTTATGTTGGTTGAGGGCCCCTTAGGAAAATGGTACCATTCAATTTAACCTTCTTTAAAATCGCAAAAATGTATAATCACTGCAAATATCGCCCTCTAGTGTATCTGTTTTGCTGCTCAAAGTTTCAACAAGAAATATAGTTTGCAAGATCATAAAATGCTCTTTCAGACAAGGTCAAAAATATTCAAATCCGTTAAACGGTTCAGGAGATATTGGAATTCAAATATTGAAAGATACATTGGCCTCCCCCTTCCTTATTATGACAGATACGAAAAAATGTCATGAAGCAAAATGATCCGGAATCACCTAAGCAATAAAATGGCGTTTCCAAACTTATAGCTCATTGGGTATTTTTCCGAGGCAGCGTAGATTTTATGTTTCTTCATAGCAGTTACGCCCCCTCGCGGTCACTTTTGGGAAATTTTCTCGGAAAGTGCATTTTTTTGCGACTATGGCAATCACGCTCCCTAGCAGTAGATATAGGAACTTGGAAAAAATTTCCCATTATTGCATTTTCCGTTACAACTTAAATGGCTAGGGTGCAGTGTAAAGCCTTGTTCTCCAATAGAAGCTTTCTGCAAGAATGAAGAACATTTTGTCCGAACTACGATCACGCTTTGAAACGTGTTACTTTTATCACTTCGTACTTTCGATATACAGAGTAGTTTTTTGAATGTTTGCTCGATTCCAGTTACTCCACTATCTACCCCCTGGAGTAATAAGAAGAGAAAGGAGAACAAGTGCTACAGCTACCAAAAATGGAACTACACCGGAATCGAAAAAACGCGCATCCACAGATATGTCGGAGGGTGAAAGTGCTAGTAAAAAGAGTAGGATATCCTCGTCGAGCGATTTGAATTCGACTAGCGTGAGTTTACTAGGCTTATTTTGCAACTAGATTTTTGTTTTAATGACTTTCAGCAAAGAGGTGGGTTTTTGCATCGTAAGAACCTTTTCCTTATTTTTTAATGTCATCAACATCAAATCAAATAATCCCATTGGTAATAAACATTTTACAAGAACAATTTCCTCTGCCGCATATTTTGCAGTTTGACGAAAGCTCGAACTCAACATTGAACGACGACTCATGCAATAGCTTCGATAATACGGCGGCTAATTCGAGTAATACGAAAATTCCCTCAATACAGGTGACATAAACGTCGGATCTAAAAAACATTTAATCATGGATTCCTCCCAAAGGGCTCAGAAGCGGTGTGCACGTGAAACTGGAGCATAGCTGTTTGAGGATTTTTGGTGTTGCAAGAGGATACGTATGTATGACAGTACGATTTCCGTAAAATATTATCGCAAAAGTGCAATTGGGGTGAAATTGTACATATTTGGGGTAGAATTCTGAGAGAAAATAGATATTTATATTACCTAGTTGCGGTAGTATTTTACTTTGTTTTTTCATTAGATTCAAATTTGCGTAGATTTCAATGGAAAATACGTGTCTGCTAATTTATTGTGTAATGGTTAAATTTATTGCAATTTACTGTTTGAGTATCAGGGTAACATATGGAAGACTTTTGCATCTTCAATCTTGAAGAACAATTTGCTTTTATAACATTGTTCATATGTCTACAAATGCTTCGTTCGCGAATACAAGTTGTCAACGTTTATATGCTGATGATGGTTTTTTCAGAAAATTGACAAAATTGTGAAAGATCAATTTAAATTTTAATCTGTAACTTGATTTTACTCGACCACACCAAAAAAAGAACTTTTATATTTTCTTGTTAAAACCTTTGATAACAGAGCTCGATGAAGCCGCCATTATTTTGGTGGCAAAGAAACGGCTGGTACCAAAGCTTTTTTCTTCTAGTTTGTAGTTCAATACAATTTATGTGACTGCATTTTAACAAAGTCAAAATTGTTCAGCTTATATTTCAACAGTCATAGCTCCAAAAATGAGTCAGGAATTAAGTTTAACAGGTGAGTGATGAGATAATGTGTTATTGACTTTCTCGCTTTCTGTGAATATTTTTTACGTAAATCAACATCTATTCTCATGATTCGTTTTATAGTACTGAGGTTATTATGCAAACAGCTAAATACAGGGTGTCACAGATTCTAGTGTATGCATGGGGATCTTCGTTATTGTAAAAGATACTGGGTCGGTTAAATGGAGGCAAAGTTGTGCATTTTTATGTCCAACAAAACGTCATTTTAAAATTTGAAAAATCCCGACTACTTCCGAAGATATTCGAATAAAAACCCAAATTTTTGCCAATACGTTCTTATTATTTTCTGAGTTGGTTTGAAAAGATATTTTAAAATAAATTACACTTTGTCATTGCCACTTTTTCTCTTCTACAATGGTACTAAATTGAAAATCTGACGTTTCGGCTTTGAGCGGACATCATTAACTTTTAAATACGGACCTGGATTTTTTATTTTATTTATAGTTATATTTTGATGTTTTTGAGGCATTGAGGTGATGAGATGAAGGTGTAGAGTAGTGGGTTGCCTTAGCAACCTCGATATTTTCAATTATTATTCACTGATTGTTATTCTCAATATTTTCAAATCAACTCAAATCAAATCAAATAATGCTTTATCATCATGAAAATTGTTACATTTTATCGGTAAAGCAGAAGGACATGAACCATTAGCATTTTAAAAATACTTATGGTCAAGTAAAACTACTAAAACAAAGTACACAAAATAAATAAACCGATGACATCCAAAAAAACAATGAAAGAGATACAAAAATGAGTAGAAAAAAACCTATAAAAAAACTACACAGCCAAGCATTAGCAAGCATTTATTGAGATTGCAATTATTTTCGGATAAGTACGCCGAAATCGATCTAGTTTTTGTTACTGGTAGATTCAACTAAATGTTATTACATTTACCGTTATTGGAACATCATTTTTATTTTGGTACAGTTTTGTAGTTGTGCATATGAATAACGTGTTGGATAAAGATGGATCTATGTATGAAACTATGTGTTAGAGGTTACCTAACTAATTTTCTGTGTTATTATTTCTTAGATACAGTAGCTGCCAAAATTATAGCATCCGCCTAGAACTTGTTGAAACTTCAACCCTGCATCAGTTATCAAAGAAGTGATGGTGCATTCAAAAACTTCAATTCATTACGTGTCCTGGCAATTTTTTTCAAAACATTGTTTAGTGCCTTTTTTTCATGCTCAAAAAAAAGGCTACTTCTCTAACTTTTCTCTGTGTAACTTTTGATAAAAACAACTAGCACCATACGAAAGAGGGGCAAAAAGTATGAACTACCTGAAAATTCCACAATTATTTAACAAAAATGATCCATTTTTCATGATTTCTTCAAAAGTTCCAAATTTTTTAGCTTGACCATCCTTTGTTAAATAATTGTGAGATTTTCAGGAAGTACATACTTTTGTCCCTCTTTAGAATGGTGCTAATAGTTTTTATCAAAAGATACACAGAAAAAAGTTAAAAAAGTAGCCTTTTTTTGAACATGAAAAAAAGGCACTAATAATGTTTTTAAAAAAATCGCCAGGACACGTGAAACTGACAAATGAATTGAAGTTTTTAAATGCACCATCGCTTCTTTGATAACTGATGCAGGAGTTCAAAAAAATTTAAGTTGATGTATCCGCTCAAAGACGAAACGTCAGATTTTTTGTTTTGATATTGCCATCATGTCGAGGAGAAAAAGGGTCAATGGCATAGTGTTATTTATTTCAAAGAATCTTTTCAAACAAACTCTGAAAAAATAAAAACTTATTTGCAAAAATTCGTTATTTTTTCCAATATATTCGGAAGTAGTCGAAATCTGTCATTTTGTGAAGCATAAAAATGCGCAACTTTGCCTTCATTAAACCGACCTTGTATCTCTTTTAATAAGAGATATCCCCATGGATACACTCGAATCAGTGGCATCCTGTATAGTTCCATAGAGAAATAATGTATTTTAAGGATTTTCATTCATAACTTTATACTTTTATCCTGATTAATTCGTCGAATCTGCCATTTTAACAATAGCGTAGGCAATGCATTCTAGTCAGGCAATTGGAAATGTTCTTTTATTCTATACAAGCTGTAATATGTCTAATATCCAAATTTATATCATCTTTAATCTTAATAATAATTCATATCCATCAAACTAAAGTTTTATTTTTCTACTTTACTTCCACCCAATACACTAATTCGTATAGTTTTATCAAAAATAGTTTCACCTCTTTAACATTGCTTGACGTTATTTTTTTCCTTGCGGCCGATGATGATAATATGTTATGTATCCTCAACATTTTGGAAATTTTCAAACTAACCCTCTATCAGGACCTGTAACACCTTGTATCTTGAAAACGAAGCATTTTAGGACATATATTATGTTTATAGAGATTTCTTATTTTTGGACTTAAAATAATAGTTTATTTTCCGATACATTTTAATGTACTATAACTGTTCCTTTCAGTGTTCGTCGAAGAATTATCTCATAATGAAGTGTACCTGATCATAAAAAAATAATGAAACTCTAAATTTTTCTGCAACATTCAAGAAGAAAGTTTCCATATGTTGTCCAACTGTACTCTCTGTAAAATATTATTTGATGGCTCACGTACAATACCACATGCTAAGTATTATGTTAACTTGACAAGAAATTAATATTCCTAAGACGGTGGTGTCTGGGTACAGAAGAACTGATTTTTCACAAAACTTGTTTTTCTCCTTGGCGCCGTCCTAGATTTAATAGGTATGTCCGTAAAATAATCACAAACCAGTCAGAGCGAATCAGCATTCAGCATTTGCAGTTTGCAAACTATTCAATGAAACGCTAACTGGTATGTGATTGTTCTACGAACAGACCTAATGTTACAAGGACTGGGTGGGGTGAATACCTAAATTTTGGCGGCAGTGCTGCTATTTTGTAGGTTCCTGAAAGTTTCTTGTTTCTGGAAGATTAAGGGCAGAAACTAGACTAATTTTTAGATAAAAAGTTCATATAAACGTGGCTCCGCAATTAGACGAAATTCTGAAGGATTGATGGTTTATATTCACTTGGTTTTTTGTTGATTTGTGCAAGTTATTTGCGTTTTTTTTTTCAAAATGCTTGGGAATTTGTGTGAATTGTGTGTGTGTACTGTGCGTGTACAACAATACGTGGTGATAGAAAAATTTTATTTAATTTCCCCAAAGATATTGAAACGTGAATTTCACTTTTCATTATGTTAGCAGTGTATGAATGAGGAGAAATTTCGCCAATTCTTTTTCTGGAAAAATCCACCAAGTCATTCGGAATAGGTAAATATTATTAGTATTTACACATTCCGAATGACTTAATGAATTTTTCTAGAAAGAAAATTGGTGAAATGTGACCAAATGGCATGCAACTCACAATTGAAATGACATACTGTTTTGCTTGTAACCCGACGAATATCTCATTAGAGAGAGAAAGAAAATTAGGCTAACTGACATCGAAGCCGATGATATGAGCTGTCGCTACTCGGCGCTACACTTGATGTCTGTTAGAACACCGTGAGATTTATATTTTTTGATAACCTGTATCTCGTTTATATGATCTTTTTATGTTAAAATTTGAATAATCGTCGTTTGTACAACAACACCACCGTAAATATTTGAGTGCATGCACCATTTTTTAAATCTGTTTTATGCGATTGATAGTCCGGGAGGTAGTGTCATCACAGCAGCTTTTTGTGTGGTTTCCAAATATTCATTTCACTAGAGCTTAAAATTTGCAAACAATTCCTTATGAGGTATAGTTACAAAAACAAATGTCAGCTGCATAGGGGCAAGATTGAGTTTATTAAGGGACTTGACTAATGATCGGCCGGCTGACAACTTTCGCCACTTATCCTATACAGCTGACTTTTTTATTATGCCTTTCAACGGACTTTTTTACAAAATTTCAAGTCTGCTAAAAACGCCCCATAGTTTTGTCAGCTGACAATGTTTGTTGTTTTCAGAACAAAAACTAATATTTGAAAACACGAAAAAAAGTGACGGAACCTCGCGGACTATCTTAACTTCGTTTGAAAGGGCGAGATCTTATCGACTGTTTTCAACCCCTTACTCCGCTGATAACAATAAATCAGGTTTATAGTCGTAGTAATCACGTCAGTTTCCATCAAATTTTAGCACAAAAAAATACATAAGAACAGCGTAACCCCGCTTAAGTCATAAAATCCAAAACACTTAAAATATCCACAAAACTCGTTACTACCAAATCTCGACCTAAATTTGAGCTGATATCATGGTTTTTGTATATAATTTTTGATAATTTATTCGCCCTAAAGTTGTCATTAGGTACTTATAGTGCATTAGAAAATTGACATAGTTTTATTCGGGAGCAGCAAAAAAAAACGAAAATAAAACTACATAATTAGTTTATGAAGCAAATTTGGTTTTCGTGTGGGGTAACACTGGCCAGACTTCGACTTCTTGTAAATATTATTTTATAATTTTTTTTATATAACCGGGGGACTTTTTTAAATTGATTTGTACAGGTTTCTAGGAGGTTCGGATTTGAGATGCTCTTCGGAGACGATACTTTATTTTATTGTGTAAAGTTTGAGTTCTTGTTTATATCGCCTAGGTTATAGGTAGTCCGTTGTTGTAATTTTATTTTGAAAATAAAGCCAACCTCTTCCCCGATTTTATGTGTTTTATTTCGTTTTTTCAGAGTGCATGGTTGAACATTTAAGATTTGACTTGAGATCCCGCGAAATGGTGAATCTGGTTTTGTTTAGTTAGTAAGTCACCAAATTTGATAAATCTCAAAAATGCTTTTAATTTTTTTTAGATGAACCAAGAATATTAAAAATACAATCTATTCTTTTTTTTAAGTTTACAAAACTTCGATCTGCTGGTAGTTTTTTTTTCAGGTAAGTAAATTAATTCTATAATTTTCTTCAAATACTTTTTTTTTATTTTTAAGATGTCGATGTTTACTTTTGAATCATCCTGTTTGTAGAGTGCTAAACTTTTACGTCTAAGAACAACAAAAAACTCGATACAATATCTGTCGGAAAATGCTTGTACTGAATATAACGAGGTTTTTTTTTTGACGTTATTTAAAGAGATATGGAAAAACAAATGACACTTTCTCATTGCCACTTTTTAAGCTCTAGAAAAAAGCGTAGAAAGATTTTCCGTACTACGCGACTTTTCGTTTCGGTAAAACCATCATCAACTTTATTTTTTTATATGGCGCGTAAAAAAAGTATATCCTGTATTAAATAGCATATTTTATCACGAATACAACGATGTATGACACAATATGATTATGGAATATTCAAATATGGAAGAATGGGTTTTTATTGAATTTTGAGTGTTTTGGTGCAGTATATAGGCGGCGAAATGATAGCGCTGAGAAAATGTCAAAATAATTGTATTGCCATATTATTGACACATGGTGTTTTTAAACTTTGTTACAAAATGGAACGCGCTTTTTTTAACTTCTTTAAACATTGTGTATAAACTTCATTCGTTTTTTGGGTTTCTAGTAAGTAGTTGTTAACTAATTTGTTAAATTAATTAACATGACGTGACCTGCCTACGTACAATGTGACCCATTTGTTTTGGGAACACCCTGATAAAAAGTTTATTTCTTAACCGATTTGGTTCGTTTTTTTTTGGATTGTAGAGCTCGAAAAATTGTATATTCTTGGCAAAAAGTGACCTTCGCCATTTTGACTTCAAGGCCTACTATGTTAGTTTTTAAGAGCAAAATTTCAGGAAACCATATTAGCGATTTTTTTAGAAAAAATCTGTGTGCGCCACTGGATTCAGCATCCTTTAAAACGGGTCTATACAAATTTTCAACCGAAAATATCAAGTTGAAAAAAATTAAAAATTCGCACTTTAACAATCTTTGATTCTATCAAAACAAATGAAAATGACATAAAACTAAAAATTTGTAACTTCTACCAAACCACCATCAACTTCAATGCATTTATCATTCCTTTTGATAGAATCAAAGATTGTTAAAGTGCGAATTTTTAATTTTTTTCAACTTGATATTTTCGGTAGAAAATTTGTATAGACCCGTTTTAAAGGATGCTGAATCCAGTGGCGCACACAGGTTTTTTCTAAAAAAATCGCTAATATGGTTTCCTGAAATTTTGCTCTTAAAAACTAACATAGTAGGCCTTGAAGTCAAAATGGCGAAGGTCACTTTTTGCCAAGAATATACAATTTTTCGAGCTCTACAATCCAAAAAAAAAACGAACCAAATCGGTTAAGAAATAAACTTTTTATCAGGGTGTTCCCAAAACAAATGGGTCACACTGTATATGAATAAAATTTTTAAATCGTCAATAACGTAATTTTAGTTTAATATTTCGAAACATGAGTAATACTAGCCGACTTCACCATACTCAGCGCCATCAATTCACCGCCTACTACACCACAACATTCGGAATTTAATAAAAACCCATTTAAATTTTGCAGAATCATATTGTGTCACACATCGTTGAAATCGTGATAAAATTTGCTATTCACTACAGGGTATACTCCTTTTAAGCGCCATATAAAAAAATAAAGTTGATGATTTCTCCGAAACGGAACGTTGTACGGAAAATCTCTCAATGCTGTTTTGTAGAGCTTGAAAAGTCTCATTTGTTTTTCCATATCTTTTTAAATAACGTGGGAAAAAAAACGGATTCGGCAAATTTCTGTAAATGTAAGGGAAGTTTTTTTGTTCAAATTTCGTTTTTTTAGGCATATCTCCGGAACAACTCGTAATTTTAAAACTTTCTGAACGACATATCGTTAGGCTTGAAAATGCGCAACTTTTCTCAAATTTAACAATCGTCGTATCTCTTATGGTTTCCAAGATCCCCACGATTGACATTCTCATCTTGGAAACACTGTATTGGGCAGTCTTTTAGCTGTGATCAATTAATACTGCTTTTCCAATATTAAACACTGAAAAAAAAATCAAAATAACAAACGGATTGATGCTTCTAAGTCGGTAAATCGTTAATGGCCGTTATAATTTTCACTGAGATGATCACGTGACTTTTGAGCGCCATAGCCTGTAGTTTATCGTTAGCCACTGTATAGTCGGCTTCCACTTAACTTAATACATAATGTTTTTGATTTATCTTTTTTGAAATTATGACATTTATTGAACAAAGAAGTAGATACTTCATTATATTGAAATACCGGTGTCATTTTACTTAATGTTTGACTGGTTAAATGATGATCATTTTTGACTATATTAACAGTAGCGTGCGTAAGGGCGATGACGTTGAAAATGTTACGACAATGATATTTTTTTTGGAAACAAGATTGCAGGTCTTGAAATTTCTCTCTGCAATGCTCACCATTGTCGACTAAAAAATAAAAACCGTTTTATGTATTATGTTGTGCTATTTTTTTTAACTTTGAGACCCTGTAGTACTTTTGAGAATAATTTTTGGAGCAGTGTTGTAGAGTTTTTTCAAATACTTTTAATTCAAACATACAATACACTGGCTAAGTTTGGGTCATCCTGAAACTTAGTCCCTTATGTAATTGGGGATTGTCTTATTGGGGTACAATAATTTATGGATGGGGACTGGAAGGGTTAATATAGTTTCAATAGATTTATTGGGCTGTCATTCACTGAAAAGTTTAATTGTGATAATTTTCCACCCTGCTATCTGAGTAGATTTGGTTTTTGTATACAGGCTCAATTCGTCAAAAAGTATATTGAGGTAGGTACCATAACGTATTTTGAGATGTGACACCAAAAGGTGTGCTATATTTTTTATAAAATAAATGGTCCAAGTCCGACTCTGTATGAAGTTTATCAATACCTGTCATAATATACGCCCTGAAGATGTTATCAAAATAGGTGAAGGCGTTTCAAATCAAAGAAAAAAACGATTATTTTTCAAGCAGCCTGTTCCCGATATTTTATTTAAATTTGGAAACAATCCAAGGAAACACTTCTTATAGAAATATAATGGTTTTACTTTAACAAGTGACGTTCGCGTAAGGGCGTGATATTGAATATTTTGATGGAAAAACGTGGTACGCCACTGTCAGTGAATAATTTTAAAAAATGCGGAAATAGAAGAGAAACTTATAAATATCAAAAAGTCCAAACGACCAAAATCAAAGCAACCCAACGACTCTGGCATCTTGCCAGTGATGTAGTCGCCATTATTCGCAAATCTCCGTGCATTAATTATTTGCATCAGTATCCAAGCCAAAAACTTTCCCAATGCCAGCTTCATCCTTAATCCATCTCTAACCCCCATATGCCCATAAATATCCAGCCTCCTTCTAAATCTCACCCTGTAAATAAATAATCACCATCAAATCCAATCAATAATGCAAATCTCAATGGAGAAAATTCAAACTCCAGCCTCTATTCCTCACAGCACAAATCTGGACAGAGGTAGCTCTATTGATCCTGTTAGAGCGCAAGAGCCCAATCGACCAACTGAATATTCATCCCGCGCTCCTTCGGTGATTAAAACGATGTTCCATTTGTGTGCTTGCTATTCCTAGTAAGTGGACGAGTGCACAGCATCTCTGTATGTAGCAGAAAATGTTTTAGTTTAGGTTTTAAACAATGGTTGTAGTGCTCTATTTAATATGTGCTTGTTATTATATTTTCCCCCCTTTGTTAGGTGAGTGCTGTGGTAGTTTAGTCAGGGGGGGTGACTTAGGTCGGGGATTTATCTGCAGTGAATAAAAAAAATTAACAACAATGAGTTGTCTGGGGTATATTAGGTAAACTATCTTGTCCGAGATGAAGTGTGTATATTTCAATGAATCCGCACTATATCATGTGTCCGATAGAAAATTCTGCAAAATTATTATTTTTTCGTTTGGATTGTTCAATGATTGATTTATGATGAGTATAAACTTAGCTTTTCCAACTTTGATAACATTTTTTGATATCTAATTATGATTCATTCAAATGTTGTAGACCTCGCCATTTTGAATATTTAAACGTAACGATTAATTAATTTTTGCCGGACTGTCTGGTCAATTTTATTGTCAAATAAACTACTTAACAAAAAAAACGGTCACCCGAAATGATCGTCTATGTTTGGACACTCATAATTTTTTAACGATCGATGAAAAAATATGCGGTTTGCACCACAATGCAGAGCATTTCTTTGCGGTTTATGTGGATGGTTTAAAAAATTGATTTCTACAAAAGCATCTTTTATACAGGGTGGTGAAAAAAGTACTGTAAATTTTCTTTTTCTTCACTGCCCCCATTTCCACAGAGATTTCTTGAAGCTTTTTTTCGATATGCCCAAGTGCTTGTTACGTCCATACCTCGGGACGTTTTTGTATTTTTGTTGATACTTTCGTTTCGAAATATCGACTTTTTTTCAAAATTATGACACATAGGGCTTTGAATGGCTGTTCTGCTGATTACAAGTTTACAACTGATGATGTTATGGCATAGATCTATTGTTTAGCTGTCTTTCTGATGACTTATATAGCAATATTTTGAGTACCTATAGGTACAGGGTGTGCCAAAGAATTTTGATCATAAGTAAAGCACTTTTTGTTATTTTGTCAGGTTTTCTTGAAAATTATTATGTCGGAGAAGCTGAATTATTCGATTAATTCATAATTAAGGTTGTCTCATTTGGAAAATACCATGTTGAATAAAATTTTTTGGTTTTCGATGTATATTTGCATTTCTTAGTATCGGACCATGAAACATACCTACTTAAAATTTGCCCATTTAAACTTTTTGGTAAACCAAAAATAACAGATATCTATTGAGTAAAATATAAACAATCTCCCTGCACCGACAAGGTGTTTCATCATCTATCATTTTATTCAGCTATAACTATTTCGTTTTTGAAGGGATCAAAACGAAACAAAAACCATATTGTATGTATAGAGTTATCTAAGAAGTGTTTTTCTGTTTGAAAAAATGAAACGATTTTCCGAGATATTGACCTAATTTATATATTTTTTTAATGTAATGCCATAAGATATAGTTCTTATAATTCATATCATATACTTGGACGTGGAAGATGTCTCGGTTTGTAAGAAAATGCTGTAATCCCAAAAAAAAAAAAAATATCGGGAGATCGAGGGCCCCTCCCGATCTTTTGTTATGAAAGGAATCCAATGAGTTTTCCTGACGTGGGCTGCATGGAGAAAGAACCAGCAATTTGGGGATACTAAACTGCTCAACAATTGAAGTGATCCACTCCGCAAAAGTGGTTTAAAAATTGTTTGGAGTTTTTAAATGAACATTAAGGAAAAAATAAATGTTAGTAACCTATTTTTAATAAAAAGTCAGTGTTTATTCCCAAAATAAAAGAAGTTTATTCACGTGATTAAAAAAAAAAATGAAAAAACGAACAAAACATAATACACGAATAATTTTAATTCACAACCTTGAAAACGAATCAATATTTGGTAGGTCCTCCTCGTTTACGAAAAACCTCCCGACACCTGTTTGGCATGCTGTTTATTAGGTTAGATTATGAAATGTTGATCCAGCTGATTCCATTCCTCTACAACAGCATTTCTGAGTTGATTGAAGTTCTCTATAGGATCATTTCGGAGAACAAGTCGCCTTTTTAAATCCGACCAAACATGTTCATGGTCTATCGGATCGAGATCAGGGGAGTTTGCTCACGTAGCATTTTTCAGAGTGGATCATTTCAATTGTTGAGCAGTTTATTTTGACACAATCAAAAATTGCGAGCGAACGAGAAATTCTATGACTTGTGTTTGAAGTGTGGTAGGGTTTTGAGTGCTTAACAAAACTATAGAAAAATAGGCGGATTTGCAAGATTTTATTTTAAATTTTTAGTTTTTGTAGCTAATTTACTAGCATTATGTTAGTTTAGTAATGTTTAAATCAAAACACCATAAGCTTTGTCTTGAAAATGTTTTCCTATTTCTATCAACCAGGGAGAAAATGAGCTTCATCGTACTAATGTCGCTACTCTAATCCTTTTATAAATTTGAGAATTATTGACTTTATTTGCAATACTCTGTTACCCTATACAGGGTGCGCCTATTAGAATATCTCGGGAAATAAAGCGATTGGGATTCCGAAAATTTGTATGGTGAGATTTTAATGATGATCTCTTCAAATGAAATACCAGCCACGTTGCACGACTTTTGGTTATACCGGAAGTAGGAGTCAACTCTCTTATTGTTTCAAATGTACTCTCCATATATTATTTCATTCTTAGATTCTACGTAAAATTCTGGGTAGATTTTATGTGTGATGTCCTTTACCTAAGTATAAGCGTTTTTGAAATATTTGAGTTTATGTAAAAAATGACGTTTGTAGGTTCCTATTTAAATGTTAATTTTTCGTAAAAGACAGTCTTTATTGTTTAATTTGTATTGGATTCCTTGTGGAAAGGGACCTACTTTAAAAGATTTTTCACAATATTTTGATAACTATCATCACAGGGTAGCTCAAAAAGAAAATTTAAAAAAAATGCTAAATTTTTTTTCAAATGGGAACCCCCAATTTTTATAATTTTATCTTATTGAGCATTAAAAATAAAGGTGAGTTTATATGATATTGTCCATTCCGAAAATTCAAAAAACACAATTAAAATAAGAATTTTTGGAATAGACAATCTTATACAAACTCACCTTTATTTGCAATGCTCAATAAGATAAGATGATAAAATAAGGGGTTTCCATTTGAAAAAATGGATTTTTGGCAGTTTTCTCAATTTTATTTTTGATCTTATTTTTAGGCCACTTTGTAATAGCCTACAAACAGCATTTTTGACAAGAAAACTTAAATATTTCAAAAGGGTAATACGTATTATAGGACATCATGCATTAAATCTGCCTAGAATTTTACGTAGAATCCAAAATTGTAATAATATATAGGGTGTGTTCCATTTGAAACCTACTTCCGGTATAACCGCAAGTCGCACAACGCCATTATCATTTCATTTGAAATGAGCATTTCCGAAAATCTTTCCCTACAAATTTTCAGAATCCCAATCGATTAATTTCCCGAGATATTCTAATAGGACACTTACTTTGGCGAACCCCTCTGTATATCTACAGAGTGTCTCAGATAAAAGTAATTACATAGGGATTTTGGAAACGGTAAGAGATACTACGTTGCTTAAATGGAAGAAAATTCGCGTATTTGTATACTCTATAATCTACCTTCGTTTTATACTGAATCGATACAGTTATGTAGATGCAGGGTGAAAAAGTAAAATGTCCATTTTTGAATAACCACAATATTTTGCTTATCATAAAAGCTAACATTCTCAAGTTTGCAGGATATGGGTGAGAGGATACGAAGATTCTAAAAACGGCGTCCAAAAAATTGTAGGCCTTCTATGTTGCGCCCGGCCGAGGTCAACTTTTGTTCTTCTCATTAGTGCCATATTGAGTTTTTCCAATTTCAAAATCCTCATTGAAAATGCTTTTTAAAAAAATGTATCCCATAAGAAAAACAGACTTGGACGCAACAAAATAGGCCTACAATTTTTTTTACGCCGTATATCCTTTTGAACATAGCCTGAAAATTTGAGTGTTAGTTTTTATGATAAGAAAAATTTTGTTGTTTTTTAAAAAGGTAGGTACCTTTTCCTTTTTCACCCTGTATCTACATTACGTTATCGATTCGAAATAAAACAGTGGTGGAATATTTTTGGGCATACAAATACGCTCATTTTCTTCCATCCAAGCAACGTCGTATCTCTTACCGTTTTCAATGTCTCCATATGATGCCATGTAGCTACTTTTATCCGGGACAACCTGTATACGAGTGAAAACTAAGTTTTTGAAAATAAAAAAGAAAAAGTTTGCGAATAAAATTTCAAAGAGGGTTAGTTACTGTTGTCCAAGTCTAAAGAGCCAGTGATTTTTTTGTGTAGTAAGTTGCCGATAGAGAAATTCTTGCCCTTATTCCCCGTGATCGAAAACCATAGACTGGCAGCATATAATGGGGAAGATTGGCGTAAACGTAATTAATTAGTCATGCTAGTAAATTAGGAAAGCCTATAAAATTATGTGCAACGATTGTATTTAACACTTTCTAGCAACCATTTGTGAGCTACGTGCTCATAAATGGGTTTTTTTTTCAGTGTCAAAATTATGTCAAAAATCAAAGAAATTAATTATTTTCATTTCTTCCGGCGGAAATTCGCGCAGGCACTGTTGGCGTTTGAGAAATTTTGGTTTTTATTTTTTTTCATTCAAGTTTTAGGCTGCGATTATAATCCTGCCTTTTTTCGCAAGGGTAAAAGTAGGCCGTTCAAACTTTTACTGACATCTGAATACCAGAAAGCATTCATTGAATTGGGCAATTTGATGTCTTCGTCTGAAAAAAGTGCAGTTTTGCGAACCCTTTAACGATTTGTTCGCGAAATATATGGTGTCGAGCAAGCAAAGGAAGTGCACGCCGCAAGGTATGATCTTTTTTTAAAAGCCTTTCATAGTCCAAAGCAAAATGACAATTTTAACGTGAAATGTAAAAGTTTTGACGCAACACCCTGTCAAAGAGAACTTGAACAGCACCTACGGAGGTCACACTACATCAGCTATACAGGGTCCTTCATTAGTGCGTCGGGCAATCCTAGCGTGGTTATTTACAAAAGTAGAAAAAAAAGTTTTATACAAAAGTTGTAGAATGTGACTTTATGCATATTTTAAAAATATTTTCAAACATACAGGGTGCGTCACAAAAGTATGGCACGAAAAAGTATGATTTTTTTAAATGGAACCCCCTGTATATTGATTGATATTTCAATTCTTTCTTCAATTTGGAACAAAAATTGTGCTACAACTAATGTTCCTAAATTCAACCGTTATCGAGATATCGCGTTTTAAAAATGGCATTTTTGCAACTTTGACATGCTATAAAACTCAAACTATTCAAGTTAGAGAAAAATGGATTGCACATTCCTATCTTAACTTTTCAAGAGCTATTCAAGGAGATTAAATCCATTATTGTGAAAAAATGTCAAAATGTGCCGAAAAAAGTTGACAGTTGACGGTACCTTCTATCCAAATGACAGAAGAGCTCTTGAAAAGTTAAGATAGGAATGTGCAATCCATTTTTCTCTAACTTGAATAGTTTGAGTTTTATAGCATGTCAAAGTTGCAAAAATGCCATTTTTAAAACGCGATATCTCGATAACGGTTGAATTTAGGAACATTAGTTGTAGCACAATTTTTGTTCCAAATTGAAGAAAGAATTGAAATATCAATTAATATACAGGGGGTTCCATTTAAAAAAATCATACTTTTTCGTGCCATACTTTTGTGACGCACCCTGTATGTTTGAAAATATTTTTAAAATATGCATAAAGTCACATTCTACAACTTTTGTATAAAACTTTTTTTTCTACTTTTGTAAATAACCACGCTAGGATTGCCCGACGCACTAATGAAGGACCCTGTATATGGCGATATGCACACAGATGAAATCGTCTAGTCAGCAAGAAATATCATCGACAAAATCGTCTGGCATGTAATCCATTTGATAAGTCTTTTTTCTCCTTGTTTAAAAAAAAAACAAGTTTATCGAAAATTGATATTTTACAGGGCCTGAAACCCGCGAAAATCGTCTGGCATTGCTACAGCCTTATTAGTGGTACGGCAATTATTTCGAATTTCAAGATTTTTTTAATGACCAATTAATCACGTTAACGCCAATCTTCCCCACTATATGGTGCCAGACTATAGTTTTCGACCACGGGGCATAAGGCTACACAGTTTAAGCAAGAATTTGTCCATCGGCAACTTTTCACGGAAAAAAACTTACTGGCTCTTAGACTATCAGGCAAGGTTCTGTTCTTTTTTTATATCATTTGAAAATCAAAATTTTATGAATTTTGTTTTTAACATTGGACTGAAAAAAAAACGTGTTTTACAAATTATATCCTTGAAGCGATTTCCATGAAATTTGACAGATTAATTTTAATAACGTTACCTTGCCCTAGCTATGTAAAAATTATAAAGACTAGTAGTGTCGTCCGTAAGGGTAGGTATCTCACCGAATATTTTTGTAAATATAACTGATGCGAATGATTGGGGGTTAAAAAATGTACGGCTCTGACTGTAGTAATTTTGTATGTGGTCTAAGATAAAATAAACAAAAATACAACTCTTTTGCCTTCTAGATTTTTTCCGTATTTTTTGCCTCGTTTTCGAACAAATAGATCTCTCAGACTCTGCAAACTATTTTTGTAACGAAGTACCAGAATTTTTCTGATTTTCTTTCAGCGTGTTTCCGTTTAATTCCGTAACTCTGTCAATCAACTTCCGAAATGTCCAGTTTTTTTCTAGACAACTATTGATTATACATATTAAAATATGTTCCCAAAACGTCCGTAATCAATTCTCCGAATCATTCTGTTCGGACGCGCGCCGACCCCACGTATCAAAGCAAAATCTCCACCACAGGGAACAGTTGAGTCTGAGTTTAGTAATTGCTGAGTTCAATGAGTTGAAATCATTGGAGGATCGGGAGCACTTCCTCGCCGGCGATGAACCGCACAAGCCCAGACCCGAAATTCGTTTCATTCCGTAACGCGAATTACGTTTTTATCCAACTTTTTCCTCTTTCGACCACGAGGTAACACTTTTCCGGCTTTAGATCCGAAATTCTTTCAAGTTAATCAATAAGACAACAAGGGAGGGTAAAAGAAAACGATATTCGATAATCTTGCTTTCTCACTTTCAGTTCACTGGTTTTCATTACCGTAAACTCAGGGCAATCGAACCCTTGCCGGGAGGGATCATTTTCCATAAGTCTTCAATTAATTGATTGATTCAGTTTCTTCGACATAATAATTTTCAAGAAAATCTGACAAAATAACTAGAAAGTGCTTTACTCATGATCAAAATTCTTTGGCGTAACCTGTATACCCAAAATATTGCTGAGCATCCAATAAGTCATCAGAAAGACAGCTAAACAATAGATCTATGCCATAACATTGTCAGTTGTGAACTTAGCAGAATAGTCATTCAAAGTCATATGTGTCATAATTTTGAAAAAAGTCGATATTTCAAAAACGAAAGAAGATATCAACAAAAATCTAAAAAGGCTCGAGGTATGGACGTCACAAGCACTCGGGCATATCGAAAAAACCTCCAAAAAATCTCTGTGGAAATGAGGGGACAGTAAAGAAAAAGAAAATTTACAGTCCTTTTTCCCCCACCCTGTATAAAAGAAGTTTTTGAGGAAATTAATTTTTTGAACCATCCACCTAAACCGCAAAGAAATGCTCTGCATCGTGGTGCAAACCGCATATTTTTTCATCGATTCGTTAAAAAATTATGAGTGTCCAAACATAGGCGAACATTTCGGGTGTACCGTTTTTTTGTTGAGTAGTTTACATACCTTCTGAAAATATGCAGTTAGTCAAAGGCTTTATACTTGAGAATTTCCCTTTAGTCTTTACTACTCTTAACAGTTAAAGAGGGGCATGTTTCTGTTTTTCACAGTCGGGAATTTCTAATGGCATTCTTGATAAGGGCAATCGACGCTCATTTCATCTTCAAAGGATTTTCAAGTTTGCAGGGAAAATAAAATCCAAAAGCTTAAAAGAAGTTGGAACCGTTAATGATCTCACTATTTAAATTTACGCAACGACTTGAATTTCTTACAAAATCCCATTTTAGGTAATTCAATTAGTAACTACACAACCTCAATACCACTAGATGACGACTACTACATCAGCTACGACTACGAGATAAACAACAGCTCAAAAAATGTAATAAAACCCGAAAATCTCCTAGTACCAAATCCGGAAACCATGGAGGCCAAGTCTTATGCTGTGGACGTTCTGCCCAGTGTGGAACTGCCCGACGACTCTCTGGCCGATCCCGATTTGAAAGATCACAATTGTATCGACAATATAATGTACGTTTACTATGGAGGCAACGGGAAAAATGCCAAAAGTTATGGAACAGGGATAATTATCATTGGTTCTGTGATGAGTTGCGCCGCTCAACTTCTGACTCTATTCTGTGTTTTGCTCAAAAAGTATTATAAAGGCAGGAAAATTAGTATGATGTTGATTGTTGTGCATATTTTTTTGACGATGTTTTTGTCCAACTTGATTTTTATGTTGGGAGTTTATGTGAGTGGCTGGTGGTAGATTTATGCAAATCGATTAATGTGATTTTTTTCAGTCAACAAAGAATTCGGAAAACTGTTTGCTCATAGGTATTCTAATTAATATTTTCCATCATCATACGGCAATATGGATATTTTTATACTGTTTATACATTTATAAGAAGTTTTCGCGCTCGTGGGTGGCCGTCATCTTCAGAAACATCAACTGGTATACGTTGGTCACCCATTTTTTGCCGCCATTGATAACTATGGTAAGTCACTAAAAAATGTTATCAAATTGCATGATTTCAATTTGATTTGTTGCATTGCATTAGAGTTTTTAATTGAAAATGATTGATCTTTTTTGATGAACATTGTTTTTCAAGAAAACTCAACTTTGGAGAGTCATAAAAAGAAAACTGGGAGGGTCGGAAGGGTGTAACTTTCAAGAGATACTCTTCAAACTTTCTCAAATAAAATTAGTGATTTTTTTCATGAGTGATAAGGAAGAATTGAAGAAAAAATATCCCCAACTGTGATTCTGGCTCTTCTCGCTCTAAAAGTCAAACGATAAGACATATTAGATTTAACTCAACATCGGTTGTCTCAAAGGATTGGTCGGATTATTCCAAACACTTAACGTAAAGACTTTTTGATATGGAAATTCCTTTATTTGTTGCACAAAGTAATTGCGATCTCCAGCGGTGAATATATGGATCTAAAAAATATGATAAGTAGGTATGGCGGCACTTGGGGCCGGGAACTTTTTGTCCACGGCTCAAGTCCCCCCATGAAAATCTCACTTTTGTTGTATTTGTTGTTTTTTCTAAATTTTTAGTGTCGTTTATACTGTTTTAATGTTGTTGTTTTGTGGTGTTTTTGTTGTGTTTTAAATTTTTTGTTGTTGTTTCTACAGTTTTTTTACTGTTTTAGTGTACAACAAAAAACATTTAAACAATACAAAACAACAACACTTAAACTGTAGAAACAACAACAAATTCAATAAAAGAGAGATTTCCATGAGGGGGGGGACTTGAGCCGTGAACAAAAATTTCCCGGCCCCAAGTGCCGCCATTCCTACTATGATCAAATACCCTGTACTTTCCTATTGTTTTTAGTCATGCATTTCTTTGAATAAAAATGTATAATATGCTGTTATTTTTGAACTTTAGCGCTAGAATTTTCAGAAGTTATTTTGGTATCGCTTCTTTGTTAAAATTTTCATTTGAATGTCTATTTTATACAGTGAATCTCACTTTTTCGTAAAATATTTTCCATTGCTTAGATAAAATTGATCAATTTTTAAGTTTCGTTTCAATAAATTGACACATCACATTTCCCAATGAACTTTTATAGGATCACGGCATTACAAAATTATACCATTGAAAACTTCGAATTAATTAAATTTCATCGACTCACTCTGGAAACATATTACATGACAAAGTTTGAATATCTGAAACTATTTTTCAAATGTGCGGTTCGACATTATCGACGAAACGTTCGAGTTGTATAAACTTTTAATGGCAGCGGCCAAATAATCCACCAGCTTTGTAAACTATTTTTCATTGCTCCGATTTAATATAACCCAAAGTGGAAACTTTCCAAAATACATCAAACTTTCAGGCACATTAACTTAAACTCTATTCCAGACAACGTACTATCTCGTACCAAAAAGCTTCGAGACCAAAAAGTATTGCTTCAAGTCCATGCATCGGGGCATGATCTTTAACTTCATGATCCCCATTTGCGTCCTGCTGATCCTCACCACCATCTACGCCATCAGCGCTATGATCAAAATCGAGAACTTGGAAGTGGCTAAGCTGGACTATCACTATCAAA
This sequence comes from Orchestes rusci, assembly GCA_958502075.1. Classification (NCBI taxonomy): domain Eukaryota; kingdom Metazoa; phylum Arthropoda; class Insecta; order Coleoptera; family Curculionidae; genus Orchestes; species Orchestes rusci. The sequence goes on from OY293311.1 coordinate 14,548,860, forward strand.
GTGAATCCCTGCAAGCGTTGAATAAGGAACTGGAAAGTTTGAAAGAAAAAAAGGACGAAAGTATCAGCTATGTCGATGAGGAGCTGATGAGCTTGAAGGAGACGCGAAACTGTTTGAAGAGCCTGTGTGTGATGCAGTTGTTGTTTGTTTTGAATTGGTTCATCACACCGGTGGCTTTGGATGCTAGTCATGATAGTACGGAGTTGCCATATTTGCAGGGTACTACTTCGATGATTCTGGTGAGTGATATTCAAATAATTTTCCAATGATCTTCCTGCTATAATATAAGATGAATAACCTTCCTTGAGGATCTTACCGAGTCTTATAAAGCTCATATGTTTTTCCAGAACTGGTTCATATTCTACAAACGGAAAACCCTCCTCCCTCTCATCGACTATGCAGTAGAGGATAATTCCGAACGCGAAATCCTCGAAGAGGAACTGCTATCCTCTGCCACCGAAGTAATCAGCATCGCCTCCTCCTCCGACAATATTCCCCTTCTCAAAACCGACAGCGGCACTGAACTCAAAGAGTTCTGTTGCCTCTCGGATCATAGAGATTGTGCCAATGACTATAATATTTCTACTATTAGTACTTAAGTATTTTTTTACGAGTTACAGTTGGTTGTACGTTACAATGCGTGCACGCCATCAATAGAATTATCTCTGTAGAGTTCTACAACTTTAAGAATGGGACATCCCGTGCGAAGGCGTGGCCTCGATACCTGGTCAAACGCAATCACGTGACTATCCCATTCCTAAACTTGTAGGACATACGTACGGATTTATAAAGCAGAAACAATTTACACTTCAATAACAACCAAAAAAATCCAACTTCGTGTAAACCGGACCTCTCAGCTTCCATTGACGAACGAATAGGAACGAAGGAGTTGATTTATCACTCCGTATATTCGGTATATGTGTTCTGTGGTGTACATAAAGTTGATGGGTTTCAATCAGTTCAAAGTGCAGTCAACTGAACCTCTAGTTTCCTTTCTAAATCAAATTCTAAATGTTATGATAAAGTTAGGATAATTAAAAATAGTTTTCTTCTGGATGTAACAAGTTATACTTCATGTGATAAAAAGGGAATGATTGGGTTAGAAGACGTAGAATAGAGGGGTTGGATTTTTAATCGATAAAAAATCTTTGAAAAATTCGACCCATTAAAAAAAGAGACCATAAGGTCATAATGGAGCTTAGGTTACGGGAGTAAAAGTGCTCTATTTTAGTCTTTCACTAATTTAATTATCGTTAAATATTGATGCGTAAATCAAAATTGAATTTATTTTATGGGTGTTATAAAATAAAAATGTATACCTACTTTTGTTGTCTAACGAAATTATGTTAAAAGTCGCAATAAAGTTTACCTAGAACTGTACATAATCATTATTCATCATGCAAAACTGTTTTCGGAAGTACCATACAAAAAACCCGCAGTTTAACTAGGCTATAGATAGACGTAAAAAAAGAGCAATAAACATTCTCATTAGTTTGGACATTTTTGCTGTACTCCGGTACAGAGAACGTGTAATCAGCAATAGAAACCATGTAATATAGATCTATATGTTTAAATATCAACAACTCGGTGTTTGTTTCCGTCTTTTAATGCACTCTTTTGTAAAATACTGCGGATGTGTTCGTCCCATTGTATGACTACTGTATTTTTGGAAAGTTTGTGTGCTATTTCCAAAAACACTTATACACATCATATATCAGACAATATACTTTGTTTTGGACACCCTATATTTCGCACAATTAATGTTAAGTCGCTCATCTATTCTTAATCTTTGTATAAAGTGTACATTGAATTCATCGGCCTATATCAGTATTATTAATTATAAACATCTGGACTCGATCCTGTAGGAGTAGGCGTTACGAAAGTTCCCCGAAATCCCTGTATTTTCGAAATGTGTTGTGGATTTTTTCGTCATCATCTGAATATATTAATTGTGATTTTGACTCACTCTAATAAATATTCTAATGTATGGTTTGTGTTTTATTGATCATATTCACCGAGCACAACTTTAATAACAAAACTAGTGATTAAACAAGCAAAAATTACTCCAACATCGGTCATGAAAATATTTTCTTTTGTTCGGCGACGTTGCCATGTGTCCTCAACGTCTTTTAGTTTTGCTGGTATCTCTTCATACGGCAAAACTACTTGATTCATCTGCTCATCAAATAATCAAAACAATGTTGACAAAAAAGCCTATAATAGCAGACTTCAAGCTAGGATAAATCCACTTGGACTGATTTTTATGGTTTATTCCGGTTTTATTTACTATACAAAAATAACAGTTATTGTGACGATCTGGCGTGAACGATCAGCATTGATTGATCAACATTGATTCTTTAAACATGTACTTACCACCAGAGAGCGACGTGTCGCTATGGAATTTCACAGTACACGGAATCCAGCCGCTGATCTTCAAAGTCGATGATAATCTGAACTTTTTTTGTCAGACACTTTTTGCAGTATCCCTAAAAATAAAGGGCTGAGGGGTATTCAAAGGTTTCCATAGATAACACCCTGTAACGGCTAGTCCGAATTTAACAAGCTTGGGCTATTCTTTGGTTTCAAATGTTTATATACAGGGTGTCCCAGCAAGGGTGGCCACCGGCCATATCTCGGAAACTACTGGACTCAAAAGTTCAGGAAAAAAAATATGATCACTAAAGTGGCCACGAGAAAATGCTGGAAAATATTTTTAACTTCGAAATTTTGCCGCTAGAGGGCCATTTTCGTCATTTCGACAAAAATGATTGATTTTCTCATAAAAATTGAATACATTGATATGATTTTTTTTTTGGGAAAGTAGCCTAATGATGCCTAAACTAGCTCGCGAAAACCGCATCTCGAGATCTTGTTGTAAACCAAAAATATCTACAAAATAAAATTATATACGAAAATTCCTTAAATTTCTATCTTTTCGTAACTATATTTTTCTGGAATTTTCTCTATTTTGTGAGTTGTGGTCCTAGAAAGAACCGATTTAACAAAGAAATGTTGAGTGCAAATGCTCGAAATGCTGACCATCACGCTCTTTGCATTTCTGAATCTTCGCATGGTAGCCAAAACTGCCGTCACAATTTCGGCTCTCGGTATGTTACGTTTTAGATTTTTCAAATCTTTTCTGGTCGTAGGTTGAGTCTGAAACACGATGTTGTTTATCCTCAAGTTAAGTCAGGTGATCGCGGAGGCCATGGAAAAAGTTCCTTTCCAATCCACCCCTGTTGAAATACTGCATTGATTAATATGCTGTCGCACATTACCAGCAAAATGTATTGGGCAACCATCTAATTGCTAAAACATGTTTTGCCTTGTTTCTAGAGGCACTTCTTCTGCAATAACGGTAATTGATTGGCCCATTGAACTCCATACTAGAGTTTAGATTCAAGATTGCAGTTACGCCTCCTAGCGGCCATTTCAGAAACTTGAAAATATTTTCTAGGTTTTTCGCTTGGCCATTTTAGTGATCAAGCTTTTTACCGCAAGCCTCTACGATGGATAGTTTCCCAGAAACAGTATCTCGCATGCTTTGTTGCCCACCCTGTACAATTGTGATACCAAATCTCTTATATTTAATTTTGTTTATGTTCGATATTGTGCGAAATAAAATGGGTTAATGGTTTGAAAAAGCCCTAAAGACGCATCAATCACAAGGGGTTGTATAATGATTTTATCTAGAATTATAAAGAGATAGTGATACACGTCTATTTATTCGAGGTATCTCAACTAGTGGAAAGAATACCTATAACAATTTATGCTATGAGCTGATCATTCAGCTGGATAAATGGGTTTTGGTCCAAAAAATTCAAAAAAGTTATAAGAGGCGGGTATTAATTAATTAATAATAATAATTGTATTTGAGGTTTATTGGATTATTTTCCATCTACTTTCAATTTTTCCAGATCTCATCCTTGGACTTTCCCAATCCAGTTGGCGACTTCAATGTGTAAATCGGAAGCTTTTGAAACTTTGTTTTTATGAAAATTGAACTTGTTGATAGTGAAACTAACTCTTGATTCATGGTACAAAAGCTTTATTACACTCTGAAAAACACAAGAAAATATCGAAATTTTGTACAATTCCATCTTATAATTACAATTCCATTAAACAATTCACTTGGGTACAAAATCACATCACATGCAGCCATCCGCAAATAAGTCGGTCAACCCCTTAATAAAGTTAGTATATCGATCAGTAAATAATAGTCAATTATGATGCATTAGTCAAACACAATAAATAATAAAATATAAAAATATCTACACTATGTAATACGATTCTATGACTTTTCCGGCGATTTTTGTATCGAAGTCAGCATTAGTCCTTTGGCGAGCATTTGTTCCTCTAAGTCTTTATCTTCGTGCGAATATCTATTGAACATTATTTTTTAACCCGGGTAAGCTTTGAACAAAAGGATTACCTTAACCGATCCTCCTCCAAAACAGCTATGAGTGTATCTCTCTTGGCAACAATATCCATCATTTCATTTATAATTCCTTCTTCCGTTTTGAGGTCTTCTTCTGTTTTATTATCCTCTGAAAATGTATATTTATTTGTGCTATTTTGATGCATTAATTATTACGCTGTCTCAAAAAAAAAATCATAATTGAAAATGTTGAAACAAAAAAATTCTGGATTTTGTCAAACATACAAGAGATAAAAAATCACAAAAATTCACGAAGAAGGAGGATCAAATTCTCACAAAATGATAGAAGTCTTATCAATATCGGTCAATCCATAATTATGATGCCTTAAAACCTTAGAGTAAATACAGGGTGTTTCATTAATATTGCGAAAAAATTCAGTGTGAGTTTCCCTGCCTAAAAATAAAAAGAAAACTTCCTATTAACACGTATCCGGAAATGCTTCATTACAGAGCTACAGGGTGTTGAAGTTTTATTTTTATTTTTGTTTTTTTTTAATAATATTCAAAGCAATGTCGATATTTTGATAAAAATTGATGTTCAGGGTTTTTTGTGTCATGCGAAATTCGGATTTGATCTTATTATGACTCTAACTTGTAGAGGGCGCTACCTACAATTATTTATCGAATCATTAACAGCCATAACTTTTTTGGACGTACCTCTAAAATATTTTTAAGCTACAGAACAGATTTATTTGTATTTTCTACGCAGAAAAAGTATACCTACTTGTTAAAAGTCGCTACAGGCAACCATTCCCGAGATATTCGGATTTGAAATAATGAATACATCTGATTGATGATCGCTACATATCTTTAGTAAAAAGATAAAATTCAACTAAAGAGTGATGTAAACAACAATTTATATTAAAATAAAAAAATGGTACAAATAAAAAAATAAAAAAATAAAAAAATTCAACACCCTGTAGCTTTGTAACGGAGCATTTCCGAACACATGTTTATGGGAAGTTTTCTTCTTTTTTCCAACAAGGGAGACTCATCCTGATTTTAGTATCAAAAAAAGGCAAGACCTAGCTTGACCATAATCCCAAAATCACATGTATTTTTTATTTCAAATCCAAATATCTCGAGAATGGTGGCACTTAGCGACTTTAAACAAGTTTACTTTTTCTACGAAGAAATGATGAAGAGATCTGATTTTTAACTTCAAAATATAATACAGGCCCGTCCAAAAAAGTTACGGCTGTAAATAATAGGAAAAATAAGTGTAGGTAGCGCCCTCTAAAAGTTAGAGCCATACTGAGATCAAATTCGAATTTCGCATGACAAAAAACCCCCAAACACCAATTTTCATCACAATATCGACATTTGTGCAAATACTATTTAGAAAAAACAAAAATAAAAATAAAACTTCAACACCCTGTAGCTCTGTGAAGAAGCATTTCCGGACACATGTTTAAAGGAAGTTTTCTTCTTATTTTCAAGCGAGAAAACTCATCCTAAATTTTTTCGCAATATTAATGAAACACCCTGTATAGAGAAAGAAGATCAAATTCCCTACAAAGTGACACAAGATTCATTAAAATCGGTCAATCAAGTAAGAAATTATGCTCTCTTGGAAAAATAGCAAAACTGAAAATGTTGAAAAGAAAAATTCTGGATTATGTCGAAAACTCAAGAGATAAAAAATCACAACAATTCACGAAGAAAATAGATCAAATTCCCTACAAAGTGATACAAGATTTTCAAAATCGGTCAATCCATTGAGAAATTATGCTATCTTAAAACAATTGAAAATGTTGAAAAAAAGAATATTCTGGATTTTGTAAAAAAAACTGATAAAAAATCACAAGAAGTCACTAACAAAAAGGATCAAATTTCCTACAAAGTTAGACAAAATTCAATGAAATCATTCAATCCAGTAAAAAATTACGTTGTCTTAAAAATTTGCGAAATTGAAAATGTTGAAAAAACAAAATTCTGGCTTTTGTCATTCAAAACATGAAAAAAAATCTGGATTTTGTCAAACATTCAAAATTAAAAAAAAAAAAAAACATACACGGATGATGGAGATATAAAAAAAAACACTCACTTCTTTCCAATCTCTCCCTCAACTCCATCTGCAATCTAGAATGTCTATCCTCCAATTCCAGTTCCTGCGCCCTAGTCATGAGCTCCTTCTCGTACCGTCTCAATTCGGTTCTATCGCGCATCAGGTCGAACCAATCCTGCAAGAGTTCGTTTTCTTCTTTGGAACTTCTTCTTCCGTCTTCTCGTCTTAGAGCTTTCTCCACTTCAACGCCCCTTTTTTCTAGTTCGCGTGTCTTCACTTCGGTTTCTTCCAGTTTACGTTGGATTTCTTGAGCCATACGATGTCTGGAAAATCACCTCAAATCTCAACAAACTTACAAAAAATCAAAATAATAAAACCATTCCATAGACAGTAGACATAAGCAAATAAAGTATAAAGAAACAGTGATAAAAGAAAAAAAATACTACAAAAAGTGTTCGAGGAGAAGAAACAGTGACATAAATTTAATACAAACCTTTTAAGTTGAGTTTGTCTGCTCATTCTTCTTGCTTTACCACTCTTTCTTCCTGTTCCGCTGAAAGAATTGTCGATATTCGATGCTAGAGTGTCGCAGGAGCTTTTTGGGTCTAGTAGTTCTCCATCGCTGCTCTCGTCTGGAAATAAATCAAAAATGTATTTGCCTCACACACAATAATCTCATAAACTCGGAGCATATCGGCAAGAAATGCCCCACCTCGTTGTTTGCCAAACTTACTCTATTAAAAGTATTACTTCGCAGCAAAAAGATTAAAACAATATTTGGAATCTTTTTTCAAACCATTTTATGGATGAATTTAATCAAATAAGTTGATGGTAACCTTTTTGTTTGAATTGAAACATATCTTCAAGATTTGTTAAGGTATTTAGGATTTAGAAAAACCAGTATTTTCTTCGGAAAATTGAAAAAGCTGAAGTACGGCAACGCGCCAAAACAGGGTCCGCCCCTATCGATCGGATTTTGTCTAAACGTTTCATTCATATTTCATCTCATTGGCGTCTTTTGTTTTTTGAGTGGGGTTGGGTGTTGATTTTGTGAATGTTAATTGTGTTATTTTTTTGGTTTGGTTTGTGGTGCTTCATTATTTACTTATATGGTATATTGAAATGACTCGCAAGTGTCAAGCTTGCAGTAAATAAGAATTTTGTAAAATAGTGACGCCACTGACAGCTTCGCGTGTAGTAACCGAAGCACATTCCAGTGAGGTGCAAACGTATCCCCACTCAGTGCCCCGCTCAACTCCTTCTCACGTCTCTTCTATGTTCGATGTTGGCCACACAATTTTTCACAGTTTATGAATAAAATGTTTCATCTATAGTTATAAGATCATTGGTACCGCCAGCCTTCATTATGTGACGTCACATGTAGGCCTTGTATTATTACAACGCGAATTACACTCTACTCATTCATTCAAAAACGTAAATGATTCATCACACCTGTCATTACTCACCAGTATTTTTCATGGTATAATTGACAGGGAGGGGTGGTACAGGTGGCGGAGTCAGTTCCCTTTTCTGTAGATCCTGTTGAGAAATGCTGTGGCGGGATTTTGGTTCTTCTTGAACAGCCTCCTATGAGAAAACTTCAATATAATGCCGCACAAAAGCTTAAAGCAAACACAAAGAGGCATGCTTAACGGGATCACAACAAAAACTGATTTTACTAAATAATGTTGGTATAAAATACTGGATGCTTGTTTACTCCGATCCAATCGTAAAATACTAAACCAAACAATCACAATGGACAATTTGCATGAATTTTTGAATTACTTGAAATTTTATTGTATTGTAGGTATATAAAAATATACAGTGTGTCCACGGATTGATTTTTCGTAAGATGTAAATGAGAAAAAAATTGCCGAGCTCGTTTACGATTTTCTGAGAATCGCTCCTGCATGTCCGAAACTAAGATGTGAAAACAATTAGTCAAATCAATTAATATACAGTGTGGTTTTGGGGCGATTTTATAAAAAAAAATCTAAAAGTAAAGTACCTTTGTTTAAAGAGATATCGGAAAAAGTTATACAAGAATGTTGTTTAGAATAAAATGACCGAATTGGGCTATTTTCATTTTTTTGGGGACTGGGCTCCTGAACAACTTTTTCCAATAACCTTTTTTAATAACTCTTGAAACAAAGGTACTTTCAATTTTAATAGAATCAACATAATTTTTCCAAATCCCCAAAAAATCAAAAAAGGTAAATATGTATAAAAATTGCTATTTGGTCATAACTTTTTATTCTAAATAACTTTCTTCTATAACTTATTTTGATATCTCTTTAAACAAAGGTGCTTTACTCTTGGCCATTTTTTATTAAATCGCCCCAAAACCACCCTGTAAATTAATCGATTTGGCTCATTCTCTTCACATCTTAGTTTCGAACCATGCAGGAGCGATTTCCAAAAACTCGTAATCCAACTTGAATTTTGTTTGTCATTTACTCCACACGATAACTCAATCCGTGGACAAACTGTAAATACTAAATAATGGATTGTTTTGATTGGGCGTGACTAAAAAAATGGTGTGGCTTGGGTAACGCGATGTGACGTCATTCGTCCTTCAAGCCTCATTCGCCCCATTCGTCTAGTAATTTGGTCGAGTGGAAAGTAATTTTGAAGATATAGTAATATTTTCGCACATGTTTGTTACTAAATTACTCGCTACTCGGCTAAATAACCAGCCTAATGCGAATAAGGCTTTGGAGCTGCGAATCCGGCGAACCGCTCATTTCTAATGTCTAACACCAAAATTGCAACTCACGTGCCAGTTGTTAATATACGGTAAACAAAATCTAACTCAACCTAAACAATTCAGTTATATTGTGGTTAGGTTGATTGAATCAACAATTTCAGTCGATTGAACAGGATTGACGGTGACAGTGCGTTTTTTATGCTTCTTGTTCTCATTTTGAGTGAGCGTGGAACTGATGAACAATGGACTCGGGTTTCAACAGGGACATAGTGATAATTTCCCAAAAATGTGTCTCGTTCATGTTGATGAACTTCATTGGCCAACATCTCGACTTTGTTGGTGTTGAAACAGGGGAATTGAGATGGAAAATTGAGGGATATTGTAAGTAGCGTTAGGTGAAACGGCATTCTATAACTGAACAACTGATAGAATATGAAAAAAAATATATACCTACCATCGCACTATTTCATACTCTACTGATGACTCGTCGCATGTGTTTGTTTTCAGTCCGTATAACAAGCAGAGCTTCTTTATTTGATAAATAAGGTCACGAGTGATGGGCGACGCAATTTTCAATCAACAATTTAAAGCTGCAGATTTACTTCCCCTTAATATTTGTCCTGTATTCAAAAATTGTGCAAATTGTCCATTATCACCCCAACTTCAAGCAAGCATTAAACTGTGTAGTAACACACGACATACAAAAACTTTCAAGATTATCTAACTTGGACGTGGATACAAACAACACAAGACAGTGCAACCACAAACATCTACCAACACAAAAATTCTTACATCTCCGTAATATTTCTCCCAGTACAAACTGCTCAAAGACTGAAATGTCCAAAAATCATTATTTATCCCCCAAAACCCCCACCAACTCACCTTGGACACAGCTTTAGACCTTGGAGACAGTTTTGCAAACAATTTTGGTGGGCTTTTGCAAAAAATCCCCGCAATGAGCTTGGAAAAGCTCTTTCTTCTCTCCCTATCCTTGCCTTTCTTAATTCCTTCCAGCAAATTAGGATCAGACTTGCAAAACTTTTTATCTTCCGACACAGTCAGCTTGGGAATCTCCACTACGGACTTGGGACGTAGTCCATCTTCCCCACTTTTGGACCGTCTAAACGAGTTCTTCTTTGAAAGAGTGTCGTTGGAGTACAACATTGAATTGCGACGTTCTGTATTGAGTACCAGGCTTTCAATGCTTTCCAAAACATGCTCATTTTTGTCCTTTTTCAGTATTTTCTCGCGAAGTTTGTTGATTTTGTCCTCAGGACTCAAGCCTAGGTCTTCATTGCTCAAAAGCCTAGCTCGCGCTCGGGCATTCTCCTTCATTTTTTCCGTGCTTCTTATCACGTCAGATGGCCTATTATATCTTGGAGGTGGCTTGGGGGTTTTAAACTCATCAAGCTTGAAGTTTTCAGGATTTGTTAGAGGCGTTTCTGGTAGTTTGATTGAGCTGGACACCAAGTCTGGTGTATTTTTTTCTAGTGTCAACAAAGGCCGACTGCGGCGCTTCCTTTCAAGGGTTTTGTTTTCGGATTTCATTTTGTTCATGACCATTTCTTCGATGAGTTTGCGGTTTACATCGCGCTCTTTTTTGATGTTTTCTTTGGTATAGATCACATCGGGGCTCAGTGGTAACTTTTCAGGCTGCTTCTCTATAAGATCGGGCTTGGAGTCGCGTTTTTTCAGCTTGCGGATGTCTATGGAATCTTTTGCGTTATTAAAGTCAACCTTGGATTGTAACCTGTGACAGTGGGACTCGTACTGGATCATTTCCTCTTTGACTTTGGCTAGTTTTTCCTCTAATCGTTGCTTTTGTAGGTTTTCCAGTTTAACTGACGGGATTTCTGTTACATTTTTCACCGTGCTGTCGCTGCATGTAGTGTTTTCCTCCGTGGTGGTGTCAATAATGAGCAAACTATCCTCCTCATGCTCAGTTTGGTTTTGCTTGAGCTTCAACTGCTCCAAATCCTGAGGTTTCAAGTCCTGAACCTCGCCTCCAAAGTTATCAACTGTGATGACAGGATTCCTGGTTTCGATAATTAGATTTAAACTATCCATAGGCTCATCGTCGTTTTTCAGCAGGACATAGCCGTTTTGGCTGTCAATAACCCCATCTTCGCTGCTCGTCTCCGTTCCAGTGTCCATAAACTCGATATTGTCCAGATTGTTGAAGTTCTTGGGTGGTATTTCCTCAAACTCGCTCAACTTGGCCAAAGTGGGCTTGTCCTGTCCCAATTCAAATTCTATACTGTCTGAAACGTTCTCGTCCCTAGCCCAGTCGGACAACTCGGTTTCGGTCAAAACTGTCCCGTCAGGCGAGCTGTGATTCTCGTGAATTTCAGACATTACGTTGTCCAATTCCGGCAAATTTTTGGGTTGATTTAAGGTTTTTTTATCGGAAGTTATAGACTTGTTAGCTTCGGGGCTCAAGCTGTCCAGTGCAATTTCTTCACATGGTTCTATTTGAACTGTAGGAATCTTATAGGAGGGAGCTTCATTTTCACTGGATAGACTCAAACTGTCCGAACTAGGTATGGGGTCTGTTGACGTTGTTATGGTAATGTCAGGTAAATTCTTCTTTTGCGGCGACATCTGGTCCAACTTGGCACAAAACACTTGCATACCAGCACTGACCTCCGTTGCCGGCTTCAGTAACTTTTGACAGTCCGATATGGTGCTTTGGAAACTTTTGAACTTATTCTCCAAAGTACTTGCACTACCGCTCTTTTGTATCGCGTTCGAATTGTCCCCCAATAGGTACTTTTTCTTCAACTCCAAAGAGACCTTAGCCGCAATTCCGCCAGTGCTTTGCGTTCTATTCAACGCATAGTTCTCTTTGTTCAAACCAGGCTTGAAATCGCTGCTAGGCACCAGGGGAGTCAGCTTCAGCTCAATATCGTGGTTCTTTTCTATAAAACCGCTTTTAACTTGGATTTTTTTGGGCAGGTTTCCAGATCCGCGTGTTTTTGTCACGTAGAAATCGTTCAAGGCGATTGCAGGGACTTCACGAGTTGGTGTTGGTTCGTCCTGGGCAAATTCAGAGTCGGTGGAGATTTCGGTTGCGGAATTTTGTGGCTCGGATTCTGAGCTGGACTCTTCTGATACCATCTGAAATTGATTTAATTTGGTTAGACACGGGAGTTTTAGAGGAGGCGAGTTAGATAGCTCGGCGTGGGGTTAAAATGATTGAGTGTAGAGAGCGATGGTGGTATGTGGAAATTGAAAAGTATCGATCGATATTATACAGGGTGATACACAGCAAAACCACAGTCTAAGAAGAAATATTGGGATTTGAAAAAATCCACCTCTTAGTGCAAAACTTGATAATAACTAAGATATAGGATGTTAAACTTGAAATATCATTTTCGTTTTTCTTCAATTAATTCAGAATAAATGGAAATAATGGCCCAAAATCAGTGATTAAGGGTTTTTTAAGAGAAAGTAAAAAATGTAAAAATGTCTTCAATAGTCAACGCGATACTGTGAACCGCAAAGTAAGATCGTTTGAAATAAGCTGCAATAAGTGGCGCCCTCTATAACAAGTGTGAAATGTATGAAAGGATTTTATTTTTTCGCCTCAAAAAAACCTCCACTTTGTCACCCTGTATCTTGGATATTATCAACTTTCAGAGAGAGGTAAATGTTGTTGAAACCTGGTAATTTACCCGTGATTTGGGTGGGTACCATTGATAATTATCGAACACCCCATACATGGTGTTTTATCCGGCAATATTTGAAATTTAGATTCCACTAATCAAAATAAACCATTTTTATTCAAAAAACATTTTTCCAACTCCTCATCAGTTTCGAGATATTGGGTGATATGATTGAACGTTTACGTTCAAGGTTTCTATATAAGAGGTTGCCTCACTTTTACGGTCATGACGTCATTTGTGTCTACTGTAGTGCCACTGCGGCCCTTTCTCGAACCATTCCATCATAAAATCAAGAATGTCATTCATCAATATAATAAACTCACTATTTATTTCCAGGTGGACAAGAGATTTTTTGCTGTCGATGGTTTTTTTTTTGTGTGAAATTGTTTATTCTATTCTACCTAAATTTAGCTTTCATTATATTTCAATAGTAGATTTCTCAGTATATTTAGGCAGGACTAATATAAAATAATAGTTAAAAAGTTGTGGTAATCTGAGGGTTGATGTTTTGAATATACATATAGAAAATACTCACATTTGGTACAGTATTTTCGCTTCCTTGACCAATAATATACAATAATAATGTCCCAAAAGATAATTTTACACCTCTAATAATATTTTATTTCGATTTAAATGATAAAATTAGCAAGAAATTCAACGTTTTATCAATCATTGATCGAATGACACATGACACGACATGATGCAGTCCGATTCAATTGCATGACAGGAATGACACTCAAATGTCAGAACGCGGACTGTTTCGGACCGCTATCCACAAATGACGTCATATTTCCCCTCTTCCGTCTTTACCTCAGGCGAAGTGAGGCAACCTCTTGTACACTGATCTTGGTTTACGTTAACTTAACGAATCTGTTAAGATTGTTTACTAATGCAAATGATCCATTTGCTAACAGCGTTACCATGGTGAAATGCATACGTTAAGTTAACGTAAACGTTCAATCATAGGACCCAATATATACCTTCCAAGATTTTTCAACATTTATTGATTTGAAACCGTTAAATTACAATTTCCCATGAACCAAATATAGTTGAGACTTACTTTTTGTTTCAAAGAAAGACGACGAAATCTCCTCTAGAACCATGACAAAAACCACTCAAACAATTGAGGTTATGTCCATTTTTAGAAGCTTGTAAACTCAAAATTGGAAAATTTTCTCCGGTTTTTTTTTAGATGGCTGTGAACAAGCACAAAAGAAATTTACGAATTTGTCCGTTTCTGTAAAACTTGCATCTCATATCAAGTTTTGGTTAGCATTAAAAAAAATCCAATTGTTTTATGCTGCAGTTGGTTAAAATGAGCCTTCTGCTTATCTGAAAATACGACTTATTCCATATTTTTGATTTAGTAACTAGACTATGATCAATCAATCAAATTTAGTGAGGTATTTTTGAAAAAAAAATTGATAAAGGAAGTCACAGTGGTCCAAGAATCGAGTAGGTAATCGTCAACTCAAGAACAGTCTTGATCAGCCGTCCACGGAATGTTTTCGTGGCTCAATCGACAGAATAGTTGGACTGCAGTCTTCGTACGTAATGCAAGTAGAGGTGAATCAATAATAAATAATCAATAATAGAAACCATCAATATTGTTCAATAATTATTGTTTATATTAATAATTAAACAAATCTTATTTGACTAAAATATTTCACCAAAATGTCTTTATTATTTTGCAGATATCGACATAATTTTCTTCGTTTGAGAACACATGAGGCATTTTTTTTCTAGAGAGAATTGACACTCAACTACATCAAATGACAACTACGGAATAATACTAAATGCAACTGCAAATTAATACAAAAAAATGTGCTGAAATATTTTGTCAGATAAGATAAGAACCAATTTTTTATTATGAAGATAAACAATTGAATAGGTACTAACCCATAGCAATATTATTTATTTATCTCTCAGGCCTCAACTTAAAAAAATGCATTACGTATCATGACAGTACCGGTCATTTGGGGTGGAATTGATCATCCTTGGCGAGATTTTTCACTGAATCACTCGATTGAATAGTTGAATTTCGAGTCAAAATGAATTATGCTCGCTTGTATCTACTAGAAGTGACAGTAGAAAGATGTCTGACTACAATATGTCCACCTGGACCTGAACTATAACGGCTCCATATGTCGTGATAGAACTGCATCATATAACCAGTAATTATTTTCTGTGCTTTGTTCGGAAAGTCAGAGTTCATGTAGTTTTGTATGTTTTTCTGTTGTTAATCGGCTCAACCATTTTCATAATATTTCCTATTCTATGAGGTATATAGTATACGGGACGACATTGATAAATATACAGTTTTTTTGTGATGATTTTTGTATTTTCATCTACAGTATGTCCACGGATGAGGTTTACAGGAGGTGAAATGGACCGAAAATTGAAAGATACGACAAAAAGTTATTCTTGATAAAAGTTTTTCCTTGGTCTAATGGTTAATTTTTCAAAATTTTCATAGATTCAAATTTTCTTCAGTAAGTTCGGATTCAGGGTTAGGACTAAATTTAGAGCAAGTTTTTCATTTATCATCCCACGTAAACAGGCCAAGAAATGACTGTTTGCTCTTGTTTAATTTTATGTTTTCACATTTTTAAGGAGCCATGCATAATAAAAATCAATTTTCTCATCGTTTAGACCAAGCAAAAACTTTTATCAATAATTATTTTTTGTCGTATCTTTCCATTTTTAGTCCATTTGTCCTTTCGTGAACCCCATCCGTGGACATACTGTATATAGTTAATAGAAAGTGCATTATAGTGATTGATTTGTCTTAATTTGGAGAAAAATGATGGTTGATGATGGAAAAGTCCCAATCTCACCCTCACTGGACAATTTTACCCCGAACAGTATAAAATGCTATATCTTCAAAAGTACTTGACATGTAGCAATAAGGATAAGAGGGATCTATTGTTTTGCCTTCTTGCAGCTTGTGTGATTCAGTGTGATATAGTTTATGTGAACAATCTCGCCCCAAACAAAGTATGAGATTTTTCAGAACTTTATTTCGGTATATCTTCAAAATTCAGGTTCGTGATACTTCACAATTCCATTCCTAGCAACATCTACCATCTATCCTACTCTTTCTAAAACCCTGGTCAAAATATGAAGAAAAAAATATTTTTGAACAATTCCACCCCAAATGACGGTAATAGTTGTGTCGATCGAGCGACGAAAAGATTCTATGGACAGCTGATCCAAGACTGTTCTTGACTTGATAGTTATCTACTAGGTTTTTGATCCACTGGGCAATTCCGACTTCCTTCATTAATTTTTTTCAATAATACCTCACTAAATTTAATTAATTTGATAATATTCCAGTTACCACAGCAAAAATATGGAATAAGCGGTATTTTCAGATAAACAGAAAGCACATTTCAAAATTCTTATAACCAACTGGAGGATAAAACAATTGAATTTTTTTTAACGCTAACCGAAAGTTAATATGAGAAGCAAGTTTTAAAGAAACTGACAAATTCGTTAATTTGTTTATTGCTTGTTTACAACCATTCAAAAAAATAGGAGGAATCAAAAAAATTACAAGTATGAATTTGAAAGCTTCTAAAAATGGTCAGTTTTTTGACTGATTATTGTCATGGTTCGGGAGGTCATTTTGTCGTCTTTCAGAATAAAACAAAAAGTAAGTCTCAACTGAAGTTGGTTCATAAAAAATCGTAGTTCAACTGTTTCAAATCAATGAACCGACGAGTTGAAAAATGTTCATACAACAAAAATAGTTTGATTCTATTTAGTAGAATCTTAATTTTAAATATTGCCGGCTAAAACTGAATCACCCAGTATATATTAAGGATATACAGGCTGATAATCGCCAACTATATCCGTTATTGAAAAAATAAAACCAACTTTCCACAAAACCGCCAAACACAAAATTAGCCATGAAAATAACGCACCAAACGACATGTGTTAAAACGCGCACGCGCACACCTATAGTTACCTATCGATAATCAGGTATCAACCATGCCAAGGAACTACAATTTCCATTAAAAAAACATAAAAAAAAAATAAAAAAACATTCACTCCAACACAACAAGGGAGAAATATTTCCTCCCCCAACAGCGCGTAAAAAATCACTGAATAACACAGTCCTTGTCCTTATCCTTCCTCCCATATTTCGGAGGAAACTTCATATCACTAACTTTCTGCACCACTGGCAAGTCGTACGACTTGACTATCGCCCTCTTTATGTCACCTGTGGAACCCCTCCGTTCATCTGACACCTTCCTTTGAGGTTTAGGTGAGGCGGTGTTGCACCTCTTTCTATGCGGCGCTACGGGAGGAGTATCTTTATGTCTAGGAGGGGGTTGAGGCTGCGAATGCTTCCTCCTTGTGGGAGCTTGAGGAGATTTGTTAACCTTAGCGTATAAGTCTTCCAGCGAACTACTTTTGACAGCTGCGGAAAAGTCTTGAGGCTGTTGCGCCTCGAGCTTGTACTCTGAACTCAAGCTGTCGCATTTTGTTTTATCAGTGTCCTCAGAACTGTCAACTGCACGAGAAAAGTCATTGGGAGGGGAGTTGGACTCGGTCTTGCTTAAGGCGTTTATGGCTTGTTCGAAGTCCTCTAGCTCTTTAGAGAAGTCCATTACTATTTTAGGTGATGGTTCCAAAACAACAGAATCTTCTTCCGAACTTTCCTCTAAAAGTTTTTCAAACGACTCATCAACATCACTCTGCTCTGAGTCAGACTCACTCGCATAGCCGTTCTGAGCCATTTGCTGCATTTTCAGATACTCAGGACTAACTGTGGAGCTCACCGTCATACTTACACACCAGTCACTCTTACTCTTACCAAGATCGTTGAACTTGGGGGTGATAATTCGTTTGGGCTCCAATTTGGGCTTGACAATTTTTGAGGGCTCTGCCTCAAATTTCTTTATAGTCTGAGACACAGGCTTGGACTTTGTCAAGCTTGGAGGCTTCATATTGCCAAGCGACAACCTGTGGTTTGATTTGTCCTCCGGAGCCTCATCCTGGTCTAGAGATTCGAATTTTTGCAGTACCGACCTGATATTTACCTTGCTAACTGCATCTAGATCCACTGACGTGCGCTGGACCTCTGATTTATTAAAATGAATCTCTGTTTTGGATCTGCAAAGCTTTTGAGGAGGACGATTGGGGATTTCCTCAACGTCGCCACCAGGGGCCTTGCCCTTCAATATAGCCTCGAAAAATGCCACATTATTGCGCGGAAGTTTAGATATAGACTGGGGATTCAGGTTTTTGTACTTGGCATCACTCATGGATCTGTACACCTTTCTGGAGGGGTTTTGGTGGTCAAGTTCCTCCATCCAATTCAGTAAATCCTCAATCTTTTCTTCGGATTCTTTTACAGAAGTGCGGTCAGGTAGGTCAGTTTCCTTTTCCAGGGCACTGAACAAGTCTTCGATGCTTGAGGATATGTCATCATCAGAGTCGGGTTTGGGAGGGGGAGGAGGAGGAGGGTTATCTAGCTCATCCTCCTTATTGAGCAGATCCTCGATCCAGTTGTCGATGTTATCAACATCAGAGTCTTTAAGCTCAAAGTCGAACTTTTCCTGTACTGTTGTGGTCTCGGGCAAACTTAGTTGTTTGACCAACTTGGGCTTGTCGACTGGTTTATCCTTGATCAGTTTGGGCCTGATGGGGGGCTTGGAAGCCCCGAAGTACTTCTGCGTGTCCAATTTGGTCGAATTGACCGCAACTTTTGGCTTGATCTCTTTGGGTAAGTTAACCTTACTCGGTGTACGTCTTATAACCAAAAGTGGCTCATCTAGTTGAAACTTGGGTTTGAATTCCTGTCCGAAACTCTTACGCTCTGCCCTTGGAGGCAATACAAAATTTCTTTTGACTTTGGCAGAAGGAATATCTCCACTTGTGGCACTTTTCGCTAGAGGGTTGGCAATGGTGAGACGACCTGTGATAATGTTGCTGTTTAAGTCGACGTCACTTTCCGCACTGTTAAACACGTCAGATTGAATTGATACGTTGCTGGCTGATTTTGGAAGATTAAGAATGTCAGGGATGGTAATATTGAGTTTTTTCACCTCAGTGTCGGTGCCGGTGTCCGTTTGGACGATGGGCGGCTCCACGCGGACTTCTTGACGGCGCAACTCGCGTGCTCGGATTTCTTCTTCGCCTTCTGTAGCTGTGTCGCTTTCAGAGTCTGGAAAAATAAAATGTTTACACAACCAATGTTGTTGGTAAAGTTATGCCTCAGACACTTCTTTTTAATAAATCATTGTCAGAACACCGGTCTCGTTAAATTCAACGTAATAAATTTATTAGTGAATAAAGTTTTGTTTTCTAATTATCCAAGTTACTACTCTAAAAGGCTGTCAAGACTCCGATAGAGTTATCAACCTAAAATTTGAAGAAGTCATGAGTCGAACCCTTCTTTTGAATAAATTGTCAAGAATGACAGTTCTCACCGTATAAGGGTAAGCGGAGCCAGTTACCTAACGAACGTTAGCAGGATAATTACCGCAACCTTATTTGACGCCAAACTTAAAAACTTGTCGAAATTGTTCTGTGTTGCTGAGTTTGAGTTGGTTTCGATCATTTTTTTTTTTTCATTTTGTGTATTGTCCGAGGTCAGAGAGTATGAATAGGTCAGAATAAGAAGAGGCTTATGTTAATAATAAATATACAGGGTGTTTCTGAAAAAAGTGCGCATTTTGACATGATGGATAGAGTATAGGCCGTCGAAGTGTTGACGTCACTGTCAGATGACATTTCGAAATTGGGTAAAAACAAACATCAGCTCTTATCCAATCTGTATCTATTGATTTCCCATTTGAAAAGAGACCCTTCAATTCAAATTGCTTTTACGAAGCAAAAACGTGCTTTCAAGCTTTCAAAGCTACTTGTCCTCTCAGGATTCCTAAGGTACCATCAAAATCCATTTTGAAAACATGCCCACTTTCAAAACTTTTTTTACCTTTTTTGAAGACAGATAATTCGTCTTTGAATTTTTCAATAAATCACTTAAGCGGACGATAACCATTGATTAATGAACCTTGGTGTCATTAATCAATGACGGTAACCAACATTCGTAAATATGAACTATTGCACAATATACTTCTCTACTCTTCAACTTGAGCTATAAAATGCTTATTGAGGCTCAGAAAATAATTTAAGATAGAATAAGCTAGTGAATCACAATAAACCAAATGGCCAAAAAGTTTGTTTTTACCCAAAATAGCTGTCAGTGACGTCACACTTCCACGGTCTATAGTAGGATAATCACTTTTTGTTAATGAACATGTATTCGCAAACGTTGCGTTAAAAAAAAACAAGAATAATAATTTTGATTTTTTGACTGTTAATTTGAAACATCTGAAGCGATTTTGATAAAATTTTCAGAGTGTTGTTCTTTTTCAAGTAACAAAGAGCAACACTGAGCATTATTTTTTAAATCATTTGATTTTTCATTTTTCTTAGAGCTCGGAATAAGTTTGTTTTTCTGCATTGCGTTGATTTTTATTTTTTTTTTCTCGAAAAAGAAAAACTCAAGTTACCTTTTTTGCTCAAAATTGAACGGAAAATCCACACGTGGTTTTTACTTCGTGAAAACTTGATGACGTACCACTTTTTTCTTCGATACAAGAAATATGAATCGCTCTAGGTCCGGTCCTGGAATAGTTAAACTCAAACGAATTTCTCAAGAATATGCTTAAAAAACCCGGACATACTCTCTGAAAATTTGAACAAAATTGCTTTAGTCGTTTCGAATCTACATACAAAAAATCGGAATTTTCCTCGACTTTCAACACTCTGTATTTTTTTAACGAGACTTTTGCGGACACATGTTAATTTACAAAAAGTGATTATCCTACCATAGTCTATTAGCCGTATCAAAATGCGCACGTTTTTCAGACTCGACCTGTATTATTGGTAAAATACTGAATTTCACAAAAAAAATGGGGTGAAAAAAATCCTCCTCACTATTACTCAATCTTTTGAGTAATAGTAAATTTTGAAGATCTTCTTTACCTCATCATATCCTCTTAGTTTGGAGAGTTTGGAAAAGTCAACTCTTGCGGGTGAGTTTTAATCAAGTGACAAAAATGAAAAACAACTCGACACGCTATCATATCAACAGGAATTATTATAACAGAGGCTTGAAACGCGGCAGTTGTAATCAAAGGGCCTTCAAAATAAGGTATCAGTCGATCCCCCTTTTCATTTGATTTTATCATTTAAAATGTCACCCAGATGTCATCTCGACATTTCAGCTGTCACTACCATGTCCAGGTGGGGACAAGGTGAGAAGGTGGGGGCGAAGGGGGCTCCCGCCCCGGGCGCTTCAAGTTGGAGGACGCCAAATTTTGAAATTAATTATTACAAAAATAATGAATTCAAGTTTTTAGAAAATAATGTCATCCATTAAGTATTTTTTCTAATATTCTACAAATTTTTGTAGTAATATGTAACCCTTTTTTCGGCATTGGTCAAGTTTCGAATGCATTGAACATTTAGAAATTCTTCAATTAATTTATAAGTTTGGCCTCTTATCTTGCCACATTCCCGTAACTTCTGCATCAGCGGAGAGGTCGTTTAGTAAACTTAAGTTGGTCTGAAACTATTTAAGATCTAAATGGGTCACGAAAGGCTCCCCGCCAGCTCAAGTTTACTTTCCATTGGATTTAATGTTGCGCAATCCCTAGTTTTAGACAAAATAATTGACAAGTTTGCTTCATTTAAGGCAATAAAAGACAAGTTTTTCTTTAAATACTTTGCCAATTCTTAATCTACCAACGCAGTGCCAACTAGATGATATTTTTATAAACCAATACGTTTTCTAATATATTTTATACAATGAGAAAATCGAATTAGTTTTCTCGATCATATTTTACATAGATATGCCTCACTTTATACAGGATGTTTCATAATATATGCGAAGTACTTCAGGATATGATAGCTCGTCCAAAAATATGATAAAAACCTCCACCAATAGGATATGACTTCCGCACAAAATATAGCTTTTCAAGATTAAAAAATGTTTACCATGTACGATTAACGGTTCCGGCGATATTCGTGGAAAACGTTTTAGTTAGATGGGGAGGAAGGGGACCTTTTAGAGCCGCACTCTACAGAGTGGACCAGACGTAATGGGTCATACGGTAACAGTAGATTCCTCACACAAAAATATTGCGATCGACCTCAACTCGTCAAATCCGAAAGTTGATATAAACAGAGATACAGGGTTTCAAAGTTGAATTTTATTATTTGATTTTTCAAATAACTTTTGAAATAATCAAGTTATATCGATGAAATTTGATATATTATGGGGATTGTTTGACATGCAAAATTCAAATCTGAGCACGGAATTGCTCCTACTTGTAGGGGGCACCACTAACACATCTTTCCACGCATTCAAATAGTTATAACTTTTTTGTACGTACTTTTTTTTTAATTGAAAAATTGTTTTTTTCTGCATTTTTACGTAAAAAAGGTACACTTTGTAAAAGTCGATAGGAGTGACCTTTTTCAAGATATTTGCCCTTGAAGTAATCTATGCAATGTTGTTTCGAATGGAAATTTTAACATAGGAGGCATAGAAAACGCTGTTGTCACGGTAATTTTGACAATTGTCTCGATGTTCAATGTTTCTTATAAAAAAAAATCCAAAAAAAAAATATATTTTTTTCAAAAATAAATCATTATTTTTTTGTGAAAAAAATGTGAAATTAGATTGATTTTTTTAAATCAAAAAACATTGAGCATTCAAGCTATTGATTTTTTCAAAAGTTATTTGGAAAAATCAAATATTAAAATTCAACTTTGACACCCTGTATCTCTCTTAATGTCAACTTTCGGATTTGACAAGTTGAGGTCTATTGCAATATTTTTGTGTGGGGAATCTACTGTTACCGTATGACCCATTACTTTTGGTCCACCCTGTATATTTAATAATATAAAAAAGTAGGCCTTTGTTTTTTGGAGAAAACAGGGCGACGTATGGCCTTAAAATACACATTTCCCCTATCTACATTTAAAAAAAAAAAACGTCAAAATCGATCAATAAATTGAAAAGTTATGAGGGTGGCCCGCTTTCAAATGGGTCACTCTGTACATATCTATATTACCTATGTGGGTAGCATGGTAAAACTGGCACCATCTCATGGTTTTGATTAATGACTTGACATAAAATTTTGACTTATTAACCTATCTATATTACCTAAGTGGTGACATTGGTTGGCTGGCGCGATCTCAAGGTAAGAATGTGAGACGAACTGCCAACATCGCCCTCTCGAAGAGTACTTTGACAGTAAAAAAGCACTTTTTCTCTTAAATCGATTGAAAAAAATTTGTCACAGTAAGAAAGAAAACATTGTACCATACATAGCAGTTAAATGTTATTAATACACGCCGGTCAAATCGATGTTGAATGTTCTTAATACGTTGTCTATTCGGCAAAAATGTGTTAAACGTATTTATATTTATTTTTAAGATCAGAAATAATTCAGTACCTCGATATATCTGTGATAAGACAAAACTTTTTAAAGATGTCCATAGTTACGAAACTTGCCAAAGAAATGATTTTATTTTAAATAACTCGTCTAGTTCAAAAACGTTCTCCAGCACTTCGTTTTATGAAGGCATTATGGAGTTTAACCGCCTATCGATAACAATCAAGGACTGTAATAATGTGATAATCTTCAAAAAAACTGTCCGTCAATATTATGTTCTGGAGAAATTTTAAAAAATGTTATTGATTGTCAAATTTTAATTATTTATATTCATATTTTACTATTATACCCCACTTTTAATTATTGTTATATGTTTGTATATGATATAATTTTCATTCATATTCTATGTCATACTATTATAACTATTACCTTCTGTTTTTTTGTATAGCAACTATGCTAAATAAACGCATTATTTATTTATTTATTTATTAAACTACTCGTGTAGAAATTCCGACTCGTAATTTAAAAAGTCATTTACCGTTTAAGTAACGTAAATAATTACTGTCATTTTATCACACGTTTTATATTAGGTCTGTTCCTAGATCAATCTCAAACCAGTCAGAGCCAATCAGCATTTTTCAATTAAAGAAGAGCTAAAACGTAAACAGTAATGTTTAATCAAACAAAAATTACAATTTTGTTGATATATTTGACTATGTCATTCATCAAGAGGTGGTGAATGAAAAACTGGATGAAGGAACTGTAATTATTCTTAAACCGCCCGTCTGATGCAACGTTGCCAAGCAACAAAAAAAAGCACAATGGATTTTTACACCTTTATACAGGGTCTTCCAGAAAGAATGGGACATACGCTAACAGCAGATTCCTCACACAAAGATATTGCGATCGTCCCGAATTTTTCTATCCCGAAAGTTGATGGGATATAATATTATGATGATATATTGAACAGAGATACAAGGTGTCAAAGTTGAATTTCAATGTTGGATTCATTTGAACTTTCGAAATAATCAAGTTATATTGATAAAATTTGGTGTGTGGGGATTGTTTGACATGAAAATTTCACATCTGAGCACGGAATTGCTCTTACTTGTAGGGTGCACCATTTACACACTTTTTCACTTATTCAAATAGTCATAGCATGGTACATTTTTTTATTTCACACTGTAACGTGATCATTTACCGGACCGGACCCAAAACCAGTCCGGTAAATGACACTTTACATGATCGGAGACTGTGAAACAAATTTGCTTGACTACTACAAAAATTACATTTTGCATCATCAAAGACTGTGAAATCGCATTGGTAGCATGTTTTGGCTGGCGCCATCTTATGATTCTAATTAATAACATGACAAAGAATGTTGGTAACATATAATCAACCCATCTATTACCCAAGTGGTGACATGGTTTGGCTGGCGCCATCTCATAGTGAGGATGTGAGGCAGACTGCCACTCTAAGTGTATACTTAGTTTGACAAGAAAGCACTTTGAACCGGTTAAATTTTTTTATCACAGTATGAAACAAAACAATGTACGATACACAGCCGTTAAATGTCATTTACCGCCTAAGTAACGTAAATTACTTTCAAATTGAAAAATTGATTTTTCCAACATACAGAGTGACCCATTTGAAAGCGGGCCACCTTCATGACTTTAATTTATTGATCGATTTTGACGATCTTTTTTTTAAATGTAGAGAGGGAAAACGAGTATTTTGAGGCCATACGTCGCCCAGTTTTTTCCAAAAACCAAGGCCTACTAGAGCATATTTAGAGGCTGAAAAATCCAGAAAACATATTAGCGATTTTTTTAGAGAAATGACTGACTACACCACTGGATTTTTCATCCCCTGGAATGGGTCTGTACCAAATTTCATGAAAAAATATTCAATTCGAAAATATTATTTCTCTATGTAATTTTTTTCTATTTTTTTTTTCAGTCTCGTTTGTCTGCTTTCATTGTATTTTGACATGAGAATATCTTTTAAATGTTTATATTTAATAATTTTTTTCTGATAGACTTGCTATCGCAAGAGGTTCGAGGTAAAATACTTCTTGGTGCATAATAAGATCAATCTTCAATTTTTAATATTTTTTCATGAAATTTGGTGCAGACCCATTTCAGGGGATGAAAAATCCAGTGGCGTAGTCAGATTTTTTCTAAAAAAATCGCTAATATGTTTTCTGGATTTTTCAGCCTCTAAATATGCTCTAGTAGGCCTTGGTTTTTGGAAAAAACTGGGCGACGTATGGCCTTTCCCTCCCTACATTTCAAAAAAAAATCGTCAAAATCGATCAATAAATTAAAAAGTTATGAGGGTGGCCCGCTTTCAGATGGGTCACTCTGTATTTACATGGAAAAGGTAAACTTTGTGGTAGTGGCTAGGATTTACCTTTTTCAAGATATTTGAACTTAAAGGAATCCATGCAATGCGGTTTTAAAGGGAAAATTTTAAAAATAAACATAGAGGGCTCTGAAAACTCCGAGCCATGGTGATTTTGACATTAGCTTGAAAGCTCAATGTTTCTTGATTAAATCAAATTTAACTTTTTTTAATCTTTTTTTTTAGCTTATTTTTCTAACAAACATTGAATGTAACAAGTGCAAACATCTTGAAAAAGGTTACCTTTATCCACTTTTACAAGGTATACCATTTTACGTAAAAAAACGGAGAAGTCAATTTTTCGAATAAAGAAAAGGTCGTGTGCGTACAAAAATGTTATAACTATTAGAATGAGTGGAAAGATGTGTAAATGTCATACCAAGGCCAGATATGAATTTTGCATGTCAAACAACCTTTGATACCCTATATCTCTGTTGATATCAACTTTCGGGATAGACAAGTTCGGGGCGATCGCAATATTTCTGTATGAGGAGTCTGTTACCGTATGTACCATTCTTTCTGGGACACCCTGTATTAGTTTGACTTGTATGTTTGTTCGTAACAGAATCTTGGAACTCGATATTTACCAACTTCAAATGCTCAGATTGATTCGAAACTCTACACACTTGTCAAGAAAGAACAATTTCAATTAATCCAGGCTTTCGAACTAAAAAGTAAAAAATAGATTATAGTTGAAAAAAAAACTAAAAACCACGCTTTCGAACTTAAAAGTGATTAACGAGAAAATAAATGTCATTGTGATAAAAGCACGGGTTGCTTTGTATGTACTACGCCATTAGTACATACATTGAATTCAAGAGCGTATTCCTGAGCTTATTTCATATCTAAATAAATCAAGATACAGGGAAAAACTCTGTATAAACCCTGTATATTTTTGGCTAGACGTTGTTGTTGTGCAAAATTTTTAGGTTTTCGATGCATTTTGGCATTTCTAAGTATCAGATTCTGAATCTCCATGAAAAAGAAAAAATTTTAATGAGCAAATTTGCCCTGTACCACTTGGTATATCTTATTGAAAAAAAAATTTATACATATTGTCAAAATTATTTTACTTGACTGTTTCCACGCCATTGGACAGGAAAAATGAAGGGTCACTTGGCATAAATTATTTGAAAATATGCAGTATATTGTCAATGTTTTACATGCCTGTTTCTACGCCACTGAACGGGTTATAGCACTCAAAAGTAGACGAAATAGCGGGTGTGGATTGTGTGACTTGGACACGAAAACTCTCACATTACATTTGAAAGGCATTTTTGTTCTAATTTTTCAAGCTACTACTCTGGAAGGCTGTCAAGACTCAACCGATAGAGATATCGTCCTCAAATTTGGAAGAGTTATGCCCCAAATTCTTCTTTTTAGTAAATCTTTGTCAAAACTCAAGCTTCTTCATTATATTTGACGTGATGAATTCATTTGTTGAACTCAATTTTTCATGTTACAGTCCTCACACTTCTTCAATAATACACTTACCATCACTACTATTTTCATAATAGCTGCTATGATCTGAACTGCTATAGCCATCCGAATCACCATTGTGGTGACCTCTCCTATAGCTGTTTTTCCATCGCTCCGCCCACTTCATCGTGCCCTCTTTCGTGATTGGCTGCTCCAGTGCGTCGTCAAACGCATCCTCGTCGTCACTATCTGTGTCACTATTTTCCCACAATGGTTAAATTATAAACATAGTCAACCTAAAATATCACCTGATACTAGAAGACGAATCCTCATCACTCTCATCTAATTCATTGCAACTTTGTCCAAAGTTCTTATCAGTCCATTCATCCTCATCCATTTGACTTAGCGGCTCTTCATGATCAGAACTGATGTTTCCGGACAAATTGGAAAACTCAATTCTTTCAGGAGTTTGTACTCTGTCAAGAAGATCCACACCGGCCACTCCGGATAGGGGTTTCTTGTGAGGACTTCGACCAGCTTCTCTTTTGTGGCTTGGTTTTCTGGCCACCTTGGTGGGACGGGGTAGTTCGCCTTGCATACCATAATGGTGCATACAAAAGAAGCGGTAGCCATATTGACCGTCACGGTCAAACATGTACGAGCCAAGTCGAAGTTGGGAGTGACAGTATTGACATCTGCAACATACAAACATAGCAAACATTTGATCGGTGTACTACAAAAACTAACTTGAAACATCCATGATGGAAGAAGCGTCCCTCAGCACTGAGCCTTTCCATGAGGTACACGCGTTTTTGACAGAAATGACAGAATTCTGAGCCACTCTGCACTGGCAGGTTGACTTGCCTAGGTTGGGCCTTAAAATCCACATTAAAACTCTAATTAATGATGGAGAAAAGTAACTTACAGGTTTCTCCACTAGCTTGTCCTTTTCAGGGGCCTTACTGACAAGTTTCTCCGTTATAGAGGCAACTTTATTTTGCCCCAGCTCCCTGTTGGTACCCTCTTTGAGCTTCAGCTCTAGTTGTTTGATGTTACGGTCAATATCCGCATATTTTCCTGCCGAAATACGTTAATTTTATGACATTACATTTCCCTGCAGTACCTTCTACAATTTCTTGTTTATCCGACCCTTTCTTCTCCATTTTAGTCTGCCTCGCCTTAAACTCCTCTCTACTCCACCTAGGCACTCTCTCCTTATCAGCATTCAAACTAGACGGCTTACCAATTTTGTTCTCCAAAATTTTCTTCTCGATTTGTTTAATATTCCAATCAGATGTTTCGATTTTACCGATGGCCCTCATCAGGTCTTTCGGTTTTTTTTCTTGATGTTGCCGTCCGGACCATTTGTCCTCGAGACTTTTGATTTTGGAGGCAATGTCTTCTTCGGCGTTGGTATTGGCGAGAGGTTTGAGGCCTGTGATTTTGTTGTCGTGTTCCTGGGGATGGTTTGAACTTTAAGGGGTGGTTCTCTTTGAGTGGAGGTTTTAGTAATCAGACCACATTGAGTTATAGGTAGGTTATTGACGTGAAAATTGGTCAGACTTGCAGACATATTTTTTTTTAACACAATTTTAAACATCAAGGATTAGTTCAAGCAACACCCAACACAACACACCCTTACAGGGACGTAAGTGAATTGTTTCTCGAGATCCTTGACGCGATCCTTGAATTTGGGCGCCGTTTGACGATAAAGAAATATCGAGTAGTCCTCGAACGGTTCAGAACAATCCGGTTTGCAATTGGCTTGAAGCATTTGCATGCTTTTGATAAATTGTTCTGTTTGCCGTTGGCGCTGTTGTTTGCGCTTACTTTGACGGTCGATACGATTGGCTGCGATTTCTTCTAGGGTTTTTTGACGTTGCTCCTTTGGGGATTAAAATATCGGGTAATCAACAATGTGTGCATTTTCAATTGACATACATCATCTAAGGCCCGGTTTCTCAACGATGATTCAACGTTGAACCCGGTTCAAGTACATTGGACTGTACATCTTTGAACCCAGTTCATCGTTGAACCACCGTTGTCCAGTTCAACGCAGGTTCAACGTTGAACTGCGTTCAAA
Source organism: Orchestes rusci (assembly GCA_958502075.1). Classification (NCBI taxonomy): domain Eukaryota; kingdom Metazoa; phylum Arthropoda; class Insecta; order Coleoptera; family Curculionidae; genus Orchestes; species Orchestes rusci. The sequence continues at coordinate 14,578,007 of OY293311.1, forward strand.
GATGCACAGTCCAATGTACTTGGACCGGGTTCAACTTTGAACCATCATTGAAAAACCGGGCCTAAAGGGCGTTATTTGTAGCGATTATTCATTTTTGCGATTTTTCAAAAAGCGTTGAATGGAATGGGATGGTTCTATTTTCTTCACGATCCCTTGACCTCCATAAATTTAAACTTTAGTGAATGCTGCATCGCGATAACTCCACTATTAATCTCTTTATTTTGGAGATATCGCGTTGCGGTTTTTACTGAAATTTAGCTTATTTTAGGGTGGTTAAGGGTCCGTAAAAAAAATAGTACCGTTTCATTTGACTTTTTTCCAAAAAATTATGATCGCTGCAAATAACGCCCTCGAGTGTATTTGTTTTGAACTAAAAGCTTCATCGGAAAATTTCTTTTAAAGGACAATAAAATGCTCTCTCGAACAAGACCAAGACTATTCAGGATATTGGAATTCAAATATTGAATGACGTATTATGACAAATACGAGAAAATGTCATCAGGCAAAATGATTCGGTATCACCAAAGCTGTAGAATGTCGATCCGAAAATTATAGCTCATCATGTATGTTTCCGAGGCTGCGTGAATTTTATGTTTCTTCATAGCAATCACGCCCCCTAGCGGTCGAATTACGAACTTCAAAATTATTTCCACTTTGCATATTATAGAGATTTTTTTCCAAACCTCCCGGGCTTACCATTGTCGAGATACAGCCGCATGAAGCAAAAGAAGTTTTCACTTCAAAATGTGACAAATCGATTAGCCGCCCACAGACCGTCGTTCTTTCCTGACATTCTTCCCCTTCATTGTCGAAACTCGAAGGAAAGAACGCCAGTCAGTGGGAAATGAGATGATAAATGCGCATTCCATCTTTCCAGTCACGATGTACCGACGTTCCAATCTGACAGGACAAGCCCGTGTTCATTAAGGATAAAGCAACAGGAATACTTTCCTCTCAGTTGATTCACCGACACTCTTTCCTCTCTTTGGTGACGTCTAAGCGGATTATTTTCCCCGCAAAAATGATATGACAGATGGAGAGGAAAGATGACAGGAAATCGTTCTGTGCTAGAGGGTGATGAGATGTTTATTATCCATTCAATATTTTGAAAGGAAAGTATGACGGGAAAGAATGTCGGTATTGAACACTGGTCTGTGAGGTCCAATTGACAGATAAAACTGCCTAAAGCCCGTCATATTGTATAAGAAAGTCATCAAAGCCTGTCCATATTTTATGTCACTGTTAAACCATCTCTAACAAACCCAACATTTTCAATCAAAGCGAAAGAAAACAGATACGTAGTAATTAAAAAAAAGACAAAGCAATTACAGCCCACTTTAATGTATTAAAAAGTCACCAAAGCCTCTCCATATTTTATACCACATTGTCAACCCATCTATCACTATTTCACTTCAATTAACCCCACTTTTAACTAAAATGGAAAACGTCTAGAAAACTTTATTCCCTGTCATTTTTATGTGTCAAAATAATGTCAAAAATCCGCAATTATGAATCGGCCCTTAAGTGTATTGAATTAAGGTTTGTGTACACCATCAATCCACAACAGTTTGCTGACAGGTTCCAAACCAACCTAGAAGAATCCTGACTATTTCTGACTGCTCTGTGAGCAAACCTTTAGAAAGTCACCAAAGCAATTTGTCACAACCCCACTATAACCCCCTCTCAGCCAATGTAAAAATCCGATAGAGCTGTCTTCAGCGCGCCATAATGTTCAAGAGAGTTACCATAGCCAAACCTGTCCATATTTTATATCTCTGTCAATCCATTTTAGCCAAAACGGGACACATAAAGAAAATGATATCTCTCTCACTCTCTCATTCTCATTACAGTCATATACTTCCTCAATCTCTTTTGCGAGATGATGTGTTGTGACGCAGCTAAAGAAGATTTCACTTCAAAACGTAACAAATCACCACCACTATGACAGATAAAGCTGCCTACCGCCCGCCATAGGCAATGTCGTAATTGGATCCGCATCGTACGAGTGATTAACGATGTACAGGATCTTCCCGTATATTCTTGCATCCCTCTAGAGAGTTTATTTGAAAAGATATTAAAATAAGATAAATTCACAACTTTCATGATTTTTTTATGAACATTGAGAATCTGTAGGCCAAAATGTCAAAAAATGTTGGTAACTGTCAAATATTAACAAGTTGATGATTTTTTCAAATGGAAATTCGAGTATATAGCATTGGTAGCTCGTTAACCATAAGAGATACAACGTCGGTTGAATGGAGGCAAAGTTGCGCAATTTGAATCTCAAAAAAATGCCGCTTCGAAACTTGGAAAATTCCAAAGACTTCCGGAGATATCCGACACTTCGATTTTTTCAAAATCCTTTCTTGTCCTGAAATTATTTGAAGAAATAATGGACAATTTGCACATTTTTTGGAAATATGAAAAATACAAGGATTAGTAAGTACTGCTGCCATTGAAGTTTAAAAAATCAATCTACGACCTCTAATAATGTTGTAATCACCGATTAAAGAGCTTCAATCCTATCTATCTCCGTCTGACGTATTGACTGAGATGACTCAATCTCTCTCGGGAGGATAATATGGCCCCACCCCTTTTGCGATCATGCAGTAAAACTCGCCTCTTCTTTTTCATTTATTTAGTATAATTTTGGGCATTCAGAAGAATTTTTTTCGCTGGTCTTTCAAATAATGTCTAGAATACGTATATAAAATTTCAAGTCATTTGAAAATGTATGATAATTGGAGGAACATAGACGAGAAGGGTACACAGGAAATCGAAATAAATAACAGAATAGAAAAAACAATGAAACTGTACTACTCGATGTACAATACATTTATAAATAATAGGGAAATCTCTAGAGAAACAAAAACCAAAATATTCAAAACAATTTATCGACCTGTACTAACCTACGGCTGCGAAACATGGGTCCTTACAGAACGCCAGAAAAGTAGAATACAAGCAGTAGAAATAAAATACCTGAGAAGAGTGAAGGGAGTAACCAAGAGGGACAGATTAAGAAACACAAAAATAAGAGAAGACCTACAAGTACAATCAACATTACAGTACATAGAAGAAAGACAACTGGGTTGGTGGGGCCACCTACAGAGAATGGAGGAGACTAGGACAGTTAGAAGAACATGGGAAGCAAAAATACTGAAAAACATGAAGAAAGGAAGACCGCGAAGAACATGGGACACAGTTATAGGAGGAATAATTGAGAGCAAAGGAAAAACTTGGGAAGATGCTAGAAAAATTGCGAAGGACAGAAACAAGTGGAAGAAATTTGTGAGAAACTTATAATAAGATAACCGCCCTACACCATTGTATGGTAAAAGGGTTTCAGATAATATATATATATATATGATAATTGTCAATTGAAAACGAATGACACATGTTACTGGCTTCTTTTTCTGCACTTCGAGATGGCATGGTCAAAATTGATATGCGACGTTTCGCGACCATCATCAACTTTCTTTTTTCAAATGCGAACGCAATTTTTTTTAATTCATTTTTAAATAACTCTCTGCTTCCTGAAAATAACGATATATGTCACACTTGCCATTTTGAAATAATGGACGAAGTTGATACGAGAGAGAGAATAAAAAAAAGTGTTAGATCCTTTCAGAACACATCACACGGATCGTAGTCATGGTAACAAAGATAACACGGGACTTTTTGAGCTTGAATAAAGAAGTTTCACGTTTGAAAAAAGTTTAAGTATAAACAAATTAAAAAAAAAACAAAAAAAATAAAGAAATAAAAAAAAGTTGAGTTTGATGCATCATTATTTCCAGGAAGACAAGAGTTACCGGAAAATGAATAATTAAAAAAGTTGGGTCCGTATTTGAAAAAAAAAAAGTTGATGATGGTTGCGAGAATTCGAAAAGTCGAATATCAATTTCGAGCATGCTATCTTGAAGAGCAGAAAAAGTGCCTATGAAAATGTGTCATTCGTTTTCAATTATTTCTTCAAATAAGTTCAGGAGAAAATATGAAAGATTTTGAAAAAATCGGTTATTGCCGGATATCTCCGGAAATCATCGGAATTTTCCAAGATTCTAGGCGGCATTTTTTTTAGATTCAAATTGCGCAACTTAGCCTCTATTTTACCAACCTTGTATTTCTCATGGTTAACGAGTTACCAATGCTATATACTCGAATCTGCTACACCCTGTGTATTATTACATTTTTGAATTCTTCCTAAAATTCTTGACAGATTTGATATAATGGACAAAAAAAAAGAAACCGCCCAAAATTCGACAAAACTTCACCCTGCATCAGTTATCAAAAAACTGATGGTACATTCAAAAACTTCAATCCATTTATCAGTTTCCGTGTCCTGGCGATTTTTTCCAAAACATTTTTTAGTGCTCTTTTTTCACGTTCAAGAAAAGAACACTTTTTAAAACTTTTTTCGGTGTAGTTTTTGATGAAAATGACTATCACCATTCGAAAAAGGTGCAAAAATTGTAAACTTCCTGAAAATGTTATTGAACAAAGGGTGATCTAGATATAAAATCTTGAAGTTGGCAAAAATGACCCGTTTCTCATGATTTCTTCAAAAATGGGTCATTTTTGCCGAGTTCAAGGTTTTATAGCTTGACTATCCTTCGTTTAATTATTTATAAAATTTCAGAAAGTGAATAATTTTTGCCCCTCTTTCGAATGGTGCTAGCCATTTTTATCAAAAACTACACAGAAAAAAGTTTTGAAAGTGTCCTTTTTTTTGAACGTGAAAAAATGGCACTAGACATTTTTTTTGAAAAAAACGCCAGGTCACGCAAACTGACAAATGGATTGAAGTTTTCAAATGCACCATCGGTCCTTTGATAACTGATGCAGGAAGGCAACAAATTGATTCAATTCGTCCCTGTACCCTTTCCATATGATAAAAGTGTCGTCCACGTAGCGCCTCCAACAAATAATGTTCTTCAATACGTGATTGGGGTCCTTGAAGAGGAGTTTAGATTCGAAGAACCACATAAAAAAATCTGCCAACTGTGGAGACAAACTGGAGCCCATAAGTAATCCTTCAGCCATCCTATAGAACTTGTTGCTAATTTTGAAATAATCCAATTCAAGACCCTTTCTAAGTAAGTCCATGACTCCTTCAGCTTCAACATTTGTGAAGTCGACAAAGGTGTCCTTGTCCTTTCAAGATTCGCAACAATTGTTGCCTTGAAATGCTGGGAAACAAATTAACTAGTAGTTTGTAGATTTTTAAACCCTCGTTGGGGTCAATTGATAGAAAAAATTCGTGAAGTGAAAAAGGTTTTTTTTTCAATTTCATCAATCTCTTGGATCTCCGGGTTCGTTCGGGTTCCTTCATGTTCTTTGACTTCTTGTTTCTTTCGATGTTTTCCGGGTTCTTTGGAGTTTCTTCGAATTCTTTCGAGTTCGTTCGAGTTCTTTCGGGTTTGAAAGTATCGAATCAATTATCTTTGGAATGCCAGTAACCGTCAATTCAGAAATATTTCTTGAATCGTTCAAAGCAGCTGAAGAGTTGATTGAATTCAGACTGATAACCATGCTGAACTTGATGAACCCGAAAGAATCCAAAAGAACTCGACAGTACCCGAAAGAACCAAAGAATTCGAACAAACTCAAAAGATCATCAAAGAACCTGGGGGACCTCGAAATAATCCGGAAGAACCCAAAACAACCCGATAGTCCCCGAAAGAACCAGAAAATCAAAAAATTTGAAAGAACTCAAAAGAGCTCGAAGCATTCCCAAAGAGCCAAGACCTCACAGGAACCCGGAAGACTTCGAAACTAACTGATAGACCTCGAAAGAACCAGATAATCAAAGAATCCGAAAGAGCACGAAAGAACCCGAAATAATCTGAAGAACCCGATAGACTCTGAAAAAACCAGAGAATGAAAGAATCCGAAAGAACACGAAAAAACCAAAGAACCCGAAAAACCGGAAAGAACCTGGAAAAATGCGAAAGTGCCCGAAAGGACCATTTAGGGAGTATTGGAAGAACCTGAAGAAATCAGAGAACCTGATAGAATCAGAAAAAACTTGAGAGAAGCTGGAATAACCTGAAAAAATCAAGGAACCTGAGAACCTAACCCCATTTCAATTCCAAAAAGTACAACAAAAAATCCTTCAACACCAATAAACCAAAAACCACTTTGAAATGCAAATTAATTCCTGTAAAAATATAAACAAGTATGCATTTACGATAAAACCAATCCGTCCGTTTTCTCCATCGGCACGTGCGAACGTCATGTCGGTTCAATCAGGACACCCAAGAGCTTCAGAGTTTATTTCAAATGATCGTACGAGCGTGCGTTCATCGCACAATCGTGCGATGATGGCCCAATTAGGACATCAGGATATTGTATTGGAACTTCACCAAAACTTGTTCAAATTTGATGCCTACTTCATGGTCAACCCAGTTGTCACATTCTCAAAATAACCTCGCTCTAATCAAAAACAGAAAATGCAGGAAAATGGATCAATATGTAATCTCTATCTCATTACATTCATCACTTTATATCTTTTTGGGAGACGAAATGCGTCGTGAGTCGTGACGCAGTCTTAAAATGAACATTCAAATCAAATAAACATACACACAAATAAATCATATACTGTCCCCAACTTTTATTCCTTATGCATACTTTACAGTTAGAGATTCCCAAAATAACCCAGAATATTTGAAATTTCTTCACGTGAAGATACCCGACCACCAGCTTGCACTTTGCTTTTTTCCAAAAATAAGATTAGACACATCATTCCATATTTCTTTGCTATTTTTCGGATGTTCCCATATTTCTATACAGACAAACGTTGCAGTCACGAGCATGTATAATCGCACAGTGTTCCACACAAGGACAAACTTAGATGGAGGGTTTTTAACGGATAATCCGGATGGGTTTGGGGTTGGGATTATTTCTCTGTTATCCTAAAAATATATGTCACATGTCGCTGCACATGCAAATTACTTACAATAGATGGTGCAACGCCTGGTACGTGCTTTTCCAAGGTGCGGCGCTTTCGCAGTTTCTTATCGGCACTGCCAGGCTTGGGTAGGATGACGTCAACATTCCTCTTATGGCGACTTGGCGGTCGATGATTTGTCACAGATAGGGAAATGGCCATGGCATTTGGTATGGCTGTGTGGCTGACAAAGCGGCGTGTTGGTTCGTCCCGTTTCTCCGGCAACTCCTGCGAGGTGAATTTTATGAAAATGTATGGGCGTGGAATGGTTTACCAGGATTTTATCTTGGGAGTTTCTAGGGGAAGGGTTACAGGATGCGGACGTGGCATTTAGGCTAATAACAGAGCGAGATTCATCGTTTTCCGGAATGGTCGGAAAGTTTCCCACTAATGGTTCAGATGAACTGCGGAACCTTCCGTGCTTTGTAAACTTTGATATGCTTTTGCGTGTGGTGACAATATTCTTGATGCACATTTCTTTGACTTTTTTAATAAATTGTTCCTGGGACGGTGATTTATCAAATGGTATTTCCGCATCTCGTTCCTCGACCTTAACATCGTCATAATACTGCCTTGTGACTGATGTTATATCAGAATTCACATCCGTGTCTATTATCTGAATGTTTTATTAAAATTGATAGTTGCCGGAAAATATACTCACAGAGCCATACTCGTAAAGACTCTCATGTTTTCGTTTCAAAAACTCCTGCTCTTCGACCCATTCAGAAACCCTCCCATAGGTATACGTGTTTCCTTCCATTTTTTCGGGAATTTTGCTGGAATTTGTTTGCGAGTTTTTGACATGCATGTCACGTTTGCCCAATTGACAGATTACTTTTATATCACCTGCTGTCAAAGCGGGTTTTATCAAAACCCGTTTTCTCTGCTTCCCTTTTAAAAAATCAGTTTTACATCCATTATAGTCCGGGAGGTAGTCAATTTTTTTCAGTTTCATTTCAGTAGTTTTTGTTTAGTTCCCAAATATTAGATTTTGCCGCAACCCATCCTATTCATTATTATAGCTCTGCTTTATGACGATTACGATTGGCCCGAATGTTCACAGTTCGCATGCTATGTGATCATGCATTTTTTTCGCTCCAGAGTATGAAAATCTAGCACTATATCGAAGTCAGTGCAAAACTATCAAGGAGCAATAACGAAGTAGAACCGCTCGAGAGTGGATTGACTCTTTGGTCAAATTTCGGCTGGACAAACTTAGCGGCAACAGATCACTAGTCTACACACTTACGTCAATATCTACATAAATACATTTCTACAACATTGATAAATTTTGTAATTTTTTGAATCTTCTCATTGTTGTGAAGTATTCTGTTCTTCACCTGACGAAACTTCATCCTCGCTACTACTAGATGACGAGTTTAAAATTTCGCTAAAGAAAGTTTTTTTATTTTATTTTTTCCATGTATTAATTTATTATTGAGCAAAAAAAAACACAAATAAACAACTTGAAAAAGAGCAGAATGCACAGAACTGACCATGTATGACAGTTCCAAAATAATTACACTGAATCGCTCTGATACAGCCGAACAAAAAACCATTCAGCACCGAGTCAGGTCAAAGCGAGTCGAACACGCAGTTTCCATTGCTTTTGCTCTACTCCTACCAGTTGAAATCGTAATTCTGTTCGAGTTCGCACTAAGGGCAGCTCAGTGCCGTCAGTCGAAACCGCTATTAGTTCCAAGTTATAGCAGTTCCGAATTGTTCTACACATGCGCACTTCAATATTACCATGGCAACATTGAGGTGTGCATGTGTAGAACACTTCGGAACTGCTTCAATTTGGAACCAAAACGAAGCTTATACCGTCCACATTGGATTTGGCGCAAGCCTGACTTTGTTCAGGGTGTCTATTTAAGAATGGCGAGGTGCCAGATCTCAGAAACTAGGCATACCAGAAACTTGCGGAAAAAAAAACTACTGGGTAATACGGATAAGGTACGGTTCTCACGAGGCGATTTTAGTTCAACGATTTTTGTTGGTCGACAAAAATCGCGAGCGATTTGTGTTCTCAAAAGACGATTTTAGTAGAACGACTTTTGTTGATCAACAAAAATCGTGTTGAAACGATTATCGGACTGGAATGACATTGTCAAACTTGAAAATTGCTCTAAGCAAGGTTGTTCAAACTTGTCGCCCGAAATAAAAAATATCTTGATTCAGGAATTAAGAATAATGTTGCCAAAAGAAACTTCCAGAAAGAAACAGAGATTTTGGTTAAGAGATTGGTTGAGAGAGTTATCAATTGAAGATGAAGCTAGATAAAAAAAATCCTCTACGTATGAGCAAGCCCATATTCACAAAACTTCTTCTTTGGCATCCTTGTTTTTTTATCGATGGTGTGATTCCACAGGCACTCTTGTTGCTGATAATGGTCTAGGAACTTGAGGGTCAAAAAAACACTCCATATAAAATGTTTTTTATGAGAAGTGATGTTTTCGTGCAATATTTTCAATATTTCAACGGAACAAATTTTGATAACTACAACTTCTGACAGGTGGTTGTCACGATGACAATTTTGAATTCACTTGACGACGACCAGCCGATTCAAAGTTCAGAGCCTGGCAACTTTTTGTCGTTCAACAAAAGTTGTTCAACTTCTATTGAAAGCATGTTCTCATTGAACGATTGTCATTAAATGCGACAGCGATTCTACGTTGACCATCAAAAATCGCCTAGTGGGAACGGGACAGAACGATTGTCATTCAATTCCAAAGTGATTTCAAGTTGACCGATAAAACTCGACTCGTGAGAACTAGGGTTTTAAGCCGTTTCATAAACGAAAACACAAATCGCTTGCAATTTTTGTTGTTCAACAAAGATCGTTCAACATAGATCGCCTCGTGAGAACCCGGCTTTTAGAGAAAATGCTGGAAATATATCAGAAGTTCCCAAGATAGCCACAAGATGACGTAATGGTGCTATCAAAATACAAAATTGCTGTTTTTTTGTGATTTTTAAATAGGAACAAAAATATAAATGAGTACCGCTATAAATTCATTGAGAAATTTTCTTCAAATTTATTTTTTTGTTTTTCTTTCTAGCATGTCAAATAAGACAGGTATCAGCTGTCAAACCTCACAACGCAAGAACGCTCATAACTTTGAAATAACTCAACCGATTGACGCGATCTTGGTCTCATTTTGAAGAGGAGGTTCTCCTCTTCCACAATTTTGAGATTTCAAATGATTCCGATCAAAACAGACGATTGTATTCAGTACAATATGCAATTTACTTAACATTTTCAAATGCAAAGGTATACTGAAAATTGTTCGTCTGAACTCTCGACAAAATTCCGCACAACTTTCATGTATTACACTTGTTTCTAGATTTCGAATTTAAAAAGCTAACTATACGCTTTTCTGTAATTTAATGTAAAATAGTGATCCTATTCATGATGCCCACGTAAAGAAGATATTAACAATTTTTTGCGTTACCTAGTAACCACCAGTAACCACCCTGTCACTGTTCTATTTCGAACAAATTATATCTGAAATAGTAGAGCCTCCTCTTCAAAATGAGACCATGATCGCGTCAATCGGTTGAGTTGTTTTAAAGTCTCAGTATACCAGCTGACAACTTTCGCAACTTATCCTATGCACATAACACATTTTTCTTGTGCAAGCCCCATGTTTTTAGAACAAGAAGTAATATTTGGACTAAACAACTGCCAAAACTTACGTTGTGAGGTTTGACAGCTGATACCGGTTTTATTTGACATGCTAGAAAAAAAATCAAAGAAAAATTTTAAGAAAATTTTTCAAGAAATCCATAGCGGTACTCATTTATATTATTTATTTTTATTTATAAATCACGAAAAAACAGCAATTTTGTGTTTTGATAGCGACGTTATGCCATCTTGTGGCTGTCTTGGGAGCTTCTGATATATTTCCAGCATTTTCTCTTATCCATATTACCCAGAAATTTTTACCCCGCAAGTCTCAGGGATGCCTAGTTTCTAAGATCTGGCACCTTGCCATTCTCATATAGACACCCTGTACACAAATTCCATGTATAGTCTGTTCATGGCTTTTTTGTGGTCACGTCACGGTATTTGACGTTTGGCAGTATGTCGTGGATTGATCGCTCCACACGTGACATTTGTCAAATTGATCCAAAAGACCCTCGTCCAGACGTACGTGTTTTTTTTTTCAATGTGTAAGAGAGAGGTGTTTTGATTTGAATGACTATCATACAAATCTATCCTGAAATTTTCCCTTTTCAAAGCTAAGCGCAAAGTTGAATCCGGATAGAAAATAGATTAAGCGTTTATTTCGTAAGTTGAGGTTGACTTGACTCAAGTCAATCTATTGGGATTGGATTTATTTTTTCAAGCCGCTTGGCACTCACGCTCAACCGTTTATATCGATGATGGGGTATTGAAGTGGGATTTACCAGAAGCCACTTGAGTTTCGAGTCAGATCGAGCTGTCGAGATAAACGTGGAAAGTTTTCCAAAGAACTAAAACGGCTGGTTGACCCAATCAATCGATTCAATAAACAATTCATTCAAATAGTCAAAAAAACCTGTCGCAAGTTGTTTCATCAAAACTGATGATATGAAAATTTATACAGCGTGTCTCTAAAAGGTGCGGAAGCAATAATTTATCTTAGTCCAAAATTGCACCGTTTCTGAGATACAGGGTGGTCAAGTTTGAAGTTAAAAATTGATTTTCCTCATTATTTTGGACACTTTTTCACATATTGCTTTGAAAATTTGTAAACGGTTATTTTGTAGTATGAGAGATTTGATGATGAAGTTCGTTTTACTGTAGCGGCTAGAGGACATCCTAAACTACACATATCTGGAATGGTAGTAAAGTTTATGATAAAACGGGCATATTTTTCTCAAAACTTTAACACCCGTATCTCAGTAACAAAGCATTTTCCGACATAATTTTATTTGAAAAATATTCTCATTTTTTTTGCATTCTATACCGTGTTTTTTTAGAGCAAATGCGTAAAAAGATCTGATCGTTCAGGTATATTTCAAAGACCTAGCTGAAACGTGGCTTATCGTTTGTGATACCAGCTGACAACTTTCCCAACTTATCCTATGCACATAACACATTTTTGTTGTGCAAGCCCCATGTTTTTAGAACAAGAAGTAATATTTGGACTAAACAACTGCCAAAGTGACACTCCCGGACTATTACATTGCTGCAGAAAACTCACTAAAATTCCTCTTAGTCCAACTGGACGGACTTCTAACTATTGGACAATGTAGTTTCACCAAATTTACAGACCCGTGAATTTCATGGACGGGCTTCAACAACTCACGTGACGTTATTCTCAATACATTTTTGGAAAAATTGAATTGGATGCTTTCACACATAACCTTGTCGTTGGAAGAATGATGTTCTACTTCAATAGTGATACTGTCAGTGGTATTGAGATTTGACGCATTTCTCTCTGGAATTGAGGGCAATTCGGCGTTGGACAAAGTTAACTTCATTCTTTTCTTTTTGATGGGCTTAACGATATTTGCTGTGAGAAGTCTGTTGATTTTCTGTTGAGGAAATTCTGTTCTATCGGCTAAAACCGTCAATGGGGGCTCAATGGTTGTTTCACATTTAAAAATGTTTAGGGTTTGATTTACTTGGCCGTTACTAAGTTGAATTTTGCTCGATTCCTCTTCGATCACCGACAACGTTTTTTTGTTATCATTCTTCATAATTTCTTCTAAAAGTCCCCAATTTATTGTCAACTCTGCATCCCCAAAACATACCATCGTGATTTTCCTTCTTTTTACACATTTTCGGAATACTGGGCAACGGTGCATAGCTCACCGGATAAGTCAAATCGAAAAATTCACACTTTCTATGCCTATATTGTCTCTTATGAGTTTTAGTACTGTTTATACTGGCATTTAAAAACGTCTGCTCACAAAGCACTTTATGGGACTGGAATTTGGGTCAAACAAACCACAACAACAAAACAACAACTCACCAATTTGGGATGCTTGATATGCGGAATTTCCCCTCTAAACGTATCGTACACTTGAGTCAAATAAGTGGCCATGGCCAGATAGTCCTCGGTATTGGTTATTTCTTCGCCAGTCATGAATGGAGGTAGGCCTGATTCACACCAAAAGTGACGTAACTGTCAAAACAAAATCGCGTTCGAGGACTTACCCAAATCTTTTTCTAAAATATCCATTGCTAGTTGATTGCACTTGGTCGCTTCGATGTCTTTGATTGCACTGTAATCTAGTAAGTCTGGTCTGTAGTGATGCACTATGGCACAGAGGGCGTGTCCAGCACGGAATACTGAAGGGATGTCGGAGATTTTGATGTCTTCGTGGTCGCGAAGTTGTTCGTTCAACCACGTTAACAGTACATCGTTGTCCACGATACCTTGTGAAAAATTACGTTTTATATAAATCTGTTATAGTTTATGTGAAAAATTAGATTTTTGTGAACAGGTATCGACATTGTGGTAATATTTCATGGTGAATTTGGCATATTGTTTGAACGCTACATTTTTAAAAATTTTCCATTTTTTCCAGTTGGATCATTAAAATTCTCAATAGACTGCCTAAGTCTGACGTCACCAAAGTGGGTGAAGTTTATAATTTTCCCACTTTTTTCGTATTAAAAATTTAAGAGATCAAAAAGTTGCGTTTTTAATTGAATAATAATAATTAATGATTGGACACACACACACATTAACTTTGACTATACTGAAAAAAATGGCTTTGAAGCCTTTTTTTACCTTTCTAATAAGGATGCTTTCTTTAAATAAGACAATAAAAATAACCAAATCTCTAATATCATGATTTTGGAATTAACTCAACAAAAAGAAAACAATCTGCACCATAACGTCAGAAAATTTCTTAAAGTATTTATTGTCGTCGCAAATGAAACATTAATACTAGTTAGCTTGAAAATATACTTCAAAGACATTTACCTGGAAATAGTCTGAAGAAAAGTCGTTAAAATTGAGAAGAATACACACAGGATAACCTCAAAATGTTCCCAAGCATTGTTGGAAACTTATATGATTCCATCAAATATCACTCTCGTCTTACCCAAATATTACTGCTAGGATACCATTCAAATGTTATCTATTTTTCAACCCTCACAAACGTTAATTTTCTGGTCGCAAGACCAGCAATTATTGTAGCCGATGAGCAATAAATTGATTTTTCCGTTGTCCAGTGTTTGAATGACCTTTCAGGCCAAAGTTTCCGTGGCCTTTTTTAAAACGCTTTGATGACTTTCCTCACTGTCTAAAAACTGCCCCGATAGGCGCTGTGGGCCCTCCACCACACAAATCCAGAGAGTGGCATCCGAGTTTTTGGAAAATATAATTTTTGTAAGCCCCGTTAAAAATCACCGAAAAAAAAATGGAGCGCGTCACAAATTGATTTACAAAAAATTCCACATTGTCCAGTTAGTATGGGAAAATCGAACGTCAAACAACGTGCGCAGTGTTGCCGAGTGGATGATTTTTTTTTCTTGAGAATCGGTTTACCATTTAATTAGGTCGTCAGTAATTACAGAGAAACGGGAGCTCCCCTTTATTGCCTTTACTGTCCATATTGGAGGAAAAGGTTTCAGACAAAAACTGATCACTAATTTGAGAAAAAAGGTATGTATACAGGGTGTAACAGAAAGTCGGTACAAGGCTTCTACATATTGGATTTTACAATTATTCTTCGAAAAAAATTACATTAGAAAAACCGTCTAATTTTGTACGTATAATTCTGAAATGTGATAAAGATAAATACAGATTGTCCGTGTCCACGGATAGGGTTTACAACAGCATGAATTGATATAAGGTTTCATTTTTCGGGAAACTCATTCTGGATAAAAAAATTGTTTGTAGAGAAAATACGAACCACGAAGAAAACATTTTCATTTTGTAGCAAAAATTTCAAAAACCTGGATTTTTTCCAAGAGTAGACTACCTTTATTTTTAAGTTTTGAGAAGAATGTCATTTAGGAGTTAGTTATTCAGAATTACGCTTGTAAGTAGAATCCGAGATTTGAAATAATTCTTGGATCTTCTTGATTCTATCTACACTTTAACTGTAAATTCTAATTTTATACCTCTAAATGCATTCCCACAACCTCTCGGGATAACACGAAATCTTTTTTTTTTCAAAATAAATATTTTTGGTCACACAAAAATCAATCATTGAGACATTTTGATACCAATGTATTGAAGATAAAATCATTATTGCTGTATGTATTTCAACCTCTAAGATGACCAAAGACAAATTGAATTGGAATTTTGCTCAAAAATAAAAATAAAGGTAAGAAAATGTACTTTGACCTTATACCCGATTTCTGTTTCACTCTGTATACATAACTTTCCTCTTAAATAGGAGAGCAAAAACCAAAATGCTCTTGTCCGAAACATTTTTCTCTGATATGAACAGTTAGTAAAGGAAATAAAGGGGGATCCCGCTTCGCCGACTCACCCTGTATAATACAAAAAAACATTATATGCGAAATTTTCTGCACACGTTTTGTCATTTGCTTATAAAAAATCTAAACTTGGGTACAGTCAAAATATTTTTTTTGTTGTCATCATTTTTTGAAATATGAGAGTAGAATGTAGGTACGGAATTTGGACCGACCAGGGTTTTTTTTAGGTTAGTTTTTGTTTATCAAGACATCTGAGTGAATATTCCAAACCGAAACAAAAAAAGCTCATTCACTAAATCATTTTTGAATCTTTGATGCAGACATTAGGTATGTTTGTTATTTCGGTGTAGGATAGTGTAGTGCATATTGATGGTGTAACTTATGACTACAAGTGTAAAGAAGATTTACCAAACGAGTCAGTACATCTAGAGCAGATATTCTAACCTTGAAAAAAGACAAATATTCTACAATCAGATCCACACTGATTTTTCACTTCAAATTTTCATTTATCTTTATTTTAGGTTAGGTTAAGCGTAGCTTTGTTGACAAAATAAACGAAAAAGGCAGAAAAGGCCCCCCACCGTATTCTACACTACACTAGACTTGTTACACCTCCTCTTGACCTAGTGTAACCATAACAAACAAGATATGCTCGAGCGCAGGTTTCGCTGACGTCATTGTGAGTTCGAACCTCAAAATTCATATGTTACCTTGACAACTGGGTTAGCATGATACTGAAACAAACAAGATAAACTCATGGTAGAAAGAAACAAGGTATGTCAAAAACTCGGAGAAAAATTGGCTTGACTTGCGCAATGACGTCATACGCTACAATTTTTTGTTTATAGTAACCATGGTGATAAAGGAACGTAGCTTTTCACGAGTGCTATCTAGTAAAACAGATAATTTATTTCATTTACTGTGGTTATTATCTCATTTATAAATACTTCTATATAAATAATCAAAAAACATACCTTGAAAATTAATTTCTTGTTCCCATTCCTTTGTATGGCATTTACTATTTCCCCAACTTTCCCATCTTCGTTGAAGTTTGATAATATCAAGCAATCAAAAACCAGACGAGGTTTGGAGACGGATTTAACTGACTAAGTCACACTAGGTAACAAAATTACGAACGTAGCAATAAGAGATAAGATGAATTATTCCTTTAAATATTCAAAATTCAAATCAATAATATCAACTTTACCTGGACTGACTTTATGTAGACCCATCCCAGTAACTCCTGTCATCTGTCACCCCGACACTCCAGTCAACGATGAAAACTTGCAAATAATACTGTACACCTCGCTTTCAAAAGATATAGGTTAAATACAAAATTATGTTCGATTTTGGGCAAAATAGATAAAGCAAAAATTATCCTCAGATCAAAGTAAGTAATTAAAGAACCGCTTAGGGATTTCTCTTGAAATTTTTTCTTAAGTTGTTGTTTCTAGAAGTAGTCCAATTGCGATAAATCGCCAATATGGCAACACTGTATCTTTGTTGCATTTGACGTCACGGTAAGATGCGCGTTGGCATACCTTGTTTCTTTCTACCATTGATAAACTCACGCCATAATATAATAACTCTCGCACATCATTCATCACGTGACCTACCTCAAACCTATACGATCAATGTGACGCGGGGACGTCATGCGTGACAATTTCAAATTTTAAACCTAACCTCACTTTTGGGTCGCGGTGACGACATGCGCGGATTGGTTCTGTTCTAATTTCGTCCAGCAATCGATCATAATATATTTTGTGTTCAAGTATCATGTAGTGTAACTAGTGCAGTAACACCTGTTTGCACTAACCGCGTAACAAATCCCGCAATGTAGAGAAGAGATTCGTGTGCACTAGTGGAGGATAACAAACACACCTATTTTTCTTGTTGTTTTCAGTTGTACTATTTCGAATTATACAATTCGTTAGTATCTGTTATACAGGGTGTTTCAGATTTTAATCGGAAAATTCAACAGTCGATAATACTCGCAAAAATATTGAGAAAAGTTCCTATAAATTTGTGTGATTTAAAGCTTCATTTTCTAGAAAGAGGGTGATGAAGTATGGAAAAACCCAAAATTAATTGATCTTTTCAAAAGGACAGAACATTTTTAGATATGGGAGGTTATCAATTCAGATATTTTGAGTGAATTATTGAAACAAAATAATATCTTCTTTTCCATTTATTGACTAAGTGATGTTAATACACATTATTTTTTAGATTTTATCGGACATCCTAACGGTTTTCAATTTTTTACTTGAAAATGACACATCGCAGAGATAAAACTCAAGGATTCATTTTTGTTCTAAATTGAACAAGAAACACAAAATCTATTTTTTTATTTGAAAAAAAAACAAGTTCTGTACCTTTTTTTTCCTTCATAAATATCAATGGAATGGTCGTAGATTAAAATAAAGTTTACATCGAAAAATAAGCTTCATAAACTGTTACTTCGATGAAATATCCAGTATGTGAAAGATAATTAATTTTTTCTGTAGTTTAAAAAAATTTTCGCTTTGAATTTTAGTGAAAAATTATTGTTTGTTTGTTTTTAAATTATGTTCCTTGGCCTTTTATACCAAGCTGATGAAGTCATTTTCTACAATACGGCAACGCTGGAACTTTTGAAAGTTGACAGATTCTGTCTTTTTCCAGTTGAGAGCTTTAATGATTATCGTACTAAAATATTGATTTGTGTTGCAGTTATGCCAAAAGATGCTGTATTTGTGGACGCATTGAATAAATATTATCATAAATAAGAACGAAATAACACAACATAGTCAAATGAAACACATGTTACTGGTTGAATTTCAACCAATATGAAGTTTAAGGGTTTAAGCCAAATGAAGCATGACGCGGCTACCGCATGGTTCCATGGATGTCAATCTTTTACCTCCATATGCACCGTAGAAATCTAATCCGGATGAAGACTTCATCGCGATTATTTTCCATTAGGTGGTATGGAAGATAATCGCGATAAAGACTTCATCCGGATTAGATTTCTATGGTGCATATGGGGGTTAGTGATTTTTTTGAAGAGGATATTTTCCGAATTTGGTTTAAAATTACAAATTTTACTTATTTCAACTCTGAGTTTTCCGTAGAATTCGAACTAAAATCGTTCAGCATGTTTTCTTAATAGATAAGAGCTGTTGGTAGCCTGTTATAGCTGTTTATAATGAAAGTATGCGAAAGTCACAACGTCGCGTTTCAAATTCAAAACAAATAATAAATTTACTCTGTTTACTCACCTCTTCTCCTCTTCTTAGTAACATGCTCATGTCTACTGGCCTCCAACGACGCCCTCTTCATTCGGTCTATACTATCCGGCACGTCTGTGTCATAAAGACACACCGTTTGATGTGCCGTCACAACGTTCTTGTTCAAATTCGGATATCTCGTTGCTGGATCTAAGGTATATGCTTTCCAGTCTTTGTTTAGATTGTCCGGAGTAGTTTGAGCTAACAGTCGATAAATAGACTCGCGTTCGGCTAGGACATCTAGCGGAGTCACTTGGCCTGAACAATAACTTCTTATAGCCCAGGCGGCGTCCAAGGAGGAAAGAAAGCCGCGCGCGCAGCCGGACCCCGTAGGCCAAAACGGCTCAAGTAAACTATCACCAACCAACATCATCAGCAGTCGATTGCCGTGTCTTTCGACCACTTTCGAAGCGTACTCTGCCGCATACATGCTGGTAAAATCAAACATAGCTACATCAGGTTGTCCGTAATGATTCACCGCAAATTCCAGCTCGGGTAGCTGATAATTAGTGCTGAAATCGGCGGCTTGTCTGGCGTAGTTTTGCAGAGCATCTCGATCCACATTATCAGGCGCCAACAGCTTTTCCGTGTCCGTTAGGTCCTTGAAACCATAGACTCAATATCACAAGACAAGTAACAAAACAAATATTCCCAACCCAAACATCCCTTATATAAAATTTACTCTTTTTTAAGCTATGTTGTCATGTGCCATGAATGTTCTTAAGCTTCATGAAAATATACTCGGAAAAATAAATTTATTCAACTGCTAATCCACTAAATCACCAATCCTAAACAACTATAATTCCATTATTTATCTTTAGTTTTTCCTCACAAATCACTTCCCTGTCATCATTAATTTATTTTGAAGTGAAGGTGAAAATTTGTATTGAGGTTTACGTTTTGTGTTGAAACTTGGCAACATCTGGACGCAACCTCAAGACCAGTTTCTTTGACGCTATGGTTTACAAACACCGTTTTGTGAGGTTAGAAAGTTAGTAGTGAGTTTTTTTCTCAATTTCTCAGGAGAAAACCTAGCTCTGTGAATTATTTTTTATTCTAAGTTGCGCTATTTGGTGTTTTATTGATAAAACAATGAAGTAGAAAGTCTGTAGTTTGTGGACAGAAAGTAAAATCAGGCAGACATTTTGTAAGTAAATAAAAACAAAGCTGGCCTCTTTAATCATTCAATTCTAAAAGTATGGGCGTTGTCTTGTTATTGTAAATCTATGCTTGAAACTATATTGATGAAATGTTAAGATTATGAGGTAATCCTACCTGTTTAATAACGCCTTTTTCCAAAAGACTAGCTTTCTTGGCGGTCATAACAAAGTAATGCGTATCGTCTTTATAATACACAATGTTTTCCAAGTCAATTCTCGTTTCGCCCTGCAAGTCTTTGAAGAATTTCTGGTTGAAGATGAAGGCCACACCGCTGATTTCTTCAACTCGGGCCTCTGCCTCGGATTTCTTGTTGATGAAGTTAGCTGTTATGGCTATAGCAAGTTTCCCTCTAAACTCCTTCCTCTTGAACCCTTGTAGTGTGTTTCTTTTTCCGTCAGCACCAATGATAACATCGAATTCATACTGAGCTACTGGGTGATTGTCTGGACTGATTTTAGCTCTCCAGCCTGTTTCTATATGACAAAATTGATCAACTACTCTGAGTAACTATAAAGAAACCTACTTTCAACAGCACTGGGTTCAAGTACACTTTCAAAGCTGACTTCAGTATGAATTTCCACACCCAACAATAGCGCCACTTTGAGAAGTATGCATTGGAGCTGTCTGATACTGATATGGTCAATTGCGCCTGCGCAAAATTTACCAAAGAACTTTTTTGCACCGAGCATGCGCAAGTCTTCGATGACGAATGGCCATAAATGTAGCACATTGTTTCTGGAGAGACGGTCACGTTTCTCTATAACCACCTGTAAAATATGAGATTTTTGAATGGAATACCAGTAAATAAGGATTTTAGTCATCATTTCCATATTACAAACTAATAATTATTATTTCCATTACCTGGGAAAATTGCATGTACATTTTGTATTACTCATGAAATCCCAATTGAATTCACACCCATGGCTTTTGCTGTTTCATTAATTAAGATAATTGGAAATGCGTTCCATTTCGTGTCATTTTCTTAGAAAAAAATAATGTGTCAGTATTCAGGAAAACACTTTTTGAGCCGGTTCAGTTCACAATATAATCATGAAATCCGTAGTAACACTGACAAATCTGGTTAACATCAATAATAGGAAATCTAAATGCAATGTCCTTTCAAAAGGGTGTCCCATATTACCGGCTATTTTTCAAAATATAAATATGAAACTAGGATTTATAAAGATTTTTAATAATATTAATGATCGGCTACACCTCTTCTTAATAGCATAACAATGATAAAAAGTGATCTCATCAGGTATTACATCGTTTTTTTTTTCATTTTCAAGAGAAAAGTAGAAAACGACATCTGTCCCGAAAAATCAAATTTATCGTACTCATTTTTTCGTGTCAATATTTCCTGATTTTATTGACTTTGTTTTTTGTTTACACACTGTATATCTGAAATGTTATTGGATGAAATTATATTCCACATAAAATATAAAGACATAATTGGAAATTTAATACAATCAAGCCATGCACATCGACTAGCAGATTTAATTGAAAGTCAATTAATAAGCCTGAATTACGAAATTTGAATGTAATAATGCTGGATTTATAATAATAATACTACATGAAATAACTCTGATCAATAAAATTGTTGGGATTTAGATTATTTCGCCCTTATAGAAGAAGGATAAGTTGATATAGCTCAGTAAATCCATGCTCAAAATGCGGTCAACTGAGAATTTCGGGAAATACGCAATTATTTTACTTATTTAACTTCTAGAGTGGGTTCTTCGAAGCTCAACTCTCAGTAAGGTGAGCTTACCCCGCCATCTTCGAAATAAGGACACTACTTGGTTTCTCCGTCCCTATTAGACTTTGGATAAAATATCATAAAACCTGTTCAGAATTACTTTCCTGAAAACTTATTGGAAACTTCTTTTCATTAAATCAATAATAAAAAAATGTACAGGGTGATTCCTTGATACGGCGATATAGTGCGGAATGATATTGCGCTCACTCTCGATTTTCCCGAAAACTCAGGGTTAGACTAATGAGAACCCCGTCCACAAGTTGAAATAAAAATGTTGCATATTTTCCGAAATTCTCAGAAAAAGCACGTATTCACTGTACTAATAATAGTTATTGGTTTTGACATAAGATTACAAACAATAAATCAAGAACTTGAAGCCAATACCATATAAAAAAGTCACAGTCCTAGAACAAAATTATAGAAAATTAATTTTCCATTGATTCCTCAGAAGAAAATCTCAGGAGAGACTACAATGGAAGGAAAATCCTTATCCTCAGTCATTATGAGAAGTCCAAGCAAATCTATTTGGGATAAGTAACAGGGATACTAAATACACAATTTATGGATCCAGAACCTGCCATTGGGATCACCAAATCCATAAGAGAATGGCAGAACTGTTGATCAAAAAAACCATAGGAAGAAAGGTTGGAACTAATCTTCAGGACTAAAACACAGAACATCAATGATGACAGATGGACCATCATTTACTGGAAGTCTACTGAAACTAAGTAGAACAGTAACGAGAAGATCAACTGGACACTGTATCCTAGCACATAGAAGTGGCGAAAGGCGGCGGCGCGGTGCAGGTGCTTAGAAGCCAAGACGAGCAGCGGCGCCGTCGCGTCGTGTTCAAACTACACAAAAGGAAACCCGAAGAGGTGGCGGTGCGGTGCGGGAATGGCGGAGCATCAAATTGTATAAGCATTTAGTTGCTTATGCAACTGCGACTCCTCCATAGGGACATTTGTGGTCAATGACCAAACCTAGTCCAGAAAATAGTTTTAACAACTTCAATCATTTTACAATTACTTAGATCTATTTAATTTCAAAATACACCTTATATTATTTCGATCGTCCCTCTGTAGTAGTCGTGATTAAATGGTCAGGCGCAGTCGGAATTCAGAAATGCGACTTGGGCCCATCTATTATACAGTGCGGCTCTAAAAGGTCCCTTGAAGATATCGACTCATTATTGTAGGGTTATAAAGTACTCATCAGGATCTTCAAAATGAGGTGTCACACGACCCCCCTTTCCATTTAAAAAAATGTTTCAAAATGGCGCCCAGTCGCCATCTTAAAAACTAAAAGTACGTCAGTAACATCAAAAAGTAGTATTTCGACAGCAATTAAAGTATGCCAAGTTTCAAAATTTTTGATGCACACATTAAAAAAAAAAGGGTGGGGGACCTATTAGAGCCGCACTGTATAATGTTGATCTATGACTTGGGCTGGTGGTCGGAGTTGCCCTTATGGCGATAAAGCTTATCGAGAGTACCTAAGCGAATTGGATAATGAAACTGTGCCTTGGGTCATCAGCCACAGATTTTCCAAAATTTTATACAGATCGCTGCCCACAATCCTTTTGACAGAACGGATACGCGAAGTAACGGATACGCAAATGCGAAGCGCATTACCTTTATTTAAGTATTTTTTTTGTAAGATAAGTTCGAAGTTTGAAATAGTTTGCCCACAGTAGAATTATTATTTTTGGGTTAGTTTGGTGTAGATAAAAAATAAAATATCGATAGCGCGGTAGTGAGGGGAAACTATTTATAAAGAAGCGCGACAATGACGCTCAAGGCGGAGCTCACGGTTTATTCGGAAGTTTAATCCAGCCACTCACTTTAGTCGCAAATAGGTGGCGTAATAAGCACACACTGTCGGGGAATACGTACCGTGAATGCCGGGCTTCATGTGTATCGAGCCTTAAGGAAACAAACATATCACGGGTCGGTCCAACAACGAACAGGAAAAGAGCCTCACACTCACACATCGTTTTTGAATACGAAGCACTGTTTTTTGGAGAAGGGACAATGAGGAAAAGAGGAACTAACACGCTTTTTCCAGAGGTCCGTCAGAGAAACAGTAACAAGAGTCACAACTTCATTCAGGCGGCTGTTCTACTGAGAGAAAGGTACATAGGATGCATAATATCAAGCTCAATCTGATGAGGAAGTACCAACATCCTAAAACTCTTTAAGTCTACCTTTTCCTCATAAAACTTTTTAATGTATGGCGTAGATGTGATAAAATCTAGTTTGTTAGATTAGTCACGTATCAGTGATATATTTCACAGAACACAATTTATCAGCATTTAGAAAACAGGGTAATAATGAGCTACACAATATATTTTCATGTAACCATAACAAAATAGATATCGCATGCCAGATCAAGTAAGTATGAGCAACATCAGTTTAACAGCCTCCATAAAGTTTCACGATGTGTATAATAATATTAAAGACGTTTTATTTTATTACACAGTTTAGTGATAATCGGTTATTGAATAAAAAAAATATCCAATTTTCAATACCTAATAGTAAGTTAAAATTCACAAACATTGGAGAAAATGTCTTTCAGTCTTTATCTATAATATTCAAAGAATATCTAGACTATTTTTTGTCGTTATTACTCCCTACAATTTACTACTTCTTCAATGTTCGAACGTTTGTTCCGAGGGTTTTTCTTGAGCTTTTACACTAAGAAGTTGATAAAATGAGTTTTTGTTACAATCCGGCAACTCTGGAACTATCGAGCGTTGACAGATGCGTGACAGCTATCTTTTTACAGTTGATAATTTTATTTGAAGTTTATAGTCTAAGAGCCCCGTCGATTTATCAACCTTGAGTCCCTTTCCGCTCCTTATGCTGTACAACCGATTCATCAAGAAGGTATATACCCCAAACACCAACGGTGCCTGCGCAAATCCTGCCGGAAGGAATTGAATCATTCATTTTTCTGATGCGAATTTCCCTGATTTTTGACATAATTTTGAAAAATTTGCTTGAAGAATGTGTCAAAAATTCCGACGATTAATTAAAATAAATTGCTTCCGGCAGGATATGCGCAGGCACCGTTGGCGTTTGGGCTATACGCTTTCATGATGAATTGATTATACAGCATTAGAAGCGGAAAGGGACTCAAGATATATAGATCGACCGGGCTGTCCGACTATTAAACGTTGAGGATCTATATTCAATATTTTGAAAGCATGGATAATGTATACATACCACTTTGGCACCCAAAAGTTGAGCCTCTATAGCTGACCTCAGCCCACAGGGACCACCGCCGATAACCAGTACCCGAGTACCAGCACAAGCTTTGCCTTTGGCATAACATTTGTGCGATGCTCGTGCGTCGAATTTCTTCCACACGGCCTTGGCTCTCCATGACGTCAAATTTGCTCTCAATTTCGGATAAAAATGCGGAAATACGTTTGGTTTGAGGTGAAGGAACTCGCACATAGACCTATAAAAAATGTTTATGAGATAAGTTTTATCAAACAAGGGTTTCGGCTTGTGCACTATTGATATAACTGTTATTGTTAAGGTTAAGTAAATCGGTCAAGTAGTAGATTATCAAGATCACGTCACAAATGAGAGTTCACTTCTCCATTGAAAAAAGCTTTTGTTATAATTCATTAGGTTCGCAAGAGCGCAAATATTGCTTGCGGATTCACCAATTTATGAACATTCAAATTTTGGGTCTATGAGCTTCTTTCAAGGCTTCTGTGGACGTTAATGTGGTAGATCAATAACTCAAAAGCAGTAAAAAGAAATTTGAAGGATATTGAAACCGGACATGATATTTAGCATTTACTTTAGTGAAAGTGATTTAGTAGGCTCAAAAAATATAATTTATCACAATAAACATTCAAACGACCAATCTCAATTTGTTAATCATTTCATAGTATCATTAAACAGTAATCAATCTTGATAAGAAATGGGGTTCCACAGCACTGGCGTTAATTTTTCTTGATTGAAAATGAACAAAGAAATGGCATAATGATTCACATACTAGAAGTAGTACTCAACCAATGGCAACCATAAATCAGTGTCACCTGAGATATGCATATTTGTAGATTAATCTGCGATTGAGTAGATAATAAACAATGGACTTGAATTCCTATCAGGACAAATATTATTTTATGCAATTCAGTTTTTCTAATTGTCCTATAAAGGATGTTGAATGATACACGGTGATCCTTGAGAGATTGTTAATACGGACATGTTGTCATAAAAAAAGATGTTCCACTTGTCTATTAATATCGATTTCTCATGCTAATGCAGAATTATCGATTCAAAGTTATAAATAAAATGTATCATGCCTATGTACTTAATCAATGAAATTTATGCACTCAACACCAATGTGATTACGCACAAAAATTAGAGATACTGTACCGTATCTTCTTCTAATATATAAATTTTAATACCGTTTTTCTTGGTCACTCCCTCACTCCATCACTTGAGAACGGCTGAAGCAATTTGGGTGATTTAAAAAAAAAAAAATCCTTGAAATATGAGGGGTGATGTTATCAAGAGAAAAATTGGAAAAATTTCCCGGAAAAAACTGAAAACAAAACTTATCTTTCACGCTGATTTGCGAGCCAATAGACGGCAGTGGCAGTCCACTGCACATACATATCCAGGCCAGGTTATCCGTTGAGAGAAGTAGGTTCTATTCTATTTGAATTTGGGCACAATTTCAGCATGATACTACGACAAACAAGATATTATGCTCACTAGCCGAACGAGTTTCGAACTGAACTGCGCATCAAGCTATCCGGTGACCCAATTGGATAAAATAGCATTGGAAAGCATGGCTTATATTGCGATTTTGTTGAATTCTGATGATGTTAGTTGGTTATTTACCCCAAAATGAATAATATGTATTTAGTTGGTTATCTATCTATCCAAAATTGATAATATAATCTACGCAAATCCCACCAGATTGGTTAAATAGTATTTAAAAAAAGATCATATTTTCAATTTTGCCGTTACATTGAAAAAACATTTTTCTCAGTTGGTTTTCGACGTTAGAAAGGATTTTTGAGGTGAAACTTTTTTATGTGCGATGGGAGTGGAATTTCAAGGTCGTGACACACTTGGTTCTTTGTGGTTTTGTGTGGTTTTTTGTGATTCTATGTTCTTTTCTTCCTTCTTTTGTGGTTTTATGTGTTTCTTTGAGAATCTATGTGATTCTTTGTGATTTTATGTGGCTCCATGCATGTGGTTATTTTTAGGTTCAATTTGGGTTTTGTTGTACCATGTGGCTTCTTGTGGTTCTATGTGGTTTTGTGGTTCTAAGAGGGTTTTTGCTATTCTATGTGGTTCTAAGAGGTTTTGGCAGGTGGTTTCTATGGTTTTTTGTGTTTCTACATGGTTCCATGTGATTTTTGTGGTTCCATGTGGTTCTTGTGGTTCTATGTGTTTTTTTGTAGTTCGATATGGTTTCTCCGGTTCGTTGAGTTTTTTTTGTGTTTCTATGTGTTTTTTTGTGGTTCCATGTGGTTTTTGTGGTTCCATGTGGTTTGTGTTTTTTTTGTGTTTTTATGTAGTTCTTGTGGTTCCATGTGGTTTTCAGTGGTTCTATATGTGGCTTTTGTGGTTCCTTGCGGTTTTTCTGCGGTTCTATGTGGTTCTTTGTGGTTTTGAGAGATTTTTTGTTATTCTATGTGATTCCATGTAGATTTTCTGGTTCTTTGTGTTTCTATGTGGTTCTGTATGTTTTTTTTGTGGTTCCATGTGGTCTTTCTGGTTCCATTGCGGTTTTTCTGGTTCTATGTGGTTCCTTGTGGTTTTTTGTTTTTCTACATGATTCGATGTGGTTTTTGTGGTTATGAGAGATTTGTTTGTTATTTTATGTGGTTCCAGGTGGTCTTTGTGGTTGTATGTGTTTTTTTTATTCTAATTTGATCTTGCTACTCAAGGTTAGCGGGTTTCTCTTCAGACATACCGGATATGCGATGAGCACATAGTGCTCACAAGTTTTTTTTTATAAGAGTACCTATAATCATGTCGGAAAAATAATTTTCTATAAATAATGCAGTCTTTGTCCTTCTGATAACACTTCTGTATCCATATCTTGCGAATATACTTGGATGTTGGAAACCGAAAGAAATTTTATTTACACGGACGGTTTTCTTCATTTTTCTTATTGCTGCTTCTGCAGAACATCACGGCACAGTACACCATCATCAAATTATGCGAAATTCACGAAATGATAAGATATTATATCACACAAATATCAGAACAACAATATTTACATTGCAAACTGACAGAAGCTTGACAACATAACCTCACAAAGGTCACCCGACAAGATGCGCGTGAGCTTATCTGTTTGTCGTAGTATCATGCAATTTCAGATTAATTTGATCATGTTTGTTTTGCACATTGTTTGCACATTGACTTGTGTGAACTTTTATTGTTCTGAACATGAATAAATGAATTTGAATTTGGATTTGAATTGTTATTTTCCAAAGGATCTGTCCAAAGCTATTGGTTTTCTAGAATTCTTAAAGATGGTGTTACTCAATAATTCTGTGGTGTAAGTTGCGGTTTCAAGTCAACAGTTTCGTCTCAACCCTCGTTTTGCGACGTTTATGCATTATTTTGAAAAAAATTACATACCTGGTGTGCAATAAACAATTGTCACACAACCGCAATCATTCCTCTGGTAAGTGTTGAATCATATTATGAAGTTTTCCACGGTATTTGTTTAAAAATATTAACGAAACAATAACTAGTAGGATTCACCAAAATCTTAAGTGAGGTCATGGATTGTACACACGTGATAAATAAACCATGAATATATAAAATCGTCATTTTTCTGGCGTCATTCCTCTGGGTAGTTATAGTTGTATTTCGATGAGAGAATATAAATAAATAATATGTTCTTTGCTTTGAACTTGTGTTTCATTGGATAATCACAATTATCACGTAAATTTAATCTTTATCTGATTAAATTTTAGTTGGAGAGAACTACAGTGACTATGTAGTCACTGTGGAGAGAACTACCCAAAATATTTTGTTCAAATTGGATATCGTAGGTTCTATTTGGGATTTGATCAAAACATTTTAAAAAAATGATATAGTTTTGTTATTTTCCAAAGGATTTTGTTCAAATGAGATATTATGAAGGTTCTGATTTGTGGTTTGATCAAGTAATTTAACAAAAATTGACTAGGTGAGGTTATGTAATAACATATAGGGTATTCCATTTAAAACAAGCGAGTTGACACCTACTTCCGGTATAGCCGGAAGTCGCGTAACGTCACTATTATTTCATTTGAAAAGAGCATCTCCTAAAATCTCTCCCTACAAATTTTCAGAATCCCAATCGCTTTATTTCCCGAGATATTCTAATAGGCCACTTACTATCTCGTTCCCTGTATACGTGAATACTGTTCCTTTCATAGACGTATAACTTGGTTATACGTCTATGGTTCCTTTACTTACAGTAGGTTGGTAAAAATAAATAAATGTGTTATAGTTATTTTCCTAACAAGTTCGCAAAGTGATGCTTTCCCGCACGCAAAAGCAGTTAGACGAACGTCGCGAAGCGGAGTTCGGATATGCTTTGAGGGCGGGAAAGACACTTTGCGAACGTTTTAGGAACAATATTTTTTCTACGAGCGTTCAGAGATTAGACACGAAAAACTTTAGACAATATATCATTTGAACGCACTTAAAAACATAGAACTTGAGAATAATGATTATTTATGCTTAACAATATATTTATATTGAACAATTTGTGGCGGCAGCTGGAAATTGGATAATATGGGTATAATCAAAATCATAATCGATTTATTTTATATTTGAAATGCAAGGACATGTCCGATTACTGTTCATAAAATTTCCTCTTTTGTCGCCTTATTCCCTGCTATTGGCAACACTGTTTTGATTTGACATGACACTCTAGACAGCTGCGTCAGGCGTCAGCCAGTGTTCGTTTAATCGGTTATACTTTTATAAATTTGATTGTCCGTTTGTTTGTATACATGATCAGGTTTTTTTGATGCCAGTATTCAGCTCAAATCTTTCGAAGATTTCCGATAAACACAGTAGTTTGCACCGAAATCAAGCAAGAACAAATGCCGATTGAAAGTCGTCATTATCAATGTTTGTTTACGTTACTAGCGAATGCGTTTTTAACGCAAAAAAAGAATTGTGTGTTTCATTCTGATTTTGACTGAAAAGGGAAAAGTAACAAGAACATTATTTTGTGCATTACAAAGTGCATTATCTACAGTTTGGTTGGTATGGAAACGAAGTTTAAAACAACAAATTGGTAGGTAGTTATTTGAGTTGACATTTGAGTGCGGGAAAAATTTTTCCCGCACTAGTGCGGGAAAAGGCTACTTTGCACACGCAAATGAGTGTGCGAAGTGGTTACTTTGCGCACGCTCGTAGAAAAATTCCTTATTTGAGTAATTCATTGAAATGCTGTATTTACAAACCAGAAAATCTTCTATATCTTAGTAAATATTCAGAACAAGAACTATAACAATTATTGGAAACAAAAAAAAACACGGTTGTAAATTACAGTTTCATTCAGATTCATGTCAATTGACTCTAAACTTTTGAATAGAAAGTGCATGTCGTGTGCTATATTTTCGTGATCAGAAAAAAGACGCCTTTCTAAATATGTAATGATATACAGGGTGTTACTTAATGGTATGTCATAATTTTGAGGGGGAGTTCCTGGATAAATTTCAAGTTGAAAATGTCATATAAACTTGGGTCTAAGAAAAATAAAAAAAAAATAATAAAATAAAATAGGTAAAATAAAATAAAAATAAAAAAATAAAAATAAAAAAAAGTGTGTTCCTATACCATAATATCCTGTGGCAAAATTCAGTTCAATATCTCAAACCGTATTTGGAAAATGTATTTAAAACTGAAAATAAAATAGATCTTTAACACTCTTAAAAACCAAACATTTTAAGACCCAAGTTTATAGGACATTTTCGACTTAAAATTTATCCAGGAACTCCCCCTTAAAATTATGACATACCATTAAGTAACACCCTGTATAGGGTGTGCCATTAAAAAAAAAGTAAGATGTCAACAATTTTGACATTTGGCAGTTTAGAGTTAGTCAATAGCACGAAACTTTACGAAAAACCCTACAATTCCTTTTTTGGTTCGACCTTTTAGCTCAAAAAATAAATATTTCACAGACTTTTCAAAGTCTGACAAATCAAATTGGAAGCACTGTATAGTTAGGGCCATAAGTGGATCATCGGCCTAAAATTTGAGAAAACTTTGACCCTTCATCAGTTTACAAAGATCAATGGTGCATTTCAAAACTTCAATCCAGTTGTCAGTTGGCGATTTTTCTCAAAAAATTGTTTAGTGCACGTTTTTTATGTTTAAAAAAAGAACACTTTCCAAAACTTTTTCTGTATAGATTTTGATAAAAATGGCTAGCACCATTCAAAAGAGGAGCAAAAATTATGTAGGTACTGCCTGAAAAATTCACAATAATTGAGCAATATAAAATCTAGAACTTGACAAAAACGACCCATTTTTCGTGATATCTTCAAAAATTGGAATGATGACTGATGTAGGGCCAGAGTTTTTTCGTAGTTTAGGTCGATGATCCACTCATGACCAATACAGTAGGTACTAATTTGTAGTTTGATCAAGAAATTTAACAAAAATTGACCAAGTGAGGTTATGATCGCCTAATTTTCCAAAGGATTTTGTTTAAATTAGATATGTACGCTCTATTTTTGAATGAAAGTGTCATAACAAGAGATTCGTGTGAAGTTTGAACGTTTCAAAAAAAAATACTCCATACTAAAAAATACTTGGTCATATATTTATTGTAATATGTTGAATCTACTACACCTTTGTAGGTTTAAATATGTATATTGATTAACAGAGTCGTCCTGTCACATATAAAATATTGTATCTAGCTTCCTGATTGAAAGTTGTATTCAGTTAAAAGAGTGGAATATTTGTATCCGAGTGTCGATCCATGAACCTTCTATAATATTTAACACATCATACTAACTGAAGAACCACTGGGACAATTTTTATGATTTTTTATATGTTTGTCTGATGTGCCCCGAATAACAGAATCATTATTTAAACAACGGAAAAATAAAAAAAAAATTGTGAAACAAATTTATTTTGCACAACATTTATTGATTATGGGGCAGCATGAAACCCCATCTGATCTCTTATTGGGTAGTCAGGGGTGAAAAGTGAAAGTCAACCCTTGGTAAAAATGGAAATTTTCATTTTTTTTACTCTTTTTATAAAACACTTGGTATTTAAATTTTGGTGAAATGTATCAAATCTCCAACTTTTTCGTTTTGTTTTGAAAAAAAATTCTTCTGTACATTTTAATAATCTACAAATACTCACTTTAAATTTAAAAACTAATATTGCGCACTTATTTTACCAATTATTGAAATACGGACTTCTCAATAAGAAACTAATCCCCAAGGGTGTACTGTGAATTTTTGGGTGATCTTAGCCAATTGATACAGAGGTTTTGAAAACATGAAAGCTTTATAAACTTTCTTCATGAAAACACCCTTAAACTTTCTTCATGAACACCCTTATGGATTAGGATCTTATTTATAAAACACTCTGTACATTTGCCAAACTTACCTATGGTAACCAAGTATATTTTTCAAAGTCGTTGCATTCAAAAACGGGTCGAAATATTCGTTTGCGTGCGCTGCCTCCAAACCGGAAACGGGCCGCCCCCGCAAATGGGGCGGCGGCCCGCCTCCTCCACTGTGACGGTCCATCTAGGGGGCGGCAAAATGCATTTGGCGATAGAGGGCAGTGTGTTTCGGTTGGAAATCTGCAAAAACTAAATATAAATTCCTGCACACGTAAACGTATAACGGTATTGATAGTACGTTTTTGATGTCACGACAAAACAATGCACTTATTTACCATTCAATAGACACAGTTTTTATCGTAAATCAATTAGAAACGGTAGGAACTTGAATTGGTTCATGTGATCCTGAAATTTGTGTAAACATCATTTGAGCACTGAGATAAAACAGATTCAATCCAATCATCTGATGATTTATGACGTTGTGAGATTGAATTTAGTGGTGTATTGGAAAAACTCAACTCTAAAGAAGAAAGCCAATGCACAATGCATTTTCACAGGAAACAAAAACATAATTGAATGGGCCCAATCAATCGAACTACAAACCATGCAAATAGTATATACAAATCAATGAATAGCAATCCAAAGGCAGTGAACCATTTATCTACGGCCCCATTACAACGTAAGGCTTCAAGTGTATAGTAACGTTTGTCAATGGAGGGATTTCGATATATGTGATTTAATGCAAATGCTTTGAAATTCACCGGTAGAATAACTTGCAAAATAACGTAGTTTAAAAGATAAATGACTTTCAAAATAGACCGTCGAGACGTAGAATCTCAGCGAACTGAGATATTACGATTTTCACATGCCTTTATCCGCTTTATCTTCTTCCTACGAATTTGGCTGAAACCTTCAAAACACATTCCTGAATATAACTGTATATTTTGAACTTTATGTACTTGAAATGTAAATAAAATGTGATGATACTGAAGTACATAGTTGTTTTTCAACTGTTTTCAACAATTTTACTTTTTAACTGCAATACTAAAAACAAAAACAAACAATGGGCCGGATAATAGTCAATTTTGCAAGCTATTTGACTTCCAACTACGGAAACATCTTCAATTCTATAGCCATAGAAGGTCCCTCATGCTGTCAAATTATGTACAATTGTTATTCATTTATTTTATTCTAGGATGTTTGTAATATCGAATTCATTTGTTGAGCAGTGTCCAATGATTTGGCTTTATGTGTACGTTTATATGATGTCCAGTAGTTCATTTTCACTTTGGATGTTTTCCATAATTTATCACGGGAAACAAAATTGTGAGTAAGCCCTAGTTCTAGTCTATATCAAAGTTTACTAATATACAATTATTGTTGCAATCTTTATTTATGTGTGGCGCAAATGAAAAATCGTGTACTACCATTCAAACATTTAAACAAACATACCTTGAATCGTCGAAATAGGTTCTAATGAGCTATGCAATCTTTTTCAAGTAATGTGTCAATTGTCAAGATTAATGGATCAGTGCTTGATAATCAAAACAGCTTGTGGAAAGTAATTTATCAAATTTGAAGGTGGATTGTAAAAAAAACAAAAATTAATGATCAACTTTCCTTTAAAAATAAAAGTGTGGGATATACTTTCCTTTTAATATCGCAAACACGTTATTAAAAATATCATAGAGGAATATTAAAAAAAAAAATTCAATGAATTTTGATGTTTTCCTATCAAGTATGAATTTGTATAGAAGTAATAGGTAGGAGCGTAACCGTATTTATCAAACCTACTCAATTTCAATACAATAATCACATACTTTTCAATAAAGTAAAAACATTATGTCATCGACATCTATAAGTAAAAAAAAGATTAAACAACAAAACCAAAAATTTTTGTTGTTCTTTCTTTTTAACGAACTTTAAAAATGGTACGATAGTTTTTTAATGACAACTTTTGGTACCTCAAAATTATGTTAAGCATTAATAACAGTTTTTGGTTGAACGTTTCATAAGATCATTTGAATCTTGTCTGGAATTTTGTCTGGAAAATAAGTGTTTTGATATGAATATTTGAGTAGGTTCATTTATTATCCACTGACATTTTTGGTGCGTCTTCATTATTATTCAAAAAGTTTCTATGCACGGTTATCAAAGGTTATCAACGATATTTTCATAATTAATTCAGAACCGTGATTATTCAAAACAATCGGAAACCTCTCCAAGGATAGAAGAAGAATAACTCAAATTTGCAGAATGACCAATGATTATCGTTTTAATAATTTGATATGGTTTCCAAAAGATTACTGTTCCAAATTTTCAAAACGTGCAACTAGTCCTTATCACTATTCAGAATACTGAAATCCTCGTGGAATGGGCGTACTATAACAAGTAACAACTATTGGAAACAATCAATAATTATTGATATAGCCTGAGGAATAAGAAACATGACAACATGCAATTTTAGAAACAAAAGCAACACAATTCCTTGAATTTGAATAACAAAATGTTTTACGAAATTACTATTTTGAATACTCTTGCATATGATAATTCTTCGACAGAATTATAGCTGCATATTGGAACTGAACATTCACCGAGGCATTTATGCAATTCTGAATAAAATTCTTATGATTCTAACCATTGATTTATTCAACAATGTTTACAGTACAATGACTTGGCAATAGACGGAATTGGAAATCGTTAATACATTGAAATTCAGCACCCACTTTTCAGACGTATTGATTTCAACTACATCTCAATCCGTTGAATGAATTAAGTTTGTTGTAATTAATTATATTCAACCTTGGTTATCTATAGTTTGGGTTGGTGATGCAAAAAAAATATGCACTAGTGTTAGGCGGAGGTGGTAAGAATATTTAGTGTATATCCACAACCAAAACATTTGTCAAGGTAGATTTGATGAAAGTACCGGAACAAATCAAGTCAAAGTGGGCGACGATCTGATTACGATTCTGCATGACTATTTCGGGTCATAGAAACGAGTTTCAATGTCAATGCTGTACCGTGCATTTTGATCCGGATTAAAATGTATCTCGGCTACGTTTATTCTGTGTCAAATTTCCTACTAATCCATTATGCAACGCAAATATCGACTGGATTTCCGTATTTTCAAACTGACGTCATTTGACTGACTTGGCATGCATCCAGGATCGATCCATGACGACCCATGATACGGATTTTTGAATGTCTAAGAAAGAAATTCCCATTAAAACACTTTCACCATCAATTCGCTTTATTGGGGCTAAATGGCACACCTGTACTATTGATTTTGTTTCACTTGAAGAGAGTCGAGTAAATCGGGTTTTATATACTCGATGTCTATAGTTGGAATTCTGAAAAATATTGATAAAAAGAATAATTAAACTATGATGCACAATGTTTTTGTTCACAAATCACTCGTGATGTACGGTTTGTGCAAATTTACTCTTTACCTTATCAGCTACAATGTCACGGATTTTTCAAAAAAAATCTTATAGGCAAGGAGCGCATATCACATTACTGCTAGAATGAACATATTCTTATCTGATTAAGCTGACATTTTCTGTTAAATCTCTCAGTCTATTTTCAATCCAGAAAAAAAGAGCATATAAATTATCAGAACAATTTAATTACACCATAATCGAACGAAAATGCGCTACACAATAATGGTGATGCTACTCGTGGGCTTAGGCCTATCTGCAGTATCTGCGTTTGCCTATATACCATCAAATGGAAGCTATCCATATGTGTAAGTGATTAATTAGTAGATTTCAGTCATGTGAAACTGATTATTCCAGGCCAAGTTACAATTATTCACGTTATAACTATTCAAGCCACTACAATGTGTAAGTACTAATGTTCCAAGAGAATACATCTTCTGAATGAGTAATTTCAGGCCTAGCTACAATTATAGTTCAAACTACTATCGACCAAATCAGTATCCAAATTATTCCAAATACAGAAACAGCTATAATTTTACAAATGTCACTAATGGTACTCAGGATGGACATCTTTTTGTGGGGCAGATTCAGCTGTATGATAGACTCTTGTTCAACCAGGTGAGAAATTGATATAAAATGGTAGTTGAAAAATATTTCATAACAAAATGACGGGTTCTAGGCTATGCAGTCTTTTAGACTGCATTTCGACAAATTCTTACAATACCCTGTTTTATTTTCTGTACCATCGATTGTTTTGAAAGGAATTCTGTTTTGTCTTTGTTGGACCGTCAAATAATGAAATATTTTTTCTCTCCGCTGGGATTTTAACCACTGACTGAAAATAATATCATTGTTGTTTAGGCACACTACACATACGAAAAATCTTCTTTCTGCACAAAAAATAGGTTTTTTTTTAAATCTTTCATGTATGGCATTTCAACAAAATAAAATAATATAACAATCTAAGAGTATGACACGAATTTAGATTGTTGAAATAAAGGTGCCATCTTGTAAAAGAATACTCGGTTGCTATTGCATTTTTTCGCTTTTTGCAATCAACAGAATGAATTATGATATAATTAAGCCCGACAAAGATTTCCTATAAGCCGGTGAGCTGTTGAGATAAATTTTCCGGTCGGTCAATATTGTAAAAAGATTTTTGGTATGCCTGGACAGGGTTGCAAAAAATCATGATTTTTTTGAAAAAATCAGATTTTTTCGATTAAATCGCGATTTTTTTTTCTCTGTTTTCATCCAACGACATAATTCTTCTCTTGAAAAATTCTTCTGGGATAAGTGCATGGTTATGCCAGAAAAAACAATAATTGGGTATACGGATATCTTATTATGAAATCATTTTTTTCTAGCATAACCACTTATTTCGGCAAAATTATTCAAGAAAGTTAAAACTTCCCCATACACCGCGTTATTTGATAAAAATATCTGGATTATCAGAAAGTCAATTCCATGAAAAATCAAAAGAAATTGTAACTGCATATTATGACGTCACTTTTATAACACGCTATGCCAACAAAAAATAAATTTCATGGTCGAAGACTGGGTACCTACTAAAAATTAATATAATTAAAATTTGCACGTTTTTGAAAAATTTAAGAAAAACCATATTTTTTTTGAATATCTTTGTCTTTGCTCTCTGTATTGAACGAAGCAATTTTGGATATAGGTGAGTTGACTTGAATCTGTGAATCGACCTATTTTGTCGACAGGATTCTGCCATCAAAGCAAACGTTCTAGACGTATTTCCTGGACATCCTGCATGATTTGATCAAATTTGAAAAAAAAATCAGTTGATTTAAATCGTCCCAAACCCAACTAACCCTGTGCCTATAGCACATGCCCGGTCGCTAAATTTTCATTTTTTGAAGTCAACACTGGCATATATCAGTAGTTGAAATCCCAGAAGAGAGATCAGTCAGCATCAGCAAAATATGTCATTATCTGATATACATCATCTGATATACATGGAAATATGCATTTCGGAGCATTTTTGCGTAAACACTATTAAAAACTATCCAACGTTTTTCTTATCTTAATGTTTAGAAGGAAAAAAATGCAACAGTATAGTATACAGTACAGGATGTTTCTTCTAAAATAATGAAGAAGCTGCTAACACAACGTTTATTAAATGTGGAAACAATAATCGCATATCTGTCGATTTATATGATTTTTGGTGTTGGAAATCTCATTTATTGATATTGATTCTCACGTTTAACTAAACTACCTATACTACAGTGTGACCCATTTGTTTTGGGAACACCCTGATAAAAAGTTTATTTCTTAACCGATTTGGTTCGTTTTTTTTTTGGATTGTAGAGCTCGAAAAATTGTATATTCTTGGCAAAAAGTGACCTTCGCCATTTTGACTTCAAGGCCTACTATGTTAGTTTCTAAGAGCAAAATTTCAGGAAACCATATTAGCGATTTTTTTAGAAAAAATCTGTGTGCGCCACTGGATTCAGCATCCTTTAAAACGGGTCTATACAAAATTTCAACCGAAAATATCAAGTTGAAAACAATTAAAAATTCGCACTTTAACAATCTTTGATTCTATCAAAACAAATAAAAATGCATTGAAGTTGATGGTGGTTTGGTAGAAGTTACAAATTTTTAGTTTTATGTCATTTTTATTTGTTTTGATAGAATCAAAGATTGTTAAGGTGCGAATTTTTAATTGTTTTCAACTTGATATTTTCGGTTGAAAATTTGTATAGACCCGTTTTAAAGGATGCTGAATCCAGTGGCGCACACAGATTTTTTCTAAAAAAATCGCTAATATGGTTTCCTGAAATTTTGCTCTTAGAAACTAACATAGTAGGCCTTGAAGTCAAAATGGCGAAGGTCACTTTTTGCCAAGAATATACAATTTTTCGAGCTCTACAATCCAAAAAAAAAACGAACCAAATCGGTTAAGAAATAAACTTTTTATCAGGGTGTTCCCAAAACAAATGGGTCACACTGTATATAAGGATTAGTAAGTATGTACTGATGCCATTAATGTTTGAAAAATCAACCTACGGCCTCTATTAATGTAGTAATCACCGATTAAAGAGCGCCAATCAACATCCACTACGTAACAGAATACGTTATCTTTCTCCGTCTGACGTATTGACTGAGATGTCTCTCTTTCTCACTCTCGGGAGGGTAATTTGGCTCCACCCCGTTCTCGATCATGCAGTGAATTTTGCGTTTTATTTTTTATTTGTTAAGTATATTTTTTAGTATTTTCGTAAACATTTTTCATTTTCTCTGGAATACGTATACAGGGCAAGGGTGGCCACCAGCCATATCTCAGAAACTACTGGACCTAAAAGTTCAGGAAAAAAAAATTATCACTAAAGTGGCCACGAGAAAATGCTGGGAAATATTTATAACTTCGAAATTTTTCCGCTAGGGGGCACAATCAAAGCTTAAATATTAAAATTCGAAATTTCTCCGGAAATTCTCAGATTGAGGTATATCTTTATCAACATGGTTAGAAAACCTAGACAATTTCACGTCTTTTTGGTACAGGGCTCATTGGCGTACCGATCTTCGTGTGAGTAGGGGAAGGTAGTGAAAGTGTAATTGTTCAAGTGGCTGTAACTTACAAACGACTTGTCCGATTTTGTTGCGTATAGGCTTGTTTGGAAGATAAATTTGAGTACTTTCGTATATCGTATCCAGTGATGCGTGATTGTCTCCAGAAAAGTCGCTAGAAGGCGTAATTTGAATTAAAAACTGTTATTTTCGTTTCACCGCAAAAATTTAAATGGTACGGTATAATTCTGATAACAGAATCGAAATGAAGATTAAATTTACAAAAAAAAAAAAAAAAAAAACCTTAAAACATTCGGTACGCCAATGAGCCCTGTACCAAAAAGTCGTGAAATTGTCTAGGTTTTCTAACCATGTTGATAAAGATATACCTCAATCTGAGAATTTCCGGAGAAATTTCGAATTTTAATATTTAAGCTTTGATTGCGCCCCCTAGCGGCAAAATTTCGAAGTTAAAAATATTTTCCAGCATTTTCTCGTGGCCACTTTAGTGATCATATTTTTTTTCCTGAACTTTTAGGTCCAGTAGTTTCCGAGATATGGCCGGTGGCCACCCTTGCTGGGACACCCTGTA
Organism: Orchestes rusci; assembly: GCA_958502075.1. Lineage (NCBI taxonomy): Eukaryota > Metazoa > Arthropoda > Insecta > Coleoptera > Curculionidae > Orchestes > Orchestes rusci. The sequence goes on from OY293311.1 coordinate 14,617,684, forward strand.
TAAACTTTATAGTCATTATAAAATGTACGCAAATTGTTCATTGTTAATGTTGATTCACGAAATTTAGCTAAAACTCAAAAATTCTCATTTCCATTTCTCAATCTCACTCGATTGAACTGGACTGACGGTGACGGTGCGTTTTTTTGTGTTTTAGTAGTGTTAAAGGTGTAAAGACATTCAATAGCTGAACAACTGATAAAACATCAAAAAAATAGATACCATAACATTATTTGATAAGTACTCTATTGACGTCGCGTCAGCCATGAAACCACATGTATCAGATCAAAGAATATTCAGGTGGTCTCTAAATGGTGCGGAAAGGTCCGAAATTGCACCGTGTCCGAGATATACAGGGTGGTCAAGTTCAAAATTGAAAATTCATGTTACTCATTATTTTTTCCACATATTGCTTTGAAAACTGATATACGTGGGTTTTTGTGGTATGATAAATTCGATCATGTGCCTTTACTATTTTCCCATTGTCTTTTTTCATCTTTCATTAAAGGCAGAAAATTTTGGTTCAAGAAAGTACCCCTGTCTAAATTAGCCCAAAAATAATATCTTCCTTACAAAGCATAATACTTGGCATAATAATATATTATTTTGGTATAATTACTTACTGGATTTGAACAATCACTTTGAAAGTTCAAGATGGTGGTTACGCACCCTGACGACCATTTTGGAAATGTGAAAATATTTTCCACGGACTTGGTGACTTTGGTGATAAAAAAATGTATCTACTACCTTACTAAAAAAATTAATTTTCTACCCACAAATAGTTCTTTTCCTATCCGGCAGAAGAAAAAGAACTATTCACAAATTTCCACAAGTGGAGATGCACATAAAAATATAAAATTTGTTGTGCTACTTTTGCATTTTAAGAGAGGCTAATACTCGGGCTAATATTATGCGCGACCAGGGTTGTCTATACAGGGTGTCACGCGAGGTAAGGGACAAAATTGCAGTACGTGTTCCTTAGGTAAATAAGTCAAAAATGTCCTATAGACATGTATTCGGAAATGCTTCATTACAGAGCTACAGGGTGTTGAAGTTTTTTTTTTTTCTTAATGTTAATATTTGAACCAATAACCAATGTCGATATTTTGATAAGAATTGGTGTCTGGGAGTTTCTCGACATGCGAAATTTTTTTCGCACGTGTGTACCTGTAATCACATTTTCTTTTTTTTTTTCGAAAAAATCATGAATCCATTGTATTGAGAAATTGATTTTTTGAGGCGTACGACGTTTAAAAATCAAAATTCACCCCCAAGGGAAAAAAGTTTTTGTTATTTTTTGGGGTGGTTTTGGTGCGAGTTAATGAAATGTGAGTACAGATTTGCAACAAGCACATCAAACTGGTGGTATTGTTTTATTGTCGCAAAAAAATCATTCCGGATATTACAGATACGTGATTTTTAAGGTGGACACCCGAGTGGCACCCTTGTAGTTTGGAAAGGCGTAAGATTTTCAAAACGTCGTACGCCTCAGAAAATCAAGTGCTCAATCCTATACATGGCAGGCATATAACATAATATATATTGTATTCATGCATTACAGACTTCCACTTCACCTGTCAATAACTACGTAAGGTTTGTAGATAGACGAGAAACACAAAATACCTTTTTGGTCGAGCAATCCTTGTTTATTTTACCGTTTGAACATTTGCGATAAAATCCACCCCTATCGAGATAATCATAAAAATACACTTTTTCGCCCTTTTCCTCCCCCTAAACGGAATAATTCTTATACAAAATTTGTATGGAAAAGACGAATTCGATATAAGCACACTTATGCGCATAGGAAACAGAAAAAAAAACCGCACCTTGTCAGTTTTTGATCATACGTACCTGCCTACTGTGTTAAAAGTCGCTATGAGCAAGCATTCTCGAAATATTCGTGTTTGAAATAATAAATACATGCGATTTTGAAAATATGACGGAGGAAACCTGCTAGAAGTCATAGAATATGTCGTTGAAAATACTACATATTTCCAGTAAAAAGATAAAATGCAAGTACTGTGTGACTTTATATAATTTTGATACAAATACTATTAAAAAAAAATGGAAAAAATAAGAAATAAGAACTTCAACACCTTTTAGTTATGTAACGAAGCATTTGCAAAATCATGTTCATAGGTCACTTTCGACTCAAATTTACCTGAAGAACACATGGTGAAATTTTGTCACTTACCCCGCGGGACACCCTATATTCATTCCTCGATACATTCCGCTGGAGTAAAGTGCTTAAAGAGGCACTTTCCTCCATGTAAATTGCTATTTCCGCGAGTCTCTACGACGACTGATTTTTTAGATACAGCACTTTGTATTCTCATCTGACAACCCTCTACAATATGTCCAATCGACAAAAAAAATCAAAAACCATTCTGGGATGTGGAAAAATCGTCGTGCAAACCACATATTTTTTCAGCGATTTGTTAAAACATTATGATAATTTACACACAGGTCAAAAGTTGGAGTGTGACAATATTTAGGTTACATTTAGGCAAACTACAGAGCAGATGGTGATTTATTCAAACTGTGGAAATTTCCATTTAAAAAATTTTTTTGCTCACTTCTGTTATTCAATTACCAATCACCTTAGTCAGGTTGCTGAATGATTTCTATTAACGAATTTTACGAGGCAATAAATGTAATATTGCTTCCGTTTGCTTGAGAATGGATTTCACAAAAAACAATCAAATACAGTATTTTAAAAATAATCATGACGTTAATCACATGAAGCAGGAATATCACTTAGGTACTTGTTTTCCACATTAAAAATCATTTATAACAGAGAATAAGGATTTTCAAATCATTTTAACAATATCTAACATCCCTGAATCACATCAAATGCCCTTTGTAATTCGCCCTTTATTCCATTCAACATAAAAATCAATACGGGATGTGCTCACTTTCCGAACATTTCAAATCAGGATAAAAGACTAACGAGGTCTCCACTTAATTGGGTTACTTTTGATTTGATTCAACATTTCTGTCAACAGCACTCCAATTAAGAGAGATTATTGAGTATACAGGGTGTCTCATAAGTCATGGTCATTATTTTTGTATTATTTTTACCCAAAGGTATACCGTAAAGAACGCCGTTGGTGGGCATCCAGAGACACGACCATAGAATATCCCTCCAATCAACCAATCGGATATACCAGAACCGAGGTGATCTCAGCCATAAGAATCTACAATCAATTTTTGGATGGAAATTCTGCTAGAGCAACTGTTCTTAAAGGTGGTGTGGGATATCAGTATGTGAAGATACTGCTGGACTCGAAGAAGATGAATAGAGGATTCCAGTATTTGGTGCAGATCTATGGGCATTAATAAAGATAGTGATCGAATAGATTTTGTTTAAGATTGCTAGAACACATGATAGGATAGGGATGGAAAGTTTAATAATGATCGCCAAATGATTTATTTCACTATCAATTTGACTTGTGTAGAGTTTAATAGATCAAATACTGCAAGAGTTGTTTCAATAATTTACATATTTTTAGGAGTTTCCACAATTTAGGGTTTGTTACCAATGGAGGAATGGTAACTGAATTGTCTTTTGTGTTTTTTTTTCTGGACATTTCAAGCCATGTTATGACTTTTCAGGAATATTGTCTATTTTTCATGGATGCTTTTATCCTTGCTTTTATCGCTTATCCATACCACATCGCAATTTCAAGAGAAATTCAAGCAGGTTTTGACTGTTTTTTCCCACAATTAGGAAAATCTTTTTTATTTTTATTTTGATGAATCCCGATAATGGTCTAGGCTGTTTTTCATAACTTTTACGAAGATATTTTGGTCGCCTCAGGATTTGGGTGGTACAATTTCACATTAAACAAGATCGTATAGGTCCGTTATTTTTTTTTTGAGACAACCTCGTAGACAACAAGAAGATTCCTCATAAACCTCTAAAACCTCAAGAGACCCCAGAGACATCTCAGAGGCACAGCAATGTTTTATAAGAAAACCTCTAAGAAACCCCAGAGACACCGCGGACAAAAAGTGATGATGATAGGTGAGAACAAAAACAAAGTGATCTAGATACATATAGGTTAATATATCAAAGACTCGATCTGAACTGCCTCTGGTATTTTAGGTATCTTTGAGGTGTTTATACTGAGATTAAAACTCTCTGTCTCTGAGGTGACAAAAAATCATAGAAAGGACCTACCATTTTCTTATGAGGATTTACATGTAAAAAGAGGTCGAACGTTGCTTATCTACTCTTTTTATCTTGTTCCCTTTAGTTTCTAGCCATTATTCTACTTATTTGTCAAGACATTTTCCATTTCTTTACTACACTCTTGGACAAAAAAAAAATCTAACAACCCTAATTTGGTTCAAGTTGAATCTTGAATAACGTTCTCGGTTTTTTATGGATTTTGATCATTTTTTTGTTGTTGTAGGCACTATTACCTTTCGTGTTTTATAAGAGTTTAAATAAATAAATAAATCATAATCATTCTCCTTTAATACCTTGCAAACATTTCGAATGGACTTTGTCGAGGAGTCGATGACATGGTGCGACTTGTTGTTATTCAAGATAGAACCAAAAGTTTCATTTATCCCTAAATTTATGAACTCCTAGTGGAAGAAGTGATGATAATACCTGCACCGACGACATTTTTCAGGCACATCTTTTCGAGTCGTTTTTGAATATTCTCTTTTTTCGTAATTCAAAATGGTCTAAGAAATGTGCAAACGGTAAAGTGAAGAATTTCTTTGAAACATTAAAATTTAAAAAGAAATAACGAAAACGTCTTACTCCTTACAAATTTCGAAAAAATGTGGTAAAGTGTTACAAATCGGCAAAACAAGATTAAAACAATTCAGAACAAAAAACAATATAAAATTTTTGGCAAAACAATAAAGACTCCAAATTGAAAAAGTTAACACTCGATTCCTTGAGAAATTAAAACGTTTAATATACAGGGGAAATCTTTACAGGGTATTTGCAAATTGAATACGAAGATTTTGAGGGCATATTCACCTTCATTTTCGAAATACAGGGTGTCAAAGTTAAAAAAAAAAACAGTTTTTTTTATTCATTACTCAAAACCCTTCTTGATAAAATTTGGCACGCTTTTTTGTCGGCATAAGTGTTTTTTTTGTGTAATCAAATTAAAATCATCCATTCATTCCATTGGCGTCCCAGAGGGTCATCTAATTGATATTCACAGATAAAACTAAGGTACGCCACTGCTTTTTTGTAGATTTCAATTTTTTTTAGACACAGCAGTCAAAAATGTTGCTTTTTTGATTCTTGCTTCTTTAATTTCTATCTTGAAAACGAAGCTGAATGATACAGAAAAAAACTGAAGCGAAATAAAAGTAACATTTATAATTGCTTGATCCAAAAAAATTATGACGACAAAAATCGTGAAAAATGTTGTCAAAATCAGCTGAAAGGTTGTTAAAGAGAGCACCGTGTCCGGCTACTTGCAGTGAAATGGTTTTTAGTTTTTGTCTTGAAAACCAAGCTAGATATAAGAAAATCTAAAAAAAAAAATAGCAACATCTTTTATTGCTTGACCTAGCTAGTTAGACCTAAACAAATAATGAGTTCTTCAAAAAAGCAATGAGGTACCATATTTTTAACTATAAATATCAATCAGATGACCCTCTGACCATTCGAATGAATGATTTTATTTTAATCATAAAAAATTACCCTTATAATAATTACCGTGCCAAATGTTGCCAAAATCAGCTAAGGTTTTTGGGTCGTTGATTAATGAAAACCGTTTTTTTCTAAAAACTTTAAGCCTGTATCACGAAAACGAAGCAGGTTAGGACATATGTTTAAATGAGTTTTTTTTATTTTTGGCTAATATAACCTTGAAATATTCGTACTCAATTTTGAAACACCCTGTTTGTATTTGAAAAAAATCGTTGAAAAACTAACAAGAATCGTCTAAAATAGAAAACAAATAAAAGTGAGTGAATAATTTTGGGATTGATTCTTTTTGATTCCCTTTCAACAATGAAAAAATGATAAAAATCTACAGTCATATTATACATATGATTATAATAATAATAATTACAAATGAAATTGTTCGTGTAAAACTATACCTACACTTCGAATGAATAAAACATCAATGAAGTAATGATAGGTCAAATTTTTTGGAGAAACAAAAAGAAAAGATAAGTATAATGGTCTTTATTTAGCAAATTGCTATACCTAAAAGATAAACAATATCAACAAAATTCAATACAAAGTCAACAATAAACGCTGTATGATTGTATGAAGGCAAAAGTTTTACTAAAAAAATACATAAAAAAAATAAATATGAAAAATAAAAATAATAAATAAGAGGAGTTTGGTTTGGTGACAACACACAATAGATAGAGCATTAAGTATAACAAGTTTTGTAAATCACAATTTAGTTGAGTTAGATAAAATGAAATAAAACAAATACAAGAATTCCTAAAATAGAAAAAGGAGAAAAACATTCTTGAAAATGCGATCAAAGTATGTGGATAAATTGCTTAAAACAATGCACAAATAAACGGCAAAGAATTAGAAACACTTAATATAAATCAATAAATAGATAATTTGATCTTTTCGGGAAAAAGTTGAAAAGTCAAAACAATGATTCATAAAAAAAGCGTTGTACCTAAATGCAACTGGCCTCAAAAAATTCATAAAAGGAGATCAGTAAAAGTTGAAAAATCAGCAACAGAAATGATAAAAATTAACACAAATATCTGAACTATTTCCAAAAAAAGACATGTTTTGAACCAAATACTTGTAAAGAAATTTAAAAACGATGAATTAATACACTTTACCCCGCCCCTCCTTGATGGAAATTACCAATCAAATAGATTCATGAGAAACAGGATGAGAAATTTAATTCTTGAAAGTGAATATGTGTGTATTTCCAAGTCCATTAATTTTCAACAGATTTTTTCAAAGTGGCCTGTAACCTTGTTACTTGTCTATTATAGATAAAAAGTCATAGAGTGTTTTTTATGGGTTTTGTGAACCGGTGTCTATGTCGCTTCCCCTCCATTCTCTTACGAAAGCGACAACTTAATTTTAGAACAAATAATTCCCAACTTTTTGCAAATCCAGTCTAAGACACTAGTGATGTGCACACATTGACCTATATAACGGGGAAGTGGCAATTGACCGTTGGACACAAGCCAGCGAATTTTTCGAAACATCCAGGCAGATTTATTTTTGACACTTGCAACGCGGTATCGTTTTTCCAAAACAACTAATACGGAAATGAGAACAAAGCATCGACAGGCGCGTAGGCAGACGTCTGCAAGTTCGTATTCCTGCCATTTTTGGCGAATTCAATGCGTCATTTAATTGTAAATGGACATTGTGTCTGCATGACTAATTGGGTTTCAGGTGGCACAGGTCCAGCTCATTTTCTGTTAAAAAGAGAAATGCTAATGATGCATGGTTTTCCTGTTATCAGCCAAATATGCATCAAAGAAAGTCGCCCAAGTGAAAATGACATTAACTGCAAAAAACGTTCATTACCATTGGCAGAGTGAAAGCAAACCTGCATTTTTCCTCTCCCACAGAAGAATAATATTGATATCTTAATTCTCCAGTAATGAGTGTGGTGAGACCTTGATACGTTCAAGTTATGGGAACCGATTCATTTAATAGACACCTTGTTGTTTATCGTCCCAACAATTCATAACACAACTCAACTGAAATAGAACATAAAAGGCGCTACAGTTCAAAAATCAAACAAATAAACAGGTCTTTGACTCAAGCTGGGAAACTGTTTAATTTACTTTCATTACTTCATAAATTGAGTTCTGTTAAACAAGCAGGAAACGAGCGTTATAATGTCAAGCTCAAATTTCAACCTTCCAAAAGGGCAAACTATTTTTATAGTTGACCATTGCCAAAAATTCTCATTGAGGACCTATAAACAGATGCAGCAGCTTGTCCCTTGACGACGTGATGTCACTAATCGAACCGTCCCGACGCCGAGTGTGGCGGCATATTTCGACGCCGGTCTGGGGGATGAATATAGGGGATGAGTCATGATCTTGAAATCGTACTGAATCGAGTACTGAATACATTCTTGTGATTATTGCGAGGATTATCGCTTTCTAAAAACAAGTACAGGTTAACCTCAATGAGGAGTAAAACAACGTCAAATTAACTCTCAATCGTTGTTAAGCAGCACAAATTGAAGCAAAAGGAAGAACAGTTGTCAGGAGCAAGTGGAGCGGAAAAAACAAACATTTTTCATGGTATTGCTCAACAGTATGTATAGGAAAGTTCTATATAACATGTAATCAACATTTTGAGTAATTAATTTCAGTTAATTGTAGTAATGATTCATTACTAATTGCCTTGAGGAAGTGGTCTAAAATCGATAATAATATAATGAATGTAATCATAAAAATATTTTTTAATCAGCTGATCTGGTAATGTGGTAACCCCTGATTTCACGTGTGGAGACTCACTGGAAACCATGCCATAAGTTCTCTTACACTCAACTTTTTTCATACATAGAGTCATATTGTCTGATATCTATGCTTATCTGTGCATTTTGACAAACAGGATTTTGATAACAATATGCTTAAGAAATTTGGAGATAAGACTATCACAGAATAACTGTGTAAAAGATGTATCTTCAGAGGTACAAGTGATTCAAAATCGTTCGGACTGGACGCTGAAAAAAACACAACTTATCTCTATCCAACCAGGTTGAGTCAGTTATGAATAAAAAAAGGTCAGCGACATAGTTTGGCAACAGAAAACAAAAATCCCCATCTGCAAAATTGCTTTGAGTTTCCAAATTTAAAAAACACGTCAGTTTTAACTTTTATGAATCCATCTGTGATGACGAAGCTCGTGAAATTATCTGCAGAATTTCTACACGAAATGATGAGTGTCCAAGTGAGTGTCCTGTTTCATTTAGCATAAAATTGCACGATTTTAAAATGAACATTTTTTCCAATAAAATATCTGGTTGCATTTTACAATTCGTTAATTGGCTCCCGCTATGGACTGGTGTACATAAATAAATAACGAGATAAATACATGAATAATAGTTATCTATGGTACTAGTGCATTATGTTGAAAATAAGTCCCGCGAGAAAGAGTCATAGTGGTATAAGTAGCATACAATGTTTTTCCAACAAATGGAAGAATCGCTTTTTATGAGATAGTAATTTTTAGTCAGAATGACTTGACAGTGACATGATATACTTAACATTTTGGTCAAATATCGGGTCAACTTAGGTTCTTTGTTTGGTTGTCGCGGGAACGTGAGTTATAATCCATAACTCGATAGTGACTAGTGAGTTATGGATTATAACTACTTAATAAAACACTAGTGTGTTATTTGACAGTTTATACTTGTCCAAAATGACATCAACTCGGACATCAATAATGAAACCCCTGATGAAACCTATATCATGCGTCGGATATTGGTTATTTATGGTACTAGTCCGTTGTGATGAAAATAAGTCACGTGATAAAGATTTATACGGGGATGGATATATAAATTCTCAAGTGACTGGTGGAACATAACGCACGAGTGCTATACAATATACTAGTAACTAGTGAGTTATGGATTATAACACACTACTTAGTGTGTTATTTGACACTTTACTTGTCCAAAATGACACCAATAATGACACCCTCGATGACACCTATAATAACTATCATGCGTTAGATAAATAAATAATTAACCGGTTGGGTTGGGCATACCAAAAATATGACATTTAAATAGAGAAAATGGGAAATTCCAAGGGAGATTCGAGAAAATTACTTTTGGAAAACAATCACGAAATATTTTGAAATGAATCCTGTTTTGAAGAAACGCAAGTCTCATCTTAAAACAAAAAACGTTGATTGTTTTGTTATCAAACCATCAACTTTTCAATCGATTTATTTGGGTAGGTATTAACAATTAACATAAACTCATCCCAAGACTCATCCAGACTATTTAAAACTACTGATGAATGCTTCACAATTTATATTTGTAAATTGAAGTGAGAGTAATTACATTGAATACATTCAATAGAAAGATTTTGGATATGAATGCATAGAAGGACAATGCACCAAGTGGATAGGTATTTCTGGAACAAGGATTTTCATTCAACGCATAGAAATAGCATTTCCAATAACCTATCCGTGAATTAAAATGAAATGAACCTGGAAATGAATGTTGCCAAAATCGTCATCAAAACGATTCTTGAAAATCTAACTCAATGAATAGCTAAAAATGGACAACGAGATGCAGAACGTAAATTCAGGCCCAAAAAGACAATATAACAGACCTGAAGGACATAAAATAGTCTTCTTTTCACAAATTACATCTCACATGAACACTACACCATTGTACAGTAAACCAACCCCACCCCCAAGGGTCAAAAATACACTTTTTCCAAAAAAAAATCAACATTTCGAAAAACTCACCTGAAATATAATTCCACTAGCACTTCGTTATTTATCGATAGGACAGGACAGTTGTGCACCACACTACAGTTGAATAATTTAGCAATAAACACTAGAAAAGCACGAAAATATTGCACAACAGACGGAACGCACACGACCCCCTTAACGTCAAAGTGAAGACTGAAAAAAAAAGAAAATTTAAAAATGGCTTTAAATGTAGACTCGATCCTGACGTTGTTGATTGATGGTAATTTCTCGACCTCATTCTTAGTGCAATGTTGCCAGAGCCAGAGAGAAGTTACAGGGTGTCCCTCAAATAACTTTTTTCTAAACTCCTCTATTTAAATGTTAGGTGTGTTAGTTATCCTGCACTAGTACATACGAGTTAAACCTTTTTTACACTGCAGCGTTTGTTACGCGGTTAGTGCAACCAGCGTAGCGTGTTTGTTATATCAGTTTAGGAGGCACATTACTCCACTCGTCACACCAGGTCAAGAGGAGGTGTAACAAGTGTAGTGTAGTATAGGGCCTCTTCTTCCTTCACAATGGGTCGTTCGTTGGAAGATAAATTCGAAGCGGTAGTTATTTTTGGAGAGGCTAACCGGAACTATCATGCATCACTTGGCATCTTCAATGAACGCTTTCCGGAACGACCAATGAGCAGAGTATATTTAGAAAGTTGGTACCAAAACTTCGGAATACAGGAACATTGAAGGACGCTCCAAGATATAAACTTTGTTCTATGGCTCCAAGAGGGGCCACGGTGGCCGAGCGTGTAACACGCCGGCTTGAGAGACCGTTAGTTCTGATTGACGTGGATTCGATCCCCGCGGTGAGCAGAAATTATTTTCTGCTCTGTATTTAGTGGCACTCTCACTCACTGGCTAACGCTACTGAGTAGACTGCAGTATTATCAATTACTGACAGTCGAAAAGTTTATTAGTTAGCCTAAATTAATTGGTCCTGCTAGTTCAATATAAACACACCGGCAAAATTAGGGGAACGCACAAAATATATATATACAAAGTTTGACATCAATTTTCTCTAGAACTCTATGCTCGATTTCAATATATTTTTTACTGGATTGTCGATCGGCTCTTCAAGAATACATCTGACTAGTTTTCGTTATAAAATTATTCGTCTTATACCATATACAGGGGCGAAAAGGAAGTGAAGATTTTTTGTTGTTTTTTGAGACACTCTGTGGATTGAACCGCTGACAGTTGAATATGGTCTATAGCATCACATTGTAGCCTGATCTTTTCTAAACATTTCCGTTTTTTATTTTCTGTGATATCTCAATTTTTAACGAAAATACAGGGTTACATATATTATATATAAATACAGGTTAAATACAGCGTTCCCCTAATTTTGCCGGCGTGTGTATAACTAGGTGATGTTCTCCATCATCAACTTAGTTAGAACTGCATTGGTCCTGGGGTTGGCGAAAAGGGTCCCACGGCCTACTCGCCGGGCAGTGGTTTGCCCCCCCTCCAATACCAATACCAATACCAATGGCTCCAAGATCTGAAAGGCCATAAATTATTGAAGACGTGAAAGTTCAGGTAATGGTCGAAATGGTCGTGGACCCCACACTAAACGGTAGACAATTGAGTGAAACATGTGATTTCTGGTGGAAGATCTGATGTAAATACTATACATATATCAATATATTACACTGATAACTGCACATAGAAATTCTAAAAATGTATATACTTTGTTCTTGCTTCAGTATGTCGCACAGTTTTCAATTTGGATATATCTGGGTATTTTGAAGGCGTTGGGCTTTATTCATGAGCGTAACCCCAAATGTTCTCCATACAATGAGATGACATAAAGTATAAAGTTAGCATCGTAGACCTTCATCAGGGTAGTTCTATTAAGATAATGCCTGCATCTTTACAAAGCACTAATCATAGATACAATGACGATTTTCTCTAGATGGTCAAAAGGGGCAGACCAACTTAATGAAAGATTTCAAACTTTACCAAGTAATTAAAGCTATGTGTACTTTGCCGATTTGCTCATAGTGAATCTCTTTATGTAAATTTGTAACTATAGAATTCCTTTGTGCAAAAACTTTGTATGTCGCATAATTTGTGTAGGTCTGCATTCATAATAGTCTCTTTAGCATATACAAACATTTTTGTGTACAGCGCGCTTTTTTGAGACGGAACATGGGGATTCCCATGTTAAATTTTCAGTCCCGTGTTAGCAGTACTTCTATCCAAAGTACACGGCTAAAACTTGGCGTAGATAAACTTTGGTGCCTAAAAAAATGCCTTTATCAATTGGAAAGTAGTACTTTTTTACTAGCCTTGTATATGCCACTGTCAACCAATAACTTCATCGTCAAATTGTGATTTCATCTATTTCTAACAGTGTAATACGATAATAAAAATCAAACATTATTTTTCAGATAAACTGTTAAAAATGTCCCCTATTAACGCCCAAGCAGTATCCTTGATGGTAATGAAAGTAGAAACAAACTTTTTTGGTTAAACAAATTGACAAAGAAGATAGACACGTCAGAAAATTGGTTGTCAACGTCATATACAAGGCATGTCAAAAGTATAACTTTCTGATAAATCAAAGCCTTTTTCCGAGTTATTCTAGCGTAATTCATGAACTCACTTAATCTCGAAGCAACAAAGTTCCTCTACGGCAAGTTTCAGCTTTGTACTACTGATAGAAGTACTGCTAACATGGGATTGAGAATTTAACATGGGAATCCCTATGTTCCGTCTTAAAAAAATGCACATAAGGGTGTTACCTAATGATAGGCTTGGGTAAGGTGGCGCATATGTCATTCTGCCACTGTCAAAATCAAGTGAACGGTCATGCGGAAGAACGTCAGTGGCCAACTATTTTCCGAGTACCTAAGCCTGTTGTCCCTTTGTGCACTCTATGGAAAAATGTAGTAACTCGAAAAGCTTAATAATCAGTGCCTAGAATGCGTTTCTGGAATACTTCAAATTTGCGCATTTCAACTTTTTTGTAAAACCAAAATTAACTGAGATATCTATTGAGTAAAATATATAACATCTCGCCTGTACAACGCAAAATCACAAATCAGCAAAAGTAAAGCAGCCTTACCTTACATAATATTCTTCGTTTTGCCTTCACAGGGTCTCAAAGCTTTCAAATTAATATCGTCTTTTCGAAAAAATCAGAATGACATAAAGTTGAAATTTTTGAAATCAGGAAAATGAGCTGAATTTGAAGCGTAGGTTTGCTTTATACCTTTCAAACGCGAAATTCAATTTTTTTTTATTGATTTCTGTCTACACTTTTTTCCGTAACTCGAAGAATAACAAAGTTGTAAGAGTTTCTAGTTTTAGCGTGACCACCCTGTACAGGACAAGCCATAGATTTTGGATGTCTCACACTTTTCAGTGTTATCGTTATTATTTGAAACAATACTCAAACAACGGTTTTATATTCCGTTTGGCAACATTGGAATTTAGTAAGCAGTGTCACTTGCCATCCCAAAGGTGACGTTTCCGCCTTTGTCTTGACAGAATTTATAATTTTTTATTTCGTAGCACGTGATTAACTTACGAAAGAGAGTTCGGGGTCACGTGAGTAGATGTAACGGCATCCTACATTGGATCAATCTCAATCATCATAACATAACCTACATAACCTTAATGTAGAAGGGCAACAAGCCAAAATCTATACCAATAATTTTGTTGATAAATTGTTCAAATAATCCAAAGCCGATTCAACAAAATCACAAAAATGGGACGAAGATCAATAAATACCACGAAAAGTGGTAAATACATGAATCCAACTGATCAAGCCAGTAAGTTCCTTAAATTTCCTTTTTGATAACATTTCAACTAATTTTTCGTTGTAGGAAAGGAAGCCAGAAAGCAAGAACTGAAAAAGAATAAAAAACAACGCCAAATGGTCCGAGCTGCAGTTCTAAAAGGCAAAGATCCACAGCAGATTCTGGAGGAAATGGAAAAAATCGATCAGATGGAGTATAACGTCAACCAGCCCTCCCCTTTAAACGAAAAAGTACTCAAAGAAAAACGGAAAAAGCTCAAAGACACCCTGGATCGGGTTTTGGGAATGTATTACAAAGACGACCAGGAAAAATGGGCCAATTTGAGAAAACAGCAAGTCGAATATGAAGGGAAAAAGGCGGAAATGGTATCGTTCTATGAATCAGTTAAAAGTGCCCAAAGTGTGACGGTCGATGAAATCCCATTGCCGCAATTACCGCAGCAAAATGAAGCCAATGCAATTCCTTTACCGCAAGAAAGGAAGCCAGATGTTCCAATTTATTCTATTGCAACTGCACTCAAGTTACAGGCATTGGGGCATGGGATGAAAGATCCTCCAGGATGTCCTCCTGGACCTCCACCTGATATAAGTGACGATGGTGAAATATTAGAATTCTCATTCAAACACATAAGTGCGGAAGATGAAGATAAAGTGGTTGATGAAAACGGCAAAGAAACAGATCCTGTAAGCAAGCCTACGTCTCTTCAACAAAAAATGGTGGCGTTGTCCGGTCAGAACGTTGACGAATTCATGAAAGAAATGGAAACAGTTCAGAAAAAAGAACAAAGAAAAGATGAGCCCCTCATGCCTCCTGGCACCAACGAATCAGTACCATCTCTCCCTTCTATGCCTCTCGGAAATCATGGGGTGCCCCCACCTTTATTATTTGCCACAGGAATTCGACTGCCACCTGGACCTCCTCCAGGAAGGCCGTTATTACCACCAGGACCTCCTCCTGGACTACCTCCTATTAGGCTACCAGTCACAGGACCGCGACTCATAAGAATACCAGCTCCTCCTTTGATTTCAGTACCACAACCCATGTTGAATAAACCTAACGTCCTGTCCGCTGCACCTCAACTGATTAACAGGTCGGACTCAACCAAACAAGGGGCTACAATTTCGGCTAAGCCTCAAATAAGAAATTTGAGTGCGGATGTGACACGATTTGTACCTTCCACATTGAGGGTCAAGAGGGAGGAGAAGAAAAATAAGCCTGTTAATAGTTTGGTTAGAGAGATGAAGCAAAAGGAATTGAATTTGAAAAATCAATTGGCTCACGGGCAACATAAAAAGGACGATGCTTATAAGCAGTTTATGGAAGAGATGGAGAGTCTTATGTAATGAACGAATATTAATAGAAATAAAATAATTTATGGCTTATCTAGGACTGTTCTCGAATCCAATCAATCTTTGCAAGAAAATTTTCCATGTAAGCTACTTTGGTAACGCTTGAACGAATCATTAGCACGTGACAGAATCAATTTTTTCTCCTGCCTGGAATTTTATGAATGACCGCAAGATATCAAATTAAGTGTGTTCCCGAATCGACGCATGAATAGGTGAAAAAGACAAAAAAAAATTGAATTGAAATTTTATCTTCTGGGGTTCAGCCCTGCTTGGATGGAAACTAATAATAAGAATGAGCGGCTAGGTGGCCGAGTTGTCCAAAGCGCCACTCGACAAGGTCACCGGGGGAATAGCTCGCGATCTGATCGGGATCAAATCCCGAGGTGGGCAGAAATATTTTCTGTCCAACATTTAGTGGTACCCTCATTGGCTAATGTTACTGAGTGGACTGCAGTATTATTAATTACTGACAATCAAAAAGTTTAAATAATTAGCCTAAATTAATTGGTCCCGCTGGTTCAAATATACAGGGTGTCCCTGAAATGACTGTACAACGTTTAACCACAGATTCCTTAACCAAAAATAAGGAGATCTAGACAAATTTACCTATATCCAAAAATGCTTCGTTAAGCCTACAGAGGGCGTCAAAGATTCAAAAAAAATCTGGTTTTTCCCACATTTTCCGAAAACGTGCAGATCGATTTTGATTAGTTTTGGTACCTAGTCTTGGACCGTGAAATTACGTTTTTTGTTTCTATGGCGACCGGAAGTGTTATAAACGTGTCTTCACATGCAGTTATTTGTTTTGATTTTTTTTTTAATGGACTTTTTGATAACTCAGATGCTTTTATCTAATAGTTCAATGTATTAGGGAGTTTTTCTCTCTTTTGAGAAACTTCGGTGGGATAAGTGGTTGTGCCAGAAAAGAAATATTTTCATTTAGGTACACAGATATTTTATTATTGAATCATTTTTTTCTTGCATAACCACTTATCCCAGCAAATTTTTTCAAGAGAGAAAAAACTTTCCTACATACTGCGTTATTGGATAAAAACGTCTGAATGTTCAGAAAGTCAAATCCATAAAAAATCAAAAAATTTAGCTGCAATAGGAGTCGTATGACGTCACTAATTTTTTAAGAACTTGACTTTATGATAATTCAGATGTTTTTATCTAATAATGCAGTTTGTAAAAAAGTTTTTTCCTCTCTTGAAAAAATTTGCTGGGATAAGTAGTTATGCTATAAAAAAATTCAAGATTTAATAATAAGATATCTGTGTACCTAAATGAAAATATTTTTTTTCTGGCACAACTCATCCCAACGAAATTTTTCAAGAGAGAGGTAAACTCTCCTATACATTGAACTATCACATAAAAGCATCTGAACTACCAAATAGTCAATTCCAAGAAAAATCAAAAGAAATATCTGCATGTGACGTCACGTTTATATCACTTCCGGTCAATTACAACCCGTCAATAAAGAAACAAAAAACGTAATTTTATGGTCCAAGACTAGGTACCAAAAATTATCAAAATCGATCTGCACGTTTTCGAAAAATGTAGGAAAAACCATTTTTTTTTTTAAATTTTTGACGCCCTCTGTAGGCTTAACGAAGCATTTTTCGATATAGGTAAGTTTGCCTAGATCGCCTTATTTTTGGTTAAGGAATTTGTGGTTAAACGTTGTACAGTCATTTCAGGGACACCCTGTATAACTATGTGATGGTCTCCATCATCAACTTAGTTAGAACTGCAATGGTCCTGGGGTTGGCGAAAAGGGCCTGTAAGGCCTACTCGCCGGGCAGTGGTTTGGCCACACCCATACCAATACCAATTATCAAGAATAATGAGAACAGACAGTCAAAATTACCGTGACAACGGCATTTTCGATGCCCCCTATGTTTATTTTCAAAATTTTCCATTCGAAACAACATTTTATGGATTATTTAGAGCAAGTATCTTGGAAAAGGTTACTCCTATTTTTACTTAAAAATGACGAAAGAATCAATTTTTCAATTTAAAAAAAAATCAAGTGCGTACAAAAAAAGTTATTACTATTTGAATGAGTGGCATGATGGTGTAAGTAGCGCCCCCTACATTCAAGACCCATACCAAGGTCAGATATGAATTTTGCATGTGAAACAACCCCCATCAAAATAACTTGATTATTTCAAAAGGTATTTGAAAGAATTAAAATTCAACTTTGTCACCCCGTATCTCTCCTAATATCAACTTTCGTAATAGACAAGTTGAGGTCGATCGCAAAATTTTTGTGTGAGGAATCTGCTGTTACCCTATGTCCCATTTTTTTTACCACCCTGTATACAGTTACCGGCTAAAATATGAAAAAAAAATCATTTTAAATTCAGGGTTTTGATTTTTTGGAAAACGGTCAGACACGTCGATTTTCATTTTTGAATGCTGTTTTTTCTATGGCAAATTCATGCATAGGGTGCATCAAAAATAAGTTACGACTACATCTCAACTTTTTTTTTCAGATGGAAACACCTATTTTTTAGTTCATTTTTGATTTTTGCGAGGAATTCGAACTATATTTTATTTGATCCACCCCATACCTATACCCAACCGTTTTCGAGAAAATTACCTTATAAATCCGTAACATTTTTATTTAAAAAAACGGTTAATGTTTTCATTGGTTCAATAATTAAATTTAATGTCCAATCAGCAACATAAACAAGTTCTTGTTTATTCCGCAAATTTGCTTAGCATATTCAATTAGTATTTCGTCAAGATTCTTCCACAGTTCATCTCCATCTCCGTCTTCCAAGTTTCCTATAATATTTTCTGTCATCAGTGCTTCGTATTCGTCGGCTGTTTATCTATTTCTTAGTTTTTATATGTTTTTATGGATTCATGTTGTATATATGTTCTACTTCTCCTCTTTCTTTCCTTTGCATGTTTTCGGCTTTTACTTTCTATTTTGACAATCACTACCCAGTGGCGGACTAAGAGGGGGGGTGGTGGCGCCCCGCCCCGGGCCCGCGGTCTCTTGGGGCCCCACAATAAGGGTTTGTGTAAAGTCTCACAAAAAACTTTTTTCCAGCTTTCCTCTTCGAGGGAAGTACAACATTTTTGAAACACTATACAGGGTGAGTCCGAAAAACGTGCACATTTTGAATAGTAGGATAATCAGTTTTTCTGAATGAACGTACGTGTGTCCGCAAACGTCTCGTTAAAAAAATACAGTGTTGAAAGTTGAGCAAAATTTAAGTTTTTTGTCTGTAGATTCGAAACGCTTAAAACGATTTTGTTGAAACTTTTAGGGAGTATATCCGGGGTTCTTGAGCAACTTTCTGATAAATTATTCGTTTGAGTTAAACTTTTCCAGGACCAGACCTAGAGCGACTAATATTTCTTTTATCAAAAAAAAAGTGGTACGCATTAAGTTTTTACAAAGTAAAAACCATGTTTTGATTTTCCGTTCAATTTTGAGCAAAAATGGTAACTTCTGGGGCGAGTTCAGAAACGTCACACTCGGTGTGAGTGTGATCCAAGTGTCACACACTCACCCTTCCGATTCGGCAATTCGTTTTAATTTTTATTCGCCTGTGCTCACAAAGTGTCATAAAAATAGTTTTCATGATACTTTAATTATGAGCAGGTTGAATAAAGAGTAGACCGGCTCGCCATATCTGAACGGTTAGTGTTTGACACTTGGATCACACTCACACCGGGTGTGACGTTTCTGAACTCGCCTCTGAGTTTTTCTTCTTCGATACGTCGTTATCGAGATAAAAAATGAAAATTGATGTAATGCAGAAAAACTCACTTATTTCAAGCTTTAAGAAAAATGGAAAATCAAATGATTTCATACTAACTGATCAAAGTGTTCAAAAATTTTATTAAAATCGCTTGAGACGTTTCGAATATACAGACAAAAAATCGAAATCATTATTCGTATTATTATTGTTTTCTTAACGAAACGTTTTCGGACACATGATAATTTACAAAATAGTACATTTTAGTGATTATACTACGACCGTTCTCTATTCACCATGTCAAAATCCGCACTGTGTTCGGACTCACCCTTTATAATGAAACACTATAAATTTTTATTCTCACTGTGTTTTATTAGTCCGACCCATTATATAACTTGAAAAATTATAGGTTGGGGCAGTCGACTAGAGGAGACGCGCTGATTACATAATACATCAACTCGTTAACCGTAAGAGATACAACGTCCGTTGAATGTAGGTAAAGATTGCCCAATTTTAATGAAAAAAAATCCGTTTCGAAACTTGAAAAATTCCAAAGACTTCCGGAGATATTCGACAATGACCGATTTTTTCAAAATTCTTTTTTTATTTTGTTCTGAATTTGTTTAAAGAGAGAATGACACATTTTCATTCCCACTTTTTCTGACATTTTTTTGAAACTAGAATACCTATCACAACGTTGCCTCATCTAACCGACGTTGTATTTCTTATGGTTTACGAGTTACCTTTGCAGGGTGCCACAGATTCGAGTGCATGCATGGGGATCTCAGTTATTATGAGAGATACAGGGTCGGTTAAATGGATGCAAAGTTGCGCATTTTGAAAAATCTCGTTTACTTCCGAAGGTATGCGAAAAAAAAAGAAATTTCGCGAAAACGTTTTCATCATCTCCTGAGTTTGTTTGAAAAGATATTTCAAAATGAATAACACTTTATTGTCATCGCCACTTTTTCGCCTCTACAAGATGGTGCGATGGTATCAAATTGAAACACGGACCGGATTTTTTATTTTGTTTTTATTTATCTTTTGACTTCCTTGAGGCATTGAGGTGATTAGATAAAGGTGTAGAGTAATGGGTTGCCTTAGCAACCTCAATATTTTCAATTACTTTTCACCTATAATTGTTATTTTCAATATTTTGTTTAAATGGCAATATCTTTGAACACTTTGCGCAGAAATTGATCAAGTTTTATATTTACCATGTCACGTGTACGTTCAATTAAATTTTATCAGATGTACCGTTATTGGATGTCATTTCGATTTTGATTCAGTCAATTAGTTTTGTTTAGTTGTGCAGGTTTTCTCATGAGAATTAAGTGTCGAACAGAGAAGGATTTATGAACCAAACTATGTGTTGAAGAGACGAAGGGTTGCCCAACTAATTTTCTCTGGTATTATTTTACAGATGAGTATTTTTTCGACGGTTGCGATACCCCAATGCCTAAAGGAGGTCATGCAAAAGCTAACTAAAGATTAAATAAATAATCCAGGTCCCTATTTTAAAAAAAATGAACTTGATGATGACCGTACAAAGACGAACCGTCAGATTATTAATTTGATACCGTCATATTGTAGAGGAGAAAAAGTGGCAATGAAAAAGTGTGATTCATTTTAAAATATCTTCTCAAATGAACTCAGAAAATTATAAAAACGTTTGATATTGATAGAATATATATTATAGAAGTAGAAAAAAGTCCATCACTATGCGCAAAGTCATACAAACAAGATCAAAGAGAAGTCTGAGAAATCTTTCTGTTTGCTAAAAGAGATAAAGCAGGAAGATGTTGAAACGATAAAAGCCCCTATTTTCTTCAGATATGGAAGAAGACGACTATAAAACTCCATATAACTTTCATCATTTTTATTTCAAACCAAAATCGAATCATAATCAGGTTCCACGTTTTTCAACTTGAACAGAGCACACTTCCAAAAGGCTTCAGGACCGTGGTACAGCTCAGAAGCAACTGCATCTTGTCGCATAGCCTTCCTCCATTTTCTGAGTAGTGGAACGTCATTATCCCCAAATGGAAGTTTCTTCTCGAATTTAATAGCAAGAGATCCCGCCCTCTCAGCCCAAGGCCACAACATATAATCAATCATTGAAGGCTTGTCTCCTCCGAACAATGTGGTGCCTCTTGAAGCCAATTCGTCTTCTAACGGCTGTAGTACTTCCAAGAGAGCCTTAACCCATTCCTCGACTGTTTTATCCTCCAGGTTCAAGAGGCATTTGTAGAAAACTCCAGTAGCTGGACCTATTTTTTGGATAACTTCCTTGTCCTTTTGCTTGGATGCCGGTTCAGCCGGGTAAAGTGGATTTTCAGGGGATTTTTCGTCAAGATAATCCGCGATGTCTAGACTTTCCACGATTACTTTGTCACCGTCTATTAGGGCTGGGACTTTGCCTTCGGGGTGTATTTTCAAGTACCATTCTGGCTTTTTGATGAGGTTTATGTTGACGATGTCATGTTGTAGGCCTTTGGCCTTCAATACCAATCTAGCTCTATGGGCATAGGGGCAAAATTCCATTGAGAAGAGTCTGAGGAGGCCTTCTTTACGTTCCGGTTCTGCTGAACCTTGAATCTCAGTTTGTAGAACAAATGTTGATAAAAACCGGTATACCTACTTACCCACAGTAAGATGTTTTGATGACATCTTCAATACCAAAAATCAATCAATAGACGGGGTTTTGTCCAGTAGTATCCCTTACAATGAAACAACTTTATAATTTTTAATCAATATTAGAAAGGAATAACTGTGTTGTGGTAATAATCATTAATAATTGATTCAAGGTTGTGGGTTGTGGCTTGTGGTGTTTGTTGTATACTTCACAAAGTATACTTTTTCCTTTTTCTTTTGACTTTCGAGAATAACATAACACATAACCTAAACCTGTCTGAAAATGGGGAAATGAGAGTCGAGACAGTTCTGAATTTTGCATTTGGATACACCGTTGCCAAGTTTTCTAAGTTACTCCCATTTCTCTGTTCTAATCCAGTAAAAAAAAAAATATTAAAGGGCAATTTTCACATTATGCGGCAGCTACAAAAAATATCGCATGCTAATTGCGGCATATTCTCGCCTTGCGAAACACTGCGATGATTGGTCAGATATCGCATGTTATTTTGCGGCACGGTATTTGACCAGAATAAATGCACTTTTTCAGACGTATCGCTGCTAATTGCGATTTTTTCATGGAAGACAGTTTCCGAAGTTGGAAGTTGATTGTAAGGGCTTATTGCTTTTTCTGACGGTGCGGTTGTGATGCGTTTTTCCGTTAGCGGTATATGCGCATCGCATCCGCAGCAGGCTTTCAGACAATGCGATAACGTTATCTTCCAGGCCATTGAAACATAAAAATATTGAACCAATGTTGCCAGTGGTAGTTGTTGGTTTGGTTCTTGTGTTCAGTAAGGCTAAAATATGAATATATGAATAATAGAAGACAAATTATTTTATTGGCGTTGCTACATCGAAGACGAAAAAGAAAATAAGAAATTAAAGATAATCAAGTGAATCGGCGTTACTGGGTGCATCCGAATTTACAATATGAAATATTTGAGAAATTGAGGAAACATGAACACAATTTTTTAAAATTATTTCCGAATGTCAGTATCAACATTCGATTACTTGCTCACTCGTTCAAGAAGTAAAATAGATGGGAGAGATACTTGGATGAGGGACTGTATACCGCCTACTGAAATGTTAGCAGTGACTTTAAAATAAGTATAAATACTGGTACATACTACGTACGTACAGGTTTTTAAAAAAAAAAAAACGTAAAATACAAAATCAAATTGAATTCAACCCAAAACTTGAGAAAAATTAGATGATATACCTAACAATTAATAGATGCATATGTAGGTTTCTAGCGAAGACGGTTCAAAATTGTGTACCTGTGGAATTCTAGCAGCACGTCGCTTTCCCATCATTTTACAGAGCGAGCGACGCGACGTGTCGCTATGATGGAATTCCACAGTACATGGAATCCGGCCCCCGGGATATGGTGTCCAATGAATGTCGGGGTGATGGCTGCGTAGGTGAACAAGTCGTTTCATGCGAATCTGTATATGGTGACTCCACGCTTTGACGTTTTTTATTTTTACTTCTTTGAATAAGTAACACATCTACGCGAAACTGTAGCTTCTCTTCTTCCGCCGCCATACTCCTGACGTATGGCAAAAGTGACGAATGATTCATCATAAGGTGTGTCTGTTATGCTCCACTAGTGTACAATT
This sequence comes from Orchestes rusci, assembly GCA_958502075.1. NCBI lineage: Eukaryota > Metazoa > Arthropoda > Insecta > Coleoptera > Curculionidae > Orchestes > Orchestes rusci. The sequence goes on from OY293311.1 coordinate 14,641,188, forward strand.
TTCTACACTACAACACTCAGTGTGGTTTTGTTTGTGAAATGTTTGTCTGTTTTTTAGGATAGAATATCTTCACTAAACTAGAAAAGATAACCTATAATCTGGCTGGGAACAGACGAGTCAGGGAACAACGCTCCCTGGGAGTAGATTAGGCGGGTCCATAGCGACTGTCCTACCAGGCAAAAGTTCTAACAGGCAAATGTACTAAAAATATCCTACGTCATCGGGTTTTGTTGCCAAATTGTATGTTCTACTTTTCTCAGGCAGCTTTTTCATTTGTCCGAAAAAGGCGGAGCCAGATTGACTTGACACTCTTGATGCATGCAACATGTGATTGTGATCAGCTGTTGATTTGATTGTTTACTTACGAAGAATATATATATTTTTTATCTATGTTACTTACTTATTGTTGGCACTTTAAAGTCGGATTTTCAGTCTGTTGCATAGACTAATAGTACCTACTATATGAGGATGTTTCAAGGTAGGTAAATTGTCAAAAATTATAATAGAATGGGTATTATGTTAGTAGTTGATGTTGAATGTATTCCTTCCACCTTCCAATTCTGATATTCACGAGGCGGTTAGTGCGGGCACAAATATCTCAAAAGCATATTATTATAGATTAAAGTAGATGCAAGTAGGTAGGACACTTGAGTTCCATTATGTTTAAGGTATTTTAGATATCAAGTTAACAATCAAAAATGTGATAATATACTGCCAGTTTTTCCGCAAAAAAAATGAGGTTGAGGTATATAGTCAATGATGGACTTCATCCTGTTTAAAACTACCTGATCTGAATGCAAATCACGTACATCGAAAACCATGGGCATTATCCTTTATCTTTTATAACTTTTGATCAAATTTACAGTGACTATAGAAGTAGGTACCTATGGAGGTACCTACTTTTATTCCAAAAAAATATTTTATGAACTGTCCACTTCTTGTAAATGGAATAGGTACCTATATAATATTGCTTCGTAGGTTACTTGAGAAAAAATATGTAGAAGTATAGATCACATTGATATTATACAGGATATTATACTTGACTTAGGGCCGTTATTTTAATGTCAACTTTAGTGACAATTTTTATTTTCAAGGAAAAATGATTTTGATTTTGAGTGGTTGATCCACATAACGTATGTAACATATTGAATTTTAAATGCATGTTGACGTAGCCCTAATAAGAATCTGTTTTTTTTTGTACATGTACAGGGTTATTCATTACACTTTGACCCCCACCTACAGCTCTTATTATGAGTGGTAGAAAAAACTTTAAATACAAATGCTTTAGTTTTTTTCCCGTAGTATCTTTTGGTAATAGCGGAAATAGAGAATCGAATTTACAAAGTTGAAAACATCGATTGAAATTATATTTTTTCAAATGGAACATCCTGTTATATTCTGTTATATATTTCTGGCAAAAATGTTTGATATTTTTCTGATTCTAAATTGAGCTAAATATATTAATATATGTTGGTTTTGGTCCAGCTGTTTTTGCGCTATTCAAGTTCAAAATCTAATGAAAATTACACCACGTTGATCTGATGGATTCTACCGTATCTCAGCAATACCACTCAGAATAAGAGCTGGTGGGGGTCAAAATATAATGAATAACCCTGTACATATAAAATTTTATTGATGCTTTCTGAATTTCAAATCAGTATAGATCTTGCTTGTGAGTGGATTGTAAATCTTGCTAAGAAAGTTGTATGTTTAACGCCCATTTGCATGGTTTCTGGTGATTATGGTAGAGATAGAGACAGAACTAGGTATCAGAATTGGATTCATATAATTTAAGTAGACCATTTTTGTCAAAACTGCTTTTAAAAACTCACTTATTAGGTGAACTCGCTATTCGCCACAAGTCACAACCATACAAATGGGCATATTCTATTCTACAATAATAATTGAATAAAATATAATAATTTATAGGTACAAGTCAGAATAAGAAGGAACGCTAGAATTCCTCTCCAATCTACGTCATTGGAAAGACGGAAAAAGGCAAGGACGAATACTGAATAATAATACTGAATAAACCTAATAAATATATTCCTGAGTTTTATTCATTAATCGTCAAAATATCAAAATAGGTTATGTCTAGAATATGAACTGTAAAAGGAAAAGTCTACTGGGTCTGAGTCTGAGTCTGAGTCTACTGGGACTGGGAAAGCCTGATTTAACATGAAAAAATTAATAACAGTATCATTAAATGAATGTAGATCTAATATTCCATACCTAATAGTATGTCATCAATGCCAATCAAAAATCCTGAATATTTATGTTCATCAATCAATTGAAATGATAATTACCTACCTTCTATTATATTTATTAATAGTGATTTTTATTATACAGGATGTAACAGAGTAAGTGTTACAACGTAGAACTGTAGATTCGTTATAAAAAAAAAAAGATTTTTCCTAAACGAAAATTTTCCGCGGGCTTTCTTTTTCGATATACAGAGTGTCTCATATTTACGCCACTTATTTTTTTTCAATAAAATGATACTAACTAGTAAGCTTCGACACTGTATCAAATCTGATAAAAATATTCCAAGTGGTTTAGAAGTAATTAAAGTACAAACTTTTTTTTCATAACTTTGACACCCTGTATATCCAAACGAAAGCCGTTAATAACGAATCTACAGTTTCACGTTGTAACACTTACTCTGTTACACCCTGTATATGTATATGCATCTCGTCAAAAAATTATTGAAATGTTTTAACTCTGACGTATTGAAAATGATATGGGTAAGTATAGAAAATTAATTTAACTTTTTCCAAGTATCATGAAAATACTACTCATCTAGAATGATACGAACACAAATAAATTATTCAGACTGAGCATGTCGGTTTGATTTTGAAAAATCTGTTGTGAAAGTAAAAAAAAAAATTATTTACAGAAACTGTATTTCTTGAGCTTTATCTTCACCCTAATTTATATTAGGACTAGCTCAAACTAACCACCAATATACAGGGTGTTTAATTAATATTACGAAAAAAATCAGTATGACTTTCCCAGTCTAAAAATAAGAAGAAAACTTCCTATTGACACGTATCCGGAAATGCTTCATTACAGAGAGTTAAAGTTTTAATTTTTGTTTTTTCCTAATAATATTTGAAGCAATGTCGATATTTTGATAAAAATTGGTGTTCAGGGTTTTTTTGTCTGATCTTAGTATGGCTCTAACTTGTAGAGGGCGCCACCTAGAATTATTTTTCCAATTATTAAGAGCCATAAAATTTTGACAAAACAGATTTATTTGTATTTTCTACGCAGAAAAAGTAAACTTGTTAAGAGTCGCTACAGGCAACCATTCTCGAGATATTCGGATTTGAAATAATAAATACATATCTGATTTTGAAATAATGGCGGAGGTAAAGTTATAAATAATTATTTCGTATGAATACTACATATCTTTAGTAAAAAGATAAAATTCAACTGATGAGTGATGTAAACAACAATTTTTATTAAAATATTATAAAAAATGGAGAAAATGAAAAGAATCAACAACCTGTAGCGTAACGGAGCATATCCGGACACATGTTTATGGAAAGTTTTCTTCTTATTTTGAACAAGGGAGACTCATCCTGATTTTTTTGTCAAAAAAAATGCAAGACCTTGCTTGACGATATTCCCAAAATCACGTGTATTTTTTATTTCAAATCCAAATATCTCGAGAATGGTTACACTTAGCGACTTTTAACAAGTATACTTTTTCTGCGTAAAAATGATGAAGAAATCTGATTTTTTACTTAAAAATATAATACAGGCACGTCCAAAAAAGTTGCGGCTGTTAATAATAGGAAAAATAAGTGTATACAAGTTAGAGCCATACTAAGATCAAATTCAAATTTTGCATGACAAGAAACCCCCCAACACCAATTTTCATCAAAAGATCGACATTGGTGCAAATACTATCCAGGGTTAGGATAAAGTACCAGAACGGTCGATTATCTCAAAATGTACAGGGGCTGGCAAAAAGTGTCTTTTACAAAAGTTGTAGGGCTTTTAAAAGTCTACATATCAGTGATAAATTGGAATATACGGGGTCGGGCATAAAGTTGTGGTAGACCAAAGTTGCATTTTTTTAAATGGACCTTCTGTATATTGATAGATATTTCAATTCTCCTTTTATTTTTGAGCAAAATTTGTTATAAACGTAATGTTCCTAAATTCAGCCGTTTTCGAGTTATCGCGTTTTATAAATGACATTTTTACATCTTTGACATGCTATAAAACTCAAACGGTATAAGATAGAGAAAAATGGTCTACACTTTCTTATCTCAACTTTTCAAGAGCTATTCTGTCATTTTAATAGAAGGTACTGTCAAACTGTCAATTTTTTCCGACACATTTTCACATTTTTTGACAAGAATTTATTTAATGTCCTTGGATAGCTTTTGAGATGTAAAAATGTCATTGCCGGCATTTTCTTATCGGGTAGATTATTGTGTGAAAATTTCATAGGATTAAACGCATCCGTGCGGATGACAGACTGTCAAACTAACAAGATAAAGACATTCGTGAAATAAGAACAAAGAAAGCATACTTCAATTTTTATTGTAAAAAATGTTGACCCCCAAACAATGAAATAATCTGTCTGAGAACTCCTGACGGACTTTTTCGAAAATATCGACATAAAAAAAATAGATTTTTAAAAACTAAAAGTTTGGCAGGCTTCATGTATCAGGACAGCAGATGGGTGGAGGTCAACGCACTGAGTCCCCGTTATCGTACAGCGCATACCTGCTGGGAGGTTACTTTCCACTTTCAGGTGGGAGGAAGGGCGTAGGGCACTGCAATCTGCCAAAACCAGGGCAGCGAATCCGACGACTAGCGAGGAAATTCTCAGGGTATATTGGTGAAACGAAATGGAGATTCATAAAGATTGCAATTCAATTAAACATCAATGACACCGGGACCTAAGATTATCCCTCCGGGATACAATATCGATGAAAATCCCGGAATTATCGCGATACACTCAACTAACGGAATTCTCACGAGCAGGTGGCTGTGACGTCATATGTGAAGGAATTCAAAATAATAACCATAAGAAACTTCGTTCCCCAACAAAAACCATACTTCATATCAGACCATAACAACCTTCGACCATACACGCTTCGTGTATGGTCGAATATAACAACCATAAAAAGCTTCGATCCGCATATTATTATGGTAACCATAGAAACTGCGTAATTAGCAATTTCCACAATTATAGTTAGCGGGGCACGCGTTGTTTGAAAAAAAAACACAAAGGTAATACAAACTCATGAACGACATTTTTTGGAGACAAAGAAGTGTTGGGGTAGATTATTGAATACACTTCTACTTAATTAACTCTTACCTTTGTAAAAAATGTCATATTGAAATATACATCAAGTTAAATGTTGAAAACGTACTATAAAATTAATATCTGCGACTCTGAATATTAACTGGAAGAAGCCAAAAACTTTCTTTTGTCAATGGTATAAGAGCATCGACTATAAAAAAAAGAGTATAAGTCGTAACGGTTAGTATTGTAACTTGAAAAACGCCTTCGCCATCGCAACATGAATAATTATCTGTCAGTCCATAAACTTTCCTTTGTACTTTTCCTATATTATTTCTACGTTTGAGTTCCGGAAGCACGAAAAATATCGTATATTATACCTTACAACTAAAGTACTTTTGATCCCTCAGGAAAAGTATGCCCATTTCCACGGTTGGGCCTTCAACTCGTTTTTCTGGATCTAAAGTGCTAGTCAATTCCCACGGCATATACTATACAATTTTGTACTTCCGGGACTAAAGTGACCACTCCAATCACTTATTACCAAAACTAAAGTATCACTTTTTATCATCATGCCAAAGATCTAAACATTTAAACACACAATAGATCTTTGATCATGCTTTTTATCCATCGGGAAATATTGGTAGCTATGATTTAACGTTTACGTTGACTTGACGTATCTGTTAGGATTTTTTACTTATGGGAAATTTATTATTCCATTTGTTAACAATACAAATTTAACAGCGTAATGACAGTTTATTCAAAGCTTTTTTGCGGTTACGTCACACAGTATTTGACGTTTGCCATTATGTCGTCGTAGAGTCATCGCAAAAGTTTCTGACCAGAATCTTTTTCTCTTTTTAATTGATCAATTATTAGCTTTAAAATTATTATAACCTGCATTGTGAAATTTATAGATTGTCGTCTAAATTCGAAAATTTCAAAATAACGGTCGCGTTCATAAGACGGTACAGTTGTGGAACTGGCCGCTCTTTCTTATAATAAAGCGCTTATTTGGTAGCAGGTTCCCATGGGAACATATTGAATCTAACAACGACGTCGAATATAAATTAAGTCGTTGGAATCTAATGACAGACGTTCATAAGACTCAACAGTTACCAATTGAGCGCTCCCGGAGCGTAGTGGTCTGTTCCGTCTTATGAACGCAACCAATGAATATTATTGTCAAAACGTGACATTTGTCAACATTTATGGCGAACGACTTTGACGTCCAGTTAATTCAAGACATACGTGAAATTTTTGTAAATGTTTGAGAGACAGACGGGGAAGTATGACGTAACCGCTGAATAGCATTGACCAAACTATAGGTGTTTCTTTTGTTTTCCCTATAGGATTCTTTATGCAGCGTAACCCACGCACGATACACCTAAACACACACGGTATGTCGAAAACCTCGAGAATGAAATGCGAAGTGACACAGTTTCGATAGTTACCATAATAATATGCGGATCGTAGCTTTTCATGGTTATTCTCATAAGAAGTTGTTTTTGTTTCGAAACGTAGCTTTGTATCGTTATTATATTAATTTATTCCTTCGCACATTTGAACTGAACTTTTCCGGGCGGGTGCCAAATTTTCAAGAATACCATTTTCATCATCGGCATCGTACAGTCTACAGCTTTGAGCTTAGATCATATATTTATATGATATGGGCGTCCACAGTGGTGCTATTTTTATTTAGACTCACGACTAACTAAAGTACAGTCTAGAACACAGAATACATATACAAAGTTTGTAAGACAAACTGACGTATGAAATTTTACGGAACAATGCGCCATGGAATGAGGTGGATGCGAATCGAACTATCAGACTTGGATAATGTATTATTGAAGATTTCTGTGATATATTATACAGTTTCCTTTACATAAAAGCACTGACATTGACTTTGACGTTGAAAATGTCTTTATTTAATGAATAAAGACAAAAACTTGGAAAAGATGTAGTTTTTTCGGTTTTTCTTGAATGTCCAGAAAGATGTAGTTTTTTTGGTTTTTCTAGACTACACTGGGCGAAATTCCATTTGTTCTTCTGGTAGAATTTTTTTTGCCATCGTGACTTTCCTTATTTTGTGGAGGATGCATTTCTCCGGAACTTTTCCGATGGCGGCTGGAACATTGATGAGCCTCTAGTATTCCGGGTTGTATTCTGCGTTCTTATAGGTTTTTTGATGAGGAATACCAGGGCATTTTTTCACTTAGAGAGGAATCAAAGCATGAAAGACAACATGAAGATAAAGGGTGACGTTCAAATGACTTCATCTGTCATCATTACAAGCTAATAAGCTGTCATGTGGCATACAGTGACTATATGTGGCATTCCACATACCGCCATCTTTTCGAGATCTAACAAACTTCAGGCACATTAGCGCCTCTCCGTGGATGCGAGTCAAAGCTTTCACTTAGGCCCCGCCCTCCATTTACGTTTTTGTTCTGAACTTTGTATATGTGCTCTGTGCATATACTTATTTTTAATAATACGTATATGGCTCTGTGGTCTAGAACGATGTGACGCCCTGATGCGAACTTCATCAGGTTTTTCTGGTTGAACCGCTGAAAAAATTATTGTAACTGGTTGAGTGTAGTTTTGTTTTCGACTTTTTCTTCGTTAGTCTTTCTGTTGTTGACAATCACATGTGTTTATTGAAGTCTAAACGAAAGAATTTAATGTCTGCAAACTGTTATTGTTAAGTAGCTGGCTACACTCCCCAGTGTGGCAGCAACATCTACTCTAATTTTTTCAAACTTTTCTCCGAAATAACAGTATTCAAAACATTTTGTTGAAACAAAATCTCTATTGCGGTAAACATAAACATCATTGTGATGGGTATATATACACAATGTCAAAAAAGTTTTGTTGCAACCCCTCGTGCAAACCTAAATTCAATATTCTAACTAGGTAGGTACCTTCATAATTGGAGAAGTATTAGGTCTATCGTGGAACAATCACAAACCAGTCAGCGTTTATCGATTGGTCAATGTCAGTCATAGTCAGAAATAGTTTGCAAAATGCAAAAGCTGATTGGCTCTGACTGGTTTGTGATCGTTCTACGAACAGACCTATTCTAGAGTAGACCGGGGATGTTTGATAGGTGAATGCTGATATTGAAAGCCCTGCATGCGAACATTTTTGATGACGCATTCACCATGATAATAATATGAGAATAGCCTTTTGCCTTTGATTTAGTTCAGGGCCCCTATTTTCGATTCTCACTTCGCCTGAATCGAGTGCCCGTGTTGTACAAAACCAATGTAGTTCACCGGTGATCTATCATATCACACATTCGAAAATATTTATTTTGTGATGCCAAGCACTCCTCATGCTGCTATAAGCACTTTGAAGCTGTAGTTTAAAACAAAAATTAGGGACAAGATTCATTTGTTAGACTGACCGTTTGTCAACGCTGAGTGTAGAATTAGCAAATTCGGAAATATGCCTGCCTTTGTTGTGTTTGCACGTGTATATTGAATACATAACTGGATTATTTGCATCAATTGGTATGCTGGTTCCGGCTTTAAAACTAAATATGGAATCCAGGTACGGATCAAACTCTTAGCGACTAATACATAGAAAATAGTATTATATGTATTCATTACAAAATATATTATTGCTTTCATAAAACTACAATCAATACAATCAGCTTGAAGCGGTGTGAAAAATTGTTTCCTCCTTTATACTCTTTACAGACAGATACTATTAAAAATAATGTACACAATTTTATCATATTATTATTCGTCATCTAGAAACAATTTATATCTATAAAAGATCAATAAATAAATCCTACATTTTATTGAATATAATGGGTAAGTTGGATTAATTACTATACGTTTTCATGTAGAACTCAGTTCGGATTGAAAACCGTTTTGGTATTGAAACTTAAATCTCAAAGCTATTGTTTTCAATTCAGATTTGAACACAAAAATTTCTTTTCAAATTTTATGATTGAGGAGTTTGAGATATTCTTTGCTCAGGAAATCCTCTACTGACTGTGAATAGAACGTAAACAGACAAAACTGACAGTAAAAGTTGACAAAAATGTCACACTGGAATAATCGATTTGAATACTGCATAAAAACGTTATTGGTAAATCTTCATGAAATTGAATCTTTGTATATGAGTCTAAGAAGTTATATTTTCAAATCAACACAACTCACAGGTCAGCATACAATTTATAAAACACATCGTATAACAATTAATTTATTTATTTAAAGATAATTGGAGCATAACATTTTAACAATACCTCCTTTTTATGTAATTTCAATTCTCACTTTTTGTGTTGAAAAGAATTATCCTATATTAGGGGCGTTCGAGTTTACGCTCCAAACAGTCCAAACACTCCGAGCACGAAAACTGTCCATTTAAGCGTGCACAATTTTTCGTGCTTGGAGTGTTTAGAGCGTAAACTCGAACTCACCAATTATTCCGCGAATGAACTTCTATCACAATTATTAATTACGTTTAATCTTTAATCCGTCACTTGGATTGGCAACACTTTTCAATATTATTTGCGATGATCCAAACATACAGGGTGTCAATTTGAAAACGAACGCTAGCATTTAATTGTGCCCAGACCAATGAGAGTATGAAAATTTCACGAGACACGTCATCACGTCAATTTAAATATCAAGGAAAACAACTTTTGAGGTACCTGTTGTTTTTCTGGATTCAACCCACCCTCTAAAATTTCAAGTATCAGGACCTACTTAGGTATTTCGTTGCATCACTTTTTTGCAAAATGGAAGTTCCTAACCTCACAATTGCTTTCCAACGAACAGAGTTCATTATTCCTTGAACTGATTATTTCGTCAAATTTCCATACTCATAATATCATGCAGTTCATGGAATAATTATATAATTATGTTCGTTTAAAAACAATTGTGAGGTTATGTACTTCAATTTGGAAAAAAAGTGATGTAACCATAAAGATATATACCTAAAATTATTATAGGTATATGGATGTATAAGAATAACATGAAAATTTCAAAATTCCCGAAATAAGTGGGCGTTGCTATTTGTAAATTTCAGAGGGTGGGCGTGAGAGGGTTCGAGTGTTTGAATCCAGAAAACACACAACAGATACCTCAAAAGTTGTCTCCCTTGATATCTAGATTGACGTGTTCGCCAAATTTTCATACAATCATTGGTCTGGGCACAATTAAATAATAATTAAATCAATATAAATTATTGTATTTTGTATTTTTTGTATTGTATTATTGATAAATCTACGGCCTCTATAATTGATATCGCAATGAATTAATAATATCATCCTATAGAACATATCGACACCTCATTGGCCAAATGACGTAAGCCACAAAAAGTAAATTTTTCAGGAGGACGAAAAAACCTTACTCCAAATAATCAGCATTCATATTTTTCAGGTTTTTATATCTTTATGCATTGTTGTGGGTTACGTCCCTTGAACTACTCATGCGAAAACTCATGTATTTTTCATTTAGGGATCCAATTCTGGGATTAACCCATTTTTAGCAATTTTGTGGGTTACGACTTTTGGCCTATGAGGTGTCGATATGATGATGTCACACGTACGATCTATCATTTATCTCTGTCTATCTGGCGAGTGAGAGAGGATTGCTTTAACACCCTTATTTCCTTCTTCGATTATGTGGCAAAATTCGCGTTCTCTTTTTTATTTTCATTTTTTTTTTGCTGATCGACCTTTAAATATTGGGTAAAAAACGTATATAGATTTTCAAGTCATTTGAAAATGTACCTACCTATGAAATTTTTCATTCATTTTCAACTTTGTATTTGGTGAGCCTTTATTCTTTATTATATTATTATTTAAGAATAATTGACTAATTTATTGTCTTTTATAGCATAAACTGAATGTAGCAAAAAGGCCTGCTCGGCTTTAAAAATATAATATGATCTTTATTTCTGAAAAAGGTGTAGGTAGTATATCTAGGACACGTTAGTTATAAAACCTTTTTTACTTAAATTTGGTTCAGGAATGCGTCTTGGGAATTACGGCACATCAAGTAACACACACCCCTTAAACTGATGAAAAAAATAAGTGGAAGGCAACAAGGAACAAGCATTGTTGAAAAGTTATATGCCTATTTTTGATTTCAAAAATAAATTTAAGGTGCTACTACCTACAAGTTTATAATTACATACTTCTTTCAATCCACCAGTTTGATTCCTAAAACACCTGTAGGTATGCCTAAAACCATGCCGGCCGCATATAAAACCAAAACGAGTAGTCCAAAGTCCAACAGTCCAATCTTTCACAGATTCACACTCTTATTTCTCTTCTACAAACATTATGAATATAAAATGTACATTTCATTAACATTAGTTATGCTAATTCAATGATGGAATCATACATATGCTGTGACTTGCTGTGGAGACATATAAGACATCGAGAATGACATCAACTTTTAATTATTTTAGATACCTACGAACAGAAAACAGCCATATCTATCCATACCAAGAAATCACAAAACATAAATAAAAGAAAAAAAACCTAAGAACCTGCTGGTGTGAAATGAATGTGTCAAATGGTTATCTGCATAGATAAAAAATATATAGTTATCTGGAAAGTGCATGGCAACATGAATCGCGCCAATGCCTGAGAAAAACCAATGCACAATTTGACAACAGACCGCGAGTAACGCGATGACGTAGATATGTTTCGCACAAATAGCACAAACGCATTTTCGTACAAATGCCACCACGCGCAATTGACACATACCGGATTTCAGAACGCAAGAGAAAAATGCAAACAACCGGCAACATGAGTAGAACATTTGATCGTTAGTACATTTGCCGGTTAGGACAAGTGCCGGACTCCCGATTAGGCGGATGAGGATCTCTTGAAATTAATTTTATTATAGTCTATCCTTGAAAGTAGGATCAAAAATGTTCTCCTGATTTTTGATAGAGGTCTGCTCTATTGACTTGGGTCAGTAGAAACGTAATAATCTATGTAGAAAGGATAAAAATGGACTATTGGCGCTTGCGAAGAATTGAAAACAATATTATCCTTTCTACATCAATTGTTACGTTTCTTTATACCGACTCAAGTCAATAGAACAGACTTCTAACAAATCTCAGGAGAACATTTTTGCTCCCACCTTCAAAGATAGGCATGAATAAAATTAATTTTGAGAGAATTTCGCCTAATCTACTCCCAGGGAACGTTGCTCCCTGACTCGAGGATCGGGCCCCTGGCGGGGTTCTTGCTGAGGCATTTGTAAAGCCCGAATCAAAGCCTTATCCACCTTATTGTCATCATCTGTTTTTTTTCTTTTTATTTTTCGAGGGCAACATATTGCTAAGGCGAATAGATCATTTCTTCGCGTGACTGTTCATTTAGAGTTCCGATGTTTCCATCTTGATCTTTCACGTCTATGTTTTTTGATTCTTGTCCTATCTCCATAAATTCTTGGGAAAGATGAAACTATATCTAGTTTCATCTTTCCCAAGAATTTTAAGGAGAGATTTCAAATTATCCTGGGTAAAGATTATTTTCAAAGATTTGGCGGCGAATGCGTCTCTAACATTCCGCCATTCGCCTATGATCAGCTCCTCTGGGAAAAAGAATAGACTTCAGATATAAGTGCTGAATTTAGTTGAAATTTTATCAATCAATTCATTTTATTTTTCCAGGTACCTAGCCAGTGGAAACACTTTCACCGATTTGCATCACGCATATAGAATTGGCATATCAACAATATAGTAGAAGAAGTATGCAATGCTCGAAAATTTGGGAAACTTTGAGAAAAGAATGTTTTCCAAAACCATCAAGAGAATAAGTTCAGAGGCAGGTGTTCTATGAATTTGAACTATACTTTTTTTCCATTAATTGTTGATGTAGTCGTTTTGTTTACGTGCATGTAGAAGCCTATGGAAATGATTGTGACTAATCAGTTTTCAAGCAAACAGTGTTTTGGAAAATGCTGGAAAAGGGGAAATTGGACATACCACAACCAACAGCTCCGAACGCTGCAGAAATTAATAATATATTTTTTTTCAAACGAGTATTTGAAAATAAAGTGAACATGGCAACAGGGCATAAAAATGAAAAATTCTCAGTTTCCACCTTTTAAAGCTTTGCTCCGAGGGTGACAGAAGAAAGAACTCAAAGAAGAAAAAGTGAGGTTATCTCATTAAAAGTTCAGTTTTTATTGTTGACGTTTATGCTGGCATTTAAAAAGCAATTTTTCGATAAATACGACAATAGTGTAAGAAAAACACTTTTAACTTAAAAATATAGGCAGTGATACACGTTTCCTTCAAATCACCCTCAAAATAGACTGAGCACAATGGCAGGAAACTTCTGGCAAAGTTCACATCAGTAAGTGATCGATATTTTTCGATTTCTTCAATGAAACTTATTTGATTTTCTCATTTTTCCTGCTGAGAATAGTGTAATTAACATACCCCAAATCATTTCAGTCAACAGTGGATTTTAGATAAGCAGGATTTGGTTAGGGAAAGGCAACATGACCTGAACATCCTCAGTGAGGAAGAATATCAAAAAATATTGATATTTTTTGCCAGTGGTAGGTTATTCAACTTAACATAAGCCACTCAAAGACAAATCCATCATTTTCAGTAATTCAGTGTTTGGGAGAGCATTTGAAATTGCGCCAGCAAGTCATAGCTACTGCTACAGTTTATTTCAAAAGATTCTATGCAAGGAATTCATTGAAATGCATAGATCCCCTACTTTTAGCACCAACGTGTATTTTTCTGTCGTCTAAAGTGGAGGAATTTGGCGTTATTTCAAATAACAGACTCATTCAGACGTGTCAAACAGTCAGTAAGTGCATACCTAATCTTATTCTAATAATGGAGGGGTGAACCACTTAGTGACATTTAAATACCACTATAGTAATACAAAATGTATTTCTATACCTACTTATTTAAAAAATTAACATTGTTACTTCATACTCTTCATTTTTACATAATATTTATTATTGATACCATAATAATAGTGATACCCAAGGAGCACCGAATGGTTTTGTTTAATCTTTCAAGGATGCTTTAAGACAATCGAATAAAACTGCAATCAGAACGAATTGGTTCACTAAGAAGCTGTAAGGTTGTTATATGTTATAAACTCACTTTCAGCATGAGTGGGCCACAACTCGACCAACACTGAAAGCGGTCAATATAACCAAACATAAAAACCTCCTTAGGATCGTATGATCTTGAGTAACTTATTATAAAGCCACTGTGAAGATCTTTTTAAAACCATTTTGAATACATCAATGAGTACGCGTGGTTTTGAATTAAACTTCAAGTGGTTATCTAAATGTACATTTTCAAGGATAATTTATCTCCATCTCCATCAATACAAACTTTTAGTCAAAATGGTTTTCAAAACTTATACATAATATCTATACCAATTCTTTAGCAGATGAAAGCAACTTAAAAATATTCATTAAAGCGTCCGCTTTATACAGGGTGTCCGTGAAAAGTCTTTATAAAATCTCCCCACATATTTCTGAAGTCAAAATAAGTCGATTCAAAGTAACTTACCTCATTCCGAAATTGCCCCGTTTTCTAAATACAAGGTGGTAAAGTCAAAAGATGAAAATCGAGTTTTTCGAACTGTGTGAACATTATTTAACGTATTGCTTTGAAAATTGGTACCCTTAGGTTTTTCGGGATGCAAAACCTGAATATGGACACCTTTTCATTGCGGTCGTTAGAGCTTGGAGGGCGCTGCATACTGCACTTCCTATGGTTTAAGATGGCCATAACTTTTTTACCAGTTTAGCTTTTAATTTTTTTTTGTCAAGGAAATTATTCTTTACGTATTTTTAGGCAAAAAATGACCCGCTAAAGTGAGCCGTTTTCGAGATATTTTGATTTTTAGTGTTCGCCGCACCGGAATATTCAAATTACTTTGAAGTAGAAAAAAAATCACTTTCAAGGCTGAAATTCGGTCAGTGAATCGGTAGTATTCGAATTTCACAGATTGACATAACTTTATGGAACAAACAAATCATATAAAAATTGAAATTAATATCGGTCCACGTCCACTGCTTCCATGGATTGATATTGATCTTAATTTTGATATTGTTTTCTTGCCGTTTAAAGCCATGGCAATCTACACAATCAAAATACTACTAATTCACTGACCAAATTTTATCCTAAACGTAAGTAATTTGAATATTCTGGTGCGGCATTAAATACTAACAACCACGTAAAATATTATTACGTAAAAATGATGGAAAAATCAATTTTTCAATTAAATAAAATGTTCAAGTGCGTACAAAAATGTTATAACTATTCGAATGAGTGGAAAGATGAGTAAGTGGCGCCCCCTACATGTAAGACCCATACCAAGGCCAGATATGAATTTTGCATGTCAAACCACCCCCATATACGAAATTTCATGAAAATAACTTGACAATTTCAAAAGTTATTTGAAAAAATCAAAAATTAAAATTCAACTTTGGGACCCTGTATCTCTCCTAATAACAACTTTCGGAATAAACAAGTTGAGGTCGATCGCAATAATTTTGTGTGAGGAATCTTCTGTTACCGTATGTCCCATTACTTCTGGTCCACCCTGTATTTCCGGCAGTCTAGAAACTTTAGTATCCCATGGCCGCCGTATTGATGCGGTATTTTTTCCGTGCCTTTGAAACCATCATTGGAGGGGTGTTGTATCAGTCTAGTATTGGCAAGCAAAGAGCACGTGGCAGTGATATCATTAAATTAATGCTATAAATGGACAATGAGCTTCGTAATTGTTTTTTTTTATATGTCGTCTGTATACGGCAGTGGGATTAATGGCATATTGCGCGGGATTGGTGGCACTGTAGTAAAATATTGACCGGTAAAGAAAAGGTTGGAAAACATGAAGTCTATATAAAAAGAATGAGAACTGTTTAAAAATAAATATCTACTATTCAAGTGGTTAATTTGTCGTTTTTTGTAATCTACGAAGCTTGATTATCTATTTTCATCCATTTTATTTATGTCCTGCCGTTTCGACAAAGGTAAAAATGGCTGCCGGAAATTGGATAAAACCGTTTAGTCAATCGACAAAGAAACAGATCAAATGGTTTTATTCAGTATAATATGTAAGCATTTCATACTGGTTCCGGAGCACACAACCTGGACAAAAGCAAAGCGCGCCTGTTTTAGTTTTGAAGTGTGTTTTTTCTCGGGTCTGCTTGCATTTCCACGATAAATTCCAATAACCATAGGTTTAATAGATGGAATTTTCAAAATATTGCAGTAATAAGTGCCCGTAGTGCTTTCAAAAATATTATATTATCAAGAATCTCGTCCGATTGAAAAATATATCATTATCATCTTCGTCTTTGAACTCAAGCAACCAATTATTATCATCAATTTCTTCATCTTCTCTGATGATAAATTTGAACAAAATTGCGCATTCATTTGGGGCATGAAAGAAGAGGGGATGAGTTTGGCTTCATCGTTCCTAGCAATAAGTATAAATTAGCCTTTATGATAAATAGATTGAATACGTTTATAGCGTTCAGTTTTAATAAAGCTTACTGATTACATTTAACAAGGCAGCTATTAAGGGGACTGATAAAACAGTTTTAAAGTGTATTTTCAGTGACAAAATAATCCTGAAATAGGGCGGATTTATTAACAAGTTTTTGAAGTTACATTAGGAGAATTTTGAAAACTACTTCAAAACTATAGTCATAATGAAGAACGTGATAGAACCAAGCAAACCATAAGAGCTTCATGTAACTAAGAAGCTATAAGGCTCATTGAAACCAAGACACTTCAAAACTACAATAAAGCTAATAAACGTCCAAGGTTAATTTATCTTATCAGCCTATCTTGTTAGATTCTTTAAAACCAGGTTAAAATGCTGAACAGTTTTTAAGAGTTCATACAAGGCCACTTTGAAACTACTTTATTCTTATTTGCCACAATTAAACCGTTTTAAACCATCAACAAATACGATTTGTTTTCATCATGCTACTTGGGTAATCATTATACAGGGTGTCCCATAACTTATCCGCCACAGAGCAGCAGGTGATAATATGGATGAAAATGAGAAATTTTTTTTATAAATAAATGTGGTGGCAAATGCTAGTCGTTAAAAGGATACAGGGTGTGAAAGAACAACGTAGAGAAGCGTCCTCTAGGAATACAGTGTGTCCAAGATAAGGATGCACAGCCACTTATGTTTTTATCCACAAAAATGGCTTTTTAATACATTTCTAGTATTTTATTGTAGTAGGCCATGAAAAAAAAACAATGAAAAAAAAAAAACGATGAAAGGCAAAGGAAAATGTTGATGAAAAACAAATTCTATAGCAAATGTTCGAATAAATGACTTCCATTTTCTAGGCATAAGTACGCCCGTCTCACGGTAGACTCCAAAAGACGACTTAACATTTCAAGAGTAATTTCATTAAACGCTGCTCGTACTGATTGACGTAACTGTTCATCGTTGTCAAAACATTTCTTGAATACCCTCAAGAAAAAGTCCAAGGGAGTTAGGTCCGGGGACCTTGGAGGCCAAGGTGTTTCACTGTAAGTCCCGATGTATTTTCCATCAAACCGTTCAGCTAAATATTGGTGAACTTCTCTGGAGTTATGGGCTGGAGCGCCATCTTGTTGGAACCAGCAGCCATGCACAGCGCCTAGCGGTAAATCATCGAAGGCATCTTCTAAATCCTGCCTCAAGATGTCAAGGTACCGCTCGGAAGTTAACGAATTATTATAGAAAATAGGTCCTATAATCTTGTTACCAAAAATCCCACACCAAATATTGAATCCAAAGCGAACTTGATGTCTGGATAGTCTATTAACACGTGGATTTTGTTGCGACCTATAGTGGGTATTGCGCCTGTTGAAAATACCGTTATTGGTCACCTCGTTGGTCACCATACTTTCATCAGACCAAATCACTTTATATGAAAAATTAACACTCTCATCACACATCCAGGCTTCTCAAATGATCCATATTCTTCCAGATTAAATAACTAACGCCGAAAAATACTCTTGTTAGGTTGTCTCCGCTCTGGGTATTTGTTAAAATACATGCGCTCGGCTTCCACACAATTTCATTGGCATAAAATGTAGCAAGACATCATCTCACATTTTTCTTTGTTTGTAAAATTACCTCCCTCCATTGTAGAACAATAACTGAAGGAATAAACTTATGATCGACTGATTACAAATACGAATAACACTGATGTTTCACAGAAATTGACTAGCTGTCATTTTATCATGGCCTACTACGATAAAATACTGGAAATGTATTAAAAAGCCATTTTTGTGGATTGAAACATAAGTAACCATATTTTGTCGTACATCGTTTAATTCGCAATGAAAATCGCAATCTAATACTGGGTGTACTTTTTTCCGTCCCATAAGAAAAAACAAAGTTGATGGTGGTTCGTGATTCTTAATGTTCCACGTCTGAATTGTCAATTAAATAACTGATCGAAACAACCAACGTATCATATATCAAATCCGTGTAACAATCAAACCCATCGTACATTTCACGGTACCTAGCGCATCAGATATGCACATTTTTTCCACACTTTTTGCCACTGTCGAAATTTTTCAGCTGGAGAGTTAAACTACGTTTCAGCTGGAGAAACATTTGAGCAACTTCAAGTAACTTTGTGTTGTGAATTGAGATTTCTATTCACAAAAAAAAAGGAATACTAAGTTGCTTTGAGTCGCTCAAATGTTCCTCCAGTGGAAACATAGCTTAAGAGACAAGTTAACGAGATGAATTACTGGTCAACCGTGGATCCGTACATCAGCCGCCCGTTGCGATCGCGATCTCTCCGTTGCAAATTCCAAATTCAATTTTCAACTTTTCAACTTGATACCACGAGGTATAAGTATTTTACAGTTAACGTTTCACGGAATTCTCTCTAGGAGCCGCATGTTACGTGTAAACAGATCGTAATGGTTTGGTCTGGTTTTTCCGATGTCGTTCTGGATTTTTTTGGGTTTTGGTCCATTCTGCGAAAAAGCGGTTATTTGCAACAGATACGGTTGAAACTGCGTGCTGATGTTAAGAGGGGTATTTATTTTATCTTTCACCGTTAAGGGGGGTTATTTGCAACAAAAACTGTCAAAACCGCTTGATGATGTAAATTCAAAACTGTTTTTTTTCTGTTTCTTAAAGTCTTGCGATAATTACGGTAAACCTCAATCTCCAAAAACCTTCTGGAGCCATGCGAGTGTCATCGTCTCTGAAGCCGCCTATTTCTGATAATTTCACGCGCAAACGTATTTACTGCTAAAATTTATTATTTTCACGTTATTTCCTTTCCGTCGAACGAGTCGCGCGTCGCTTTATTCTATTTTTTATTTGATAAGGTACTGTGAAGTATCATTTACCTGGCTGTTTACAGGTCCGCTAGATGACACTTTGAATCATCAGAGACTGTAATTAAAATTTACTTTACTACTCCGCTAAATTGAAACTTTGCATCATCAAAGACATTGAAATTGCATTGGTCGCATGGTTTGGCGGGTGTCATCTCATGGTTTTAATTAATAACTTGACATAAAATGTTGGTAACATAAGTAGGTAACATTTATATATTGCGACCCTGGCCCACAGTTTCCTGTTCGCATTGCTTTCACTCGAAGGCCAAATGGCCCATTGTGATCCCTTGTTTGAAGAGGTGTCCCCTCGGTCTTAACCTGCAGCCTCTTACTTCATCGTTCTAAACCATCCCATGGTTTTTACGATGTTCAGAATTAGCACGATGTCTACATTTGCCGCTTCCTCCAAGTCTTCATGGTAGTAATGTCCCATATTTCTGAGGCGTCCTTCCTTCAGAGTTGGTGAGTGGCACAGTAGATGTTCTATCGTCGCATCCTCCTCGATGCAGTCCTTGCAAAGCTCATCAGTCCCTATGCCCCATTTCCGGAGCATGTTTTTTTTTCAATTTATTTACTGTTCAGGGCATAGAAATGGCTGTTTTAGTATTTTTATTTTCATTTTGTAAAACTTATCGGGGATCAGACTTGGGTAAATTCCAATGGACAATAGAAAGGTGTATTTTCCTACAATCCGTGTTTTAGTTAAAAGTTCTATTTCAGAGCGGAAATTGGAGGAATCTGGAAAATCACGCACGCCTGGATTTTCTCCACTGTCTAAAAGCTACTCGCTAGATCATTTCTTCTCGCCACATCAATACAAACGGTGACGCCCAAGATTAGGAAATTACGATTTTCCTCCCCGTCTTCTTATTTTTCTTTACATTATCACCTGCTACTCAATGGCGGATAAGTTATAAGACACGCTGTATAGTTTTTTCAGATTTATTGCTAAAATTAATATTACAAAAACCAAGTTATATCATTATTACTTACCGAAATTCGTTGCTACAGGCAAAAAGCAATTCTGAGAAATAGCATAGATTTTGAACAAATGTTTACTCATCCATTTACATGTTTTTTCGACTAAAACCCACTTATTTTCAGTCAAAAACAAATTCGGCTACGCCTACAGCCAAGAGTTCCCCTACAGAACAAACCACATTTTAGAATGCGAATTTTACCTATTGGAAAACCTGGACTGCTGCCTTATAGTATACCAGCCCTACAGGCCTCTGTTACAATTAGTGCAAGACATCGGACATGAAGATCAACTTTTAACTTTAGCGTGGCGAATAGTGAACGATTCTTTACGGACAGATGTGTGTCTTATGTATCCCCCTTATCAAATTGCTATCGGTTGTTTAGGAATAGCTTGTGTTATCCTTCAAAAAGACCAGAAATCGTGGTTTGCTGAACTGAACGTGGATTTGGAGAAAATTCAAGAGATTGCGCGGTATATTATGAATTTGTTCGAGTTGTGGAAGAGTTACGATGAAAAAAAGGAAATTCAGGGACTTTTAGCGAAGATGCCCAAACCGAAACCTGCCCCTCAAAGATAGTCTGATTAGTGTAATAAATTGTCTGTAATTTTTATTAATCGGTCGTTTGATTTATTACGAGAATAAGTTTTATGTTATAGTGTTGAATCATTTTGAACTCCTCGTATCGTTTTATTGTGCTGAGTTACTGATGAACCTTGAATTCGGACATATTATTATCAGAGTCACCCTGCAATAAAACAACAATAATGGTGAATAGAGTACAATATTTTGCGTTCTATGGATGGACAACTGTTATTTCTGATAAGGATTGTTATTTTTTTTATGGTCAATCCTATGAAAACTGTCAACCAGTACATTCGATATTCGGGCATTTTTTAAGTGATTTTGTAAGATATTAAATTGTCCAGTCGAAGATGGATACGAAACTCAAATGCTGTGATTAAACAAAAGAGACTAAAAACTATTTTTGCGTTATTTGTCGTGATGTGTTTCACAAGAGCTGTCATGAGAGAACCAAAACTTTCACCATTATTGACAGACACAGAATAGTCTGCTCAGAATATTGTGCTGCAAAATATGGGCAGATTAATAATATCGGGTCCACCTATGTAAGAAAATGAGGACAACCACAAGATCACCAGCTCAAAGATGCTAAACTGAAAAGGTTGAGGATTTTTCAGTGTGACGCAGAGGAGGTTGAAAATAACTATCAAAAGGAAATGGAAGCTAGTAAACGAACAATCACAATTCTAAAACGGGAACTCGAAAAACTGAAGAACAAAAGCAAGTTGTTTTAATCTTGTGACCAGTGCTCCAATCTAAAGAGCAAATTGGGAGCTCTAAAGGCTGATCATGATAAATCTAAACAAGCACTCAGGGAACATATTATTTCATTATTTCTGCAAGGTTGAATGACATAAGGTATGGTACATTCCCCAAGTTGAGGCTTATACTAGATCTAATAAGAAGACATGATAAAACCATCTTTGTTGAGGTGGGCATTTTCAGTGGTAATAGGAATAACCATGTGGCTCATCACATCAAGAGGTTCAATACAAAGATGGAAGAGTTTTTAAATAGAATCAATAATAACGTTCCTGGTTTCTTGTATTACATAGACTTCAAGCGTACTTATAAGCGGCTGCGCTCACATTATGCATTGACGACAGAGGAGGTATTGGATACTATTTGAACTGAACCGAGGGCAAAGAATGAGAAGAATTTCGTTTTCATACAAACGAAAGAAGATATGAATTCTTAGAAGCCAATGAAGAAGTCAATCTGGTTGATTCGCACATGGATAAAGTCAGTGAGCCTATGGTGCATGAGGAAGAACATTCTAGCCTTTAATTTGAAAGTCGTAATTGGAGGAAGCCCTTACGTAACTGAGCAACACGTGAATCCAAAACCCAAGAATTCAGAAAAGCAGC
The DNA here is from genome assembly GCA_958502075.1 of Orchestes rusci. Lineage (NCBI taxonomy): Eukaryota > Metazoa > Arthropoda > Insecta > Coleoptera > Curculionidae > Orchestes > Orchestes rusci. The sequence continues at coordinate 14,663,732 of OY293311.1, forward strand.
TTTTTCGTCTCCGAGTCGAGTGTCATCTGCAAAGTAAAGAAATCTTTTGTGTTAAATTAGGTATAGTGCTCTGAGACATAAAGGAGATGAACTGTGTATTTTTCTCGAGTCAGAAAACTGGCCTAGTAATTGCTCACTGAATATTGGTTAAAACCTGGTGAAATTATTTATGTTCCAAATTATTTCGTTCTGTGTATTGTAGAAAAAAATCTCATCATGGTGAAACAATGATTCTTGATTCTTGTCAATAATGACTGGATTGAGGATCTGGGTGCCTCAGCCATTGGCAAATATTACTTTTTCTTGGATGATGGCTGTACAGATATCTATGCTCTAGCTCCAAAGACTTTATACGAAAACTTGAAATGTTGTTAAACTCCTTTCCACAAAATTGTGAGTTGTTGGAGATTTCAACATTAACTTTGCCGATGACGAATGTGATGCGATTTTCCTCAAAAAAATGTTGCGGTCATTTGATATAACTATGCTGGTTGACAAGCCAACACGAATAACTTTGGCTTCTTGTTCTGAAATAATTGATTACCTCTGTGTTAACTTTCTCGATAAAGTTTTTTTGTAATGTACCCTTCTGTTATTTCAACTGGTCTGTCCGATCATGAAGCGTTTGCGGCAACGACCGCGTCAGAAAACCAAACATTCAAAAGGAAGTACCAACTGAAAGAATTTTTTCAAATCAAGACTTTTTAAAATTCAGACAAGCCGCTCAAACTGCCGACTGGAAAGCTGTTCGTGATGATAAAGCCAGCTCGTCGCTCATGAATGTCCTGAGAGATTGCTTCGTCCCTTGTTTTCCAATGTGTAAGATAAAGAGGAAAGTGAAAAAGCTGTGGATAACACCTGGAATCAGAAGGTCTTCTCAGAACCTAAAATGCGAGTATTTCAGAAATTATCGTAAAATCTATAAGCGATTGTGAAAAAAGACATTATGAAGAAAAAAAAACATTATAAAGCATCAAACAAATCTAGAGAATACTGGAATTCAATTAACGAATTAAGAGGCAAGAATGCTACATCAAGCCCCGTTATTATTGATTGTACCAAGTTGAACCATTATTATTCTGGTATTGCTGAAAAGATAACAAATAATCTCTGCTGTGATATTGATCCACTTTCCTATTTGCGAAAAGCATCCAAGGATTCTTGAGTTTTGTTCCATACAGACAGAGATGAACTCAAGTCTATTTTCAAGACAATACAAAATAAACGTTCATGTGGGTTCGATGAGATATCACTGCGAGTTATTGAATGCCAGGGTCCTTTTTGCTGATGACACAGTTATTTTGTGGAGTCATCATAGACACATCAAGATATTCTAACAAACATGGTGGCGCATGATTTGCAACTGGTTAAGCACAAAACAATAAATAAAGGAGTGGTGTGACCAATAGATTAAAAAAAAAGAAAAGTGTGACCTCTGACCTACTGGTTCAACTGGGTGTGACCAACGACGTCGAATTATTTTGTCGTTTATTAACGACTTTGATAATATTTTATTAAAATCGACGTGTCCGAGCGTTTTTCCAGAAAACAATCCCCTGAATTTTGAATGAATTTTTCCTAACCTAAGTGTCCTCACTAGGGCATGCAATCCCGGGCCCCGGGACCCTCGATTATAAATTTGTCCTGAAAAAACCCGGGGTCGCATTTGGTTAACCCCGGGATTTTAATTTATTTTTTAAATAAAATTAATTTATAAAATCAACCCCACTTAATTTTTTAATTTGAATAACTCCACCGTTTTTCTAAATTAGGAATAATAGAAATCCGCATTCAAGTTGGGTGAATCATAACATTCACATTCCATGAATAATGGTTTGTTGTTTACCGGAATTTTTTGAGGTACAAAACTAGTTATTGCTCAAGCTCAAATGGCTGGATGGAGAGCGGGTTGTATTGCAAGTTTTGCAAGTATTCACTATTCAGTGATAATAATCAGTATGAACCAAAATATCGCGCACAAGTAACAATTTAGGTTCTGAAAAGGTTATGAATAACTCCTAGAACCTGTTTTAGAAATATTATTGCCCATGCTCTTTAGCACAAATAACGTCATTCATTAGCCTGCAGAACCTCCTGTGGTAAAAAAAGGCCCAGCCCTGAAGACGTTGTCGTTTCCAATAGGCCCTAGCCAACTTGAAACCAGATAGCATATCACAGAACTTGATAGCTAACCGAAATAACCTTTACCTAACCTGAAGATGCCTAGAAATAACCTTTGTAGAACTTGAAAGCTTTTACGCCGACCTGTATATAACCCTAGCATTCCCTTTTAAATGGTTATAGTTTGGCTTGTTCGCGGGCTTTTAGCATTTCAGATACATGAACATTATTATAATCTAACCATTCAGTTCTGGGAATGGTGTAGCTATAGGGTCAAAATAAGACAAATAAATAAACGCAATGCTTGCATGGCGACATTTCCAGTATGAATTTATTTCATAAAGAAAATGTATTTTATAATTATTATACAAATCTTATGACCGATTTCCTTTGCCCACACTAGTTCCTCGTTAAAGTTAGGTAAAATTTAGCTTTAAAACACACGCGCCTTTGATATCTTACCAACTAATTATAATTTTTTGTAAAAAAAAATAATATATATTTTTTTTAATTCCGAGATATACTTCAAGGAAAATATTATAGACTAAGATGCTCCAGTGTCTTAATATATCTCTAAATTATTTACACATTTCATCATTTTCAGCTATATTTGAACAGCTTATAAAAATGGTAGTAATTGTTCTTTCTTTCTTCAAAATGGACGTCTAGGATAACATGCTTACAACGCGCTACTATAGCTAAAGCAAGTATCGAAAGCTATGTCGAAGAACGAAGGGCATCGAAAAATGCCAATGGGTTTTAAATAAAGCTAAAACAGGCCTAACTAGCATCTTCCAGGGCTTAGTGGCTACTTTCAAGAACTAACAAGCAGGCAAGTCCGGACGAATTCTAATAAATGGCTTTTACGCATTCAGCAGGATTGACTGGCATAATCTCTGCAATTCCCACGCGGAGTTTTTTGAGACCCGCTTATGCCAATCTAGTTTGTGTTTGGCAAGTATGTGGTTATTGTGATTATTTCTCATCAAAATTGCATACAGGGTTGTGACCATGCACTTTTAACAATTTTGTGCCAAGACATCCCTACTGTATTTACGAAGATTCTGAAGTAGTGGTACGACGTAGATTTAATAGTCGCGACCGTTGCGGAACTGGCTTTTATTGTGACTAGTTGGTTCTACCTTATCCCACAACGTTATATTATTATACACTTGAATTTTAGCAAGTCCTTTAGGTGTTAATAAATGCTTTATAGTCTGGAAAAGGCCGTATAAAGTGCCAAACAGTTAAGCAATTGTTTCAAGACCATGTGGCTCAGAATAGGTAACTTTCATGCTGAAATTGTTCTATTTTTAAATTTTGATTGCCAAATTATGGCTGAAATATAACCTTTTCAAAACCTAATGATCTCAAAACCATTATGCCGTCGTTACTGGCGATAACAACGTTATTGTTGACTGTTAACTAGGCTTAGGTATATTGTGCAACAAGCATGGAATGATACCCATTTCCTACGAGTATGAAGGTTTGTAGCAAGAGCCGAAGGCGAGTGCAGCAATTTACACGAGTGGCAAATGGTCATTCCATGCGAGTTGTACACTATACTTTTTCTACGACTCTTAATTATTATCACTATTCTGTAATTAATATCGATTTTTACTTTTTGTTTTTGACGGAGGCGCCAGATCATTTTATTTCCATTCAGTTTGCACTCGTTTCCATGGCAACAATTAGGGAATGGTTTCATTTCCGTACAGTTGTACAATGCAATGTGCTACGTTTCCTGATCGATATCGATTGCACAATGGTGATATTACCGTACAGTTGTAGAAAAAGATTTTTATTCTACTTCAAGATCCTAATTCCTATTAGGACAAAATTTAACTTGAATAGTACCATCGAGCAACGCAGTGACTATCACAGAACGCGACGAATATGCAGCTAAAAGGCCACTTTAAAAAACAACAACTTGAGAAAATGTTACTTGGGCGGCTTCTTACCAATCCGATGGAGACTAATAATCATGAGTTTGACGAATGCTTCCATACGCTTGACATTAACACAGAAATAGAAGATAATGGGTCCTATGATTGAACGTTTACGTCATCTTAACATGTCCATATCATCATGGTAACGCTGTTATCAAATGGAACATTTGCATTAGTAAACAATCTTAACAGATACGTTAACTTAACGTATCTGTTAAGATTGTTTACTAATGCAAATGTTCCATTTACTAACAGCGCCACCATGGTGAAATGCATACGTTAAGTTAACGTAAACGTTCAATCATAGGACCCAATGGGGGCTATGATTGAACGTTGACGTTAACTTGACGTATCTGTTAAGATTGTTTACTAATGCAAATGTTCCATTTGCTAACAGCGTTACCATGGTGAAATGCATACGTTAAGTCAAATAAGTGTAACGAGTTACCCAAAAGAAGACAAAAAAGTACCTACCCGACTTTCTGATACAATAATGCAGGTAATAAATTTATTTGTAAATGATGGAGATCGTGGTTTTAACCTGGAACGAGCATTTGATTTTTTGATGACTATTCCTCCTACGATTGTAGAATCAGAAATATGTTTCTCATCAGCCGCGGTTATCTTTGTAATAAATTTCGTTCTAGTCTTAACGACAAGACATTGAATGCTTTGATTTCGTTGTGTTCCTTTTTCAAAAATATCTGAATTGTGATAAAAATATTATTGGTTTTTACGAAAAAGTAGTGGGTACTGTTCTGTTAACTATTATTAAAGTAAATTTGTTTTTCTTTAGAGTTGTTAGAATAATATGTTCTGTTTAAGAATTGTCATTTTTATGTTATTATTACTTTATCCGCTTATTTAAAGTTTGTGATAAAAGTTGAATACGTGGAAATCTTTGGAGTTTTATTGATGTTTTCATTTTCTCGGGACAAATCCCGGTATCCTTGGTCCCGAAAATCTCGAGATCATATACACTCGGGATTGCATGCCCTAAAGGACTGTATGCATGTATTTGTATGAACCTCATTATTTTAAGAAGCAATAATATGGTTAATGAAATGTGTTTTTTCAATTTATATTGTCTTTTGTCGTTGATATTGTTCTACAGTTTGTTCTGTATTTATTGTTAGGTTACCCATGTTTATATTCTTAACATTATTTTTTGTTTTCTATCTATCCACTAATTTAGAACTGCTTTGTTTAAAATATCTTGTATCTACGACAATGAAGCAAATTTGATTTGATTTGAATCCTTTGACTATGATATAGTCCAAGTTTGAATCGCACATGACGTCACTGCGTGCTCAAAAACTGAAGATGTGCCTGATCCTGATCATAAATCTTGTTTGTTCAACAACAAACATACTAGAATGTAGTATCATGCGAGAATATAAGGACTGTGCAAGTTTGCAATAAATATTCCAATATTGAGTAGTAAGTTTATTTTGACGAAGAGGGTAACAAATGGTGTCTTTTCATGTTGTTCAATACTCCATCCAATGAAGTTGTCTTCTTTTTAGCGCTGCCTTTCATGGTCTCTGGTTTGTGACGTATCTTCATTCTTGGTGATACCATTTCGTCCATAAAGTCGAAATCATCAGGTTCTTCCCTGAAAATCCATCACAGTATAGTTTATTGACGTTAAAGATAACTTTACAGAAAAAGCAAGATTCAAGGCAGATCAGACTACCTACTTTTTGGGTTCCTGTTCAGCCTTTGGCTCTTCTGCAACCTCAGGAGATGGTGATCTGTATCCGGGACTTTTCCATTTCAGCTCGGGAAGTTCGCCTTTGTTTAGAATCGTATAGAATTTATCTATAACTTCCGGATCAGGTTCCCACGGTTCTGATGCGTTTTTGAGTTCGTCGTCGGAACAGTCGATGTACCAGTCGTTTTCTGAATTCATTTTTACTTTTGATTTGATACTTTCGAATTTCGATATTTCGAAGCTTTGTTTGTTTACATTTACATTTCAAAATATTGGAATGGCTCAATGTAGACTGATTTAAGTATTCAAGACAATTATGACAGATGTCTACTAAGCGCAACGTATTTAATACCTGAGATGGCCGTTTACAATCAATTTCTTTTCGAAGTGAAACTTTCAAATTTCCGCTTGCCAAACGGGAATGAATGGTAACCTCTACTACTCGTATCCGTGACTTTGAATACGAATTGATTGTTGTGGTACCATATGATTCCGATTTGGCAAGCAAAAATTTACCAGTTCCACTTCGAAATGAAATTGGATAGGGTCCTTGTCCTTACATTACGTTGCCAAGTTTATACGCTAGGTTTCTGTGACGTCATGACGTCAGCTGTCAGACGGAAATATCCAAACAAACTATTTTTTATTACCTCAAAAGCTGACTTTTCACTCGGCTAATCATATACGCACTAACGGGACACACGATATATGTAATACACCCAAAAATATAGTCCAAAGAAGTCCAAATTAAACACAAACACTGATTTCAAACACACACAATACAAAACCACAAGTCACAAAAGCTTGTTTGGATACCAAATTCGGCCACGACCAATCATATGGTGCCTGTGACGTTTTCAAAAACGTCGCGTATAGGAGTTTTCATCATGATACTAAAAGAAACAAGATATGATCACGAGCAGGTTTCGCTGACGTCATTGTGAGATCAAACCTCAAAATTCATAGGTTACCTAGGTAACTGCATCGGTTATCATGATACTGATACTAAAAAAAACAAGATAAACTCACGCCATAATACAATAGTGACCGATTGCACCAAGCGGTTTTGAGGTTCCTTAACGTTAAGTATCCTCAAAATTGGTTGGTGCAATCGTTCATAACTCTCGCACATCCCCCTCAGTTGTCATCACGTGACCTACCTCAAACCTATACGATCAATGACATCGTGGGGACGTCATGCGAGTCCTCCATAGTCATGCGTGGCGTGAGCCAGTTCAAATTTCAATCAGCAAATGGTTACAAAGGTTACGGTATTGATGTTTTACATAACCTCACTTTGGGCTCGCAGTGACGACATGCGCGGCTTGGTTCTAATTTCGTCCAGCAATCGATCATATCTTGTTTGTTTTAGTATCATAAGTTTTCATGGTGCGTCCCCATGGACGTAGGGGACGTAGGACGTAGGACGTTTTGACATTTCAAGCGTATTTGCATACCGGTTCTGATTGGTTATATAATTTTGAATCATGACGGCGGGAATATCACGAACCAATCCTATCGCAAAACCAGAAACGACCATCAGACTGCAGCAACGGGACCGTATTCTCAAGACGTTAACGTTACACTTCGTGCGAGTAATGTTCGATTTTCACAGGAGTTGCCCCGACTCGAGAATACGGTCGCAGATAGTCCATGAGAAAATTTTATTCCAATAAACATTTAGTCTACTTTATCGAATGACAAGAACTTCCGAATATTGAAAATATTAATACAGGGTGTATCAAATTTGAGTATATAACATTGGTAACTGTTAACCATAAGAGATATAAGTTCGGATAACAGGAGGCAAAGTTGCGCAATTTAAATCTCAACCAAATGCCGCTTCGAATCTTGTAAAATTCCGAAGACTTCCGGAGATATCCGGCAATGACCGATTTTTTCGAAATCCTTCATTTTGCCCTGAACTTATTTGAAGAGATAACTAAAAAGAATGATACATTTTCATGGCCACTTTCTGATGTGCTCTTCTAGTTGGCAGGGTCGAAATCGATATCCGATGTTTCGAATTCTCGCGATCATCATCAACTTAAAAATAAACTTGAAAAAATTTAGAAAAATAGTGAAGTATGATGCATCATTGTGCTCATGAAGCGAAGAGTTATCTAAGTATTTGAAAACAAAGTTGATGATAGTTGCGAGAATTCGAAACGTCGGATATCAATTTTGACCATGCTATCTTGAAGAGCAGAAAAAGTGGCAATGAAAATGTGTCATTCGTTTTCAATTATCTTTAAATATAAATTCGAACAAAATAAAGAAAGATTTTATTCGAAATCTTTCTTTTATCGATTATTGACGGATATCTCCGGAAGTCTTCTGAATTTTCCAAGTTCCGAAGTGGCGTTTTTTTGAGATTCAAATTACGCAACTCTGCCTCCATTTAACCGATGTTGTATCTCTTATGGTTAACTCGAATCTGTTACACCATGTATGGGGAAATTAAAACACAGTGTTTTCTTCTGTCCCCTGCTCTACAAACGTTCTGTATGTTCATTGAAAATAACATTGGCGAACGTAAATCAAGGTCATTTGGATCGAAGATTTCATTCCATAAGAGGTGAGATGAAATCCTAAATAGAACATTTCTCAACTCCTCAAATCAAAAAAAGGAATTTGAATTTGATTCTCCAACGCAGCTCAGGATCATCGATCATGCCATTCAATAGCTTGTGCCGAAAAATGAAGTTTCCAGCGGTTCAACAAGTCGAGCCACCTGGAAAAGACCATAACTGCCTAGAAAACGATCGATAAGTTTTGATTTGTCCAAAAAACAAAACTACCGACGGAAGTGTACATATTATTATGTATATACAGTGTGTCGCAGATAAGATGAATACACCGCTGTATTTCAGTTATTTGAAGATGTCGGGGTTCGAGATTTTGTGCTACTACCGGAGTTTCAAGAAAAAAATCCAATTTTTATTTTAATAAAATTATGTCTTTCCACAAGACGGGAAGACTCATGGCTCATTGAGTAACCTCACTATATGGACTACCAAATGCAATAGCCATCCTTGAAAAAAGACGATTTGACCTCAAGATAGAAGATTTTTATACTCTGAAGTTCCTACTTCGACGTGGGGTGTGGTTGTGTCAGTTGAGTGGAGAGGAACACACTACACGACTTCTTATCAATATACACAATTTATTGACTTTAAACAAATTTATTTTTCAAATTCTCCATAATCGTACGTCTCTGATACATCACTTCCCTTCTACAAAACGTGGATAAGAATACTGGACATTGGTACCTCACCGCCTCCTCTACTGTGGTGCCCATTTTACTGCTGGTGAATCTGAACGTCCCTTCCGATTCCACTGTAGATAATCTTTTAGAGAAATGGGCATCATAAGAATTCAAACTTACAGCAATAGAGACCGGAGAACATACAAGTTTTATGTATAGAAATTATCAGATATGTCGCATCTTTCGGTTCTTCTTTCACATGAACTGTTGCTGTGTTATAGTTAGGCAAATGGGGCCAGTGTGATAGGTTTTCCGAGTATTCTACGTTGTATTGCCAGTGGTTATAGTCATTACTTTCGTCTGTTACTATAAAATCTGTGCTGGAATAGATGTTTCATTGTATAATTATTGAATCAATTGGCAGAAATATACTTACATAGTGGGATTCAGGTATTTCATATTGCTAAAATCAGCAACAAACTCCCACACTTCATGGGGGGCTGCCTTGGGAATAGTACCCGTCATCTCAAAATCATAATTTTTCACCCTTATGAATAAATACATCATCAATATGCTCACAAAAATAAAAATCGTTTTTCGCGTATTTCTCCTCATAGTGGAGATTAATTTAAATTTAACGTGATGCATTGCCTATCTATCACGTTCTGATTTAAAATTCCAAGCTAAGCAGGAAATTGTTTATCTTTCGTGACTCGTCTTTCAGCAGAATCGGGAGTTGATTTGGAATTCAGAAATGAAGGTCAATGAACATGTGTTATGGTGAAGGCGATAGATTGAGTTTTCCTACAAAAAACGTAAACCGCAACATCCTGTATGTTATTTACCGAAATTTTCACGCGCAATTTTTTGGTTTCCGGACATGTCATGGTACATTTTTCTGCGTTACTATCCCTTGCCATGTCGGTCTAATTTTAATTTGGCTGATTTCTAAAAATACCGAAGACAGCTTAGTTTCAAAAATAGGCCGCGCCATTCAGTTCTGCTTACGAAAATTTCGGCTGCTGTGTGTGGATGGATTTTTTTAATGTAATTTTTATTGCAAGTACGTAATTTTGATCAACCTGAGTTGTTTGGTGTGTTTATAGCATTTACTCTTTTGTCTAGTGGAAAAATGATTTTTATGTGAATAGCAAAGTTTTTTTGTGAGTACATCATTTTATTGATTGAATCGGAAACAAGTTTGATAATAGCTGACAGATTAAAATGAAAGATTTGTTTACGAGTTTGAGCCTTCTTTTCAGCCGGATGGAAGAAAATTGACATTTCTCCATCTCTCCGATGAGAATGTTATACGAAAATAATTTCGATCTTATCTTAGAACACAACTATTTATGACTCATGTGTGGAGGCAGGTCTTTTATTTGCCAAAATAAACTCAATATTTCGACCAGTCTTGAAAATATCTTCAATGATGTAAAACGTGATTATTCCAGACAAATTTTCTCTCTTACTGTGATTCAGTTTTCACAATATTTTTTTTAGATTCACTTTCATTATTAAAGAAGACACCTGTGATTACTTAGATTCTATTTACCCAGCATCTTTATGTCAACACAAAAAATATAAGATCGCTCGGGGTACAAGCAGGGTGCGAAAGATTGACTTTCGGCTTACATCTTGGGCTTGAAAGTTGGGCTGGCCTTATGTCAAAATCTCTTTGGATGTTAGCCTCAATTATTCTCTTACTCTTTAAAAATGTGTTATTTCTCTGATAAATGTGTTTGCAAATCCAAGTCGTTAAAAATTTCAATTAAAATACTCAAACTGATAAAGATATAACAGATTCTAAATTGGTATACTAGCGTTTTCGAAGATGAGAAATCCGACTTCGGTATTGGTTTGGACCTAATTTCTAGAGGGCGCTTTCTTAATGATGAAATTATTTGTTTTTATAATTTTTTAAAATCAGTCTATCAAAACAAGAACTCAATTTATTCAAACTATCTAAAAACATTTTTTTAATAGATGTTGAAAGTGTCCGTAATTTATTTCAATACATTCTATATATTCCCAGTATCCTTGTATCTTTTTAACTACCAGCATTTGCGGCCACAAAACTTACAAATTACAAATCTTCTTATTTTCATTAATATTATCACTTTATGCTCTATGTAGGTTGAGTTATGGGACACCCTGAAGTATAACTTCTCCTTGGCAAACTTTTCTTCGGCATGGATGTATCTAGTTTGGAACTTTTTCCAAGAAACTACAGGGAGTGTTTAAGTCGCATGCACTAAATTCAAGTCTTATATAATAGTAGATTGGACAGATGTATTCATTTTATGCGGGAAGAAGAGAGACGTGTTAGCAACACGTCGCTTTACCATCATTTTACACAGAGAGACTTTGTTCCCAAAGTAGCGCTTCATTTATTAAAAAATAGCGGTAACAGTTCCACTACTGTTCCGTCTTATCTTATGAATGCGAGCATTGATACACTGTCTCTAAGGTGGTCCTTTGTATGTTACCAGTTCATTCAAGGGAACTTGTGGCTCTTTAAAATAAGCAAACATGCCCCAACGTACAAATCCTGCTAATAAGGAAGCCATGCATCGTTATATCTTATCCTCAAAAATGGCGCACTTGCGTTGTTCAATGCGAATACCATCTAAGAAATATACCTTTCCTTTGTTAAATGGTTTGGGTTAGTTGACACGGTCCACAGAAAAATCCTCCCGTACCTTCTATTAATGCAGTCTTGCTCGCCCTACGTGTACGACTCCTTTTGTAAAATCTTCAATTACCTTGTATATGTACCTTATAAGGTGATTTCCGATATATCACTTTATTTTGGCGAGTTCTACAATTGAAATGTTAAAATAAATGACGCAACCTGTATGACGGTGTTTCCATACTAGAATCTACATAGATGCACTCATTAATTCTATGAACCGTATCAAAGTAGTACTCTGCTGATTTTCTCTATACCTCTTGGAGATTACTATTAATACAAAGTGAGTCGGAAATAGGTGTGCATTTTGTCATCGGCGATAAGGTATAATAGGATAATCGCTTTTTGAATAGGACCGTCTTGTTAAAAGAATATAGAGTTTAGGAAAATTTCGTTTTATTTTTGTCGGTATAGAGTCGAAATGCCTCGAGCAATTTTGTTAAACCTTTCAGGGAGTATATATTCAAGGTTAATGCGAGCATATATCTTTATTTTGAGAAATTCATTTAAGTCAACTTTTGAGGACTGGAGCTCTGATATTTTTTTCGCCATTTAGTATTTACAATGTGAAAATAGTTTTTTTGATTTTCCGTTCAACTTTAACTAAAAAACGTAACATGAGCTTTTCTTTTCGATGCGTCGTTTTCGAGAAGCTCTAAGAAGAATGGAAAATCAATTGATTTCATGACAAAGTGCTCAAAGTATTGTCTTTTGCAAACAAAATTCTGAAAATTTTGATGAAATCGTTTCGAATCTACAGACAAAAAATAGAAATTATTATTATTATCATTTTTTCAACGAGACGTTTATTATCCTTCAGTACTTCATTCACCATGTCAAAATGCACACTTATTTTAGACTCACTCGGTATAATACATGTTTATACGGATATTGCGCATATCCATGTAAACCATCCCTTAGCTCCAACTTCACACCCTTCCATCAAGTTGGCAACATTTTTGTCGCATTGTTTTGATTTTCAAAAATCGAAAATCGAAGTTGATGAAAAAGTTAAAAACAAATAGTTTTTTCTTTCCAGGTGAAAAATAATCCCCCAAAATGGTTGCGGAGACCGAAGGGGGTTCCGAACAGGATGATGTTTCCTTCTTGCGTACGGTAAGTGGACAAATATTAATCAATTATTCTATGTGTTGTTTTATGGGTCTTTGTTATTATTGAATTTTTTGAGTTTGGGGCCATTGTCAGAAGGTGATTTCGATTAAGGCTAACTTTTTTAACTGGCAGTAATAGTTTGGTGTAGATATAAATTCATATCAGCAAGAATTACTCTTATTGAAGACTTATTTTATAATATAAACTTAATGTCAACAGGTGAAGCTTTAAAAGGTCACAGCTCAAAGACCTCTTGTTTTTTTTTACCCAATTTTGTAAAAATATCGTCACTGTTATTTTCATTGGATAGATATACAGGGTCCAGGGTCAGTCATTGATATGGGAAAGCTGGAATGACATCGAAATTTAATGAGCTAACTCATAGTCAAAGACTAAATACATTTTTGCAAAGCAGGTTTTAACATAGCTTTTTTGAATAGTATCACCATATTTTTGGATTTGTCTTGAAGACGTTTGTGTTGTGTATATTCTTAGTCGATTCTTACTCTACGTCTGTATACATATAAAAAAAATCAAAAACTGCACTTTTTGGCTTTGGCATCCTGTTTCCAAATCTATTACTACCTAAATAGATTATTATTTCGATTTCATTGAAGACGTAGGCGATCTCTAGTTCTCCCATATCCCATATCGATGACTGACACTGTGTTTCGATAGGATTTTTCGTAGACACTCACGAAAGAATACCTATAACCTGGCCTTTAGACTAGAACTTCTCAACTCTTCAATCACCCCATGCAACCACTAATCATCTTTTTTGAACTGTTCAAACACCCAAAAGCATAATAAGCGGTGAATCTTTTCAAGAAAATTGGAAGGTGCTGAATAATTCTTTTCACCTCTCAAAGTTTTGTAAGTTTTTCCGTCTTACAATTCCTAGTTTTGTAAAATTACATATGTTTCTCGGCCAACCACCGTCAACTTGTTTGTTTTTACAACGGACCTTGATGTTTTATTATATACAGAGTGTCCCAAAAAGAATGGGACATACAGTATACAGTAACAGCATATTTCTTACACAAAAATATCGCGATCGATCCGGACTTGTTTATTACGTTGTTGAGTTGTTATTAACGGAGATACAGGGTGTCAAAGTTGAATTTTGATTTTTGAATTTTTCAAATAAGTAACTGTTGAAATAGTCATTTTGATGAAATTTGGCATATGGAAGTTGTTTGATATGCAAAATTCACATTCAACCATGTAAAAGTTCATAGGGGTATCCTTTTTTAAGATATTTGCACTCATGCACTCAAAAAAAAAAAAAAAAACATTTCAAAAAAATTATTTTTTTTTGCTGTAAAGAAATATATACAGGGTCCTTCATTAGTGCGTCGGGCAATCCTAGCGTGGTTATTTACAAAAGTAGAAAAAAAAGTTTTATACAAAAGTTGTAGAATGTGACTTTATGCATATTTTAAAAATATTTTCAAACATACAGGGTGCGTCACAAAAGTATGGCACGAAAAAGTATGATTTTTTTAAATGGAACCCCCTGTATATTGATTGATATTTCAATTCTTTCTTCAATTTGGAACAAAAATTGTGATACAACTAATGTTCCTAAATTCAACCGTTATCGAGATATCGCGTTTTAAAAATGGCATTTTTGCAACTTTGACATGCTATAAAACTCAAACTATTCAAGTTAGAGAAAAATGGATTGCACATCCCTATCTTAACTTTTCAAGAGCTCTTCTGTCATTTGGATAGAAGGTAACGTCAACTGTCAACTTTTTTCGGCACATTTTGACATTTTTTCACAATAATGGATTTAATCTCCTTGAATAGCTTTTGAAAAGTTAAGATAGGAATGTGCAATCCATTTTTCTCTAACTTGAATAGTTTGAGTTTTATAGCATGTCAAAGTTGCAAAAATGCCATTTTTAAAACGCGATATCTCGATAACGGTTGAATTTAGGAACATTAGTTGTAGCACAATTTTTGTTCCAAATTGAAGAAAGAATTGAAATATCAATTAATATACAGGGGGTTCCATTTAAAAAAATCATACTTTTTCGTGCCATACTTTTGTGACGCACCCTGTATGTTTGAAAATATTTTTAAAATATGCATAAAGTCACATTCTACAACTTTTGTATAAAACTTTTTTTTCTACTTTTGTAAATAACCACGCTAGGATTGCCCGACGCACTAATGAAGGACCCTGTATATATCAGATTTTTTTAATCAAAAGACATTGAGCTATCAAGCTAATGTCAAACTTACCACCAATAGATGGAGATGCTGTCTCCAAACCTTCGTATTTCATTTACCTTTTGGTACGTCCCTGCGAAGCGGTACATTTCTCTACTCTACACAAAAATGAACACGACGCTTCCTTTAGGCATGCTCATTGCAAAATTGCAGAGTCTTGTTACTGGTGCTTTTTACTTTTTTGCGCCCAGTACGATTTATTTCAATTATATATGTTTTGCTTTTCTTCGATTTTTTTCATATTTTAACATGAGATATTGCGTTGATTGTTAGAGGTTGAGTGACACTTAACATTTTTTCGTCTCCGAATGTTTTCGTTTTTCCACCGCACAAATCATATCATTTTGACCTCCTCGAGCCGCCACTGAATTACCTACCATCATCATACATCATAAGCCTAGTTTACACCGACAACTTGGTCCGCGGACCAAGTACTAAATTCGAACTATATCAGACCCAAATATTTGGTTCGGATGGTGTAAACAGTTGCTTACTAAGCTGGTCCGCTCTTGGATCGGTACTTGTCAGCAGGCCAAAAATAATTTTGTTTAATATTAGACTTTTCATTGTCGAGGCACAGTTTAAATTTGACAGTTTTATAAAAAAAAATCATTCTACAATACGATGTCTTCAAATTGTGTATAGGTACGTTTCGTATTCGAGTAACAACCCTCAGCTTTATTTTCGTGAATGCCGTCCTGGATTTTATAATCATTTTCAAATTCTCTCTGCAGGGGATTCAGGATGCAAGGTAATACCTATATAAATGTCGACGTTTCGACCCTGTACAATATGTTCTCGTTAGGAATTATTTCAAGTACGGCTCGGACTTCTTCATATTTGAAAATTTGAGAAGCTTGGAATAAAATTTAATACTAAAACGGACGAGAGAAGTATCTGGAAAATATTTTTAAGTTTCTGAAATGGTCGCTAGGGGGCGTAACAACCAACTCCAAGTAGACAAATAGGATTTTTACAGAATTTGCCCAATGAAAACATACCGATTATATTATTTTCATACACTCCCCGACAATAAATTCCGGACAAGAATAATTTGAGTCAAATTGATATCGCTATAACTTTTTTATTTGTTGTCCGATTTTAGTGAAATTTGTGCCCCTATGTCTTGAAATATTACCATTGATTTTGGTTTTGGAAAAAAATACCAATGGCTTGGATATTATACAGGGAGGAACAGAAGCTACTTTTTCACCCTTAACTTTTCAACACCCTGTGAAAAAATTGAGCGGCAAAATCTAGCTCCATTATATTCTGTTGTGAAGTGCGATCATTTTTCAACAAAATGTTTTTTTGGTCATGTCAATATCTGCTTTTTAGAGAATATGAAGGAGAAGGTGGTGGGGAGCAGTCAGTTTGTTTTAGTTTTAGAGAATATACAGATGTTTGAAGAAAGTGCTGCAATTTTTCGATATTTTATCAACAATTATTAATGATTTTTTTTATAGACTTGCATGAACAAAATGTTTTAAAATTAATAACGCGTATTGTCACATTGTATCCCTGTGACTTCTGCCATGCGAATGGCATGCTTTTGATGCCTCAAGAGAAATGTTCGTTGATTTTCAAAATGGGCTTGTCGCAAATCAGGCAAGGTTTCCAGATGTCTATTATGAACATGTCTACCTAGCAATTCTAGCAGACTTATCCCATCAGTTTGATTTCCCATTTTCAATTTATACAAGATCTGTACGGCCATGTAGTGATTACCCAGTCAACACCATGATACTACGGCTTCCAAAGAGTGTTCGAGGTTGACAATTTGACCAATGTTCCATCTGGGTAAATTGGGAGAATATGGAATTTAAGAACATTTGTTCATGGAAGTCTATCAGAATGTTTTCATTCATTGTTGAGTTGTTGATTCACTGAGTGTTGTAGTGTAGAAAAGTGTGCACTAGTGGAGCATAAAAAACACACCTATTGTTTATGGATGGTTTGACATTTAGAAATTTCAAACACAACACAACGATCCGACGGATCCGAAATTTCAAAAAAAATCGCGACCGATTACCAATGTTATGTCACCAATCCGTCCTCAAAATAAAGTCTATCAGGATCAGCTTACTTGACATTCGAAAAGAGGAGCGTAGGTCGCAAATTAACCCCGTGCCGGTGGCATATTCATAAGTTACCGACAGAAACAAGCTCTTCGTTTTGCCGTTTGCCGAACGATTTTATATAAGTTACAGACGTAAACTTGCGATTCTGTCGGTAACTTATACACTTTCATTCGGCATGCAATTGTTTTCTCCGAATGAGTATGGTATTGAAAGCAAAAATATTAGAACGGTTAAATAAACATTATATTTCTGTAGTTTTTGTTGGATTGGGTCAGTTTGGGTTAGATTGGGTTAGTTTGTGTTTGGCAAAAAATTTGATGTCGGCTTAGCGACATCATCTCTCTATGATACATTTCACTCTTAGATCAATCATTTGTTACAGACATAAAACAAGAGTTACGTCGGTAACTTATAAGCACGCGCTCGAAAATCCGATCGATGGATTGTGTCGGTAACTTATAATCATGCGTGCCGGTGTGGAAGTTGTCTTGGTCAATGCCTAACATGATATATTTTTTCTCATTCTAACACACTGATTTTACGCCAATCACTTTTCTCTCTCTCTTTCTCTGTGCCTCCAGCGGCTTACTCGTGATAATATTGCATTTAAATTTCCAGCGAATAATATGAAATCTTGATGATTATTTGGGAGGTCAATCACCATTTGACCCTATTGTAAAGCCGCCGTTAGATGTTATGGATCTTGAATAAGCACCAGAACCGTCAATTTTACATAAAAATTAGTGCTGTGTTCAATCAAAATCGAATCCACCTTAATGGAGTACACCTTCATATAACTCATCCAGACTATGATAATACCATTTCTTAATTTAAAAGAGGAGAGACTTCAGGTTTTTGTCTAATTGTAATGCAGTTATGCTTACACTGGTATTCCACTTTTGTCCATTCTGAAACTAGGTAGCTCCACGGTTCTCGAACATTCAAAAATATTTGTTCGTTGTGAGACTAAAATAACATACCTTTATTCCTAATTTCAGGAAGACATGGTCTGTCTTTCCTGTACAGCAACAGGAGAAAGAGTTTGCTTGGCTGCGGAAGGTTTTGGAAACAGACACTGCTTTTTGGAAAATATTGCTGATAAGGTTCGATTTCCTCAAATTGATCATAATGAATATGAATGATGATTTTATAGAATATACCACCCGATCTTTCACAGTGCGTGTTCGTTATAGAACAGGCACTATCAGTAAGGGCCCTGCAAGAATTAGTCACCGCTGCTGGTAATGAAACCGTAAGTACTAATAGACCGTGAAACTCTTTATAAAAGGTCATAATTCAATAGAATTATGTTCATTGAACCTCTTTCTGGTACATCCCCTTCAACCTGTGTTTTCATTGCTTCATTTTTGCTTTTCAGGGCAACGACAATTTAGTAAGTAAATTTCGGTCAAAATTCTAACTAACTTAAACTAGTCGACCAGATAAATGCTTGTGGTCTTTGCCATTTTAACCATTTAACACCTCCCGATCAAAATTGTATACATTGGCAGTATTGGTAGACTTATTATGGCCTTTTATAACTCTTAACGCCGGTAGAATTTGTCTAACGTATTCGAAAATTTCGATTGGGAGATAGCTGTAGAAGTAGTTAATAGATAAGTGAATACTTTTTAAACACTTTATAGGGTAAAGGAACAGGATCTGGACATAGGACATTACTTTATGGTAATGCCATTCTTCTGAGGCATCAGAACAGTGATATGGTGAGTATCTCTTTGTTTTATTGTCATCAATTTAACTTCTATGAACTAAAAAAACACATTCTCAAACGTCGTATTACAGTACCTAGCATGTTTATCGACAAGTTCAAGCAACGACAAACTGGCCTTTGATGTTGGTCTTCAAGAGCACAGTCAAGGTGAAGCCTGTTGGTGGACTGTCCATCCTGCAAGCAAACAAAGGTAAAATATTATAGATTTATAGTTCCATTTTGTCAATCATACACGTTATTTCCAAAACGCATTTAAAAAAAAAAACGGCACTCTAGGTTTTGACATTTCGTATTGAACCCAGTGATAGTTATATGAGTCCTGTCAGTACACGTGTTATGTAAGTTAAGTAATGAGACTAACAACGTAGAGTTGGATATGGCAACACTGGAAAACAGAGCACGGGAGGACTATAGTTGGTCATGTGTGGTATGTGTTCAATACGAAATTGAACTCGGTCAAGAAATTTCGTTGTTTGTTGTATTTACCGTGACCGGTTTTCGTAGCTCCTTCAAAATTTTGCCACTGGTTGATATCGCCGACGATCTTATGTGGGGAAACCTCAAGAAGGCTTGATGCTATGTTGCCCTTTATGAAAAATTTCAAAATATCATCGAAGAAGAAAAGTTTACACCTGATAAGTGAACAGTGCGGATGAGAGTGAACTCTTCCGGAAAATTTTATAAACTAAAACATTGCCTTATTCTGTTAAGAGATCGGCACTTGTGATGGATTTGAATGCTACTGGAAGCTGGAACTATTGGTAAAACTAGAAATATTCAGTAGAGGATTCTAAAATGAGTTAAATGAAAGTACTTGTCCCAAGCTCAAGGGCGCTTTTACTATTGGACATTGCCTAAGAATAAGAGAAGTTTTAAACGTGATAGCTAAGCGGATGTCACTCTCTTTGTTAAGTGTGTTTGCTATGGACAAGACTCAAATGAAATGGACCAGATGCTCCATCAAGCAGTTTTTTTTAATCTGTATCGACTGGACCAAATGCTCAGAAACTAGATTCAACCAAGTTTGAGACTAACGGAATTCAAAGGTTTTGAATTTTGGTACGATTATACAGGGTGTAACAAATTCGAGTATATAGCATTGGTAACTCGTTAACCATAAGAGATACAACTAACATTGGTAAAGTGGTGGCAATGTTGCGCAATTTGAATCCCGAAAAAATGTCGCTTGGAAACTTGAAAAATTCCGAAGACCTCCGAAGATATCCGACAATAACCGATCTTTTCAAAATCCTTTTCTAGTTTGTCCTGAATTTATTAGACGAAATATTTGAACATTTTTTCTGCTTTTCAAGATAGAATGGTCGAAATTGATATCCGACGTTTCGAATACTCGCAACCATCATCAACTTTTTTTTTCCAAATACGAGCCAAACTTTTTTAATTCATTCTTAGATAATTCTTTGCTTCCTGAAAATAATCATGCAACATACTTTACTTTATTTCTATTTATTTTTTTACTTTTTTTGAATTTTTATATCTTTAATTTTTTCACTTTTTTAGAACCTGGAGGTTCTTTATTCAAGCTCAAAAAGGCACAAATCATCGTTTATACCATGACTACGATCCGCGTGACGCGTTTTGAAAGGATCAAAAAGATTGGATTTTGATAACTCTCCTATTAAATTTTGAGAGAATCCACGTTGAAGATTCGAGACGCAAGAAAATACACCTGTGGCCTTGTGGACTAATCAAATAGACTCAATATCTTTACATACAGGGTTAGGAGAAATTCCCAGAACGGTCGATTATTTTAAAAGATAATAATAATAATAATAATAATAATAATAATAATAAATACTCGTTATTTCAATAGAATGTGTACATACATAAACAAAAGATTAAATAGTGTCGAAAAGAAAACTCACTAATATGTACGTCAGACATCACACAGTTATACCATAAATATTACTGTTTATGATAAATACTCAGCAATTGTATAGGGCTCAATATCCAGTAAAAAACCATACAATTTTTTCCTAAATTCCCCTTCACTTCGAATATTCTGGATCTTATCTGGTAGATACACGGGTTTAAAAATAATGTCTCATATAAGAGTTGTGAGGCTTTAATAAATCTACATATCCGTGAGGAATTGGAATATACAGGGTTGGCCATAAGGTTATGGCAGATAAAAGTTGCTTTTTTTTAAATGGAACCCCCTTTATATTGATGAATATTTCAATTCTTCCTTCAATTTTAAGGAAAAAAAATTATACATAACGCTCCTAAATCTAGTCGTTTTCGAGTTATCGCGTTTTATAAATGACATTTTTGCATCTTTGACGTGCTATAAAACCCAAACGGTTTGAGAAAGAGAAAAACGGTCTGTACTTTCAAGTCTCAACTTTTGAAGAGCTTTTCAAAGACATTCACATAATTCTTGTCAAAGAATGCGAAAATGTGTAAAAAAAATTGACATTTGACAGTACCTCCTTTTCAAATAACAGAATAGTTCTTGAAAAGTTACGGTGAAAAAGTGTATGCCATTTACCTCTATCTTGAACCGTTTGAGTTTCATAGCATTTCAAAAGTTCAAAAATGTCATTTTCAAATCGCGATATCTTGATAACAGTTCAATCTAGGAACAAAATGTGTATCACAATTTTTGCTCAAATTTGAAGGGAGAATCAAAATATTCATCAATATACAGGGTGTTGCATTTGAAAAAACGCAACTTTGATCTGCAATGACTTTATGCCAGACCCTGTATATTCCAAATCATGACATATATGTAGATTTTTGAAAGTCCCACAATTTTTATATGAAACAGAGTTTTTTCTAACACATGTATCTTGTGAAATAATCGACCGTTCTGGTAATGTCAATATCACTGATGATTCTTTCGGAAACTCCCATGTTTGGAAACCTTTTTTCATTGATCCCTTCTGCTTGGAATGAGAGATTTTTCACTAGAGAGGCCTAGAGGATTTATTTTGAACAGACATTAGGTCGTCATATTTTTTTTAGAGGCGGTTGATTAGCTCTATGCGTTATTATTTGTAAAGGATATACGACATTTTTGTATTGTCACTTTTTAAAGTACACATATAAACAATTTAGCAACACAGAAATGCAACTTTTGTTTCAAGAGCACAAATAGACATCTCACAAAGACCAAAAAAAGTACCGACGTAAAACTCAATAATGCCAACTAAATATCTCAAGATGTCTAGTAATGGTATGTACATCCTTGGGAGTTTTCTATTTGTGGTGACTCTTCAGTTGCGCTTCAATTGCGTTTGGTTGCAAGATATCTAGTTGTGGCATCGAAATCCCCCGAGTTCCAAGAGGTTGTTTTGGCAAGTTGTAGCCCGTCATACTTTACAAGTATGAATTATCTGGATGAGAATTACGGATATAGGTGGATTAATCGTCGAGGTGCTACAGAATTGCCAGCTCGACCGACCGATCTCACGCCTCTAGATTTGTCTGTTTGGGGATACGTTAAATCTGTGGTTAACAAAACTGCTTCTGGTTCATACTCAAAGAGACAGAGAATTAGAGATGTATGTTAAAGAATAACGCCACAGATATCACAACTTCAGAGAAGAATTCACTCATCGGACATTTATTTGTCAGGATGTCCATGGTAGTCATTTTCAACATCTTTTAAAATAAGTTTGTGATATCAAAATTATATTTTCCAATTTTTTTTTACTTTGGTTTATTGATTCTTGTTCATCATCAATCTGTGTTCGTTAATTCTTATTGAGAGTTAAGTTGTGTTCAATTTTGAACCATATGATTTGAAGGTACTCGTATCAATTTGTTGGTTCTCATTTGGAAATTGCTCAACCATTTTTTTTTTAATATTGAGGAATGCATTGGTCATAAAACCTTAAAAACGAGATATCACACGACCCCTCTTTCCATTAAAAAAAATATTTCGGAAGCGCGCCCCGCTGTCAACTTGACAATATCAATCGCTGTCATTACTGTCAAAAAATGCAGAACTTGCTCATCTTAACAAAGTTAGAGTGGTGGGGGCGGACCTAAAGTCCTCACTGTATACAGGGTGTCCCAAAAATATACCGACAAACTACAAGGGACGGTGGAGGACATCAAAATAAACATTTATTGTCCAGTTAACATATTTCCGCGAATATGTCGTTTGGGCGCTAGAGCAAAAAAACTGTTTTTGATACTTTCATTTGGCAACAAATTAAATGGTCAGTATTTCAATTTTATGGACAGTACTCTTTGCCATTATTTTATTTCCCTTGGTCAGTATGATAATAAATGGTCGGTTGAAATAATGACGGGTCAGTAATATAAAGAAGTGGTCAGTGAAAATAATAAATGGTCAGTATAATGATAAATGGTCGGTTGAAATAATTAACGGTAAGTAATATAAAGAAATGGTCAGTAATAATAATGAAGGGTCAGTAACATAAAGAAGTGGTCAGTAAAAATAATAAATGGTAGATATAAATAATCAAGAGTCAGTATCATAAAAAAAACGATCAAATAAATTAGTAAATGCCTGGTGAAAATAATAGACAGTCCATAAAATTAATAAAGCGACAGTAAAATAATGAATGGTTGGTCATATATTTTATTTCATATAAATACAAACATTTTTACAACGGAACGAAACACAACTTAGTAAAGAGAAAACACTCTGCCTTTATGTCATGATGAAGTACAGTCTGTTCATGGCTTTCCTGCGGTTACGTCATACTTTTCCGTCTCTCTCTTACACATTGAAAAAAAAATCACGTACGTCTGGACGAGGGTCTTTCGGATCAATTTCACAAATGTCACATGTGGAGCGATCAATCTACGACACACTGCCAAACGTCAAATACTGTGACGTGACCGCAAGAAAGCCATGAACAGACTGTAGTCAGATAGGTTCCTTTGAGAGGCGGATTTAGTTTGGGTTAGTTAGGGTTAGTCTGTGTTGGTGATAGAAATTGATAAAAAATATGCAGCGGCTCGTTGGTTAGCACTAGGTTAACATTACAATTATTATTATTATATATCATAATTGACGTGTTCTGTATTCGTATTATGTGTATCAAGTTTGGGTTAGTTTGAGTTAGTTAAAATTATTACTGACTATTGCATACTGGCCATTTATTATTTCTTACTGTACATTTGTGGAATTATTACCAGCTAAGTCATACTGACATTTCATAAATTTTTACTGACCATTAGAATCACAATAGTGAACATAGAAATACCGGCCAAATAGTACTTTTACTGCTCAAAAATTCCATTTTTACTTATCATTTTTAACAGAAATGCTGAGTCTTCTACAATATTATACTGACTACTTGTGATATTATACTGTACACTAACTTGCAAATAAAATGCGTACACAGACAATGAAATCATGTTTTTTTTAGGCAGTGTAATTATTGGCTGTCAAAATATTTACACCCCAGACAAGTTTTTTGTATAACAACAAAAGAAAACAATATATTGTGGGTACATTTTTGAATTTATTTACGCAGTTAATAGCCGGTTGCAGAACAATTTCTGACCAAAACTTCTTGAAGTCGTCGAACCATAGAGTTTGATAAATTTCGACAATATTCAACATCATTGGCGAGCTCATCCCACGCATCAAGAATGGCGTCTGATAGTTCTGCCTGATTTTGAGGCCTCCAGTTTCTTTTATAAATAGTTTTCACCAATCGTCCCCACACATTTTCCATCGGATTTAGATCTGGACTACGCGATGGCCATGCTAAAACTTCAATGTTCCGGTTTTAAAACCATGTCTTGCAAACATTGGCGGTGTGCACAGTTATCTTGTTGGAAAATATATTGGTACCCTGGATAAAGGGCTTCAACCGATGGCAACATTACATCTGAGAGAATCTCCAGATAACGAGCCGAAGTAAACCTGCCATTGATATGCCAACAAACCCCCAGTCCTCGTGCACTAACCCAGCCCCACATGTTAACGGAAAAATGACCAGCCCTGTCTATTTGATTTGTGTATCGCTCGTCAAAGCGAGAGTGTGCAGGCCGATAGACTTCAATTCTTTTGCGATCAGAGGAGGACTGGAATGTTTTTTAATCGGTAAATATTACTAGTGCCCAGTAATCCTCGTCCTGCTCGTAATTTAGGGCAAAAATCACCCTCGCCTGCTTTTGCTCTTTGGTTAAATTTGGTTTTCTTGCAGCAGTACGACAACGTAATTCCGATGTTTTCATTCTCCGACTTGCGGTGGAGCGGGAAGCAGGAAAATTGGTCAATGATACTGTGTTCGCTGCAGAGTCAAATGGGTTTTCCCTCAAATGATTGAGCAACGCTTCGTCTTCTTTCCTTTCGAGGCTGTGTGTAGCCAGCCAACGGCTTCTTAGTCTGCAGACTGTGGCTTTGTTAACGCTATAGTGCTCAGCCGTTCTTCTTACTGACCATAAGTCTTCACTGAGACGCGTCAGTATTTGAGTTTTCATAATATTTTATTTTTGGGACGCCCTGTATAAGTGCAATGAACTTTTTAAACATTATTGGGTGAGTGAGGCGTTGCCAGATTCAATTGTTTCTCCTAGTAAGCTTCTTATTTCAAATAGAACCAATTATTAGTATATGGTTCGATTTTTATATTCAGAATATCTTCCATGTAACATGTCAAACTTATCTTGAGATAGTTTCTTGAATATTTTATTTCAAAAATGATAGACTTCAATGATTTTTTTAGAGTGAGATTATGTACTTGATAAAAATACCTAGAAATAAGGAAACAGACACTTCCAAATATTTCAAAAACTCCACAAATGGATCGCCCTTTATTTTATGTTTGCAATGAACTCAATGTGCACATTTGATTTCACCTCCACTTTGAGGAAGTGACAGAGTTCCGCTTGCCAGATGGAAATCAAATCAACCATCTACAATGAATTTTTGTTCAAAGTCACACTAACGCCAAATTCAATGTGGATTCTGATGGTACCATATAGTTATCAGATCATTTGGTACCATATGATTCCTGTTTGCCAAGCTGAAATTTGACAGATCCAATTCGAAAACAAATTGAATGTAAGCCAGACATTGCCTTTAATAATTGTGATAAAAAATGTCAATAATGTCTCATATACCCAAGGGCGGTTCCTCAATAACTGGATAAGTGCACATCGATGGTCTAGCGCACAAATGTTGTAAGTGCATTTTGCAGCAAAACTGAGTTAATCACACTAACATAAAATTTGAAACTTATATTTTCTTATGCACACAAATGCCAAGTGAAATATTCAAAGTGGTAGGTGCCGGTGCCATCTTCCATTATTTTTAAGTACTTCTAGGCCTTGATCTAGGGTAAATAACCATACACTAGTATCTAGTAAAAAGTGTGGATACAACAAGATTCTAGTTCAAGTTTCGGTGCAAATATGTCGAATGAGTTCAAAATAATTCATGTCGTTTTCTTCTTCAAACACAAAAAAATTGTTTAGCGGCAAATGTGGCGTTCAAATTATTTTTTTAATTTCTTTGTACATTATCAATCAAATATCACAAATGAGCATTTTTACGCTCAAGGCTAAAGGCAATACTACAGCCTAATTGAGTAAAGCATATTCGATCCTCAAAAACAAGCGTGTCAATCATGGCGAACTTTTAAACAATAAACTTGATATAACTCACTTACAATATTTAATAATATTAATAATAATGACTTTATTGTAATAAGAATTTGTGCAGTAGACTATCCACATGTGAATTAATTCCCCCGTTTTCAGAAGAACCCATTCAAATTTTATCATTCTTCAAATAATTATTATCTTCTATCAATTGGTCGAAGCTTAAACCTATCAAACACAAAACTTAGCCAAAATTGAAACACTATTGGAAAAGTAATTTTTGAAGTTTTTTCAACAGAGCAACTACATGAAAAACCCTTTATACTGTATAGTCAAAACGAGTCTACATATTATACCACCTACTATTTGAACAGCCCAGGTAATGCTAAAATGAGAATAGCTCATGGAACACACCTTATTTGAACGCCATCAATCATGAAAAAAAAGAAGAGAAATCCAATTGTATTTTAAGGTTATGACTAATTCATTGTTTTCCAACAAAAGCAACTACGGAATGTCGCCGTAATTCCGCGGAAAACTTCAATCAGACACATCGAAAAAGTCACTGTAATCGTTTAGTAGTAAATTATTGATGGCCAGTATCCGATGATGAGCGATAAAAACATCAACCGTCGCATCTTCGCTATAAAAGCCAAAAAGAAACGTCGCAGGCCCAACAGGTATCTGAAAAACACAGCCACAGAGCCTCAGAAAGGTAAGCAGAGCCAGGCCGATGACCGATCGTGTTCCAGTACATCAACCAACGATGATGGATCGGAAATTTCTTATGTGAGCGACCAAGAGGAGGAACAAGAAGATAGTACCGACTATAAGAAGGGCGGCTATCATCCTGTCAAAATAGGCGATCTTTTTCAAAATCGATATCATGTGACGAGAAAAATAGGCTGGGGCCATTTCAGCACCGTGTGGCTTTGCTGGGATTTGGAGACCAAGGCGTTTGTTGCGCTGAAAATTGTCAAGTCTGCCAGTCACTTCACTGAAACCGCCTTAGACGAAATCAAGCTACTGAAATCAGTGCGCAATAGTGATCCTGCTGACCCCAAACGTAATAAGACTGTACAATTGTTAAATGATTTTAAAATTAGCGGCATCAACGGGACTCATGTGTGTATGGTGTTCGAGGTACTCGGCTGCCATCTTTTGAAGCTCATCATCAAGTCAAACTACAACGGCATTCCTTTGGCCAATGTCCGCACCATAATCAAACAAGTCCTCGAAGGCTTGGACTATCTTCACACCAAATGTCAAATAATTCATACCGATATCAAGCCAGAAAACATTCTAGTATGCGTAAGCGAGGATCAAATAAGACGCATGGCCTGCGAAGCGGCTGAAATGCACCTTCTAGGCCTCAAATTGCCTACATCCCTGACAAGCACTGCGCCTAGTACGGACTCGAAAATAAGCAAAAACAAGAAGAAAAAGTTGAAGAAGAAGGCGAAAAAAAAGCACGAACTTTTTAAGAAAATCGAAGGTGAAATTGCTTTCGAAGCTCAAAGCACACAAAAAATGGGCGACACCCTCATGGACGAGGAGGAGAATCACATAGTTGAGACTATAAAAGATCACGAAGGAGAAGGAGAACGGGTGCCAAGCGAGGAAAATTGGTCCATCGAACCCGATGAAGCCAAACTAGATCTTGACCCCGCTTTGTGCGAGTGCGACCTCAACGTGAAAATCGCCGACCTAGGCAACGCCTGTTGGACACACAAACACTTCGCTGAAGACATACAAACGCGCCAATACCGCTCTGTAGAGGTACTGCTAGGAATGGACTACAACACTTCAGCCGACATATGGAGTACTGCATGTATGGCCTTCGAATTGGCTACAGGCGACTACCTATTCGACCCACATTCGGCACAAAACTACAGCAGAGACGAAGACCATTTGGCTCATATTATCGAGCTGTTGGGCAATATACCCGAGTGGATCATCAAAAGAGGAAAGCATTCCAGGATGTTGTTCAATAAAAACAAGTTGAAACACATCCACGACTTGAAGTACTGGGGATTGGAGGATGTTTTGATGGAGAAATACAGCTGGAAGGCGCAGGATGCAGCGCAGTTCGCCTCCTTCTTGAGGCTGATGTTGGAGTATGATCCTCAGAAACGAGCCAGTGCTGCGGAGTGTTTGAAGCATCCCTGGATTAATCAAGATTAAAAAACTGATTAAAATTTGAAGTTTTTTGATAAATGAGATTGTTTATTTGGTTGTTTTATTGTTTTTTTTTTCATTTCTTATCCACATTATGATGATGGGAGTTTAGAATGGGACACGAGCTCAGTTGACAAGAGATTGGTATTTATACTTGTAGTGTTAATGGACATAATCCTCAATCCTCTACATTTACTTTTCACACGCTGTTTTGGGCTAGTTCAGAGACTTGCTGTAAAAAATTATGAGTAAAGTGGCTAAAAGAAAACACTGGGAATAATTTTCATGTTTATACCTCCACCGCTAGGGGCGTTCTAGCTATGGTCGGGTAGAAAAATTGATTTCACTTGAAAAGTTTCATTATAATGTGCAAAAAGAATACCACCACTGTAATCATCGTCAACTTCTGCCTCTTTTTGGTTTACCATTTTTGATTGTAGGGCATCAATCAAAGGCAAAGGAGAGAGGTGAAGTTTGACTTATTGAAATGCCTATAAATCACTTAGACTCAACATTTTTGAACGAATTAGGTCTCGTTCGAGGCCTTGTTAATTGAGAGCAAAATATAGCCATGTGAGATTGGTTTACTAGGCTCCCTATAGGTGGCACGAATGCAAAAGTTTAAAGTTTTTTTAATTTTTTTCCGAAATTTCAAATAGAATGATAGAATTACAAAACAACGGAAACAGAAAGTGAATAAAAATCACAAGAAGAAATCTTTTTACCGCATCTTGATAACTTGACGTGTTCAGGAGTTATTGCCAAAAGAGAGAAGAAGACACAATAATATGCAAACAACATCAATAAAACTGTTCCAAACAAAGATTTGACGTATCTGTTCAAGTTTTTTTTCCATGGACTACCCAAGTGGAATAATAATTTACGTTACCAGGCCGGGAAATGACTTATTGAATAAAGTACGAGTCGAGATGTTTATTATTATCGGAATTTCTAGACGAGATGATGACATTTCAGGGCTGTGTATCGTACAATGTCTTATTTCATACTGTGACAATTTTTTTCAATCGGTGTAGAAGAGATAGTACTTTCTTGTCAAACCACACATTCTGAGGGCGGTTGTGGCAGTCCGTCTAACATTCTTACCATGAGATGGCGTCAGCCAAAACATGTCACAACTTCGGTATTATAGATGGGTATAAAGCAAATGCCAAACAACTTTCGATCTACGTCATAATTGCCACCAAGCACGTTGTTATGAAGTTTGCTTGTGGCCAAATTTGGTCTCCTGCAAATCACATAATTACTCGCTTGGTGGCAATTATAACGTTGGCATTTGCTGTACTTATGTAACCAACATTTCATGTCAACTATTCAATTATAACCATGAGATGGCGGCCAGCCAAACTATACTACAACTTCCAAAGTTAGTGAAAATTATTCAGTGTTTCCAAAATAAGAACGTCTATCATGGGGATCTTGGAAACCATAAGAGATACAAACATTGTTAAATTAGAGAGAAGTTGCGCATTTTCAAGCCCATATGCCGTTCAGAAAGTTTTAAAATTCCGAGTAGTTCCGGAGTTACGCCTAAAAAACCGAAATTTGCCAATTTGGTTTTTATTTTTTTTTGCGTTATTTAAAGAGATATGGAAAAACAAAAGACTCTCTACAAAACAGCGCTGAGAGATTGTCCGTACGACGTTTCGTTTTGGAGAAACCATCATCAACTTTTTTTTTATGTGGCGCGTTTTTAAGAATACCCCGTATTAAATAGCATATTTTATCACGAATACAAGGATATATACATATGACACAAATATTCTGCAATATTTAAATTGAAAAAAATGGGTTTTTATTAAATTCCGGATGTTTTGGTGTGGTGGCAGTGAAATGATGGCGCTGAGAAGACGTCAAAACATTTTTATCGTCATATTATTGACACATGAATCGTTTTCATGGAGTATCAAGCGCTATCCAGAAACGTTCTGGGACGCACCCGGAACGACTCACACTCGATTTTGACCGTTCCTGTCATGGGGGCGTGAGACACAAATCTTACCTTTCCCATTTCACTGGAGCACCACCATATGTACTAAGTAAAGCATGGTATTGACTTTTTCTGATTTTTCAAAAATTTTACATACTTGTGTTGTGAAAAATGTCAAGATTTGTTGAACATAATTGTCTGAAAGTGAACTAGTGAATGAAGGTTTGCAATATTAATGAAATATACGTTTTTTTTGTTTAATTCATGTTTCAAGGCGCTTATGTGTTTCTGCAGATGGAGGGATCCACTCATTTTGATAACATTAGTAAAATTTTGTATATCATTTATGTTGTTCCGATTGATATTTTGCAGAATATAATATTTTTGTTTGATAGCACAAGATTTTTCTTTGATATTCACCTTGAACATGATGGCAAAACCGCCAAAAATGAAACATTAGACGAGCGTCACCGATTAGACATAAAGTCAAATAAGCGCCAAACAGTGCGAAAATTCGGTAACTGCAATGACATAATAATTAAGTACTGTATGAACATTTTACATAAACGACAATGTCGAAGCGTGAACTGACATGAGCGCCAATTTTGCGTTTTTTACAATAAAAAATCAATTTAAATCAATTGGAGCTAACATTAAGGTGGAATATGTAGGATAAACTATATTAAATTAAATTTCACAATAACTGCCATACTTAAAAGTTGATGTTTTTTTCTACATCCTGTGAAATTTCACTTGTTCGCACTTATTTTTTTTTGCCTTGAACGCATCGATGTGACGTGTTTCAGGCGTATACAGTGTGGTCACTTAAGTGTGCAACATATGGGATTTTTTTTATTGACTGCACAACCAAAATACAAATATTGCCGAAAGTTGGTGCATGTTCGATAATCATATTAGGTGCACTTAGAATGGTTGCAAGTCAAACATCATACAGGGTAGGCCAAAAAATATGAAAATTGTACAAGAGTAAAGTACCCTTATTTTAGAAAATTCGGCAAAATGTTGTAAAGAAAAAAATTTTCAACGTCTAATTATTTCCCAAAAGAAAATTTTCTTTTATATTCACCCTAAACAGTAACATAAATTATTCAAAAACAAATCAATTTCGCATAACTTAGTTCAAATTCAAGCATATTTAGAAATTTTATCTAAATTTTAAATTTTTTAAGGAATCACAAACTTCATGTCTGTTGCAACGATATTAAACACAACTTTAAAATATCGCAAACATCCTTTTTCACAAATTAAAACATTATTAATGATAATTTGCATATCGATAATCTCGCATACGAAGTGAATTTTTTTAATTTCAAATGTTTATTAAAAAATTGTACAAATTTATCGACAAACATGAAATTATATTGTTTTTCTTAGGAGGCCATGATTTGGTATTTGGGCATAACTTTTAATCCTTAACAACTTTGCTCCATAACATTTTGCCGAATTTTCTGAAATGAGGGTACTTTACTGTTGTACAATTTTCATATTTTTTGGCCTACCCTGTATGCTGTTTGACTTGCAACCATTCTAATAGCACCTAATATGATTATTGAACATGCACCAACTTTCGGCATTATTTGTATTCTGGTTGTGCAGTTCATAAAAAAAAATCCCACACTCAAGTGACCACACTGTACAGGGTGTCCCAACGATAGAGTAGAGTAGGTTTTATCATATAGGATATGGAAAATATCAATATCAATATGCGTCACAGGTTAGGGGTGTAAATAGCGCACATTCTGAAAATATTTGGAAACATACAGGGTGCGTCACAAAAGTATGGCTCGAAAAAGTATGATTTTTTTAAATGGAGCCCCTGTATATTAATTGATATTTCAATTCTTTCTTCAATTTGGAACAAAAATTGTGATACAACTAATGTTCCTAAATTCAACCGTTATCGAGATATCGCGTTTTAAAAATGACATTTTTGCAACTTTGACATGCTATAAAACTCAAACTATTCAAGTTAGAGGAAAATGGTTTGATAGGAAAGTTCAAACCATTTTCCTCTAACTTGAATAGTTTGAGTTTTATAGCATGTCAAAGTTGCAAAAATGCCATTTTTAAAACGCGATATCTCGATAACGGTTGAATTTAGGAACATTAGTTGTATCACAATTTTTGTTCCAAATTGAAGAAAGAATTGAAATATCAATTAATATACAGGAGGATCCATTTAAAAAAATCATACTTTTTCGTGCCATTCTTTTGTGACGCACCCTGTATGTTTCCAAATATTTTCAGAATGTGCGCTATTGACACCCCTAACCTGTGACGCATATTGATATTGATATTTTTCATATCCTATATGATAAAACCCACTTAACTCTATCGTTGGGACACCCTGTACTATAACACCTTTGCCCCGATTTTTTTTTTATAACTAAAACATTTTTGATTTCATTTCAAATTTTACCGCCCCCAAAAATTTGGCGCCCTGTGCCTAAGCACCGCGAGTACATAGTGTAAATCCAAGGTTGTGTAGCACAATCCAAAAAGCCACCCCAATTGCTCAAAAACCTCAAAGAGGAAAAATTCCGATTTTTCGAATTTTAGACAAACGCTTACAAAACCTGAACAAAACAACTTGCCCGTCATTCTTCTAATTTTATTTGGACTATTTGCACCATAACATTTGTTCTTATCTGTCACAAGATTAAGTAAGGAATTCTAATGCATGTTTCGGTATTTACATTGTTTAATGTTTCTAACCGTTCAACGTTCAATCGATTTGGAAATTGTTGGTCTCGCTTGAAAGAGCATTTTATGGTCTTTTGAAAGAAATTTCTTGTTGACCGCTTATAATCATCATAAAATCAGCGACATTTTATTATTATTATAATTTTTGTTTCATTATTGTTGTTATTAGTATAATTATAAAGATATGGCGATGTGGCTCTCACTCAAATTTAGCTGATTTTATGGTGGTTGAGGTTGTTGAGAGATTATCAATAAAATATCACCGTTTAATTTAACTTCTCCAAAATTACCAATTTTTTTGTTATTTTTAGAAAAAAGTTAATTGAATGGTACGATTTGACAGGCCCTTAAACATCATAAAATATTCAGGGTGTCCCGAAATTAGACGTCTTCAACCACGTATTCTACATTCCAAAATAGAAATAAAACTTCATATAAACTAGTATTCACAGACTTCTCGTTTTCAAGATACAGGGTGCTAAAGGTGAAGACCTGATGACGGTTTTTCGTGAATATTTTCGAAACCTATTAAGATAATTGGGTAAAATTTTGTACAGTTCCCTACCTTTTTACGCTCTACCTGATGAATGGAACTTAGTTTTGTATTACTTTCATGGCTAAGGAATACACGGACGGGCTTGGGAAAAAACTGCCCTAAATTTTTTGGTTGTTGATTTTCAGTAGTTATGCCCGCACAATTTCAAAATTTAGAATTCTCTTCATAGCTACGGTACTCTTCTCCTACCTCGCTGGGAAGCACCATTTTTGAGAAAAATGCATTTGAAAATCTTATAACAAATTAAATTGCATATACCGGAATTTTCACCGAAAGTACGGGTTCACCTGTGATAGCCTAGTCAGATGCACACGACATTTTTCTCTTAAATCAGTGTGTAGAAAGATTTTCAATTGCGTTTTTCTCGAAAATCGTGCGTCTCAGCGAGTTACAACAAGAGTACCTCATTTGTGTAGACAACTGCAGATTTTAAAGATTTGTTGTCAAGAAAATGGTTCCGTCCCATTTAACTTTTTTCCAAATATCACAAAGATGTATTAACGCTGCAAATCACGCCTTCTATTCTATTTGTTTTTAAAATTGACAGTTCAACCCAAAATTTCTTTTAAAAGACCATAAAATGCTCTTTCAGACGAGACCAACATTTCTTTTATCCGTTAATCGGTTAGGGAGATACATATTACAATATGAATATTGAGAAATGGATTTAATTCCTTCTCCCTTATTATAACAGATACGAAATCAGGTTATCATGATAAATGATCCGGTATTACCAAAACTATAAAATTATAGCTCATCTTAAACTTTTCCGAGACCACGTGAATTTTATGTTTCTTCATAACAGTGACGCCCACTAGCGGTCGAATTACAAACTTCTACATAATTTTCACTCATTTCACTTGCCCAGTTTACTAATAAGGACTTTTTTTCCAAACCTCTAGGCTTTAACAATCCGGATACCCCTATATATTATTTAACGGAATTTACCACGATACACCAATAGTATGATGATTTGTCGTCTCAAACTTCACATGTTTCGCGCATGTCGTCTCCCAGAATAAATGGCCAAAGTGTTCCTCTGTCAGTAGCTAAGCGTAGAGTTGTACGCATTTGACATAATTTGATGAACATCGTAATTTTGCTGTGGTTTTTGGTGAATATTGGAGTAGTTTTTTACTCCAATGTGACTTCACATATGCGCATCGGCAATATCGGCATACGGTGTATGTGTATCGTGAGAATTTTCGTTAAGATCACATGAAATGAAGAAATGTAGGTTCAGGAATGAGAGGAAAAAGGTTTTTATTTAAAAATCAGATAATGGTGACTTCTTTCTTTCTATGGATGTTCAGTCAAAATTATTTCTTCCAGATCTGAAGGTGAAAAAGTCCGTGTAGGCGACGACTTAATTTTAGTATCCGTAGCTACAGAACGATATCTGGTATGTATCATAGTCACCCAGGTTATGATACCTAATACCAACCTTCCAGCACACAACCAAAGAAAACGAACTTTCAATAGTAAACGCCAGCTTTCACGTAACTCATTGGTCAGTACAACCTTATGGTACTGGAATATCTCGAATGAAGTACGTCGGCTATGTGTTTGGCGGTGATGTTTTGCGGTTCTTCCATGGCGGCGACGAGTGTCTCACGATTCCATCTACGTGGAGTACTGAGGAGTCACACAAGTGAGTTAAATTTGTAAATATTTGCCCTCCAGTGTGGTTTTCTAGCATGGTGATTTACGAGGGCGGCAGTGTGATGTCACAAGCCCGATCGTTGTGGCGATTAGAATTGGCGCGGACCAAATGGGCGGGTGGCTTCATCAATTGGGGCCATCCCATGCGCATTAGACACATTACAACCGGTCGGTACTTGGCTGTCAAAGAGAATTTGGAGCTGTACTTGGTTGCAAGGTTAGTACTTGAAACGAGATTCTGAATTATAATTGCCAGTTTAGAGACGATGCTACAACAGCAGACACAGCCTTCTGTCTCCGGTTCGAAAAAGACGACTCGAAACTTGCCCTTGAAGACAAAGATCTCGAGGTGATCGGCTCAGCCATTATCAAATATGGTGATACTACTGTAATAGTGCAACATTCAGAAACAAGCCTGTGGCTGTCCTATAAGGCTTATGAAACAAAGAAGAAAGGCGTGGGTAAGGTCGAGGAAAAACAAGCAGTGCTGCATGAAGAAGGGAAAATGGACGATGGGCTTGACTTCAGTAGAAGTCAAGAAGAAGAATCACGTACTGCCCGAGTTATTAGGAAATGTAGCTCGTTGTTTACGCAGTTTATTAACGGGTTGGAAAGTCTGCAAGTGAACAGAAGACACTCGATGTTCTTCCAAACGGTGAACCTTAACGAAATGGTTATGTGTCTGGAGGATTTGATCAACTACTTTGCCCAACCCGAAGACGACATGGCCCATGAAGAAAAACAAAACCGTTTGAGGGCACTGCGAAATCGACAGGACTTGTTCCAAGAGGAAGGAATTCTGAACCTTATTCTCGAAGCCATTGACAAGATTAACGTGATTACTTCACAAGGGTTTTTGGCAGGGTTAGCCGGGGACCAGAGCTGGGAAATGATTTCCGGGTACTTGTACCAACTTTTAGCCGCCATTATTAAAGGAAATCATACCAATTGTGCCCAGTTTGCCAACTCAAACCGTCTCAACTGGCTGTTTTCGCGTCTAGGGTCACAAGCCTCGAGTGAAGGCACTGGAATGCTTGATGTACTCCACTGCGTCCTCATCGACTCCCCTGAAGCCCTCAATATGATGCGCGACGAACATATCAAAGTCATCATATCCCTTCTAGAAAAGCACGGGCGTGACCCTAAAGTACTGGACGTACTGTGCTCTCTGTGTGTAGGAAACGGGGTTGCAGTGCGCAGCTCGCAAAACAACATTTGCGACTATTTACTACCAGGAAAAAATTTACTCTTACAAACGCAACTAGTCGACCATGTGGCTAGTGTACGCCCCAACATATTCGTAGGCCGAGTGGAGGGCAGCGCCATATATCAAAAGTGGTATTTTGAGGTTACAGTCGACCATTTAGAACAGACCACCCACATGATGCCACATTTACGAATTGGCTGGGCCAACTCAAAGGGTTATGTACCCTACCCTGGGGGCGGAGAGAAGTGGGGTGGAAACGGAGTGGGAGATGACTTGTATTCTTTTGGCTTTGATGGTGCGTTCTTGTGGACGGGAGGAAGATGTACTCAAATCAACGGGACACAGGAGCCGTATATAAGAAAAAACGATGTTATTGGGTGCGTCTTGGACTTGACAGTGCCGCAAATTTCGTTTTCCTTTAACGGAAACCCAGTTAAGGGGAGTTTCAGGAATTTCAATTTGGATGGGATGTTTTTCCCAGTGATAAGTTGCTCGTCAAAGTTGAGGTATGGTAATTACTTTGTCGGAGGGATTATGTATTGTTTGTCTGTATAGTTGTCGCTTTTTGTTGGGTGGTGATCATGGTAAACTGAAGTTCTGTCCCCCGGAAGAGTTTTCTCCATTGGTTGAGAGTCTGCTGCCGCAGCAGATTTTGAACTTGGATCCTTGCTTTTATTTTGGCAATATGAATAAGAATGTGATTGCTGGGCCCTTGCATATTGAAGATGATACGGCTTTTGTGCCAAATCCTGTTGATACTTCTATGGTAAGTTTTTTTATATTGAAAAAAAAAAAATAACTACAACTACAATGTAAAACTACACATAAAAATATTAATATGTAGCTACACATATAATATACAGGGTGACCGGTAAGTGTAAGGCATAATTTCGGGAGCGTATAGGGGAGGTCAAAATATGCCCAGTTTGTCATGAAACTTTTTTTTCTAAAGTGTCTCCTAACGGAGATACAGAGCTCTAAAGGGGTACTCATTAATTTAATTTTTTAGCTCTGACTTTTGAACCGGCTTGTACAATTTGATGAAATTTAAGTATGTTGTGAAGGCCCTAAACACTCATAAAACCATAGTAAAGTCAGAATTTTAAATTGTAGGAGGAACCAGGAACGGACTGGCCACCAAACCATTTGGGTCCAATTTTTGACAGGTATCATTTTACAGACCTGAAAACTACTTTTTCAATTACACTGACCTTTTTTTATAAAAAAAGGTGCTCTTCTTTTGCTCCGATAAAAATAACCGTTTTCGAGAAAAACAGATTTTTGTTTCACAGGTTACTGCAATAATACACTTAAATACTACGGCGATACACACCAGTTGTTGGTATTTTTGGCATTGAAAAATTTTTTGACACTCTCAGATTGATTGCCTATACTCTAATTAACTAGGAGTTGAAAAAAAAAACACAACAAAAAAATTAAAATTAAAAAAAAAATCAAGTAGATTTATTTTATTTTTTTTTTTTTTTTTTTTTTTAATTTGACAGATTCGGGTACAGTCAATCACTCTGAGAGTGTCAAAAAAATTTCAATACCAGCAATAACAAGAACCGGTGTTTCGCCGTAGTATTTTAGTGTATAATTGCAGTAACCTGTAGAACGAGAAGCTATTTTTTTCGAAAACGGTTAGTTTTATCGAAACAAAAAAGGAGCACCTTTTTTGATGAAAAAAGGTCAGACTATTTGAAAAAGTAGTTTTCAGCTCTGTAAAATGATACCTGTGAAAATTGGGCCCAAATGGTTTGGTGGGCAGTCCGTTCCTGGTTCCCCTTACAATTTCAAATTCTGACTTTACCATGGTTTCATCAGTCTTTATGGCCTACACAACATACTAAAATTTAAAAAAATAATTCAAGCCGGTTCAAAAGTTGGAGCTGAAAAATTAAATCGATGGGCACCCCTTTCGGGCTCTGTATCTCCGTCAGGAGGCGCTTGAAAGAAAAAAGTTGTATGACAAACTGGGGTTATTTTGAACTCCCCTATACGCTGCCGAAATCATGCCATATACAGGGTGTCCCAACGATAGAGTGAAGTAGGTTTTATCATATAGGATATGAAAAATATCAATATCAATATGCGTCACAGGTAAATAGCGCACATTCTGAAAATATTTGGAAACATACAGGGTGCGTCACAAAAGTATGGCACGAAAAAGTATGATTTTTTTAAATGGAACCCCCTGTATATTAATTGATATTTCAATTCTTTCTTCAATTTGGAACAAAAATTGTGATACAACTAATGTTCCTAAATTCAACCGTTATCGAGATATCGCGTTTTAAAAATGGCATTTTTGCAACTTTGACATGCTATAAAACTCTAACTATTCAAGTTAGAGAAAAATGGATTGCACATTCCTATCTTAACTTTTCAAGAGCTATTCAAGGAGTTTAAATCCATTATTGTGAAAAAATGTCAAAATGTGTCGAAAAAAGTTGACAGTTGACGTTACCTTCTATCCAAATGCCAGAAGAGCTCTTGAAAAGTTAAGATAGGAAAGTGCAAACCATTTTCCTCTAACTTGAATAGTTTGAGTTTTATAGCATGTCAAAGTTGCAAAAATGCCATTTTTAAAACGCGATATCTCGATAACGGTTGAATTTAGGAACATTAAGCAGGATTTATAGATTCGGTAAGACGTAAGGCGTATGCCGTAACGCAAGCCGCAATGAGAATAGCGGCGTTAATTTTCAGGGGTCGATTTATAGTATACGTAAGGCGTAAGGTTCGCAC
Organism: Orchestes rusci; assembly: GCA_958502075.1. Classification (NCBI taxonomy): domain Eukaryota; kingdom Metazoa; phylum Arthropoda; class Insecta; order Coleoptera; family Curculionidae; genus Orchestes; species Orchestes rusci. The sequence goes on from OY293311.1 coordinate 14,703,163, forward strand.
TTCCGTATTGCGTTATTCGAGTATCAAAATATCAATCAGCCGGAATCAGCATAACCTCAATTACTTTTGTTTTGCTCTTGTGTTAAAGTATATTATGGAATTATGGTGTGTATTCTGATGTCCATGTGCTTACCGGTAATTTCGAGAAAAGTTGAAATGCTTTCCCAACAGCATTGCACTTTTTATTATTGTCTTTGAAGTCCTTCGAACTCTGATCATAATGAAGTCGGCACTGCTGAATCAACTCAATCAAAGATCATTCTTTTGAGTAATCCATTGTCCATTTCACTGATAATTTCCACAAATACACAACACAAGATCTCACGTAAAGGGTTGGAATCATAATGAAGATACATAGCTCAAATTTCGAATGATATGCTTTTTATCGGAAATATACACAGGAAAATACCAAATGCCAGGTAGTAATAATTATAACGAGCACAAAATTCAGGTAAACAAAACAAAGGGGATGTTTCGTGCAAAACAGAATGATGTCTATCTGTAATCTAGGATCGGTTATTGAAAATATCATTGGACACGCATGCCCCTGCGTAACGCGGTAAGGCGTAAGGACATAAGAAATGAAATGAACCATTTCCTTATGTCTTACGTTTTAACGATACGTCGTTGCGTCGAGTATAAATGGAAATACGGTTGTTTGAATGTTGATATGATGCGGCTTACGTTACGGCATACGCCTTACGTCTTACCGAATCTATAAATCCAGCTTAAGTTGTATCACAATTTTTGTTCCAAATTGAAGAAACAATTGAAATATCAATTAATATACAGGGGGTTCCATTTAAAAAAATCATACTTTTTCGTGCCATACTTTTGTGACGCACCCTGTATGTTTCCAAATATTTTCAGAATGTGCGCTATTTACACCCCTAACCTGTGACGCATATTGATATTGATATTTTTCATATCCTATATGATAAAACCTACTTTACTCTATCGTTGGGACACCCTGTACTTACCGGACAACCTATACAGTGTGTCCCAGATTCGCTTCTTTGGCTCCTATTATACCTACAGCAAAGGTTAGATGGAGAAAGTTTTAGAGGAATTTTAGTGCATTCGATATCCGGTTTCAGATTTGCGATCGATAAATTGGTTTTGGAAATATCGGCGAAAAACCGAAAATGGCGGATTTTGTTTTTTGCCATTAAATCCGAAACGGCTAATTGGACAGCTATGAAAATGTCACATTATCTGGACACTTTTTTGAGACGAATAAAATGGTGTGTATGAAATGTGTCTCAATCGTCTTTTGTTTTCCCGCAACCCGCCTCAACTTTCATTTTTCTTATGGCCGCCATATTGGATTTTTCGATTTTTGGAAGGAGTGTAAAATTATCAGTCTAGTGATGTCTCACAAGTGCATAAAAGATTTAAGTATCTTCGGAATATCACATTTCGTAGTTAGGATTCAATCTTTTCTAAGAAGGCCATGATTTATTTGACAGAAAACTGGTTTATAAGCAAAATCCTAGGAGGCTCTGATATGTCGTTCAATAATTCTGCCGAAAGATGGCGTTGTGGTCTATAACACCCCACAAATAATAATTCAGTATGAAAGTTGTGTTTACGTAAATAGTAGTACGCTTCTCTGTCATTAAAATAATAAATCTGATTAACAAATTGTCGAAACCTATTAAAAATGCCCGGTATTCCCTATTCGAATGATGAAAAGTTGGATATGTAAGCGCTGTACTTGCAGTCACAGAGAAATGCCGACATTACCTCAGCCTCAGCAAGGTATTTGGAGATGTACCCCGAACGAAGGCAGCCTCATAAAACCCAATTCAGAAAAATTGTTGTTGATTTGATCAACTTTGGGGCCTTCGAACAACCTAGAAGCGGATACAACATTGAAAATGAAAATCGCAACAGAAACATTTTACAAGCTGTCAACGGAGACCCTAGTAAATCGGTAAGAAATGTAGAACGGGAAATTGGTGTGTCAAAATCAACAGTACAGAGAGTGATAAAAAAGAATAAGTAACATCCAAACAGACCCACAGTAGTTCAAGGACTTGAAAAAACTGATTTTCCAAGACGAATGCGCTTCTGTGAGTGGTATACAAGGAAGTGTAATGACAATCCCGATTTTGTAAATCATGTCTTGTGGTCCGATGAAAGTAAGTTTACGAATTGTGGAGTTTTTAATAAGCACAACACTCATCATTGGACTGTGGAAAACCCTCACGAAGTGGCAGCGAGACGTCTACAGACCAGATTTGGGTTTAACGTTTGGTGTGGGGTCATTGGTAATTTAATCCAACTTACCTTTCTCAATTGGGCAACTATCAATCAATCATTTCAGGAAATCGACTCATAGGACCATTTTCATTTGACTACAGCCTAAACGGACAGAGATACCTAGAGCTTTTGCGAAATCAGGTTGTGCCCGCATTACGAGCTACTCTAACCGAAGATGAGTTCAGAAGAACCTGGTTTCAACAGGATGGATGTCCGGCTCACAACACCATTCAAGTCAGAAACTTCTTGATAGAGCAGTTTGAGGAAAGGATCATTTCATTAAATGGTACAATACCCTGGCCTCCTAGATCCCCCGACCTTTCGCCCTTGGATTTTTATCTCTGGGGTCATACAAAGAATGAGGTCTATGAATTTGACCCTCTTGCGATTATAGAAATCCTGAGACAAAGAGTTTTTGACACATTTACAAATATCAACAGAAACATACTTGCAAGGGTTGTACGAAAAACAGTTACTAATTGTCAAAAATGCCTCGATGCAAATGGACGTCATTTTGCAAACTTGTAAATCAATACCGAGACAGTTGAGAACACATTACAGTATTTTCATTTTCAATATATTTGTATCTACCTGTAAGTTATTCAAAAGCTTAAGTGTTGATTGAATAAACAATGATCTTTCTGACTTTTTATTCAATACACTCATAGACTCGTTGAGAAGTCATTATTTAGTTCCATGTTCTATTGAAAATTCAATGAGTTTAACACGTTCGCTGCACACCAAATTAGGTGACCTTAGGTTGATACAGTACCTATTAATGATGTTTTTCGACAGATAAATCATGGCCTCCTTAGAAAAGACTGAGTCCCAGCTACGAAGTGTGATATCTCGATGATACTTGAATCTTTTATGCACTTGTGAGACATCACTAGACTGGAAATTTTTCACTCTTTCCAAAAATCGAAAAATCCAATATGGCGGCTATAAGAAAAATGAAAGTTGAGGCGGGTTGCGGAAAAACAAAAGGCGATTGAGACATGTCATACACACCATTTTATTCGTCTTAAAAAAAGTGTCCAGATAATGTCACTTTTTCATAGCTGTCCAATTAGCCGTTTCGGGTTTACTGGCAAAAAACAAAATCCGCCATTTTCGGTTTTTCGCCGATATTTCCAAAACCAATTGACCGATCGCAAATCTGGAACCGAATATCGAATGCACTAAGTTTCCTCTAAAACTTTCCCCATTTAACCTTTGATGAAGGTATAATAGGAGCCAAGATCCCTGTATAGAGAAACAAATTTGGGACACACTGTATATCACTAAAATTAGGGTCACATTATAAGTTCGAAGTTATCAAATAATTGTATTAGTATATTTTCTGTATTGATTAATTATTTGTTTCGCCTTTTGTCCTTTTCATTCTACAGAGTGTTTCTTAAACATTAGTTTATGTTTATGAAAAGTTTCTATCAATATTGCTTGAAAATATCGCCATGAAAAATAGGGTTATTTATACCCTTCGTCACTTCAGTACGATACGCTCTGACGAAAAATTTGAATTCAGCTAAGAATGTGATCTGGCATCAAAAGTTTATGCAGTGTACGAAGTTTAAATATTAAGGATAGACTGTCTTCAAGGTGTCTTTTGGACCATTTTTCCGCTATAATCATCAAAACCGTAAAGCCGGTGCCAGACATGCGGTAGTTGACAAACAGCGAATGTTCGGCAACTATACTGATTACTTCCGCATAGTTTTCACGAGTGCGGGATTTGCCAAAGGCCGACACTTTTTTCAAATTTTTCATTGTTTCCAGCGGTGTAGGAGTTAGGTTGGGTAACAGTGGTTTGATAAAGAACAGTGATACATGTCTTTGCAACTTTGATCTTCCATAACTTTATGCCCGACCCTGTATGTTTCAACTCACCACAGATATGTAGATTTTCAAAAGCCCCCACAACTTTTATGTAAGACATTTTTTTCTAGCTAGTGTATCTTCTGAAATAATCCACCGTCCCGGTAATTTTTCCTAACCCACTGTAGCTCAGATTCCTTTGCACTAAACAGCACAGTGGCTTGCGTGAGTGATGATTAAGAACACCACCTAGTACCGTAGACGCCTGATAGGGATATTCGAACTTTGTACTTTACAGTTGACCAAACTACAATCTTCTCATCCACACTGAGCTCTGCTCGGATAACTTTGACATCTTCCACAAGTCCGGCTTCGCACGAATAGAGTCTTAGTCTAGAGTCCGAGCTCAAGTCTCATTCGCATTAAGTCTCTCTCGCATTAGGCTAGTAATTAAGTCGAGAGACGAGTAATTTAGTGACAAACATGTGCGAAACTATCACTATATCTACAAAATGCCACTTAACGTATTCCAAAGGTACACTACCACCATGATATTTTTTTGACTGATCACAAATTGAAGTATTTTTAAAGTCAATTGAAACTGCGAATAAATTGACCAACATCAGCTTTTTAGCTGTTTCAACTGGCTTTAAAAATTCTATATATTTAAATTAGCATTTTAAACAAAGAGTGATACAACACAATAATCTTCCAATTATATTCACATTATATCCATCAAAGGCCCAAGTATTCTCATCAGAACTCAACATAGAACCATCAAAATTACTCACCACTCGACCAGATTACTAGCCTAATACGAATGAGGCTTTAGGTTAGTAATTTGCTCGAGTGGTTCTGATGAGAATACTTGGGCTTCTGATGGGAGTATAAGTGGAAAATTATTGTGTTGTACCACTTTTTGTTGAAAATGCGAATTTAAATATAGCATTTTAAAAGTCAGTTGAAACTGCTAAAAAGCTGATGTTGGTCAATTTATTCGCAGTTTAAATACCTTAACTTCAATTTGTGATCAGCCAAAAAAATATCATGGTGGCAATGTAGAACCTTTGGAATACGTTAAGTGACAGTCCGGTTCTTAATAAAGACGATCTATCATTATTATTATTATTGTTCTCATTGGTTAGTCTCACATTTTCTATGTGGTGAAAGGTAAAGAGGGCTTTCGCAAAACTCACACCTTGTTGACTATTTCACGATTTTCCTTACTATCCGACATGTTTCTAGGATCACTGATTTTTGCATGTCCGTTATTAGTTGTAGTGGTATATTGTGTTTCTTGAATCCTGCGAGTAACTCCAGTGGTATGAGGCTAGTGACTGAGATGACTACGGGGAGAATGAGGACTTTTCCATTTTCCACTTATTATTATTATTATTATTATTATTATTACATTTTTTCAACTCATAAGGAAGCATTCGATAGATGATATTTCGTCGCTGTAATGCCGGTACGTTTTCGATGGCCCACCCTGTATTCTTAAATTGATTCAAGAATGAACACCAACAACACATTTGTATATTATACGCCGCGAAATCACGTGTATCAGATAAAACAGTGTAACATAAATAAGAATAAGTGACATGACAGATACTATGTAAAATCTCGAACTAAAACTGTGACGCCTCGAGATTCGCGACGGAATATGCGCGATTTTGGTTGGCGGAGCCAGGCGCAATTTTCAATGAACAATCACTACAATATCCAAGGCCGCCGGTGATTTTCTAAACGTTAACGGCATTACTACTCCGTAATCTTGATGTTTCTTCCATTTCCAAAAATTGTGCAAATTGTCCATTGAAAATAGGATGTAGCTTCATTACGAAGCATTTTTCGACACATACAGGGCGGTGCAACCAAGATGGGGTGGACGATTGTGGGAAAATGGTGAGGAATTTGGATAATTTTTTGTATATTATAGTGAGTCAAGAAGGGTATGTTTTAAAATCAAGCCATAGTACAGGGTGTCCCAAAAAGTTTGTGTCAAACTAAACTTGGGTTTTTTTTGCTAGAACACCCTGTATGTAATACTTATTCTAATCATTTCTCCTATCTCGTACGATCATTTTGATGTGAGGTTTGTTGGGTCTAAAGTATATAATAAGAATAGGAGGCAATCAAAGTTGAAAATGACTCATAGTTGGGCCGTTTTTAAGCGAAATTGAAAAAAGTATCGAAAAACCAACTGTCCCTGAAAAAATTACGTATCCTTGAACACAGTGATCACATAAAATTTGATTAAAGACATTTGTTATTATACTGGGTGGTCAAGTTTTTCAAACACGACCTGAACACAATTCTTTCAAATAGAACACCCTGCATATCATATTTCCACCTTGAAGATAACATCATCAGCTTACAAGAAACACCATACATCATACCTTTCTGATTAATAGTTTTTTCAGAAATCACCCGCGAATAAAAATTTTCATTTTTTTTTCGACATCCGGATATCGTGCCGCATACACTCTCCTCGCTGATAAAGAGTTTTTTTGGCATTCGCCTGATACAAAAATCAATTTAACCATCTCTGCAGTACTAATTACCATTTTTATTTTTAAAATGGAAAAATGTATCATGACAAAAAAGGTTCAAAGAAAAATGACATCTGCTTTTTGATAAGTTTGTCAATCTTTTGATTAGAAAGGTATGTTTTTGGAAAGCCAATGATGTTATCTTTAAGATGGAAATATAATATATAGGGTGTTCCATTTCAAAAAAATGTGTCGAGGTCGTGTTTGCAAAACTTGACCACCCTTTAAAATAACAAATGAATGTATTCAAAGTGTATGTGATCATTGTGTTCAAGGATAAGTAATGTTTCATGAGTCAGTTGGATTTTCGATACTTTTTTCTACTTCGCTTAAAAAATGGCCCAACTATGAGTCCTTTTTCAATTTTGATCAATCATTCGTTTATTATAAGTTCTCTAATTCTTACATACAGGGTGTTCCATTTAAAAAAATACAAGCTCAGTTTGCCACAACTTTTTGGGACACCCTGGCATTATTTTCAAAACATTTGACTAACTATAATACAAAAAAAAAAATCCAAATTCCTCACCATTTCTCCACAATCGTTCACCCCATTTTGATTGCAACACCCTGTATTTATAGAAACTTTTTCTCATGGAAATCCCTCACCGATGCTGAGGAAAAACCCTGTATCTTTAGCCCATTTGACTTGAAGCTTATTGTCAATATCTTTAAACCCGCTTTGTGGCTTACAGGTTAGTCTCCCCAGTTACATCGAATCAATCAAAGACAAACTAGCCGAAAACATCCACGAAATGTGGGCCATGAACAAAATAGAAGCAGGTTGGTCATGGAGCGAGTTCAGAGACGATATGCGTCACGTCCACCCTTGTTTGGTTCCTTTTGATAAACTACCGCCTGCGGAGAAGCGTTACGATTCCCAATTGGCAGTGCAGACTTTGAAGTAATTCCCATCAATAAAACAAGGTACACTTCACGAAACTGAATCTTATTTCAGAACAATCATAGCTCTGGGGTACTACATAACCATGGACAAACCACCGTCTAGAATAAAGACAGTGAGGCTACCCAATGAGCCTTTTATGCAGGCTAATGGATACAAGCCAGCACCTTTGGACTTGACCGCTATCACACTTAGTCCAAAGCTGGAGGAGTTGGTCGATCAATTGGCAGAAAATACACACAATTTGTGGGCTAAGGAGAGGATTCAGCAGGCTTGGACTTATGGCTTGAATGAGGTCAGATTAACTAAAAATGAACCCTCAAAAGCAAAAAAAATATTTTCATATCAAAGGATCCAGACATGCTTAGAAGTCCCCATTTGGTACCGTACGGCAAAGTGGACGATGCGATTAAAAAAGCGAACCGCGACACTGCGTCCGAAACCGTGCGCACCCTGTTGGTGTACGGTTACATCATTGATCCTCCCACGGGAGAGCAACAGGAAACGCTTCTAGCCGAAGCAGGAAGGTTCAGACACCAAGTTTTCAGGACATACAGGGTGGAGAAACACTATGCAGTTGGTTCCGGAAAGTGGTACTTTGAGTTTGAAATTTTAACCGCAGGACCAATGCGAGTTGGCTGGGCCAAAGCCGATTGTGCTCCCGGTTCTATGTTGGGTTCTGATGAGAATACTTGGGCTTTTGATGGATATAATGTGAGTATAAGTGGGAGATTATTGTGTTGTACTACTTTTTGTTGAAAATGCGAATTTGAATATAGCATTTTAAAAGTCAGTTGAAATGCTAAAAAGCTGATGTTGATCAATCTATTCGCAGTTTCAATTGACTTTAAACATACTTTAACTTCAATTTGTGATCAGTCAAGAAAATATCATGGTGGTAATGTAGAACCTTTGGGATACGTTAAGTGGCAGTCCGGAGATGTTATAGGTTGTTTCCTAGACCTTACCGATATGATTATCAGTAAGCAGTTTTTTTTTAAGAGAATTGTTTGTCCGCAAGCGAGTCTAAATGACGATTTTCTTCATTCAGGAAGAAAAAGTCTATTGTAATTCGGCGGAATCTTTCGGAAAACAGTGGCAGGTCAATGACGTGGTAGGGGTGTTCCTCGATTTGATTGATCATACCATAAGTAAGAAGTGCGCGAATTATGCTTCTTTTTCATGCTTTCGCTTTTTTTGTCCAAGCATTGGGTGCGGTTTTTCTTCATTATTTCGATAAAAAAACTATTTTGAACCATTATTAATTTTTTCGCGCATTCAAGGCTTAAGCTCAAACCGAGACTCAAAAGGTGCTCTTTCTTAGCAATCTTATGGCGGATTTTGTCATCAAATTCGTCATAACGGACAAAAAACATCCAAAATTGCGATTTTGTTTGTTCCAAGTAGGGATTTTTTTTTCGAAAAAAGGCATCAATTCATCCATTTTCCCTATTAAAATAGGTATGTATTTTTTTTTCTTAAGTACATACCCCATTACCTTAATCTTAAATTTTTAGAACGCAGAAACCACATTTTTTCACTGAGCGTCTTTCTCATTCTCACATTCTCAAAACACAATTTCAATTGGAATGAGGGAAATGTTTTGTGATTGCATGAAAGCACTGAAAACTGAGAGCAGTTTTGAAACGTTGAATGCCTGGGAGCCTAGGTTACATTCAATTTCATTTCGAAGTGGAACTGTCAAATTTCCGCTTGGCAAACGGGAATCATATGCTACCATCTACATATGATTCCCGTTCATAACTCACCTAAAGAAAGCACCTTCAATCAATGCAAAATTTCGACCACCGTTTAACGTCAACGGTGGTCCAAAATTGCGACGTTGCAATTGTTGAATTCATGGCTTGTATTACAATATAGACGGTTCTGCCTGTAGCTGTCCTATTTGATAACTTGGAGTGAAGTGTCGGGGGCCAATTTTGTAGGGAAGGTTCCAAAATCGGTTTCCATTTTTTTTTGTCAGTTCACTGGGAAAAATTTCGAAAATATGTCGATTTTCTGTTTTCACAGTACCGTTACGCCCCCTTGCGGTGATCCTAGAAGCTTGAAATATATTTCCACATTTTCTCTTGAGCATACATATTTTTTTTCTTGGATCTCTATGATCATCATTTCACGAGAACTGGCACCCTGTTGGTGAAAACGAATCAGCCTGTACACAATAGACCATTGATAAAGTACTGACATTTTTATAGAAAATGAACTATGGATTATATGTATTATGGTGTTGTTTAAAGTTTCAAATCCGCTTTCTCAGCAACCCTTTAGCATTTTTGTTATAACGGACTTATCTCTTAAATATTCCATTAGGAAAATATTGAAATTTTTATAATTTTAAAAATTTGAATTTTGGGCTTTTGATTGTCTTAATTTTCAAGCAAATTTTCGCTTTCTGAGCAACCCTTTGGTGGCTTTTTCTGATTTTCCCACCAAATTGTTGGCAATTTAGTTCGAAATTCTTGTCATAGCGGACAAAAAATGTCAAAAATTGTTTATCAATTGAATATTGAAATTCTGGATTCTGTGATTTTAATTGTTCAAACTTTCAAGTGCTCTTTCTCAGCAACCCTGTGGCGGATTCTGCTAGATTTGTAAGGAATTTTCATGTCCAAAATTGCCCATAATTGAAGCATTGAAATTTTTATAAAAATAAAAATGACGAACTTTGAGTTTTTCAAGTGCTCTTTCTCCACAACCCTTTGGCGGATATTACTATCTTTTCACCAAATTTGAAGACATTTTATCCAAATTTCTCTTTATAATGGATAAATGTCCCAAATTGTCCCTTTGCCATAACGGACTAAATATATCCAAAACTGTCCACCCATGAAATCATTATATTTAGGCCCAAAAATCCTATTGCCTTGTAGTTCAGATAAATATCCTTGTATTCCGGACCAAATCAAAATTTGCAAATTTTCCGGTCAAAATTGAAATTCACAAATTTTACATTCTGTGTCTTGTAATACGGACTGACCTGATCTGGATCGCATGGATTCCTTCAACAATTCTGACATGGAGAAAAAAAAAATTGATTACATTTTTGCATTGAATGTACTGTTTTCAATTTCTTAATACTTCTTTTAATCTCACACAATATAATGTTTGGTGCCCTTTAGCTTCCATTAAGAAAAAATCCAACACACATTTCTCTGCTTATTTTTTCGTTTTATCTAGTTTTAAAATATGCATGCAGTTATCCAGTTTTTTTTAGACGGGATCACGTCAACTTCGATTGATCCGGATCTATGAACCTTTACTCTATTGAAAGTTGTATAAAAATAATAATTCACGTTACTAGGCCGGGAAATTACTTTCTAGACGAGTAGCTTATTGAAATATCACGGCTGTGTATCGTACAACGTTTTATTTCATACTGTGACAATTTTTTTCGATCAGTTCAAAAGAGAGAGTGCTTTATTGTCAAACCACACATTGAGAGGGCAGCGTTTTCCATTCTTACCATGAGCCAGCTTAACCTTGTCACGACTTAGGTAATATACAGGGTGGACCAAAAATAATGGGACATTCGGTAACATAGATTCCTCACACAAAAAAATGGCTCTTACTTGTAGGAGGCGCCACTTACACACCTTTTCACTCATTGAAATAGTCATACCTTTTTTGTACGCACTTGTACATTTTTTAAAATTGAAAAATTGACTTCTCCATCATATTAACATGAAAAAGGTATACTTTGTAGATGTGGCTAGGAGTAACCTTTTTCAAGATATTTGTACTTGCAGTAATCCATGCAATGTGGTTTGAATGAAAAATTTTCAAAATAAATATAGGGGTTTGAAAACGGCGTTATCATGGTAATTTTGACATTAGCTTGAATTCTCAATGTTTTTTGGATTATACAAATTGCAATCCAATTTTACATCTTTTTACAACAAAAAAATGAAATGTTTCCGATTTTTTTTTTCTTATTAGAAACATATTGGACATTGAGCCACCTGTCAAAATTACCGTGACAACGGCGTTTTTGATGCCCCCTATGTTCATTTTCGAAATTTTCCATTCGAAACCACATTGCATGGATAACTTTAAGTTCAAATATCTTGATAAAGGTCACTTCTATCAATTTCTCAATAAAAAAAAAAGTTCGAGTGCGTACAAAAAAGTTTTGACTATTTGAATCAGTGGAAAGATGTGTTAGTGGCGCCCCCTACATGAAAAAGCCATACCAAGGCCAGATATGAATTTTGTATGTCAAACAACCTCCATAATATACCAAATTTCATCAAAATACCTTCATTAATTGAAAAAATCAAAAATTAAAATTCAACTCTGTATCTCTCAATATCACCTTTCGGATCAGGCAAGTTCGGGTCGATCGCAATAATTTTGTGCGAGGAATCCCATTACTTTTGGTCCATCCTGTAGATAGGTAGGTACTTATACAGTGTGTCGCGGATAAGATGATTACACCCCTGTATTTTCCTTATTTGAAAAAGCCGGTGTTCGAAATTTTGTACAATAATACAGACTAATGAGCTCCACTATTTATGATATATATTTGAAACTTGATGTCTAAACCCCGCCTACTACGTCTTCGCAAAGAGGGTCAATTCTCGATATTGTGCTTCGCGTCAGAGATATCGAAAAAGCTTAATGGAAAAAGTTGTTCTAGATTGTATTTTAATCCCGGTCTCACGAGAAAATGCAATTTTTTTCAATATTTATGTCCATTTACGAATTTATTAATTTTTTTCGTTAGACCCAATATGATTTTCATAAAAACTGAAAATTCGGCCCCTCGTTAATACAATACTGTCATGGCTTCTGCAAAACAATGTTTAAGGTCATGGAAAGACGATTTAATCCAAGAAAAATACAAACATTAAAATTGGAATCTTCTCTTGAAACTCTGTATCCGGTGTAAGAATACAATTTAAAACAACTTTTTCCATATCCCCGACGCGAAGCACAATATCGAGAATTGACCCTCTTTGCGAAGACGTAGTAGGCGGGGTTTAGATATGAAATTTTAGTTGAATATCATATAGTGGAGCTCATATCAGTCTGTATGACTGTACAAAATTTCGAACTCCGACTTCTTCGAATAAGGAAAATACAGGGGTTTATTCGTCTTATCTGCGACACACAGTATTTTCTTTTATTCCAATTTTGTTGATTCTTTATCAATTTGTAGATAATTTCTCGCTAGATCCTTGTCATTTCGGACACAATTTAGGAAATTTTGTTCTAAATCCTCGTCATAACGGACAATATATTTTGTCAAAACGTCCTCATCCAATGCCCAATGCCTGGACACTTATCCGAAGCTTCTAGTAAAAAGTTGACAATAGACAAGCTTGCTTTACGTTGATTTTGCTAGATTAACCATTCTTGTCTAACACCTCAAAACAATTTCCAAGTGCATGCTCACGAACAAGGTGCTCAAAAATCTCACACATTTCACATTCAGGCTTCTCCCTCAATGGCGAACTCCTCATGGACGCTTTGGGAGGAGAAACCACATTCGCCGATGTCCAGGGGGACAATTTCGTCCCCGCGTTCACTCTGGGAGTGGGTCAAAAAGCACGACTTTGTTTCGGACAAGATGTGAATCAACTTAAGTACTTTACCACCTGTGGGTTGCAGGAGGGATATGAACCTTTTTGCGTGTATGTACTTTTGGTTAAATGAAATTTGTACTGAGTACACCTATTTAGAAATATGAACCGCGCGGTTACTTACTGGTACACAAAAGACCAACCGATTTTCGAAAACACCGATGATATGTCCGATACGAAAATTGACGTTACGAGGATTTTGGCTGGGTCTGACAGTCCGCCGTGTCTGAAGATAAGTCACAACACTTTCGAGACTATGGAGAAGGCTAATTGGGAGTTTTTGAGGTTGAGTTTGCCCGTAATTTGCCACTCGGAGTTTATTAGGTGAGCTTCTGTTCAAGTTTTTGATTGGTTACAAGATGGGGTTTTAGTGAGGAGGAAAAGTTGAAGAGGTGGAACGAGATTAAGATCCGGCAACACCGGCTTAAAGTGGAGGTAGAGCAACAGATGGTGCCTAATCCGGCACATATTGAGAATATTATGAGAAGTGGTTTTAGTATGACGGATATAAAAGGTAATTTTTGACTTTCTTGAATCCCATTCGAGGTAGTTGTTTGTTTAGGTTTGCACAGAAACTACGCAGAAGACGCTGTAGAGTCAGACGAAGTAATGAAACAACAGCATTTATCCAGAACTGCAACTGGAAAAGCTTTGCCTGCCAGACCTCCCAGAAAAGGATCGCTGTCTAGACAAGGGACAAACGTCAATGGATTTGATGATTTACGTAAGTCTGTGCAGTTATTGCTTAAATTAAATAGAAGGACCAGCTCTTGGAGCTCAATCAGTTTGACTGCTGTTCAGTGGACTTTGAAGTCAAATCGTAGTTTTTTGGTAACGTGAGTCCGGTAGAAGGTTTATCAACGGAATTATGTCTTTTTTGGGATGATGAATACGAATCTGATCTGAAGTTTGCTACTTAATGCAGTACTAACTCAAGCCAACCCAATATTAATTTAATTATTTTGTAAAAGAGATTGAGAGAGGTCTAGTTGTCATGAGAATTTACAAGTTAACCTATAAATCACCTGCTCTCTATAACAGTGGTGCCATGAACGGGGTTATCTCCTAGCTCATCATGGTGGGCTCTTTCATTAACGTCAATGCAGGTATCGGCATAATCAGGTGCGCGTCGGCATCCAAAAGGCCCCCACAGCCACTGAAGCATATGCATGACATTTGTTGTATTAGTTTGTCAGGAGCCACTGCTGCACTTGCGAATAATATACACGCAAGCTTTGCTGTTAGGCTGCTGCATCGGTGAAAAAGATGGATGCAATGTTGTTGGAGAACTTTAAGGAAGATGTCACTTACTGCTTGTATCCTCGAATAGGGCAACCAAATACTTTTCTACGGCAGCAGCGGGCTGACGTGATATTTTGCTAGCAGTGCTTTTTCGAGTAGAAATAGAAACAACAACATAAATAGCAGGAAATCTGATTCGAAGGAAGGGACGTGCGCATGCGTACTACAAGAGTATACCCCACAAATAATTCGATGTGAACGACAGCGGTAAAAGTATTGCATAAATTTTATACTTCACTTCTACGTTAATTCTACCTTGCTCTATGTGAATGATACTTTATTCTCTCAAAACTAAGAGGATATGATGGGGGACAGAAGATCTTCAAAATTAGCTATTACTCAATCTTTTTGACAAGGATTTATTTCACCCAATTTTTTTTTTGGGTGAAATACATCCTCGCCAAATTGATTGAGTAATAGCTGATTTTAAAGATGTTCTGTCCCTCGTCATAACCTCCTAGTTTGGAAAAAACAGCTCTTGCGGCTAGTTATTTATTGGATAAAAAAATTCAATTACAAATTTTTGACAAACTGTCATATCAACAGGAATGACAGCAGCAACTTGAAACTCGGCAGTTGTGATCAGGTTCATTTAACACTTTGGGGGTGAATATCACCCTCGCTCAGGGGGTGATGTTGCAAAGTTGAAAATAAGTGCAAATTGTTTCCCCTCGAAACAAAAATCGACGCCGAGCGTTTTCTATTCTCTTTTCCTTGGGGCTCGTTATTCTGGGTGGGAAGTTTTCAAATTCCCACCCTGTATATCATGATAGTCAGTCATCGGGAGTCACGAAAAATGAAACACCCTTTACTGGGTTTTCAAACTTGAGTCAGTGAATCTACAAACTCTGTCAAATAGGCAAACTGGTAGTATTTTTTCCGCTTCCATTGTAATGGTTATGAAGGGTACAGAAAACGAACATCGCGTTCAGGAGTTACGTAAATGATATTAAATCTAAAATCTAGTTCTTAACAAGAATTATTCGATGACATTTCATCCTCAACTCAAAAATGACAAAGCCGATTGTGTTTTTGTTTACTACCAGTTTGCCTATTCAACTGAGTTTTTAACTCCAATGATAATAACGGAATAGTGCCTGGTTAAGTTTGAAAACCATGTATAGCATTTCAAAGTTGGAAAATAATAACTAGTTTCAAGTAGGTAACGACTCATCCAAGACATTATTGGTCAAGGCGATCAAATAAATGCTACAGGTAGTGTTCATAAAAAGTCATACAACGTCAATGTCAGTCATTTGTTTAGTAGACCTGCCGCATGTTCATTATAATTTCAAAAGAAAGTCAAACAAGACACACATGGAGACATGAGGGATTTCTTTCATATTTCCTATTTTTTTTTTTTAAGTGTCGAACAAAATATATCAACAGTAACAAAAACAGTTATATTATGAACATAACTGTATATCGCTTATACTTCTGGACCCGGACTATGATTGTCATTTTTCTCAGTGTATACCGTTTCATTAATACTTCATGTGATCTTTCCCCGTTCGCTGTTGATCATTTCATTTAATTTCAAGGTCCATATTACCATATTCTCGGATTAAACTATTGTATCATTAAAATGGGTTACAGATTTGAACGGCGGTTCCAGAGGCGTCCACAGATCATCCAGCGAACTTGACATGAACCGCTACTACGACCCTGCCCAACAAATAACCAAAACCGACAAATCCGAAAAAGACAAAAAAAGAGGTCGCTCTCCGTTCCGCTTTTTCAAAAAGCGCGGTGAAACCACAAGTGCTGAACGTACCAAAACGAAGAAAACCCGATCTCCAGAACAACCAAAATCTAATGGAATGTCACCAACAGCGCGGTCTGTTGGTCTATCCAATACAATGCTTTCGAGGAGTCCCACAATGAAGCAGCCTCATCAGAATCAGAACGATACATTAGCGCCTTCAGCGCCGCAACAGAAACAGTTATCTGTGCCACAGACGTCGGATGTGGAGAGTGTGGGCAATGAGATCTATGATTCGGAGTGTTTGAAGTTGATCAATGAGTACTTTTATGGAGTGAGGATCTTTCCTGGACAGGACCCGACGCATACTTATGTCGGTTGGGTGACGACGCAGTACCACTTTTTCAGCAAGGAGTTCAATCAGAATCATGTCCTCAAGTCTTCAGTGGTAATTGCTGATGAATATGACAGGATTATAGATCAGTGAGTATTATACTTATGATTAAAACATTGAAAATATTCGTGTCTAGAATCGATCGTCAATCTTGCTACATGGTGAGAGCAGACGAGCTCTACAACCAAGTAACCCAAGACGCGTCGGGAAAAGGTGCCTCTCAAGGTATGTTCATTGGTTGTTTCCTGGACGCAGCAACAGGATACATCAGCTTCACCTGCGACGGAAAACCCACCTCGCACCGGTTCAAAATGGAGCCGGAAACTAAGCTGTTTCCCGCCATTTTTGTCGAGGCTACGAGTAAAGAAATCATGCAAATCGAGCTTGGTAGAACGTCCACTAGTTTACCTTTGAGCGCTGCTGTTCTGCAGAATAGTGCTAAGCATGTTATTCCGCAGTTCCCTCCTAGGTTGAAGGTGCAGTGTTTGAAACCACATCAATGGGCCAGGGTAAGTACTTTTTTTTGAATATGTATAAGATTCCAACCGAAGATTGCCGGATTAGAAGTCCAACACCTCAACCAATGTGAATGTTTATACAGGTTGTCCACCTACAACGTCAGAAAGCTTGGGAGTCATGACAAAAATTCGAAATCTCAATATTTTTCCAGTTACCCGCTTTCAAAAATCCTTTTTTTTTTCCTTGAAATTCATATATTCCGGAAATTTCTCATCAAATCAAAATTAAATTTGCTACAAAGTTTCAGCTTGTTTATCTGTAACGTTCTGTGAAAGTAGTATTTCTCTACTCTGCCACTAGAGGGCACTTTATTTGAAAACCAAATTTCATATTTCGTATATCTTTTTTGTCTTCACAGAATCCTAAAAAACAAAAACGCCGTTTTGAAGATTTGGAAAGACTAGGAAAAAAATGTACTCTTTTTAAGGGTCGATAAATCTTACCGTTTGGCCGCAAATCGACATTGGAACAACTTAAGTGAAAAATAATTGCTTTGAATGCGTGATAACCAAGAAAATACAACACAAAAACAACAACTTTTTTTTTATGTTTGTGTTGTTGTTTTTGTATTATTTTTGTAGTTGTTTTCATTGTTTTTTTTGTTTTCTTTTTATTAATTTTGCTGTTTTTGTGCTGCAATTTCTATGTGATCATGTCATACAAAGCGATTGTTTTTCAAATCAGTTATTTAAAGTCGATCTGCGGCCAAACGGTGAGATTTATCAACCCATCATACACAGACAACATTTTTTGTGTAAACTTTCCCAATCTCCAAAACAGCGTATTTATTTTTGAGAAATTTGTCGGGACAAAAAGATATACGAAATATAAAGTTTGGATTCCTGTTAAAGCGCCCTCTAGAGACAGCGTATAGAAAATTATTCTCCATAGAACGTTACATACAAGGTGTTACATAATGATAGGCCGTAATTCCAAATGCGCATTCCTGAACCAAATTCAAGTAGAAAATGTCTTATAGACATGTGTCCTAAATAGTCGAGATAAAAGGTGTTGAAGGTTTGAAAAAATCGGATCCATTATTAATATTTCGAAGATTCTTTTGCCGATTCTGTTGAACTAGATGGTAGTTATGAGTTCCAGTGGCGAGGGACGGTTTCACGAATAAGATTGACAAAAAAATATGCAACACTTGCTTTTTCTAAAAATTTTTGTTTTTGATAGAACAGATAAAAGAATAACAATTTTGTGTATCCTTTTTCGTTTTCGAGGAAACAAGTCAAAATCACTTCATTGCATGTTAAAAAATTGTTAAATTACAGTGGTTTTTATTTTTTTTCTAAAGAATGAAGAGAGCTATGAAAAAATATGAAGACAAAAAAATTTGCATTTTTAGCCGCTCAATTTAAAAAAAATGAACATTTTTAGAAAAAGCCGGTGGCTCATTTCAATTTCATTCGTGAAGGCCTTTATTCAAACCACGGTGAAACTGTCCTTCTGGACGCCACTGCAACTCATAATTTCCATTTAGTCAGTGCTATCTCTACCAAAATTTAACAAAATCGTTATAACGAACTTCGAGATATTAATAATAAATACGATTTCTGAAACACCCTGTATGTCGAAAACCAGACTATTTCGCACACATTTATTTTTTAAGATAGAGCAGCTACAAATATAACTTTTTTGTTTCCTGCTATTTTTTTGTATCTCTCTTCGTTTTCGAGACAAAAAGTCAAAGCCACTTTATTGCATGTTGAAAAATTGTTAAAATAAAGTTATTCTTATTTTTTTTCCCGAAAACGAAGAAAGATACGAAAAAATATCAGGATACAAAAAAGTTGTATTTTTAGTTGCTTTATCTAAAAGAAATAATATAAAATCTCCAGAAAAAATCAGGGACGCACATTTTTCGTCTTTATTATTCGTGAATCTGCTTCTCGGGACAGCATTGGAACTCATAATCACCATCTAGTTAGTGCTGATTTAGCGTCTTGTTACAATAAAAAAATATGCCAAAATTTAACAAGATCGGCAAAAGGATCTTTAAGGTATTAATGATAAATTCATTTTTTTCCCAAACCTTCAACAACCCTGTATGTCAAAAACCAGACTATTCAGAACACATGGTTATGAGACCTTTTATTGTTGAATTTGGTTCAGGAATGCGTCTTTGGAGTTACGGCCTATGATTAAGTAACACCCTGTATAAACAAGCTGAAACTTTATACTAGATTTCATTTTTATTCGATATAAAATATTCGAAATATATCAATAACAATATCGAGTTTTGACAGCCGGCAACTCCAGAAATTTTGAGATTTATTTTTTTTTCAAATGTGTTACAACCATTATATTCTATCATACAATCACCCCTTTAAGTTTCGTGAAGTTGTTCGTGGACACCCTGAATAATTGGATGTAAACATAAACAAGTTCACATCGAGTTACTTCATTGACAGAAGCAATTCTTTTTCTTTCAACTATTTTATCCAACGCATGTTATTTATGAGTGTCATTATTGATGTCATTTTAGACGAGTAAGCAATCAAAATAACACACTAGTGTGTTATAATTAAGTACTCACTAGTCACTAGTCAGTTATGGATTATAACTCACGTTCCCGTGGCAACCAAACTTACTTTGACCAAAATGTAAAATTTATATTTAATAATTATTATCTCATAAAAAACGAGTTCTTCCATTGTATGCCACTCGTGCGTTATGTTTCCCAAGTCACTTGAGACTTTAAATTTTATTTAAATCTTCCTCGCGTGTCTTATTTTCAACATAACGCACTAGTACTTTAAATAACTATTCACATCCTGTTTCTCCAATCATTAGTTTTTTTTTCTGGTCTTATGTTACGGATGTGTTCAGGTTAGAAGAATGCTGGGTACTAGGTTTTGATTGGGTCCATTTTATCTCTTTCAAGGTCCCCAATCAAAATCTCCAAGTTCACGCCCTCAAACTATCCGATATCCGTGGTTGGTCAATGCTTTGCGAAGACCCCATTTCAATGCTAGCTCTCCATATTCCTGAAGAAGATCGTTGTATAGACATTCTAGAGTTGATTGAAATGGACAA
Organism: Orchestes rusci; assembly: GCA_958502075.1. Taxonomy (NCBI): domain Eukaryota; kingdom Metazoa; phylum Arthropoda; class Insecta; order Coleoptera; family Curculionidae; genus Orchestes; species Orchestes rusci. The sequence continues at coordinate 14,723,267 of OY293311.1, forward strand.
ACTGCTCAGTTTCCATGCTCACACACTAACACTATACAGTGCTCTATGTTATCAGAGCAATTATAGAGCGGCGCATGTGCTGTGCAGGCATGTGGACCAAAAACAGCTGCTCTATGCGATCAAATCTGAGTATATGAGTGGGCCGTTGAGGCAGGGATTCTATGATTTGTTGATTAGTTTGCATTTGGAAGCAACAGCTACTACCATGTAAGTTCGTAAGGGATCTGGTGACAAATGGTAAAATTGATGATATGAATCTTCTCCAGGGAAGTATGCAAAAACGAATTTGTAATCCCAATAGGGCAAGGCTTAAAAGATCTCTACGAAGAGCCAGAGATGGGTCATAGTTTGCGAAAACTCCAAATGGAGTCTGTGGTTCCGCAAATGGGCACATCCGAAATAAGCGAAAACATTGAGAATATAAAAACACTGTATTCTCCATATTTTCCTTTGGATATTGTCAAGGACTACGTTATGACCGCTTTAGCTGAGTCTGTGGAGATCAACCAGGTGCACAACAGAGACCCCATTGGAGGGTCCAATGAGAATTTGTTCTTGTAAGTCCATCTGCTGGTGTGCAACAGTATTTTTGATTGATCCTAGGCCGCTATTGAAACTCGTGGACCGCCTCCTGCTAGTTGGCATGCTTACCGACGAGAACGTAGACAAACTCCTCATAATGATATGCCCGGAAACCTGGGACCCTACATTCGAAAAGGACGCCAAAGACGAGCATCGTAAAGGTCTTCTACAAATGAAGATGGCCGAGGGAGCGAAGCTGCAAATGTGCTACCTTTTGCACCATCTCTGCGACATCCAACTGCGCCATCGTGTCGAGTCGATTATCGCTTTCAGTCATGATTTTGTGGGTGAACTGCAAACTGACCAGCTGAGGCGTTACATTGAGATTAAACAGTCCGATTTGCCGTCGGCTGTTGCGGCTAAAAAGACCAAAGAGTTCAGATGTCCCCCTAGGGAACAGATGAACGCCATTTTGTGTAAGTTTCAGCAACAAGGTACGTAGAAAAAGGCCAACCACGAGTTTGAATACCATTTGCAAAAGGGTTTGGTGTTGTTGTTTTGTTTCACTAACTTTTTAACCATAAATGGTAGACCCCTTGCTTGGCTGGCGTTATTTGTAAATTGATATGTAAGTTGGAAACATTCGATGATCTATTTTCGTTAAACTTCAAGAATGAGAACGCCACATTCTCGCCTTCTTACGTGGCTGTCTCGTTCTTGAAGTTGTAGGATCACCTTTGGTCCATACAGATAGATTTTGTTGTGGTAATGCGTGGAACGTGTACTGTCAGGGAGATATCAGGAGTACTTCAAGGTTCTATTAACTCTTCCCTGGATAGTTGGTGAATCTTTGGACATAATTCTATTCTCCACAATATTGTAGGTTTAAACCTCTATTATGACCATCGACTTGATGGTTTTGTTTTTTTGATGATTTTTCAGTGCTATCTTTCCAGATTTCTTAGTTTAGATGGTTTATCTAGATTGGATTTTACTTATGTTATCAAAATTCCTCTACATGGGGTTGTGTAAGTTTCGATAGTGCGCCGACAACGCCATCTTCGGCGCTGAACGCAGCCATACTTTTGTTGACATTTACCTCTTTGGAATTTGAATAAACCAATGTTAACAAGAAATTTGTTCAAAAAATCGAATTATTGTTTTTGATAGATTTTATAAACTGTTATAAGAAGTAAAGCTTTATAAGAGTAATTTATTAAATTAATTTAGAAAATAACTTATTTTATGTGCACTTGGTAAGACTTCGTGCGCGTGGCATGTTAACTTATTTAGATGGAAGTGACGTTGCACTGGCGTAGTTCTCCCGCCACCGCAACGCCATTTCGGCGACATGAGGAGCCTACACGAATGATATAATATACAGTGCAATTCCACGTTTGTTCTTTATCTAGCACAAATGGTTAACGGTAACCAACAAATCAAAAATCATAAAAGTCGGTCTAGCGGTTTTTGAGTTATGAATGGTGGGGCTAACCCGACTTGGTTTTATACAGGGCGCTGAATTCCTAAACCGTTAAAGATATCGAAATGAACAAAATGGATTTTAAAACAGTATGCCCCAGCGCAGTTTGTGAACATGTTTTTCAATATACAGGGTATGTTATTTTTGCAGTGCAAGCATCAACATAGTTTTTTTAAATGGCAACCCCTGTTTATCTTTATACAGTGTGTCCCCGGATTGACGCATGAATATGTGAAAAAGACAAAATATGTTTGAATTGAAATTTCATCTTCTGGGGTTCAGCCCTGCTTGTATCGAAACTAATGTGTGTCATAATTTTGGTTTCGGAAAATCAAGCAGGTCTTAGAAATTAACCTAAAAGCTTTTTTTCTTACCAGTAAAGACCTTCTTCTATAGGAGATACGACAAAATGTTATTGAAGAAAGTTGTTCAGAATGAAAAACTGAGTGAGAATTCAAAATTTCAAAACCCTCCGCCCACTTTGATGTTTTGAAGAAATTAGAAAAGTTCATCAGCAAATTATTTTTAATGATAAATTACGCAGTTCAGCAAAGTATAAAAGTATTTAAAAACACAAATAAATGTTCAAGATATCGTCATTAAATCTATTTCCATGCTATTCTAAAAACTTTGAATGGAAAAATGCAAAAAATCAAAGTAGGCGGAGGGTTTTGAAATTTTGCATTCTCACTTGGTTTTTCATCCTGAACAATTTTCTCCAATAACATTTTATCGTATCTCTTATAGAATAAGCACATTACTGGTAAGAGAAATAGTTTTAAGTTTAATTTCTAAGACATACTTGATTTTTAGAAACTAAAATTATGACACAAATCAGTCTCCATCCAAGCAGGGCTTAACCCAGGAGATGGAATGTCAATTCATCAATTTGTTGTCTTTTTCACCTATTCATGCGTCGATCCGGAGACACACTGTATATTTGGATTTGCACTTTTTCGGGCATCTCAAACCCGTTTAGTTTTTGCAATTTGCTTCAACCGTTCAAAAGTTATTCCACTTTTTCCAAAAATGGATGCATTTGCAACCATTGATGAAAGATACCACAGAACACTTGGTTTTTGCGATATCAAGTTGAGGCTTTGCCACCAAAAGATACCCAAGGCAGTTGCTTATGCCTTTGGTATCTTTTGGTGGCAATGCCGTTGATTTGCATTATGGTACCACTTTGCTGTGACACTTCAATGTTGGTAAACTTCAAAGCACCATAACTTGATTTTTTCAAATAGCACCCCCTCTACTTTGTTACTTAGTCGCGTTCAGCTTGTCATTTTACGTATCTTTCATCCAATTTTTCTTTTCGTCGATAGTTTGGGTTAGTCTCAACTCAACTCAACTCAGTGGTGGCCCAAAAATAAGAACAAAAATAACACTAAGAAAACTGCCAAAAATCAATGTTCTTAAATCGAAACCCCCAATTTTTATAATTTAATAATATCAAGCATTTGAAATAAAGGTGAGTTTATGTGATATTGTCCATTCCAAAAATTCAAAAAAAAAATAAAATTAGTATGTTGGGAATGGACAATCTTATAATGCCCTTAATTTTCAATGCTCCATAAGATAAAATGATAAACATTGGTGGTTTTCATTTGGAAAAATTGATTTTTGGCAGTTTTCTTAATTTTATTTTTGATCTTATCACACCCCAATAATAATTATCAAAACTTTGTTAAAAGTCTTTTGAAGTAGGTCCCTTTCAACAAGAAATCTAATACAAACTAAACAATAAATGCTTTCTTATACAAATAATTAACATTTAAATAGGAGTCTACAAACGTCATTTTTGACATACATCAAATCTCCATATAATTTTACGTAGAATTAAAAAATGTACTGATATATAGGGTGTTCCATTTGAAATAAGCGTGTTGACACCTTCTTCCGGTATAACCGGAAGTCGCGCAACGTCACTATCATTAAGAGCATCTTCGAAAATCTCTTCCTATAAATTTTCAGAATTCCAATCGCTTTAATTCCCGAGATATTCTAATAGGCCACTTACCTTGGCGAATCCTGTATTTTAATTGGGCAAAATTCTATATTCTTACATTGGGCAATATCGGAACATAGCTGCTCGATATCCTTGACAATTATTTATGAAACTGTGCACAATATAAAAAAAAACTTCCGTTACCTGAAAAAATTCACCACACTAGAACGCCAACATTTATACTGGGCCTCCCAAAATGTCGTGGTAGACAATTTATTTTTTTAATGGAATGACCCTTTCAAATAAAGTTCTCGAAATATATTATTTTATTCATTATCCATCTACCTCAATAAAAATATTTGGAATTAAACGTTGATCTATGGGCTCTGGAAAAGACACTTGAGTTATGCTATAAGTTTTTATTTCTACACAAAATATTGGAAATTTGTTTTTATTTAATCTGATAACTATAGCCAATGATTGATCCAAAAAGTATACAACCAAAACCACCCGGTCCATGTCCTGATTCGTTACTAATTTAGCCCCTATATGGACACTGTCGTTGCGTATCCTCTCCAATCCTATTCGCTAGGCGAATATTATAAGGTAGCATTAGCAGAAAGTACTTTCTTGGATGTGTTCACTATTCGCTGTGCGCAACTGCCCGGTGGGAGACGACGAACTAACCTCTAACCCCATACAAATTGTACGATACAGCAACAGCGCTCGACTCCGACTGCTAGTTGAATTATGGAGGCAAGTCTTAGTATAGGTGCGCGGGTTGCTGACACCAGATGTCTCTGATCGGATTTTCCACATAGCGAATAGTTCAAGAAGTTCATATACATCTAGTCGTATTTTTTGGTTAAAGTCGACTCAGTTTAAAATTCCTGTCGAATTGTTTCCACATTTTGCAATTTTACCAAAAAATAGTGTCTTTTGCCTGTGTGATCTCGTTGATTTCCTTGAATTTTTGTTCTGATGCTCTCTGCTCTCTGCTTTTCTGAAACGGTGATAATTTGTTAATTCTCACTCTTTCGCATGTTTGCGGCAATATCGTGTTTAATAATTAATCCAGTTGCTAATGCTGTGTTCATTGGTGGGTGATAACATGACAACTAATTTATTGTGAACTTTTATTAAATTCAAAAATTGTCAATCTGTATCAAGACAAGTGTTTTACTCCGTAGCACACCCAATAATCAATAATGACACGTAGTTATTCAACATAAAATAAAGTCAAAGTAGACTAAGAAGTTGAAAATATAACAAATTTGTAAATGGTATTATGTACATGATAAATAGAAAATCACTTATAAACAAAACATATTGAATTTTGGCAGAATCCCATCAGATGTTTGTTTCAATGTCTCCAGTGTATGTGAGTGAAATGGTGGTTTGCTAATTTCAAGCAAATTCATATTCCCTTTGTAGTCCTCCTTTACCACAAAATTTACATACATTTTTATCATTTTGTAGACTAGTTTTCTCTTCAGTCATCTTATACTGAATGTATTACTAACGATGTTATTTTTTTTTGTATCACCTGACTACACTTCACTCCTCATTTCGTCTGTAGGCTTCAAAAACCTCGAAGAAGAAGAAAAAGACAATTGCCCCCTAGGCGACGATCTCTGCGATCGCATGAACAACTTCCACAACGGTCTCTTGATCCACGTGTCCCTTCAAGCTCTCCAAGCACCCGAAGAAGAAGAAAATCCAGACGATCAAGTGAAACCCGGCCCATTGAAGAAGCTCTACAACATCATCAATGCTGTCAAAGAACTGGAAGAAGAACCAAAGCCTGAACCGGAACCTGAAAAGAAAACCCCTGAGGAGGTATTCAGGAAAGTCCTCATTAGCACCATTGTACGATGGGCTGAGGAAGCTCAAATCGAGATGCCCAATTTGGTAAAGGAGATGTTTGGGCTCCTGGTTAGACAGTATGATTCGGTTGGCGAACTGATAAGGGCTTTGGAGAAGACGTACATTATCAACTCCAAAACCAAGCAAGATGTTGCGGAAATGTGGATAGGGCTGAGCCAAATCCGTGCGTTGTTGCCAGTACAAATGTCCCAGGAAGAGGAGGGGCTTATGCGGGAACGACTATGGAAGCTGGTCAACAACCACACCTTCTTCCAACATCCAGATCTAATTCGAGTTCTGCGTATTCACGAAAACGTTATGGCTGTGATGATCAACACTCTAGGGCGTAGAAGTCAAGCCCAGTCTGATGCCCCTCAGAATGTAGAAGGCGAAGCAGGAGGCAAAGAGAAAGACACTTCCCATGAAATGGTGGTGGCTTGTTGCAGGTTTTTGTGCTACTTTTGCAGAACGGGACGGCAGAATCAGAAAGCGATGTTTGAGCATTTTGACTTTCTGCTTGATAACAGTAACATTCTGTTGAGCAGGCCTAGTTTGAGGGGCTCGACACCTTTGGATGTGGCGTATTCGTCGTTGATGGAGAATACCGAGCTTGCATTGGCGTTGAGAGAACATTATTTAGAGAAGATTGCCATCTATTTATCTCGATGTGGGTTACAGTCGAATACGGAGCTAGTCGAGAAGGGTTACCCTGATTTAGGCTGGGACCCGGTGGAAGGCGAACGTTACCTCGACTTCCTCCGTTTCTGCGTTTGGGTGAATGGGGAAAGTGTTGAAGAAAATGCCAACTTAGTCATCAGACTCCTCATCCGAAGACCAGAATGTCTTGGACCAGCTTTACGAGGTGAAGGCGAAGGCCTTCTGAAGGCTATAAATGATGCTAATAAAATGTCAGAACGCATTACTGACCGGAGAAAGATGATGGAGGAATCACCGGAGGGAACGGTGAATTTGCAGCAGTTCTCCCATCCATTGCCGGAGAGCGATGACGATGAAGATTATATCGATACGGGGGCGGCTATTTTGAACTTTTACTGTACACTCGTGGATTTGCTTGGTAGGTGTGCCCCTGATTCTGCCGTGATCTCTCTGGTAAGTCACTCATGTAAGCTTTTTCATGGTTTCATTGAATTTTCCAGGGTAAAAACGAATCGTTGAGAGCCAGAGCCATTCTTCGCTCTCTTGTGCCTCTTGAAGATCTGCAAGGGGTGCTCAGTTTGAAATTCACCATCAACAACCCCGCCCAAGGAGAGGAACGTCCCAAATCTGATATGCCTTCCGGTTTAACGCCTCCGCATAAACAGTCAGTGGTTTTGTTCCTGGAGAGGGTTTATGGAATAGAAACCCAGGAATTGTTTTACAAGTTACTGGAAGAAGCCTTCCTGCCTGATTTGAGATGTGCTACCATACTAGATAGGCACGACGGTAGTGAATCCGACATGGCCCTCAGCATGAACCGATACATTGGCAACTCCATACTTCCGCTTTTGATTCAGCACAGCAAATTCTACAGTGAAGCTGAAAACTACGCGTCACTTTTGGATGCAACACTTCACACTGTATACCGACTTTCCAAAAACCGCATGCTTACTAAAGGTCAACGAGAAGCAGTTTCCGATTTCTTGGTAGCATTAACCAGCCAGCTACAGCCGTCAATGTTGCTGAAACTACTGAGAAAGTTGACAGTCGACGTGTCAAACTTGTCAGAATATACTACAGTGGCCTTGAGGTTGTTGACATTGCATTATGACAGATGCGCCAAGTATTACGGGTCTAGTGGTGGACAGGGTCAATACGGGGCTGCCAGCGATGAAGAAAAACGACTTACCATGATGTTGTTTTCGAACATATTCGATTCACTTAGTAAAATGGACTATGATCCTGAGCTATTTGGCAAGGCGTTGCCTTGCTTGACAGCCATAGGTTGTGCTTTGCCTCCGGACTACTCCTTGTCAAAGAACTACGACGATGAGTGGTACTCGAACAAAGCGGCCATGTCCGGACCTGACGGACCTTACAATCCTCAACCTATAAACACATCTGTAGTGCAACTGAACAATGACCTCAACAACATTGTGCAACAATTTTCTGAACACTATCACGACGCATGGGCGTCCCGCAAACTGGAAAACGGATGGCGACATGGGGATAGCTATTCGGGCTGGGACGGCAACAAAACCCATCCCAGACTGAAGCCCTATTCTATGTTGGGTGACTATGAAAGGGAACGTTACAAGGAACCAGTCAGGGAGTCCCTCAAGGCTCTACTGGCATTGGGATGGTCCGTGGAACATACCGAAGTGGATTTACCCTCTAACAACAGAAACTCCCAGTTTAGCAGAGGGGAGAGCACCAGTGCCTTTGATTACAACCCTCATCCAGTGGACATGACCAATTTGACTTTATCTAGGGAAATGCAAAATATGGCGGAGAGGTTGGCAGAAAATGCGCATGACATTTGGGCTAGGAAGAAGAGGGAGGACCTAACTACGTGTGGTGGGGGTATACATCCGCAACTGGTACCTTATGATTTGCTTACGGACAAGGAAAAGAAGAAGGATAGGGAAAGGTCACAGGAATTCTTGAAGTACTTGCAATATCAGGGCTACAAACTACACAGGCCCAATAGAGGTGGTCAACAAGAGACCGAACAAGGCACTGCAGGGCCTTCGATTGAGCTGCGCTTCGCTTACAGCCTTCTGGAGAAACTCATACAATACCTTGACAAGGCAACTATCAACATGAAGTTGCTGAAGCCATCGCAAACCTTCAGCCGCAGAAACTCATACACCAAATCTTCCCGAGACATCAAGTTCTTCTCCAAAGTTGTACTGCCGTTAATGGAGAAGTATTTCAGCACACATCGCAACTATTTCATAGCTGTAGCCACAGCCACAAATAATACAGGCGCAGCTAGTCTCAAGGAAAAAGAAATGGTAGCAGCCTTGTTCTGTAAACTGGCCAGTCTGTTACGGTCAAGACTAGCGGCGTTTGGGGCAGATGTACGAATCACGGTTCGGTGTCTGCAGGTGTTGGTTAAGGGCATTGATGCCAAGTCGCTGGTGAAGAATTGTCCAGAGTTCATCAGGACGTCGATGTTGACGTTCTTCAACAACACCGCTGATGATCTGGGGCATACGATAATCAATTTGCAGGACGGCAAATACAGCCACCTCAGAGGCACACATCTTAAAACCTCAACGTCCTTGTTTTACGTCAACGCCGTCCTTCTTCCCGTCCTCACCTCCTTGTTTGATCATTTGGCGAATTGTGAATACGGAAGCGATCTTCTTTTGGACGAGATCCAGGTGGCCTCTTACAAAATCCTCCAGGCCTTGTACCATCTGGGAACGGATAATACCTTGCACCATGACAGAAAATATTTGAAGAACGAAATGGAGAAATACAAACCGGCTTTGGGATCTTGTCTGGGGGCGTTCAGCTCTACCTTCCCTGTGGCGTTTTTGGAACCACATTTGAATAAGAATAATCAGTTTTCATTGTTGAATAGGATTGGTAAGTGTTTTTGGATTTTGTAACGTACTAGAGAAAGAAGGGGTACTGTTTCTTTCTAGCCGATCATTCACTAGAAGCCCAAGATATCATGTACAAAATGGAGCAGTTCATGCCCACTCTGGAGACGGTTCTTTCAGAGGTTGATCAATTCGTGGAGAGTAACCGGACGTACACCGACGATCCGCATATAATCGACGTCACCATGCCTATGTTGTGCTCGTACTTGCCCTTCTGGTGGGGCCAAGGTCCTGATAATGTCAGTCCTACGGGAGGGTAAGTTATATTTAGTGTAGAGTCCGGGATTTTCAAAATCTTATAGCTCCCATGTGTCAATGGTAACATCCGAACACATGAATCAACTCCTCAAGAACGTCCTGAAACTGATCAAAAAGAACATCGGCAACGAGAACGCCCCCTGGATGACCCGCATTGCTGCCTTTACTCAGCAAATCATCATTAACAGTAGCGAAGAACTGCTTAAAGATCCATTCCTGCCTTTGGCAGAGCGTGTAAAGAAACGCACCGAAGCAATGTTTCATAAAGAGGAAAGTATGCGGGGTTTTATCAAAAGCAGTACCGATGATACCTCGCAAATTGAAACGCAAATCCAGGAGGACTGGCATTTGTTGGTCAGGGATATCTACTCGTTTTACCCGTTGTTGATAAAGTACGTCGATTTGCAAAGAAATCATTGGTTGAGGCATAATGTGGAGGAGGCGGAGCATCTGTATAATCACGTGGCAGAGATATTTAACATCTGGTCCAATTCGCAGTACTTTTTGAGGGAGGAGCAGAACTTCATTTCGGCCAATGAGATCGATAATATGGTGTTGATTATGCCTACTGCCACTAGGAGGACTGTCGTTACTGACGGTAGTCAGCCTTCTGTGGGTAAAGTTAAGGTAAGGCCGTGTCAACTAACTGTCATGGATGTTAACTTTCTTACTCGAAGAAGAAGAAGAAACATCGTGACAAGAAACGAGACAAGGACAAGGAACTTCAAGCGTCCTTGATGGTGGCTTGTTTGAAACGGTTGCTGCCAGTCGGTTTGAACTTGTTCGCCGGTAGGGAGCAGGAGTTGGTGCAACACTGCAAGGATCGGTTTTTGAAGAAGATGCCTGAATACGAGATTATTGATTTTGCCAAAATCCAACTAACTCTCCCAGACAAAATCGATCCTGCTGACGAAATGTCGTGGCAACACTACCTCTACTCTCAACTAGGAAAAAAAAGTGTAACAGTCAACACTCTGGACAGCAACGGTAAAAACCAACTTGAAGAAACTGTCGATAGAATCGTAGCTATGAGCAAAGTCCTCTATGGACTTCATATGGTAATTTATCTTATTATTAGAGCTTTTTATTTAAGTTGCAAGTATTTAGATCGACCATCCACAACAAACTCAGAAGGGTGTCTATAGATCCATTGTGTCGACTCAGAGGAAACGGGCGGTTTTGAGTTGTTTTCGACAGGCTTCTTTGCACTCTTTGCCAAGGTTTGTGCTCGTTGTGGTTGTGTTGCTTGCTTTTTATGTTTGATTTTCTTGTGAAATTAGGTCTAGAGAGGTAGATTGTGACCTAGATATCTACTGATAATGCCATTTAATTTAATACTTGATGAGCAGTGTTAGTGTTACATCCAACACGGTCTTTTAAGTGGCCTACTTAAACCCAAGTTCAACGCGTGACTGTGATTTGTGGGTATATTAGGACGCTACTGAATAAGTAATGTTAACCTTTTGCCAAAAATATTTTATTTTCTCTCAAGCCTGACCTCTAAGTGAGTAGTGGCTGCATCCTGGTACTGGAGTATACTCCTCCCCAATGAGGGGGGTTGTACTCCATTACATGAGGCCGATCAACCAGAACATCATTATCTAATGAGGAGTCGTATCTTTCGTTATTTGGAAAATAACTCAGAAACCATTCTAGATAACCATAAAAAGATTCTACTCGTTTCTCAAATATATCTTACAAGGTGCGTGGTTTCAAAGTGGTTCCTTCCATGGTTCTGTGGACTCATTGGAGATAACGATGCAAGATAGTACTTGTCAGTTGTGCATGGTTTCAGAGAGGTACCTGGCATGGTACTCTATTTAGAAAATATTTCAGGAACCACTGGAGATAACCTAGTCAAGATGGCACTCGTTTCTCAAAAGTCCACTACGAGAAATTGGTTGCGCATGATTCTAGAGTGGTACCAGCCATGGTACTCTAATACGAAAATATATCAGGAAGCACTTGAGATTAGAGCTGGTACTCGTTTCCTAACAGTCGCCTACGAGTAATCGTCTGATGTTCGTTCAAAAGTGGTACTCACTAGAGAGTATCTCAGAAACCATTGGAGGTAACGAAATGAAGACGGTACTCCCAAAAGACACATATGAGTAATTGGTTGCTCATGATTCTAGAGGAGTACCTATCATTGTCCTTCATTAATGACATAACTCAGAAACCATTTGAAACAACCTTATCGATATGGACCTCATTTCTCGAAAGTTGCCCACCGGGAATCGACATGGTTCCAGAGTATTACCTATCTTGGTAGTTTACTCAGAAAATATTTCAAGAACCATTGGAGATGATTATATTATGATGATGGTACTCGTTTTTGAAAGTCGCCTACGGGAAACCGATAGAGTGTTGTGGCAAGGTGAAACCTTACCATGGTTTCTAATTTAGAAAATATCTCAAGAACCACCTTCGATACCTTCTTGAAAGTCGCATACCAGCAATCGATGAAGAAGGTATGTTACCAAAGTAGTGGTTACTCTATTAAGAAAATATCTCGGAAACCATCAAGAATAATCATGTGAAGATGGTACTCATTTCTCGAAAGTCACCTGAGCGGACTCGATTGAGCGTGGTTCCAAAGTGATACCTTGTACAATGGAACACTATTTGGACATACTCAGGAACTAATGGAAATAACCATACCAAAATTTCACTCATCCCTTGAAAATTCGCTACGAGGAATCGATTGAGCATGGTTCCAAAGTATAAGGAACCATCATGGTTCTCTGTGGTACTCGCAATGGTTTTACATTTGGAAAATATCTCAGGAACCATTGTGGATACCCATATCGAAATGGTTCTCGTTTTTTTAAAAATCACCTACGAAGGATCACTAATTGAGCCTTGTTCCAAAGTGCTTCCTACCATGGTTCTCTATTTAGAAAATATCTCAGGAACCATTGCAGATATCCATATCGAGTTAGTACTCGTTCACCGACGAGGAGTCGATTGAGCATACTTCCAAACTGTTGCCATATTCTTACTATACAGGGTCCAGTACCGCTCAAAAACATAATATCACCCCCGCCTCTCACGTATAGTCTGTTCATGGTTTTCCTGCTGTTACGTCATACTTTTCCGTCTCTCTCTTACACATTGAAAAATAAATCACGTACGTCTGGACGAGGGTCTTTCGGATCAATAATTTGACAAATGTCACATGTGGAGCGATCAATCTACGACATACTGCCAATTGTCAAATACTGTGACGTGACCGCAGGAAAGCCATGAACAGACTGTACAAAATAGGTAACGATTTCCCAAAAACTCCGTTTCATGACTGACCGATTGTATTTATGTCTCTGAGATGCTCGAGGGTCGTCCGCTGGCTAGGTAGCGTTGGAGAGAATTGCTAGGGGTTTGCAAAGTCGGGAAAACAAAATCTGAAATATTTTTCTGAAGCACGAAACTTTCACTAGAAAAAGGTTATGCCCCATAAAGTATCCTGTATACGGTGCTGGGTGGGCGGTTGTGGATTCATAGTCCGCTGATAGCCCAAAGGAAGTTGAAAACCGAAATTTTGAAAACCATTTGTCAGCCAAATGTCACAAAATTTGAAGATAAACAATGTTCAGATTCCATCAAAATTTCCTGACAATGGTTTTCAAAATAACGGTTTTCGGACTCTTCTGGGTCATTAGGGGACCATGATTCCACCACCGCCAACCATATCTAGGTTACTTTATGAAACATAACTTTCTTCTCGTGAAAGTTTCGTGTTTGAGAAAATTATTCCCGATTTTTTTTTCTCAACTTTGAAACCCTCTCCTCCGCTTCCTAGCCAGCAGACGCCCCTCTGGCATCTCAGGGACATGAATACAATCGGTTAATCATGAAACGGAGCTTTAGGAAATCGTTTTCTATTTTGTACGTGGTAGGCGATGTTGTATGGGACAAAGGCACTTGTTTCATCAAATTTTATAGATCATTGGAATAGAGTCCTGATCCATGGCAGAATTGACTTATGGTCCAACAATCTATCACCAGACACAATAATTGTCCCCAAACTAACCCCTTGTGTTACCCTCTCTAACCCAAAGGCTTCAAAACCAAAAATGGGCAGAGACGGCTGGAAACGTTGCCTTAATGCGGCACGAAAACGTGCTGCGCTTGCGTGCCTTAGATGCACTCCTTTATACAAACTAAGCAGGTTTGTCCATACAATACCCTTGTTCAAAACTCACCATCGTTGGAATTACACAGGCATCGCGCTATAAACATCTTCATCCGGACATACCGCGACTTCTGGTTGCAAGACGAAAATGTGGGCCAAGAAGTGATGATTGAAGACTTGACGCAGAGCTTCGAAGATTCGGAGTTGAAGAAGGATGAGGAAGAAGAGGAGGGCAAACCGGATCCGCTCACTCAGTTGGTGACTACGTTTTGTAGGGGAGCTATGACTGAACGGTCAGGAGCGCTGCAAGAAGATCCTCTATACATGAGCTATGCGGAAATTATTGCTAAATCTTGTGGTGAAGAGGAGGAAGAGGGAGAAGAAGGTGGTGAAGAAGGAGGTGAAGGAGAGGAGGGTGGCTCTTCTATTCATGTAAGTAGCCGCCGATGATTCGTTGGATATTTTCATGATTGAATGTATTTCTCAAGCAAAAGACTATGAGGAAGTTGAAGGTATTTTTCCACTTTTCTATTATTTATTAAACAGAATTGTTACTATAACTATGAGAATGGGACAGTGTCGTGCTCGCGTTGTCCCATTCTTGAAGTTGTAGGTCTCTAGAACACACTTATATAGAAAAGAGCACATTTTCCATCTTCCTCGCCATTAATACAAACAAAAGGCTAAGGAAGATGGAAACTCACACTATGGTAACGTCGTCCATTCTGATGTATATCCACGAACGTAGGAACAAGAAATGGAAAAACAAAAGCTGCTCTTCAACCAAGCCCGTCTAGCCAATCGGGGGGTAGCTGAAATGGTTCTTCTACACATTTCCGCTTGCAAAGGAGTGCCCAGTGACATGGTGATGAAAACTCTGGAACTAGGAATCTCCATTCTGCGCGGAGGCAACAACGACATTCAAATGGGCATGCTCAATCATCTTAAAGACAAAAAAGACGTGGGGTTCTTCACCAGTATCGCTGGCTTGATGAACTCTTGTGGCGTTTTGGATTTGGATGCCTTTGAACGGAACACGAAAGCGGAGGGATTGGGCGTGGGCTCTGAAGGGGCTGCTGGAGAGAAGAATATGCATGATGCTGAGTTCACATGTGCCTTGTTTAGGTTTATACAGTTGACTTGTGAGGGGCATAATTTAGGTGAGTTTTAGAGTTAAGGAACAAAGATCTGTCCGCTATGGTGTGATGAAAAGTCCCGATTGATATTCACAATATTTATTTTTATAACCACTCGACACTGTCTTCAATACTAGTACCATGCTACTACTCTTGTCTGTTGAACACGAACTCTATGTACCCTTGATTTTTTTTTAGAGGTACAGTGACTAATCAAAATTGGAAGTTAAAGGTTGGCAAATAGTAATTATTCATGGTACTAGTGTGTTATGTTGGAAATAAGTCACGCGAGAAAGTAATTCAATTACCGCCAGCTCTGACCACTAACAACCCTCTTCAAAATAATGCAGAAATTAAATTAATTGAACTCACGATGCAAATCACAAATGTGGTTGATTTGTTGCCAATGTCTGACAGTGACTATGAATTCCTGGTAAACAATCTGTGATTATTTCCAAACTATGAAATGAAATAATCGAATGTCGATCAATGACTGATTCCGGCATTGATGAAAGAAGAAAGAGGACTCGTAACTCAAACATAAAACTCATACATCGAAAGTGTTACCGTTTTTAGCTTGTTTGGCTCCAAAAAATGGCGTCCGTAAATTTGTATTATGGGAATTTTATTGATTTTGTGGATCTTGCATCTGCAATACGTGATCAATCAACCAGAGTGGAATTCAAAAATATTTGTTAAAAAAGATTATGTTCTCTTATTTCTGGGCCATCCTGTAATAATTGTTATCAAAATATTGTGAAAAGTATTTTAAAGTAGTTCCTTTTCAACAAGAAATTCAATACAAATTCAAAAACAAAGGCTTTCATATACGAAAAATTTACATTCCATTTGAAACAAGCGAGTTGACACCTACTTCCGGTATAACCGGAAGTCGCGCAACGTACTATTATTTCATTTGAATAGAGCATCTCCGAAAATCTCCTCCTACAAATTTTCAGAATCCCAATCCATTTATTTCCGGAGATATTCTAATAGGCCACTTACATGGTTATCTATTATATTTTGAACCCCACTTACAGCTCTTATATTATGAGTACCTAATAGAGAGAAACTTTAAATACAAAAGTTTTAGGTTTTTCCACGTAGTATCTTTTAGTGATAGCGAAAATAGAAAATCCACTTTACAGAATTGCAAAAGATTATGAAGTTATATTTTTTTGAATATTACACCCTGTATAATAATGGCCAAGATGATAGATCTTTTTTTTCTGATGCCAAATATATAATATATTATGTTGGTGTTTGGTTCAGTCGTTCTTGCGTTATTCAAGTTCAAAGTCTCATGAAAATTACATTACGTTGATCTGGATTCTACCGTATTAATCCAGGAGAAAGTGAATTTTTTTTTCGACTCATTTTCCCAGTCGCTGTATTTGAATGAATCTGTTGTTTCAAGTGACAAAAAACAAACATTTTTGAGTCTGGCTGAAATTTCTGGATGGGTTCAATGTGACTTTGAATTTGAATAGCGCAAAATCGACGGAACCAAATACCAACATTTATAATATGCTGAATTCGAAGAAAAACATCTATCATTTTAGCCAATAATATACAGGGTTTTCCATTAAAAAAAATATAACTTCATCATTTTTTTCAATTTTGTAAAGTGGATTTTTCATTTTCGCAATCACTAAAAGATACTACGTGGAAAAACCTAAAACTTTCTTATTTAAAGTTTTTTTCTAACACTCAAAATAAGAGCTGTACGTGGGGGTCAAAATATAATAGATAACCCTGTTACTTTGGCGAACCCTGTATTGTATGTAATAGAAAATGTTTGCCAACCTTTAACCTACAATTTTGATCTGTCACTGTAACTCTATAAAAAATTAAGTTTTTTCACCTATGGAACTCTTTAGTCTCAATGAACATTCCTAGCAGTCCGTTCCGATCTATAGAATTGATAGTGAATACCTAACTTCACCTCAGGAATGATGAGCATACAGTTCATTTTTTATTTAAAGTCACAGTGACAGATCAAAATTGTAGGTTAAAGGTTGGCAGACATGTTCTTTCACGATAGTCATTGATTGAACTGTGATCCGCTCTATTTTGCTATGCTCAAAATGTATTTGATTTGATAGAAAAAAACGTTCGAGCATAGACAGTGATGATAATTTTGAAATTGATGATCAAATCCCTTCTTTGATCGAGAAAATGAAGTTTATAATCCAATATTATATCATTTCATTTCAATTAGCGAGCACTTTATGACATATAATTTTTTTTGCCAATTTTCAACCTCCAATTTTGATCTGTCACTGTAACTTTGAATTAAAAATGAACTGTAATATCTGTTGATGTCATATATGTGATTTCATTCCGCGTACCGAGGTGTAGGAATAAAGATGTGACAAAGAAATGTCGTGTTATATTAGTAGTTACAAAATCATTTATTTTATTCACAGAATGGCAAAACTACCTCCGAACACAAGCCGGCAACACTACAACCGTAAACGTTGTAATCTGCACCGTCGATTATCTACTCCGTCTGCAGGAATCCATAATGGACTTCTACTGGCACTACTCCAGCAAAGAATTAATCGATCCTGCAGGAAAAGCCAACTTTTTCAAAGCCATCGGAGTAGCCAGTCAGGTTTTCAACACCCTAACTGAAGTAATTCAGGGCCCTTGCACATTGAATCAACAAGCCCTGGCCCATTCCAGATTGTGGGATGCGGTTGGAGGTTTTCTATTTTTGTTCTCGCATATGCAGGATAAATTGTCGAAACATTCCAGTCAAGTGGATTTATTGAAAGAGTTGTTGAATTTGCAAAAAGATATGATTACGATGATGCTCAGTATGTTGGAGGGAAATGTCGTGAATGGCACCATTGGCAAGCAGATGGTGGACACGTTGGTGGAGAGCGCGTCGAATGTGGAGTTGATTTTGAAGTACTTTGATATGTTTTTAAAGTTGAAGGATCTGACTTCTTCAGCTAGTTTTCTGGAGATTGATATTAATAATGACGGGTGGGTGTATCCAAAGGATTTCAAGGAGAAGATGGAGCAACAGAAGAGCTATACTCCGTAAGCTGTAGCAAACAAATGTTTCTCTTTTAATTTCTAGTTTATAGGGAAGAAATCGAATTCCTCCTCGCTTGTTGTGAAAGCAATCACGACGGAAAGGTAGACTATGTAGGCTTCATCGATCGTTTCCACGAGCCCGCCAAAGAAATCGGCTTTAACTTGGCTGTTCTGTTGACGAATTTGTCAGAACACATGCCAAATGAGCCACGATTGGCCCGATTTTTGGAGACAGCAGGCTCAGTCTTGAACTATTTCGAACCATTCCTTGGACGAATTGAAATTTTGGGTAAGCTACTACAGCAAGTACACAGCACCCGTTATGAGCTCTTTTTGCGAGACGAAAAGTGTCGTAACTCCATCATGCAGCAGAAAATACCCTTGGTAATTTACTAATCTGTTCAGGTGGATCAAAACGTATTGAACGAGTCTATTTCGAAATAAAAGAGTCCAATATTGAGCAGTGGGAGAAGCCACAAATCAAAGAATCAAAGAGGGCGTTCTTCTACTCCATCGTCACAGAGGGCGGTGACAAGGAGAAATTGGAGGCGTTCATTAACTTCTGCGAGGATGCCATCTTTGAAATGCAACACGCAAGTGCGCTTATGGCGGTTGAAGAGAGTGGAGGTGGCGGACCAACTAGAGCTACTACTTATAGTTATATGACTGATGATGATGAGCAAAGGTAAGTTTCCGATATATTGTAGCAAAAGCGCATGACGAGTTTTACAGAGGAGCAAAAGACCCGATCAGACGAACGTATCAAGCCGTCAAAGAAGGAATCTACTATGGCCTATCGTGTTTGAGCCCATCAAACATCAAGCACAAAATCAACGAGCTGCAACAAATGACAATTCCTGAATTGTTTGTTGGCTTCTTCAAACTCATCTTTTACGCCTTCTACTACTCCGGTTTCGGCTTCTGGGCTGTCATCAAGTACTTCTTTGGAATTCTAATCACGCTCATGCGTGGCCCTGCCGTTGAGGAACCCATTGTAGAGACAAAGGAGGAGGAAAAGATAACACATCTAAGAATGCTACCACCACTACCAGCTGCTGAAGATCCCAACACACAAATTCAAGCGTTTGGTCTGGATATAACAAAAGAAGACAGTGGTCAGTTCAAGATGGCAGCACATGAGAGTCCCACGGAAAGCACGCCGTCTTCGGGAGAAGGTGAAACTACTCCCGATGAAAATAGCGGCGAATTGGAAAGTGAAGCTCCTGAACAACCGTTGAGTTTGTCAGACTTGTTGGGGTGAGTGTTTATTGATTGATATATCGAACGTACAGAGTGATAACGAGACAGGACGGTGCGACAGAATTATATTAATGGTCCGGTATCTTATTACTCCGTAAGTTCGGTGGTCAACTGTTATCCTGTGAATTAGTGCATTTTAAGTGTTCACTATTATTTGTTTCACCAAAATGAAAAACGGAATTATATTTTTCACATCTATTGCAAACGTTTCATAATTTAACCTGCTTCCTCTTCGGGTGGAGGAGCCTCTTCTTCTGCTGGTGGAGCTTCCTCTGCAGGTGCAGGTTCTTCTTCGGGTTTCTTTTTCTTCTTAAACCAACCACGGCCTCCACCACCTCCTTCTTCTCCATCTTCACCTCCTTCACCTCCTTCTCCCTCTCCCTCTTCGTCGCCATTGACGGCCTCCAATATAGCGTCAACCATCAAGTAAAGATACCATAAAATAAACATACAGGGAGGGTGTTTGTAGGACTCCAAATCGCATGGGTCAAAGTTTTCGAAGAGGGGGCAAAAGCCTTCGGGAACATCTTCGGACATTTTTACGGGAATTTGGGATGCTGGATTTTGCAATTTTGAAAAGTAAAATTTTGAATGACGGACTGGTAGTGGAGTCAGGTGTGGGGCATGTTCGATAAAATTATCTGTCCACAGTAGCTAGATATACAGGATGTTCTGAATAACGTGTACTGTTTGCTATCTTCGAAACGTACAAGGTCGGTTAAATGGGATAAAAGTTGGCGTTTTTGATACTCATTGAAGATTCATTCACAGTGTTGCGAAATTTTATTTGGTTCGCGAGATACAGGATGGATTGTTGAAATTTCGTTAAATATTTCAGAAAAAAATCAGTTTAACCTCGATTTTTTTCTTTTTCTCCATTCTACAATATGATGTCATCAAATTGTGTATACGACGTTTCGTATTCGAGTTACCATCATCAAAATTTTTTTCAATAAATCATTTTCCGAAGCTTTCTTCAAAATCTTTTCAGTTATATTCTACACAAATACCATCAATATCGTTTCGACCCTTCAAAATGTCGGCCAGAAAATATCAAAAGTACTGCTCTGATTCCATCTTATCCCAAAATGTAAAGTGTTTGAAAATGTTTTACTGTATGTTCCCAACTTGCTTAAAAATGGACCGAAAGACAAAAGTTTTGTTTTGTTTCGTATTCGAGCAACCACCATCGACGTGATTTTTTAAATATTTTTATTTATTCGAACCACTGACCACCGCGATCACCTTAGATTACACCAATGTCGATCGATTGTTAGCGGTAAAATTCATCATTTCATTGTTGTTTTTTACGCTACATAAGAATATGCAGTCATAAATCCCGCCGACAATGATTCGAGATTGGACTAACTTTGGTTAGCTTTTGTTTGGCAAAAATAAGTCATCATCAACGCTCCATATTCTCGTAAATGGGATTTTGTAAGTGAAAATAATATGTTTACATAGTTGGAGTTGGTTTAACTGTTTCAATGAGTTTTTCTGAGTGGGTGTGTGTTAGATCTAGTTACGGAGCGCTGGGCTTCAAGTCCTGTAAGCTTGTAGACAAATGATATAAACACTCTTTTATAAATTTTTGAGATTTTTTTTAATCAAATTTCGGCATTTTAGTATGGTAGAGTCTGTGCAATCAGTAAAGAGTACCGTGACATTAATCTCTGCGCGAAAATGTTTGATTCTATCTCTCATACCTTTATAGAAACGCATACAAATTTCTCGAAAACGAATCGACTGATTTCAAAAAATCAAACGTCATAATAAAGCACTTGATAAGGCCTTTCAAACAAGCTATAACTTTTCCATTTAAGATTCTTAAGGGGATGCCCCTGGGGGGTAGGGAGTGAAGTGAGGCGAAGTAATTTTTACTTAAAAAGTCGTCCCCCTTGACAAATCGTTTGACGTGTCTCGGCGTTTTTTTTTTAAATCAGTAGTTTTTTGAAAACCGGGGAGGGAAGTTTTCAAATGAACACCCGGTAGTATACAGGGTCTTTCTTTCCATATATGGAAAATTAAAAATAATACGCTTGTACAAATTTCTCGGCCATGAATTACTTTTTAAAAGTGGCAGTTTTCCACCATTTCTGGTTAAGTAGCTTGTAAAACAACTTCCTTATTTTGAATGGCAATCCCTATTTTTTATTCCACTTTTTTTTTGAAAATCACGATAAGTTAATCCAATAACATCTATGGCCATCTTTGACCGTTTTGGAGTTATTTTCATTTTGAGAAAGAATTTGACAGTCGAGGGAGGTACTTTACAAAAAGGAATCTAATAGTGAAAAAAAGACTGGGGGTTGCCATTCGAAATAAGGAAGTTTGGTAGCCAGAATTGGTAGAAAACTGCCACTGTTTAAAAAAAGTAGTTCATGATCGCATCATTTTCACTTGTAGTGCTTATTGTTTTTTTTTAAAGAAAGACACTGTCAACACGACACCCTTACAACGGTTTTTTCTTCAATCGTCACAATTTTTTTCCTTGCGCGCATGACGTGGTTGGCTGACCATTGATGACAACGCTCGACACACGGAAGTCAGTGTTGCCAAGTCGCACCGTCAAACTCAACATCCTTATGTTGTTTTTTGCGTGGGTGTCATGAACACGTTGTCTGCAATGAACAGCAAAATCTGGCAACACAGCCCATGGAATAAGAAACAATGCGCAAGAACATACCGTTGAAAGTGTATTGTGAAATATTGGGAATTCAAGCTAAGCGGGCGTCCCCTAGCGAGAAAATTATCAACTAATAAGGAGTACTTTGCTTTGGCAGATTGCCATTGTTTGTTTATATTAAAGAGTTCGTAAATTTTTTGTGTTTAGAGTGATATTCATCATATTTTTCACAAATTTTATCGGTATACAGTATGTCCAAGATAAGAATGTCTATCATGGGAATCTTGGAAATCATAAGAGATACGAAGATGGTTAGATAAGAAAAAAGATGTGTACTTCCAAGCCTAACAATATACCGTTAAGAAAGTTTCAAAATTCCGAGAAGTTCGGGAGATATGCCCAAAAAAGCGTGAAATGGATCTGTACCAAATTTCATGAAAAAATATAAAAAATTGAAGATTAATTTTATTATGCACCAAGAAGTATTTTACCTCGAAACTCTTGCGATAGCAAGTCTATCAGAAAAATAATTATAAATATAAACATTTAAAAGATATTCTCATGTCAAAATCCAATGAAAACAGACAAACGAGACTGAAAAAAAAAAATAGAAAAAAGATCACACACAGAAATAATATTTTCGAATTGAATATTTTTTCATGAAATTTGGTACAGACCCATTCCAGGGGATGAAAAATCCAGTGGCGTAGTCAGATTTTCTCTAAAAAATCGCTTATATGTTTTATGGATTTTTCAGCCTCTAAATATGCTCTAGTAGGCCTTGATTTTGGAAAAAACTGGGCGACGTATGGCCTCAAAATACACCTTTTCCTCTCTACATTTAAAAAAAAAATCGTTGAAATCGATCAATAAATTAAAAAGTTATGAGGGTGGCCCGCTTTCAAATGGGTCACTCTGTAGTTATGTTCTAAGAATTGACTCCACTGGCGCCACCATCTAAGGTGGCCGACGTCGAGACAGGACTCGGCTTCGCGTTACAATACTTTGCTTCTTCATACTACTTTTTAAGATTATTTAGAAAAATGATCCTCAATTTATTATGTATTGAGAACTACTGTATTGACTAGTTTGATGGGTGGGAAAACATCACATTTTTCCAAATTCCAGAGGAGAACAAGCCAAACTAGCCGCACAAGAAAAAGCCGAAGCTCAAGTAGCTCAACAAGCTGCCATGCAAGCTATCGAGACTGAAAGCAAAAAAACAACCACCTCGGAACCATCGGCCATGCAGCAAATCAATTTCAGTGCCTACACGCAACGCGCTGTTTCATTCCTGGCTAGGAATTTCTACAACTTGAAATACGTGGCATTGGTGTTGGCTTTCTGTATCAATTTCATGCTGCTCTTCTATAAGGTGACCACCTTGGGCGGCGACGATGATGGTAGTGGTAGCGGAAAAGGCTCGTCAGGAATAATCGAAGGTTCTCTGGAGGGAAGCGGTAGTGGGGGTTCGGAGGAGGAAGATGATCTACCGGAGTTGGTCATAGTGGATGAGGACTTCTATTATATGGCGTATGTGATGAGATTGGCGGCTATGCTACATTCTATGGTTTCTTTGGCAATGTTGATTGCGTATTATCACTTGAAGGTATGTGTTGATTAGATTATTTCTTCTTGGGTGACAAGGGTCCCGAAAATTTTTAATGGCAGAGAGGTCGAGTGATACTTTATTTTGAAGGTATTTTTACGTAGATTATTACCCCCGAGTTTTACACCGCTATTATCTACACAGCAATTTCAGGGGTTAATTAATGTTACAAAAAAATGTTTAGCAACCATCGCAAGATGTGCGCCACTCTACTATCCTATGCTTTTTTCGTCGATGTTTAGAACAAACTTTTCCAGGACAATGGAGCTGCTTGAGTGGTCTTCACGTTCTCCAGATTTGACCTCGTCAGATTTTTGTTATGGGGTCATTCAAAAACTAAAATGTATGCGATCCACCCAATATCTGTAGAAGACCTGCAGCAACGAATAGTTGATGTATGTCAGTAAATCACCCCACCAATGCTTCAAATTGTACATTTTTTGGTAACTTTAGTAAGTCCCTGTAATGACTAGGTAGATCAGCAGTGTGAAACTTTGAGGTTGTATCACATGAAAATACCTTGCAAATAAGGTATCACTCGACTCCTCATGCCATTTAAAATGTTGGAGGCCCTAGTCACCCCCGCTAGGGCTTTGCCCTTCATGGGGTGAAAATGCCAAAAAAATTGTTTTCCCTAAAATCAAAAATCGACGGGTTCTAGGGTTTTTATTAAATGTCTCGGGGCGCCCAAAATAAGCTCTGTTTCCTTTTTAAATGGTCACCCAGAAGTTTGCCTCTGTTTTTCACTGTTGGGCATTTTTCATTTAAATTTTAGAAAAAAAATATCGAAAGTATTTATGTAATGTAGGTACTTAGTCATGCGTTATGTTTTGTAATGTTTTTTACTTTTAAATTTATTTATTTTTTTCTGTGGCAATAAAGCATATTTCATTTGATTTTATTTGAATGTCAGGTACCATTAGCTATATTCAAACGGGAAAAAGAAATTACCAGAAGACTAGAGTTCGAAGGACTATTCATTGTAGAACAACCCGAAGATGACGATCTAAAATCCCATTGGGATAAACTGGTGATTTCTGCAAAGTGAGTATGAACTAACCAAAATATTTGAATATGTCACGTGAGTTGCAGATCTTTTCCTGTCAACTACTGGGACAAATTTATTAAGAAAAAAGTGAGACAAAAGTACAGCGACACCTACGATTTTGACTCAATCAGCAGCCTCTTGGGGATGGAAAAAACTTCATTCCAGCAAACGGAGGCTGACGATGGGAACAGAAGTATATTCTGGTAGTAAGTATCGGAGTTTCCATCATTAGTAATGTGAGGTTTACATTCAATTTCACTTCGAAGTGGAAGTGACAGATTTCCGATTGCCAAACGGAAATCATGATACCATCAAGGGCGGCTCGTGAAGAGGAAGTCTGGGACTTCGCCCCCCGAGAATTCTATAGAGAATCCTGTTCTAGAGTTTTATGAATAAATATTTCATTTATTTCCAAACATTATTTCAAATTAAATCTTTCAAACCATTCAATAATAGCTTCTCGGCATTTTACGACATGGAAACACAAAAACAGGCTGTTTCTTAAAAATCATAAGGACCAGTGACATCATTTTCCCAATGGTATATTTTTGTTAAAAAAATGTATGCCCCTGACTTTGTGATTTTGATTTTTTTCTTAGATGAAATAACCAAAAATGTATTTTTTTTGCCTCTTAGATGGTTTTCGTATCTGGCCTCGTTTTCGAAAAAAAAAAAATCCAAGCTCCGCCACAAATATTTTTATTTTTTTAAAACGGATGCGAAAAAAATCTTCGAGGTAAAAACTAGTATTTTTGGTTCATTCAGGAACAAGTCAAAATTACAGTCAGTGGCGGTAATAGTTCCCAATAAACGATAATTTCAAAAGTATAATAATTCTTTGCGAATGATATTGAGTTATAGGAAAAGAGGCATTTATTTTCATTGTTCAATAATTCCCGCGATTACTCCCTCAAAAAACCAACTCCCAAAAAATTAGCTGGAATCATTAATTCCAAAAGATCAGTATTTTTTGGGATTGTAGAATTATTTCTACTCAGTAAAATATTATTCATTTAAACCAGTAACTCCGAAATTCAAGGTCAATAGGAGTTATTTTTTATTTGTTTAGTATTTTTACCTGCTCTAATAAAATGCCTATTTTTAGAAAACTATTATCACCGTTTCTAAAAACTAATTCTGGAATTATCAGCCCAGAAACTCCTCAATAACGACAATTTCTTGCCAAGTGAGTTTTAAGAGAAAATTATTTAACATAAATCTATGATTTTTTCCATCGTACTTCCAAAAAACGAGATTTATAATTTCCAAAGAAATTATCATATTCAGCCGCAGCTAGAAAAAAAATGGATCCTAACTAAGTAATTCCGGAATTATTTCCAAAACTGAATAATTTTACTGGTGGGCAGCTACAAATCTCAAGTATGTTGCTGGTATTTGTCTAGAAATTAGCATTTTCTATAGTTCCAGCGAATTCTGCAATCATTATCAACGTTTATGGAAAGTAATTACGGAATTATTAAAAATAATCAAAAGCAGTAGAGGGGCAAGTTTCTTGAAGAAATAGGAATAATGATACCAGTATTATAGTCCAGGCGAAGCGTACATTGACTGCGTTGAGATGTCATGTTTGATTTTTTTTGTCAATCGAAGTGCGATCATTTGAAAAGCTTAAATCCAAATTTGCAACCTCGTGCGTATCTCGGCTTCTAATTGTCGGAAAGCCAAAAAAGACATATCTATGTATGCGTTATGAAATAATGTATAACTTTTTCCAACAACTTTTTTTGTTTAAATGAATAGAAAAAAGTTATTGCGCGTCAAAGTCAAAAAATTTGGAAAAATTATTTTAATAATTTTTATTTTGCAAAAATGAGCAACCAATTTGCACTTTAGAGCAAATGTTGCCAAGTACTTTTTTGTAGGTGACGTAATTTCCAACAATTTAAAAAAAAGCCCGATACGACTTGAAGGAGCGGAGCAATCCATGCGAGAAGTTGGGCATGTTGATCATACTAGCGCGCGTCAATAAATCGGCGTCTATTTTACAGCCGCATTCAAGTAGCTGTTTAGTCGACGGCAGAAGGAAAATGTCAAATTATTTACTTGATTGTTTACAACTTATCCGGTAACTATTTATGTTTCCAAAAGTGATAAAAAAAATATGGCGCCTGAAAGGTGGACAACCTCGTTAAATGACTTTTTGCGAAATTTGTTATTATTTATTCATTTTGTTTTCCCATAATGAAATTGTCGTTAACTCTTCTCACACCACCCAAGAGGTCGAGTTTTTGGCGCGTTTTTTTCATTGTGGTTTCACCAGTAGGCCTTTTCCACATCAAACTTCATGTTTTTCTTTCTCTCAGCGTTTTTTAATCTTTTTTGGTTTTGATGGTAAATTCTCTATGCTTCCCGTAACGCTCGATTCGTAGGGGAAGTCATTAGACGAAATATTCCTGCTCAGTTGTGGAAGTGGTATCCATTATCTTTTTCATGATATTTGTGCAGGTTTGGCCAGAACAAGTTTTGCAAATTGCCGAACATTTCAAACCCGCCTTTCTGCTTCCGCATGCTTCCCCGCAATTTTTGTACATGAGCATGAGATTATCTTCAGGACTGACGTTGAAATTGCGGTCTCCGAAAACATTACGGGTTCCAATTCTCCCCCGCTTCTTTTAAAGCCCCAATTCTCCGTTTTTTCATTTTCATTTTCATCGCTCTGTAAGGAGGAGAGGCCTCAACAATACCTCAGAATGATTTCCGTTTCAAACTATTTTCACGCGCAGAAGTGAGAATCAAGTTTGATCTCTCTTCTCTGTCTCCAAGCGAATCTGCTTCCGAACAACATTCATATCGAACCTATCCTCAAGTACAGACGTAGCTTGGGAATGTCTTGGAACCGGAGGATTGGGGCTGGAAAAGAAGGGGGGGAGGATTGGAACCCGTAATGTCTTTGAAGACTGCATTTCCAACGTCACTCCTGAAGATAATCTTATGTTTATGTGCGAAAAATTGCGGTGCAGCATGCTTATGCAGAAAGGCGGATTTGAAATGTTCGGCAATTTGCAAAACTTGTTCTGGCCAAACCTGCAAAAATATCATGGGAAAGATGACGTCCACGACGATGACGAAGACATGCAAGGCTTACCCACGGTAGTACCAATCCACAACTGAGCAGCAATCTTTCGTCTAATAACATCCCCTACGAATCGAGCGTTACGAAAAGCGTAGAAAATGTACCATAAAAACCAAAAAATATAAGAAAACGCTGAGAGAAAAGAGAGTATAATGTTTGATATGGAATGGGCCTACTGGGAAAATCACAATAAAAAAAATACGCGCCAAAAACTTGACCTCCTGGGTGGTGTGAAAAGAGTTAACGACAATTTCATTCTAGGAAAACAAAATGAATGAATAATAACGAAATTCGCAAAAAATAATTTCCCGAGGTTTTCCACCTTCCACGAGCCATAATTTTTTG
The DNA here is from genome assembly GCA_958502075.1 of Orchestes rusci. Taxonomy (NCBI): domain Eukaryota; kingdom Metazoa; phylum Arthropoda; class Insecta; order Coleoptera; family Curculionidae; genus Orchestes; species Orchestes rusci. The sequence continues at coordinate 14,751,196 of OY293311.1, forward strand.
ATTAATTTTTGAAACATAAGTATTTACCGGATAAGTTGTAAACAATCAAATAAACAATTTGACATTTTTCTCCAGCCGTCGAATAAACAGCTACTTGAATGCGGCTGTAAAATAGACGCCGATTTATTGATTCGTACTAGTATGATTGACATGCCCAACTTCTCGCGTGAATTGTTCCGCTCCTATAAGTCGTATCGGGCTTTTTTTTTAAATTGATGAAAATTACGTCACCTACAAAAAAGTACTCGGCAACATTTGCCCTAAAATGCAAGTTTGTTGCTGATTTTTGCAAAATAATTTTTCAATTTTTTTTGACTTTGACGCGTAATAACTTCTTTTCTATTCATTTAAACGAAAAAAGTTATAGGCAAAAGTGATACATCATTTCAAAACGAATTAACAGATATGCTTTTTTGGGCTTTACGACAAATCTTCGCGAGAAAAAATCGCACGGAGTTACAAAATTTGGATTTAAGCTTTTCAAATTATGGCACTCCGATTGGAAAAAAAAATCAAACATGGCATCTCAACGCAAAGTGACCCCCTATATCATGCAGCTTCGCCTGGACTATTGATAATTTTGCGCAAAAAGTGTTTTCTTTGTTCATATGACTCATTGTTATCTATCCACTATTGTTTGAAATTTGAGAGAACATGATAAAATAAATACTCAAATAAAAACAACACCAGACCCCAAATAATAACGTATATTTAATCTCAATCGACAATCCTCATCACTACTTTTTTCCTAACGGTCAGGTAAACAAAACAGAAATCTAAACTATGAGTAATATACTTATAATCCCTGGTCATCACTCGCGCATGCCCCGAAATATAGCTAACACAAATCCAAAAAATAAGAATCTTGAAATAGCAATAGAAGAAATATGGCAATTAAGAGTGAACAAAGAGCATTTAAAAAAACAACTAACTAAAAAATAGGTTTGAAAGAACTAAATTGAACAAAACCAATACAACATTTGGAAAGTAGGTACACATCACCAACCAGAAGAAATTTGAGGAAAATTAAACCGATAAAAAATCATGCCCAAGTAGATATTAGGGAGGAAAAGTAGAAAAGATTATTTAAAAAAAAATGAAATTTTCTTAATTTTTTGTAAATAAAAAAATAAGGATTTCAAAAAATGGTCGTATTTTGTGGTCTCATGTGTAGAATGATCTTATATGATGACAATAATAACCAGTAGGTTTGATACTGTTCTAAGCTGATTGAAAAGAAAAACAAACAATTCACCCATTAAATCTATTGTTTTTCCAAGATAGCACCGAAGTAAACAAACTGGCGTGGTGGATATAATTTACTCTCAATCGTACTGCAATCAGATGAAACTTTTTGACTTTTTTGACATGCATTATTGGATTGTTGCTTGGCAAATGAGGTAATGGATTGTGATGTTTGTTTGCTATAATATATTTTTTTTTTATTATGTATAGCCTTAAGGGAATTCATCCGCTCGAAAAAGCACTACTAGCAAAATCATCACGCCGGCAACCAAACTAAGTAAACATTACGCCTCAAAAGAGATGGGTATAGATTTTTTTCGAAGACGGTGGCAATTTATTCTGAATTACATGAAATTTTGTGGAAGGTATTACTGATTTCTGTTCAATTATACCAAACGGAAATTGTCAGAAATAACCTCAGAAAAGTTCAATTTAGTTCACACAATATCGATTTTTTTGATTTAACGGATTATACGTCTCTCACAAGAGGACGAAATATGTAGATTTTTCGTATTTTTTGACCATTGAGATACCCTTTTTGTTGGCGTTTTTCAAAAAAATAGATATTGGGTTGCCTAGTTTTATTTAAGATATCAATTATCTACCTAATAAAACTTGAATTGTTCCAAAAGGTCAAAAGGCCCTAATTGTTGCGCCCCTCCTGAATCCAAACTCATTAGCCGCCACTGGCTACCATCTACATTGAATTTGTGTTCAAAGTCACGCTTACGCCAAATTCAATGTAGATGGTATCATAATATTATGATTCTATTTTGGCAAGCGGAAATCTGTCACTTCCACTTCCAAGTGAAATTGAATGTAACTCAGACATTAATCTTTATGATGGTAATAATTCCAGTATAATCAACATTGACTGGCGATACCAAATCTGGAAAGCAGGCGTTACTTTCACCGACAACTCCTTCCTGTATTCTCTATGGTACTTTGTGTTTTCCATCTTGGGTAACTTCAATAACTTCTTCTTTGCTGCCCATTTGCTGGATGTGGCCGTTGGGTTCAAGACATTGAGGACGATTTTGCAGTCTGTAACGCATAATGGAAAGCAACTGGTGCTGACTGTGTTGTTGCTGACGATTATTGTGTATATTTATACGGTTATTGCGTTTAATTTCTTCAGAAAGTTCTACGTGCAAGAGGAGGATGAGGAGGTGGATAGGAAGTGTCATGACATGTTAACGGTGAGTTAATGAATGGTATCAACATATTAATTATCATCAAATTCAAGTGTTTCGTCTTCCATCTGTACAAAGGAGTGCGAGCAGGTGGTGGTATTGGTGACGAGATCGAGCCACCAGATGGCGATGACTATGAAGTGTACAGAATCATGTTTGACATTACATTCTTCTTCTTTGTCATTATTATTCTATTGGCCATCATTCAGGGTATTTTTTTTTATTTTGATAAATTGCAGTATCCTGTGAATGTAAATTATAGGTTTGATCATCGACGCCTTTGGTGAACTTCGTGATCAGCTGGAAAAAGTCATTGAGGACATGGATTCGAATTGTTTCATTTGTGGTCTAGATAAAGCTTATCTGGATAAGGTGCCTCATGGGTTTGATACGCACGTGCAACAGGAGCACAATTTGGCCAATTACATGTGAGTAACTATTATTTGGTGGAATCTTCAGTATTAGTCTAAGATACGGTATTAGAAATATATACCCTTATCTGTTATGAATGCAGATAAAGATTATATTTTAGATAATTTATTTAAAAATAGATTGCTAATGGGTTGCCTGGCAAAATCCGCGAAAAATCGATTTTTTTTTAAATGGTTTTTATGTTTTCCTAGGGGTAGGGTACAAAAATCAAACATAGAATTCTGTATCTAAAACATGTCTTATGACGTTTGTTAGTCGCGTGAAAGGATATTCTGTCACATAGGTTGTCTCACTTTGAAATTTATGATTGCTCACAGCCCACAGTTGTCAAAATATCAGCTGATTTGGATTGCTCTATTTGAAGAAGACATTGGCTAACTTCACGCTACTGACAAACATCATAAGGAAAACCAAGGAACCCAGAAATCAATGAATCGAATATCCAGAGTACCAAAGAACCAAGAAACTTGGAAACCAAGGAACCAAAAAATTAGAGAACCAAAGAACCAAATAACTGAGAAACCAAAGAACCAAAGATTCAGAGAACCAAAGAGCCAACGTACCAAAGAAGCATAGATTCAAAGAACCAAGGAACCAGAGAATCCCAAAACCAAAGAACCTAAATTCAAGTTCAAGAAAGAAAAACAATCCAATTCATTAATAATATCTAGCGAGACGCAAAACTCAAAGACTATAGAGCATAGACCTAGAGGAAAGGGGAATCAAGGAATGATGGAGCCAACGGACCAGGGAACCGAGGAATCAAGGAACGACAGAACCTAAGGAACCAAAAAACCAAAGAATCAAGGAACCTAGAAACTAAAGAACCAAAAAACAAGAAAAGAAAAAATTAAGGAACTTAGAAACTATGGAACCAAAGAATCACAAAACCAAAGAACTAAGGAACCAAAGAACCTCGATAATTTAAGTCTTCAAACTTCTAAAACAGTATAAAACAGTAACATTTCGAACAAAATCACAAAATAGGCACCACTTGAATAATTCTACGTAAAAGTCCCATTACAAAAAATAATCCTTTTTTAGTGCCCGCCTACGTTAAATAGAGAACCTTAGTGCCAAATTTCAAGCCTCTAGACTCATTGGTTCAGGCTGTATCAGTCAGTCAGTCAGTCAGTCACCTTATTCTTGTATATACAGGGTGGAGACTTTAAATGGAACGCTGCTTATAGCGGCCCAGTGAATAAGATTTATCCAAAATCCATAAACATGCCATCAAAGATTTTTTATGTAGTTCACTTTTGTCATGTAAAAAAAATGTGGGGCCCCAAAAGGGAGGCGCAGCCCCAAGCAACTTTGCTTTTTCAAATTAAAAGACACCACTTGTGGCACCTTTTTTGAAAGCTCATTCAAAAAGGAATTCGTCCATAATATTTTTTTTGACATTGTCAAACCGTGTGTCAGAAATTTAGTAAAAACTGATGTTGAACTATTTAATGAAAAATTGCATTAACAATAACATTGTTACTGTAATGTCAAATTTTTAGCTTAGCAGTTGTTTAAAATTTGCTCCATTAACCTGTTGACCCAGACCCAACCGATGGTAGAACTTTTCCCTTACTCTTCCCAAAACTTGATCAAACTTATCTCTCTCCGAATTCTTGCCTTTAACTCTTTCATATTCATGGGTCTTGTGACATAGACCTTAGCTTTTAAATAGCGCCATAAATAAGAATCTCAGGGTGGAAGATCTGGGGATCTGGGAGGCCACTCTATAAATCCTCGTCGCCCTATCCACCTATTTGGAACTGCGGCATTTAAGAATTCCCTTACATTATTGCAAAATGGGGAGGAGCTCCATCTTGTTGGAAAAATATCCTCCGGTCTAGATTTCCACCATCTGGAAAAATTCTTTGGAGTTGGTATGAAAAATGTTTGAAGAAAATTTACATACAGAACTTAAATTGTCTTCAAAAAAGAATGGACCAATTACTAAATAGTTCAACATCAGTTTTAACTAAATTTCTGACACACGGTTTGACAGATGTCAAAAAAAATATTATGGACGAATTTCGTTTTCAAAACAGGTGCAACAAGTGTTGTCTTTTAATTTAAAAAAACAAAGTTGCTTGGGGGTGCGCCTCCCCTTTCCTTTGGGGCCCAATATTTTTTTTACATGACGAAAGTGAACTAGATAAAAAATCTTTAATGGCATGTGTTTGGATTTTAGAAAAATCTTATTCACTGGGCCGCTTCAAGCAGCGTTCCATTTAAAGTCTCCAACCTGTAAATAGATGTGCAAAGATGTCATTTTTAAATCGCGATGTCTCGATATCGATTGAACAATATGTGTATCACAATTTTTGCTCAGAATTGAAGGAAGAATTCAAATATCCATTAATATACTGGGGGTTCCATTTAAAAAATGGATATGCCATAACTTTATGCCCACCATTCCAATTTAATAACAGATCGGGGAAGATATTTCTAAAACTGTATCTCGTACATTCAATTTTACTTCGAAGTGGAAGTGACAGATTTCCACTTGCCAAAGGGAATCATCATAATATGCTACTATACACATTGAGTTTGTATAAGTCACGCTAACGCCGTGGATGGTACTATAGAATTTCCGTTTGGCAAGCGGAAATCTGTCACTTCAACTTCGAAGTGAAATTGAATATAACTCAAGCATTATTATTTAATTATTGTATATTACAGGTTTTTCCTTATGCATTTGATCAACAAACCCGATACAGAATATACCGGTCAAGAAACGTACGTGTGGAACATGTACCAGCAACGATGTTGGGACTTCTTCCCCATGGGTGATTGTTTCCGGAAACAGTATGAAGAGGAAATCAGTGGCGGAGGCGGATAGGTTTTTTCAATGCTCAATAATTAATTATCGACACACAGCAGAATTTTTATGTTTTATGTAATCGACTAGATTAGTTACGAATTTTAAATGTATATATGAGGTAAGGTACAAACTCGAGTTCACAAGTGCTTGCGATGTTTTATTGTTGAAACGTCGGGTAAGACGTGGAGTATTGTTTGCGAAATAAATTGATATTTTATTGTTGACTGGAGTTTCAATGAGCGTTTTAATTCGGACAACAAAACAGTGAACAACCTGCTCTCTTGATAATGATATTTCTGGTTTTCCCGACAGAAAACGATAAAAAATAGTATATTATTCAACTATACATTTTCTATGATTATTTGATAATTCGAGCGAACTATGCAATATTTAATTTCATTCGCATGGCACTTTTTGACAACTGTAATATCGGATAAAGTGAGGTTATGTCAACACAAAGACTATAAAACAAGTATGGACGGTAAAATGGGCGGTTTCAAAATGATGGATTTGAAAGTTGACGTATGTTGCTAACTTGTCGAATTTTCTGATTGAACAGTGGAACAAAATTACATTGGATCTTTTTCATTGGTTGAAAACCATTGATTATTGAAAAAAGTCACTGGTATGAGCAACTAGTCGCATCAACCAATAGAAAGTGAATGTATAATGTATAATAAATTTTTATTATTTATTATTATTTTATTATTGAATAGTCATAGAAAAATGTAATATACTGGCGAAAACACCAAAAAGTGGTAATAGGAGGCCACTGTCATAACTCTCAAACGATTTCTTGGTCCGAGAGCGACACGTCATCACCATTTCTTTCAAATTCAGAATCACCAAGAAATGGTGAATGCTCCTCGCTCTTGGACTATAAAATCCATAAAGTGCTATGACTGAGACTGCGGTTAAAAATCCGATTTTGAGATTCAATCCCGGTCACAGTCATAGCACAGCATTTCTTATGTCTTCTTATATGGCAAATCATCGGGTGATGTCGCTTAGACTGTGACCGCAGTCGCAAACCAATTCTTGAAATTTTACTGCGGTCACAGTCATAGCTCTAAAATGATTTTATTGGCGTATAGCGAGGAGTACTCACCATTTCCTTGTAGTATGAGTGCGGTCACAGTCATAGTCGAATGGTTTTATAGTTTGAGAGCGATGTGCGCCATTTTTTTTCTAGTTTGTCACATTTTACCGCTATGACCCTAGAATAAAATAACAATCAATGACTGTGACTTGTTATCATCGTACACTGCTTTCCTGATCAAAATCTCGCTTTTAGCCTTCTAACACAAAAAATTTGATCATATTTCTCCTAATTTCCTTTTTTCGCAAATTTAATCCAAAAGGATAGAAAACGATCAATTTTCTGGCAGAATGATTCTCGTGAATATGAGCGTCTGTGTTGGGAAAAAATTATTCATTGTGGACCTCCCAAACAGGAAATAAAACAAACGTAATGGTATGAAAATTTCACCTTTATTAAACATTTTTTATCAAAATCATTTGTAACAATGCATTTAATTTGACTAACCCGAATGAACCAGTTGAAAGTTACAAAAATTACAGAAAACGTGGAATAAATCTAATTCCTTCTACAACCATCTTACAAATAATGAAATTCTTTATATTCTACTAAATAAATAATATCTCAGTCAATATTACTTTTGCAAAAAGTTTAAAGGCGCAAATATGAATATCAATAATAGTTCAGGCAACGAAGTCCAAAAATGCCGGATAGGGAAAACATTTTGAAGTTGCGGGATTTTTTATAGGTTCAGAATGCGGTGTCCTGAACAACATACAAAGTCCTGATCGGTGGGGGGCGGGGTAAAGTGGAGGGGGGTTTCTGTAGGTTTTGAGTGATATGTGCTGTAGGTCACTTTTTCACGATTCTCTTGCATAATTCTATGCAAAATTTTCTACAAAAAAAATCTTGTGTGTTTTTTCGCTAGAAGGGACGGGAGAAAATGGATTAATTTTAAAAAATCAAATTTTCAGTCTGCTTTTCCAAAATTTCGAAATTCTGATTATGCATTAATTTTTGTATGAACGGTTTTGGAAATATTGAGTAGCAAACGTCTTTGGGGTACAATATTTGAAGGGGCGTGGCTCCCGTAAAAAATGTTCGAAGGAACATTTTGTCATGAAAATGAATCACTGCACACATTTTTACCAAAGTCTAGGAAACATCCTGTATAATCATATAGTTTTTCCTTCATCCATATATCTTCTTACCTATCAAACTTAGCGACAATATGTACTTAACCTTGTTTAATGAGAATTGTATGTAGAATAATGAAGTATCCCTACGCTTATTTGCTTGAAGCCGTGGTTCTACCGCTATTCATGAAAAAACTTTCAAAAAATCAACAGACACCGCTCACCACCTTGGCTCACCCTCCACTCATCAGGTTTTTTAATGTGTAATTTGAGACTCTTTCACCTACACCTTTTTACACATTTTACACCATTTTTTACCCCTATTTTTCCTTCGTTGGGCTATGAACATAAATCAGCATTAGTTGCACCATTTGAGAAATGAGCTCTACTGATTAGGAAAATGAAATATACAGGGTGTACCATTTAAAAAACAAAAAAAAACCGTTTCCTAGGTACAGAGTGTACAAGTGTTTAAAAAAAAATGAATATCTGAATTTATTTTGAAAACCGCTCAACCGATTTTGATGAAATTTTGAGGGTTTCAATACTTAATGGTATTGCATGTTTCTGAGAATTTGAAAAAAAAACTTGTCCAGGGCAGGAGTTGGACAACATGTGTGCACAATTTAAAAGAATGGTATAACATATATTTTTTTCAAAATAAATTTTTTTTTCTAAATCTTCGTTCAATTTTCAACGAAATAGCTCTCCTGACTTTTTTTTCTCCGACGCATCGTTTTTGAGTAAAAAAATAAAAACTCTACTAGTGTCCTTCAAAGCGTTGATAACCGAAATTTTTCAGTTTTGGTAACATTAGGAAATCCTGGTGTTCTACTCGTCGGAGAGAAAAAACTCACGAGACTTTTTTCATTGGAAATTGAATGAGTATTTTGAAAGAAAACAAAATTTTGTCAAAAAAACAGTGACGTGTAATTTTACTTTTCTTGAATAACAAAACACCCTGTATCTAGAAAACGGGGCACTTCGAGCCATGGGTTCCCCATCTCAAACTTCTTGTTTATGGTTCCTCTATTTGCTGTATAAGTAGTGACCAGTTGACGTGAGACAATCTATGTCTGAAGTAAATTATTAAAATTAGTTATGCAACGGTTCCGACATTCACGGTTACGGTTACGACCATCTCTACGGTTACGGTTATTCAAAAAAAAAATAGAGGAAATGAACGTTCAATAAATGTTGAATAAAAAAAAAGAAACAAATAAGTCTTATAAACACTCAAATAATTCAATACATTCTTCAGTGGACTGTAATACGTGATTTAATAGATAGATTATACAAAAAAGTATAATATTATGGACATTTCTTATCAAAAATTACCTAACTGTTGATCTGTTTAAAAACTAATATGTATTAATATTGGTTAATTATGAAATTGGGTGGCCAAAGGGTGGTCAAGGAGTCTCAAAGGGTCATTTCTATGCCGATGGAAATGTCCCTATAAAATTTCGAGAAACGCTCACTGTTTTAAAAGCTCTGACCATCAAGTCCTATTCCTACGTCCTCGAAGGTATACGATGATGTATACCGCGTGGCCACTGGTATACATGGCAGTCTGTGGGTGCCTGTTATGTAGCTGACAGGAAAGGGCGAAAGGCGAGCCACTGGCGCCTTAAAACCAGTAAAACTCGGTCGGTCCCCATGACAGGGGTTGGGGCGATGTATTAGCAAGTCATCACTTGTAAAAAACTTCACTGCTCAAAGTACTAAAACCAAGCCTCGGAAATTGGACGGAAACTCTTTACGACGAACACTAGCTATGAAAAGGACATTACGAATTGGAACATGGAACGTGTGCAGTATCTCGAACAAGTCCTCAGAAGTCATTCAAGCCTTACAAAACCAGAAGGTAGACATCACAATTATCAATTATGAAATTGAATAAATTTGGCAGAGACGGCGTGATATTTTGTACCTAATTAAAATATAAATGAAGTGTTCACTTGATTAATAAAAAAAGATCAAAACATTCAAAACGCCAAAATTTGATGCTAAAAATTAACGGCTGTCGAACCTTTATGTAAAACCGTAACCGTTGCAACACAATTTAAAATGCATAGGAGCGAATACAACCGTTGCTGTTTTATTTCGTCCAGATATATGCAATAAAGTTATTTTTATTTATTCTATTGATCCCGAAGAAAAACGAAAATAATCAAACAACACTGAATTTGGTCATAGATTAGTAAAAAAAATTAGATGATCCGTATTTTTTATTTTTACCAAGTGGCCCCTCTCTTTAAGAGTTACTGTTCACTCAAATTCGCCCCTAAGAACCTAGATCTCAGTAAAAAAAGAGATTTGTCCGTTAAACGCGAGGCTTTGGGGAAAAATGGCAAAATGTGATCGAGTGCATATCGAGATTCGTATTAAATTCTACGTAACTCTGTTGTAAGATCAGAAATAAATAATGTGTTCGAAACGTAAAATAATAATTCTTGTAAATAAGAAAAATATACGCAGATAAGATGAATACACCCCTGTATTTTTCTTATTTGAAGAAGTCGGGGTTCAAAATTTTGTACAGTCATAGAGACTGATGAGTCTTACTTTTTATAATATCTAACTGGAAAAAAGAAGGCCAATTTTCGATATTTTGTTTCGCGTCAGAGATATCGTGAAAATCCACTGGAAAAAATTGTTCTTGATCGTATTTTTACCACGGCTTCAAAATTTAATGTAAAAGTTCCATTTTTTTTTATTTTTTTTTTTATTTACGCATTATTTTTCCGTTTGACACAATATAAGTCCCATAAAACTTAACAATATCACTCTTTTCCAATGTAATGCTGTCATGGCGTCTCAAAAACAATCTTTAAGGTTGTGGAAAGTGGAAAGACATAATTTGTATCAAGTGATTGATTTAATCTATGGAAAATATAAAAATAAAAATTATTATTTTCTCTTGAAACTTGGTATCCAGGGTAAGAGGATAATTTAGAGATTTTTTTTCCTGTAACTTTTCTTGATATCTTTGACGTGAAGCGAAATATCGAGAATTGGCCCTCTTTGCGAAGACGTAGTAGGCGTTCTGAATTTAAAGTTCAAATTCCAGTTAGATATAATAAAAAGTAAGACTCGTCAGTTTGTATGACTGTACAAAATTCCGAACCCCGACTTCTGCAAATAATGAAAATACAGGGGTGTATTCATCTTATCTGCGACACACTGTATAAAAACGATTTTGTTGAGAACTGGAATTATTGAATTGTGAAGTTTTTTTAATCATTTATGGTTCATGACATAGTGAAAATACTATGGTTCCATTATTACAATAATAATTATTAAACTCACTCAACAAGAATTTTATACAAATTTCAACATGCACAACACAAAGTGGTAGATGACAAACTCTCTCCCAAACTGAAAAGGACTTTTTAATGGTTACTTTTGGGTCTCCAAAGGGGCTCAAAAAAAAGTGTCTTAGAGAGGCCTTCCTCCGAAAAACTAAGAACTATCCGATATCACGTTATGTCATGAGACCCCTCTGTGTACCAAATTTACTAATTCTCGTACAACAGGGTACTGGGTTAAAAGAAAAATACTGTTCGATGGGCGAGTTCCGGGGGTCTACACTTTGCACACAAGAACGGGTCATCCAACTTTTTTTAAAGAACAAATTTTTTGCGCTCTGCTTTATAATGGAAACGAGGCGACGAGGACATTCGGAAAAAGTTTGTCACATCATTATCATTTTAAAATAATGTGTCGATTAAAATCAGCTATATGTATAAAAATTAAGTTCACACTGCATAACTTTACTTTAATTAATAATTAGGTATTTGCAATAATTTGAGGCCTTGTGGATAAGCAATGTATATCCTTAGATTCCGCTTACGTAATCTACAAAGCTTGCAGATCTAGATAGGCATCGGAGTTGTTTTGTACATTTTGTATTCGACTGGCCGGTACGTGTCTTGAAGATAGTTAACTGAAATGAAAAAAAAAAACGTAAAAAATCAATATTGATTTAACCGAAATTGTTCAACCCAACTCAAGGTCTAATTGAAAATGACTATGCCAAATTATAAACTTTCATCTCATTCATTCAATTATCATTTTTAATCTTTTCCGGTCAAAAACTTGTCCAAAAAACACGTGGGCTTGGGCTCTATGGTTCCATAGTTAAAATATTTAGTAATTCCACGTCTACTGGTCCATTTTTCTATAGCTTCATGGAGTTCCATTTGGCCCTGGGAAATGTATTTTATGACTAATGAATGAAGGTTTACTGATTGATAACTGACCCTTATGACAAGCATGTCAATAATTCTAATATCGTGTATTTCATCATATTTGGTAAATTCCTCCCGTAGTTTATCTCTGCACATTTCCTCAGTGTATTCCGTATCATATCTTGTTACTAGAAGTGGATTAGTTCAAAGGGACTTCCAGAGCAACAATATACCTATGAAGGGTATCTGTCTATACCATGCTTTATACAAAGCGATAACCTTCCTTCTAGCCTCCGTTCTGTCCAAAGATAAAATGGGCTTGACCTCCCTGAATACCTTATTTGCACTCATTTCAAGTCAAAATATGTCAATGATTCACCTGAACGTTCAATTTTGACAACTCTTCAAAATTATTCGCGTGAAAATGGCTCCAAAATCCTATAGTGAGCTCAGTCTCTCAAGAAAACTCAAACCCAAGATAACTCGGCGCCACCTAAGCAACGAGCATCGTGAACATCATGCCGAACCAAACGAAAAATTGTTGAGAAACCTGAAAAAATTGAAGCATATATTCAAAGACCATCCGACAAAGGGAAAACGTGAGAACAGTGCCCAAAAGTTCTCCCGTGTCCATGAAACTACCACTCCAAAGCCTGACGTTCCACATGTCACGGCAGAACCCATTGAAGAATCACCGCCTTCTAAACCAAAAGAGGACGATATGCAGAAACGGGTTTATAGAGTGGTAACAGCGGCTCTAGATTTTGGATATGCCAATGATGTACTGGAGAAGAAAGGGGAGTTTTTCTATCTGAAAAACCGACCAATGAGCCGGTACTGTTCTAAATGCACGCATTCTAAAAACGACAATCAATGCATTATCCATAAGGTCCAGGATGGAAAGGTGGAGAAGCAGTATAAGAGAAGCTTTTACTGTCCTATTCATGGTCATGTTTGTATTGATCGAGATGATTTTCAATCATAATTCCATCTTTGAAATTGTGTTGTCTTGTGGTTTAAGTTTCATTAATAATTGTCATCGATGAGCATAAAATCAATTCATGTTCAGTTCCATTCCTTGAAGTGAAATGAAAAATAATAAATGATGTTTTTACATGGGCCTCGATACTGTCTTTTATTTGATTTGTATGACGCCATAGTCCAGTCCAGTAACCATATACATCAGACCTTGCGTTAGATCCGGTAGTTCTGATTTTCTGCTGACTTGTTTATGATGTTGGCTCGATGATCAATGCAGGTTTTCGACCTCGATTTTCTATTATATTCACTTTTCTATGGTGTCAGTGATTAACGCGTATTAAGTGTTAATGTATTTGATTGAGATGGATGGAAATTTGAAATATCAAATAAATAATTTAGTCGTAAATAAAGTAGAAGGCTATACCTACTTCTCGCAACAATGGCTATTAATTCCTCGGAAAGATACTATCTTCTGGATTAATAGCTATCATTATAGACTTTAGCTCGATTTGTGGTGCAATATACATATACTATTTTCATGTTCTATTTATCCTTGTTAACACATCCTGTATGTAGGTCTAAGTACTCATAACACCTATTTCATTTCAAAATAAAATATAAGACGTGCATATAGCTTTCTTAGCCATGTCTAGGCCAAGTTTTCTTTTTTAAATGTTTGAAATTATTCGAAAAAAAAAACAAATGTAAGTCTTCTAATGATAGGAAATATTTCTGAGGTAGGCAAACAACATTATTAACATCAGTTAAGGAAAACAATGCTGATAATTATTGTATCACGAAATAGCAAAAAAATGTTTATTATATTATATGTATTTGTTATCTCTTACTTTAATCACAAAAGTTTTTCTTCATTGAACTCAGTACTTCCTTTAAAAAAATACCCGAGTATTTTGAACCAAAAACTACTCCGAAACCAAAACGACTGAGTCATGTGGACGAAACTAAATATTATTCATAAAATCTTATATTGACCATCCCAAGAGTATCAATTCTCCGCTATATCCCCCCATAGAACCTACATACCTAATTTACCTATATACCGAATTTGAATCAAATTCATTGAGAAATAACAAAATTATTTAGACATAACTTCAACTATATTCCCCTCCCTCATAGAACCTAGGTACATAATAATATACTTAATCACAACAAATCCATTGAAACATAACGAAACTATGGAAACATAACTTTACCATATTATTTTTTTTTTCACTTTCCAAATTGCATTTCAAATAGAACTTATACACAAACCTGATCTAGTCAAAAATGATAAAAAAATGCGAAAATAAACTCATTGAATCAATTTTTTCAAAATTTACTTACCCTAAAAATCACCGAAACGTTTGTTAAAACATTCTTTGGACGTATAAGAAATGGCATCCCATTTTAGAATGAAATATAAGACATGCATAGTTTTTTAAGCCACGCCTAGTATAGAAATATATTTCAAACTGTTTAAAATTCTTTGGCAAAAAAAACAAAAGTACGTCTTCTAATAATAGAAAATATTTCTGAGGTAGGTAAAAACAACATTATCAACATCAGTTAGGGAAATCAATGCTGATAATCATAAAAAAATCCTTATTATATTTTATTATCTCGTACTTTGATCACAATAGTTTTTCTTATTTCAAGTAGGTACTTTCCGAAAATTAAATATCGGAGCATTTTCATCACTGAATGGGGTCAAAATAAGTAGTAATTGGTTATGTGAAGGTTTTAAAAAACGCACTTTATTAGTAAACGGCAAAACATTTCTCTATGATTTTTTTTAGCCTTTCACCAAATGTTCAATACACGTCCTATACTTTATTTAGACCAGATAAAATAAGTACAAAGTTAAGAAAATGTCGGTTAAAGTTGATCAACTTTGAGCAAAAATCTTTAATATTTCTGATCAATTTTAAAACTATAATCAAGGTTGCGTCTTTGACTAGAAAAAAAAACTGTTCGGAAATGTCAACAGATGTGTTAGAAAAACGTGTATTTCTGAACCACTTTTATGCTGCTCAAAAGCTCGCGGACTCTGAGCCTCGACACCAAATTTGGCACACATTCTAAGGGCATTCATCGACAGTAATTGGAGTTCATTCGAGGTGTTCTAAAGTGTTGATAATTCCAATTGAAATTTCCAACGCGAGTTTATAATAATGAATCTGTTTTATTGATCAGTATTTAACTGCACTATTTATTTTGAGTTTCTCGAAAATACATTCCCGAATCTGCTTCACACGGTGCTACTACAACTTAGACTGAAACATCAGTTTATGCAGGATGGAACATCGCCTCATGTTAATAATAATGTTAAGAGACTCATTCAGTTGGTTATCAAGCCGAATTATGGAATCGGATTACAGGTAAATGCACCCTCATTAAAAACAATTATTAACATTTTGGTGATCATTTGGAACCATTACTGAGAATTCTTAGACTGTACTTTATTTATATTATTCAAATTGTTACTTTTTCTATTAAATGATTTTTATTTCCACTTTTTACCTTATTGTAAAGTTTGACATTGAACTTCCTAGCCAACGTTTGAATTTTAGATTATTTTTGATATGACAGCTACAATACTTGTCATCGGTAATTTGGGTTTTTGATGAAACGGCAAACTTTTTTGAAAAATAACAAAAGCAAGATAAATGTATGAACTAAATGCCTCATATGATGAAACAATACTCTTTCAAGTCCGCCAACGGGTTAAGGAGTTCTGTCTCATTTTGAGGGTGCATCATAACCATCCCCCCCGTTAGAACGTCTCGATTGAGCCAACCAAATTTGATGTTTTAAAGTTGAGGTATAAATGAGATATTGAATTTTTTCGAAATTTGAAACCTGACTTGCGAGGCGTATAAGTTCTCAGGGGTGCAACTATTTCAAGGAACGGTTGTTTTGAACAAAAATAAGACTATAATCTTCTATAAAAAATTCTCGTACCACTCTTTCTTTCGGATATATTCGTACTTTGAAGTTACACCCTGAAGAAGAATTTTTCGGGATAGCTCCGAAGCGGTAAAATAAATTTTAATGAAACTTGGGTAGTATACGCGGTTCGTAGAGACTGATAATTTGAAATTGTAGCAGAATTTCAATCGTATCTTGGAAGCCCAGGGTGGGCCAACCCTACCATAAAATGCCCCTAAACTTTGATATGCCTTCTTTATTCGTGTTGCAATTTTAGATTTAGCTTCGTCAATTGATTGAGTAGAAAAGGTATTCTTGATTCGTCATTCGTCGTCGATGGGCGTCAGATTTACTGAACCAACGCCGAAATTTGAAAGCAACTAACTGGAGACTTCGCACGGCTACAGGAGATGTTGCTACGATTCACGGAGAAGTGCAAGTAACCCTCAAAATCGGAGAGATTGAATTTTTTCATGATGTGTTAATTGCTGATATTGAAGAGGGGTTTATTTTGGGAATGGACGTAATGACCAAGCACGGCTTTGAGGTGAATCTCAGGCCTGGAATTTTGAGGGTTGGCGCAGAAGAGCTGGTTCTTCACAAGCGTGAGGACGTCCGACTTCAGGTAGTTCTTTCTGAAGATGTCAGTGTACCGGGAAGAAGTGAGTGTTTGGTAACAGCTTCAATAAAAAATTATATTTCGTAAGGTTATCCGGTGCTGCTCGTACCCAGGAACGATGACAACGAAATAGGCCGAAAAGTGTTGATAGCGAAGGAAGTGGTTTCGACGGCTGAAAGAATACCAGTTCGGGTGATGAACGTGAACCTTCACCCCGTCATGTTGAAGAAAGGAGTAAAGCTCGGAGAATGTTTCTCTGTAGCCTCCATTGTGCGTCATATGGAAAGTCCAAACAATGCTGTCGGTAATGTTGATGAGCGACTGGATGAAATGATGCGTTCTGCATTTCAACATTTGACACAATCGCGGAAAAAGGAAGTGCGAGGGTTAATCTGCCGCTACCAGAGTTTATTTGATGCTCCGTGTGCGTTTAAAGGGGGAACCAATGTCGTGACGCACAAAATCAACACCAGCGACGCCAACCCCATTCGACAAGCTGCGCGCAGGCTGCCCTTCAAGAAACGTGAAGAAGCTGAGGAGATAATCGAAGAAATGGAAAGTGACGGGGTAATTGAAACATCCAACAGCCCGTGGGCGTCACCGGTAGTCTTAGTGAAGAAAAAGGATGGCACGACGCGTTTCTGTGTGGATTATCGGCAGCTTAATAACGTTACCAAGAAGGACAGTTATCCCCTACCTCGGATAGACGATACTCTTGACACTCTGGCAGGGTCGATGCTGGACGCTGGACTTGAAGAGTGGTTACTGGCAAGTTGCTCTGGACCCCATCGATAAAGAAAAGACCGCGTTCACCATTGGATCTGGGCTTTGGCAATTTTCAGTCATGCCATTTGGTCTCTGTAACGCGCCAGCAACATTTGAGAGGCTGGTGGATTCTGTGTTGAGGGGACTCTCCTGGAAAACGTGTTTGGTGTACTTAGATGACATCATTGCTGTGGGCAAGACCTTCAAGGAACACATGATGAATCTCGATGATGTGTTCAAAAGGTTGCAAGGAGCGAACCTCAAGCTGAATACAAAAAAATGTCAGCTTTTCCAGAAGAAAGTGAACTACCTGGGGCACATCGTCAGCAGAGATGGAATAGCCGTGGATCCGGAGAAAACCAAAGCGATACAGACATGGCCGGTGCCGATGGACAAACATCAGATAAGAAGTTTTCTGGGTTTATGCACCTATTATCGTCGTTATGTTCCGGGTTTTGCTAACATTGCTAAACCGTTGACCCGACTTACGGAAGAAAAGAAGTCGTTCTGCTGGGATGCCGACTGTGAAGATGCCTTCAAGGATCTTTAAAACGGTTTGACTAGGACACCCATTTTGAGTTATCCAATGCCGGAAGGGAAGTTCATCCTTGACACCCATGCTAGCAATGTGGGACTTGGAGGGGTGCTATCACAAGTTCAAGATGGTTGCGAAAAAGTTATTGGATACTTCAGCAAGGTCCTATCGAAGCCGCAACGAAATTATTGCGTGACTAGAAGAGAACTTTTGGCCGTTGTGAAACCGATGGAACATTTTTATAAGTTTCTGTATGGAAGAAAGTTCTTGCTGAGAACGGTTGCTGCGGTTTAAGAATCCGGAAGGGCAGGTGGCCAGGTGGATCGAGCGACTGCAGGAGTACGATTTTGATGTGGAGCATCGGCCAGGAAACAGTCATCGGAACGCTGACGCGTTGTCACGGAGACCTTGTCCACTAAATTGTTCGCATTGCACACGACTCGAAGAAAAAGTCGCTGGAACTTTGAGGACCACAGTCATAGCGGATGAGTGGATGCCTGAGAGACTCGTGCGAGATCAGGAGGTAGACCCGGACCTGGAAATAATCCGTGAATGGAAGATGGCCGGGGATGAGCGGCCGATCTGGACGGAGGTGGCACCCTTATCGAAGATTTTGAAATGTTATTGGGCCCAATGGGACTCGCTGATCCTTGATGAGGACGGGTTGTTAAAGAGAGTAGTGGAAAATACCGATGGCACAGAACAGCGAATGCAGCTAGTTTTACCGAAAAATCGGGTGACGGAAGTGATGCTCCATCTACATGACGGTTCTTCGGGAGGGCACTTGGGAGTGACAAAGACTTTGTGTAGATTGCGAGAACGATTCTACTGGGTGAATCATTCAGACGATGTGAAAGAGTGGTGTAGGAAGTGTGCTACTTGGGCCCGGAAAGAAAAGGAGAGGTTCCATGAAACAGTACAACGTGGGTGGCCCTTTCGAAAGGATTTCGGTGGACATCGCTGGACCATTTCCTGTAACGGACAATGAGAATCGCTACATTCTGGTGGTCATGGATTATTTTACTAAATGGGTCGAAGCATATGCATTACCAAAACAAGAGGCTGCTACCGTAGCGGAAGTTTTGGTTAAAGAACTTGTCAGTCGATTTGGTGTACCACTAGAACTACACTCCGATCAGGGCCGGAATTTCGAAAGCGGACTTTTCCAGAATATGTGTGAGGTTCTTGGTATCCGAAAAACGAGGACTACCCCCTTACATCCTCAATCTGATGGTATGGTTGAGAGGATGAATAGAACCATGGGGAAGTATTTATCCAAAATGGCATCAGGACGCACCAGCGAGATTGGGACAGACATCTTCCGTTTTTCCTAATGGCGTACAGATCGGCGGTACACGAAACCACCGGCCAGACTCCAGGCAAGGTCCTTTTTGGAAGAGAAATGACACTGCCGTGTGACCTGACATTTGGATTAAAACCTCATGAAGACCTAGCCGGAGAAGATTATGTGTCAGATTTGAGGCGCCGGATGGAAAGAATTCATAATGAGGTTCGTTCTGCTATTCAGAAAGCCAGTGACCGGATGAAATGTGGATATGACATCAAGGCTAGTGAGGATGGTGGGTATCAAAAAGGTGGCCAAGTTTGGTTGTTCAATCCGAGACGTAAACGTGGACTGTCACAAAAGCTACAACAACATTGGGAAGGGCCGTACACTGTCGTGAAGAAAATCAATGACTTGATCTACCGAGTCAAGAGAGCACCGAATGGAAAACCTCGGGTTGTTCATTACAATAGACTGGCTCCATATGCTGGCACCAACGCTGTTCTGGGACAGAACAACATTTAAGAAGGGGACATTGTGGCGAACGCGCTATGTTTAATTTTAGAAAATAGGAGGTGTGTTGTCAGACGACAGTGATTGTCAAGCTAGTTAATTTTTCCAAACTGTAATTCTGGTTTTTAGAAATAGAAACGTTACAATATATATAGTTACTATGACAACCTCACAAAAATCCTGATCGATCGAGAAACTTGTACAGCAAATGCCAAACATTTTTCGATTCACGTCATAATTGTCACCAAGCAAGTTATTATGTGATTTGCTGGTGACTAAATTTGGCCACCAGCGAGCTTTATAACAACGAGCTTGGTGGCAACGATGACGTGGATCGAAAGTTGTTCACTATATTATGTGTATTTTCAATGAATAGTAACATTATGTTTTGACTGAACATTTCGATAAATTGGCGTTTTTTATGGAAACGATTCATTTTTTCGATGTAATTCAAAATTTATTGACGAACCTTGATTATAAATTGCAACTAAAAAAAAGAAAGCGTATCAAAGTTTAGGGGCATTTTATGTTAGGGTTGGTCCAACCTAGGCTTCCAAGATGAGATAAAAATACTGCTTCGATCTCAAATTATCACTCCTTACGTGCTACGTATATGTACTATACAAGTTTCATTGAAATTGATTCCACCGTTTCGGAGCTATCACGCAAAAATCCCTCTTCAGGATGTAACTTCAAAGTACTAATAATTCCGATGGGAAGGGTCGTACGAAAATATTTTATAGAACATTTTAGTCTTATTTTTGTTCCAACTAACCGTCCCTGAAATATCTCCCAATACTTCTGGGGCACCTTGTTTTAATATGTTAAGGCAATCGAAACGAGCGACACGATTCTCCTTTCTCTTGACACACTTCAATGAATAATATCTGTTCTTATCAACATAATCTCTATTGCTACTTGAGCATTTTTCACTCTAAATTCTATTTCTTTAAAATTCATGAAAAGGAAAATAACGCAGGAATAAACATAAAAAAACTGATCAGAAAGCAAAATGAGAATGTCTTTTTTAAGTTTCATTATTACCTACTGTATATTGGGTTTGGTTAATTCCCATATTTAATTAAGTATTTAATTATTTGATCAAATCAAAAGCTTCATGAAATTTATTTCGGCTATGTATATTCTAATAATATTCTCATAATCCTCTTCACAACCTATGACATATACAAATACAGGGTTTCCGAAAATCATGAACAAAAATTCAGGTGAGAATTCCAGACAAAAAAATTAATGCTACCTCTTCCTTTAATATTTTTTTCGAAAATTGATTAGTGACGGAGTTACAGGGTGTTAAAGTTACATTTTATTTGCTGTTTTTTTGAATTACCTTTTGCCACGCTCATCATATTTTGACGAAATCTCGTATTTAGGGCATTATCGAGATGAGGAATTCAAGTTTGACCACCGTTTTTTCCCATTTTGTAAAGGGCTTTTCTTGTGCGACACTGTATGCGACTTTTGACCAAATATTTTTATTCTCTCAGCCTTCTGACATAGAAAGGGTATATCACTTTTCATTCGATAAATCTAACCGGTTTTCAAGAAAAACGCAAAAAATATCTTGCATGTGATGAATACAGAATACATTTCAATTTATTTTCGACCTTAAACATATGGCAAGCTTTGGTAACATGCGCTATAGTTGCTATATAGTAACAATTTTGGGAGGAATTCGTTTTGAAAGTTGATAACTTTGTGAAATGCTACGTTGAAGGTTGAAAATAGATTAGAAATTTCGTATTGATCACATGCAAGCAAAATTATTCAAGGCTTTTTCTCGAAAACGGTTAGATTTAACGAAACAAGAGCGGTATACTTTTTCTTTGTCAAAAGGTAAGGAGAATACAAATATTCACTCAAAAGATGCATTAAGTTTAGAACAAAAAAGTTGGGACCATTCAAATCAAAGTATTGGTTCGTATGTTGCGCCATCTACAAAATGCGGAAAAACGGTGGGCAAATTTGTATTCCTCATCGCGATAAAGTCCCAGTCCCTCAACGGAATTTTGTCAAAATTATGAGCGTGACAGAAGCCATCGCCAAAAAACTTCAAATAAAATTTAAGTTTAACACCCTGTAACTTCGTTAATAATCAATATTCGAAAAAATGTTATAGGTAAGATTCATTTTCGGTCTACAATCCTCCCCTGATTTTTTTGCTCATGATTTCCGGACACCCTGAATTATTAATGAATAATTTTCTATTGGTTTCCACTACATATCGCCATCGCTTTTGTGATCGCCACCGCAAAATTTCTTCATTAACATTAAACATTTTTTATGATGCTATCATCAAAACGGCAGGAAGTCGATTTCTGGCATACGTTTTCATACACTCCCCGACAATACATTCCGGACAAGAATCATTTGAGTCAATTTGATATCCCTGTAAGTTTTTTAATCTTTGTCCGAGTTTGGCAACATTTTTAGTGTAGCCCTATGTCTCGAGACATCACCCTTCATTTTGGTTGTGGAAAAATACTGATGACTTGGTCATTATACAGGGAGGAAGAGAAGCTACTTTTTTACCCTCAAGTTTTTAACACCCTGTGAAAAAATTGAGCGGCAAAATTCATCTTTATTTTGTTCTGTTGTTAAGTGCAATCTTTTCTCAACAAAATGTTTTTTTGATCATGTCAATATCTGCTTTTTTAGAGAAGATACAGATGTTTAAATCTGGTGCTGCATTTTTTCGATATTTTATCAACAATTAATAAAAATATTCTTATAGACTTGCATGAAGTTTAGCCCTATGTGTTGAGATATTATCCTTGATTTTGGTTTTCGAAAAATACCGATGACTTGGTCATTATACAGGGAGGAACAGAAGCTACTTTTTTACCCTCAAGTTTTCAACACCCTGTGGAAAAATTGAGCAGCAAAACTAAGCTCCATGATATTGTGTCGTGAACTGCGATCTTTTCTCAACAAAATGTCTTTTGACTCATGTCCAATATCTGCTTCTTTAGAGAAGATACAGATCTTTGAAGAAAATACTGCAGTTTTCCGATATCATTGTTATCAACAATGAATGAAAAAATTCTTCTAGAGTTGCATGAACAAATATTCTAAAATTCCATATTGTCTCAATCTACCCAATGTTCCATATTGGGCAAATTGTTCATCTCGATCACACTTTGGAGGCGGTAGTATCATGGTGTGGACTGGGGTATCACTACATTATGGCCGTACAGATCTTGTTTGAATGGAAAATGGGATAGGTATGCTAAGATTGTTAGGTAGACATGTTCGCAATTACTGAATTACTGAAGTACAGGCGCTACGAGTTTCGGGCTGTTGGCCCCGACACCGCAGCCTCTAGTTGGGCTTATTGTATCTTCTCTGTGCCTGTCTCTCAGTCGAAGAGCTCCATTGCCCGAATAAGGTTTATGACTCGTTCTACTGTTTCCCTGTCCGTCCTTCGAGGAGTGGTTGTGAATTCCCCATTATCTCTTCTCCAGTACGCCAGCGCTTCACATTCGAATACAATGTGGGAGGCTGTTTCCTCCTCCTCGTTGCACAGCCTACATATGGGTTCCTCGTTGAAAAGACCCATGATATGCATGTGTTTCCTTAGAGTGCAGTGTCCAGTTAATATACCTGTTACTTTCCTAAGCTGATTCCTGCTGAGTTGCAGTAGGCTTCCAGAAAATGATGATTCGATCTCGTCTGCCATCATTAATTTACTGTGTTTCAGACCGGGTGATTGGCACCATCTAGCTTTCTGTTGTTTTTTGGACCAACAGTTCAGCCAACCTCTCACAGAGGATTTTGTAATACCAATAGCAGGTTCTGGACCCAGAAGTGGTGTGTTTGCAGCTTTGCGTGCTAGTAGATCCGCCCGCTCGTTCCCAGCTATCCCTGTGTGTCCTGGTATCCATCCATGAGTAACATCGTTAGATACTCCCAGTGTGGCAAGGTTTTGCTGACAATCCATGACTTGTTTGGATTTGGTTTCCCGACAGGAGATGGTTTTGATTGCGGCTTGGCTGTCACTAAGAATAAGGATTTTCCTTCCTCTGTAGCCTCTCCTGAGATTTTCTTGCACGCATACGTCTATTGCATGTACTTCTGCCTGGAAAACTGTAGCGTACATCCCGAGAGGTTCACATGTTTCCCACTTTGGATTTTCACCTACGATTCCGGCACCAGTTCCCCGGCTTGTTTTGGAGCCGTCTGTGTACCATATTGCCCCATTAGCCATCCGGAGTTGTTTCACCGTTTCCTCTTCCCATATTAGCTTGGTCTTAGGAGACGTGCTAAAGTTGATATTTTTCAACATGATATCACTCCTCATTGTTACTAAGTGGTTCGTGACTGTGCTGGTTATCTTAGTGTGTCCTTGGGAGTTTGAGTGGCTCCAGTTCCCGGTGTTGCTAAGTCTATATGCTCCCATTCTTGCTTCCATTTTGATATAGATATCTAAAGGAGGTAGGTTAAGCATGGCCTCCATGGCAAGTGTTGGAGTGGTTTTCATGGCTCCCATTACACAGAGACATGCTAACCTCTGAACTTTTGCAAGTTCCGTGGCTGCTTGTCGCTGCTCGATTTTCGGCCACCAGACAACAGAGCTATAGGCAAGGGTGGGTCTTACCACGGTACAGTAGAGCCAGTGTACCATGCGCGGATTTATGCCCCAATTCTTTCCTATCGCTCTTTTTGTTGCCATTATTGTGGCTTTACCTCGATTCACTATTTTCTGTAGGTGTGAACTCCATGTGAGTTTGTCATCCAGGATGATGCCTAGGTATTTGACTTCTCTTACCACCTGCAGTTCTTGTCCAAAGAACATGGGTTTGAATAATTCCGCTGTCTTCCTCTTTCTCGTAAAGCTGACCAGGGAGGTTTTCTCAGGATTGACCTTCAGGTTCACCTTCCTGCACCAATCTTCTACGATTGTCAGAGCTGTCTGCATCAGTTCTGTTATTGTCTTGGTGTGTTTGCCAGTGATAAGTATTGCTACGTCATCGGCATAGCCTTGGGCGTAGAAACCTTTGCTGTTTAACTCTACCAGTAGTTCATCTGCGACTAGGTTCCAGAGGAGAGGGGACAAGACTCCACCCTGGGGGCAGCCTTTAGCTGCCTCTATAGTTACAGTTTTGTCAAGCATAGTTGCTTGAATTCTCCTACCTTTCAGCATGTTTCTTATCCACCTACAAACTGTGTCTTTAATTCCACGCCGATTGATTGCGGTGGTCATTGAATCGAAGGAGGTGTGATCAAATGCTCCTTCTATATCAAGGAATGCAGCTAGGGCAACTCCTTGGTTGTTCAGTGGTTGCTCTATTTTATGAACAAGTTCATGCAGAGCAGTTTCACATGATTTGCCAGGTTGATAGGCGTTTTGGTTTTTGTGTAGTGGCCTCTCTATTAGGGAGGTCTCCCTAATGTGCCTTTCAATCACTTTCTCCATCGTTTTGAGTAGAAACGACGAGAGATTTATTGGTCTGAATGACTTGGGCTGAGAGCTATCTTTCCCGGGTTTCGGTATAAAGACCCCTCGCGAGAGTTTCCATATCATGGGTATGTGTCCCGTTGCCAGGCTTGGTTAGTTGGCAAAGCATCGATATGAGTTGGGCTTCGCCCTGCTGCAGGTGTGCCGGTATTATCCCGTCGCATCCAGGTGCTTTGTATGGTTCGAATGAGTTTATGGCCCATTCGATTCTATTTGGTGTCACAATCTGTCGGGCTATGACCCAATCATCTCTTGATCCTCTCATCCGGAGGATCTCAGGAGATAGGGAGTTGACTCCCTGTTGCGAGTTGATTATGGTCGAGTCTGGAAAGTGTGCCCTGAGTAGTGTCTCAATGGTTTCTTCGCCATTTTTCGTGTATTCCCCATTTGGTTTCTTTAGTGTTCCCATTGGTGGAAGGGGGTCTTTAGCTAGGATTCTCTGAAGGCGTGCGCCTTCCGAGGTTTTTTCGACCTCAGTGCAAAACTTCCTCCAGGAGTTCCTCTTAGCTTCCCTTACTTCTTTGTTGTATTTCGTCAGAGTATGGTGGTATTCATCCCATTCACCGCGCGGTTTTCTTGGCCACATTGAAGAGTCCGCGTGTTTCCCCCTTCATCTTGTCAAGTTTATCGTTCCACCAGGTTGTGTCCTTGCATGAAGAACGCCGGATTAGCGGACAGCTTTGATGGTATGAGTAAATTATAGCGTTTTGTAGTTGTTCTGCTACCACCTCAACATCAAATCTGTTACGCATACGTTCCTTGATCCCGCTCAACCCCGCCTCCAGCTCCTCCCGGTATTCAGTCCAGTTCGTTTTGCGTGGGTTACGGTACATTTCTGACGGCTTGTCACTACTATTGATTTCCATCAGTATATACCTATGGTCCGACAGGGATGGTTCATCGGATACGCGCCACCGCTGGATATCGGGATTAATACGGGAGGTGGACAGAGTGACATCAATAACTTCCGACCGTACGCGGTTTGCAAAAGTAGGCTTGTTGCCCTTGTTTAGAATCTCCAAATCATGGGTTATAATAAAATCCAATAAAGACTCAGAGGAGAGGGGACAAGACTCCACCCTGGAGGCAGCCTTTAGCTGCCTCTATAGTTACAGTTTTGTCAAGCATAGTTGCTTGAATTCTCCTACCTTTCAGCATGTTTCTTATCCACCTACAAACTGTGTCTTTAATTCCACGCCGATTGATTGCGGTGGTCATTGAATCGAAGGAGGTGTGATCAAATGCTCCTTCTATATCAAGGAATGCAGCTAGGGCAACTCCTTGGTTGTTCAGTGGTTGCTCTATTTTATGAACAAGTTCATGCAGAGCAGTTTCACATGATTTGCCAGGTTGATAGGCGTTTTGGTTTTTGTGTAGTGGCCTCTCTATTAGGGAGGTCTCCCTAATGTGCCTTTCAATCACTTTCTCCATCGTTTTGAGTAGAAACGACAAGAGATTTATTGGTCTGAATGCCTTGGGCTGAGAGCTATCTTTCCCTCTTTTGTTGATATCGCTGCTCCCCCAGATGGTGTGATGCGAGTTGGCGTCCATACCTATTATACACTGTAGGTTTCTCTGCCCACAGTGATTCACTAGTTTCTCCAGGTCTTCCGATGGTGGGGGTCTGGGTGCATCGTAGGGAAGGTAAACCGAGGCTATTATGATGTCCTTCTGGGTTCCTTCCTCCTTGTAGCTTAGTTGGACGGCTACTTGATCCCTGGAATTTAGTTCTTTAATATTGAGAGCCTGCACTCCGTTTCTCACGTATATGCAAGCTCTCACGTTACCTGTTGATTGCTCCTTGTAAAAGATCTTACCTCCAGTGTTTCCTAGACCGGCTATTTTTCCCTTCGTGATCCAGGGTTCTTGGATGATGGCCAGGTCTATGTTTTTCTTTGCCAGCTGTTGGCAAAGGGCAGCAGATGCTCCCTTACTGTGCTGAAGGTTTATTTGTATTACCCTCAGCATCGGGAGCCTCCTTCTTTAGAAGTCTGAAGGTTAGCTGCATTAACCCAAAGTAGGCCCGGAGATTCCGGTTTTGCAGCTCCTTCAGAGATCTGCTGTCAAGACCGACAATGAGTGTCATGCCCTCATTGTCCGTCTTGTGGCTGATTATTCTCCAGTCCTCGGTCTTCAGCCCCATGTTCTGGGTTTTGAGGAACTGGAGAGCTTGTGCCGGTTCCTTGATTCCCGCGGATTTCGTCGGTATCCAGACAGCAGCCCTCACGACTGGAACCACTCTGTGTGCCAGGCCAATCCTAAGACTGGTTCCCTCGTGGGGGCTGAAGCCTGGAACCACCCGCAGCAGCCAAGTCTTGGCAGCTTCATTGGCGCAAGTGATATAAATCACCCCACCTCTGGAGCTGCTGTTCTTGAACTGAGGACCAGTTTCGGGTTCGCATTTGAACACTTCCCGGAGTAGAGACTGTTGAAGGCTTCTACACTGCTCCTCAGTTAAGGTTTCATCCGGATATTTCTCGGAGGTGATGGCCATTCTAAGCCCGGCTAGGGTTTCGCTGTAAGTTTCCCCAGTTGATGTACTGGGTGTTACTTCAGCATCCCCCTGCCGAGACCTTTTCTTGGCGCTTTTTTCTGGGGTTGGTGTGTTGCCCTCAGAGCGACCCCTCTTTGCAGAGGATTTGTTTGCAGGGGTCCTAGGTTTACCTGATGCTCCAGGCTCTGAGGCCCGAGCATCAGGTTTCCCAGTGTTCCCTGAGCTATTCGGGAGGGTTCTTTTCCCGGGATTCCTATTTGTCCTCGGTTTACGAGGCCGTATAGGCTCTCCCTTGGCTTTAGCCCTCTGGATCGCGAGCTTCCTTCGCTGGGCTCCGGAAAGCTTTGCCATTTTGTTCAGGCTGATGTTGCCAACGCCTGAACTAATGGCAGATACACCGGCACCGGGGGTTGCATCACTGCTTCCCTGGTTACCCGTGGTTGGTTCATGAGTTACATCGAGGTTTGGTTGTTCCTCGGATGCCAGAACGTGTGATTGGCCCTCCCCAAAATCCGTGGGGCCAGCGTTGGCCACCGGGGCTTCCACCCGGTCGGAACCAACGGTGAGATTGAAACTCACTTGGGGTACAACGTCCTCAGGTTTGTCACACATCGTTCGTAGGTGCTGGTTTTGGTCCGCCCCGGGGTATTTAATTTCCCCGGTACCTCCCATATCTGGGAGGCATTCCCATATCCGCCACCTGGGGAGGCGCCTGATAGGGGACCAGCAACCCCCACGGGTGTTCGCAATAGACTTCTGTAAACCTTGCCTGCTTTGCGAGAAGCACTTTTTTAAAAAATAACAAATAATTTTCAAGATGCACCAAAAGTATGCCATTCGCATGGCAGTAGTCATAGGGATACGATGTGACCATACGCGCTATCAATTTAAAAACATTTTATTCATGCAAGTCCATAAAAATGTTTTCATTCATTTTTTATGAAATATCGATAAACTGCAGCATTTTTTTTTAACATCTGTATCTTCTCTGAAAAAGCAGATATTGACATGATGAAAATAGCATTTTGTTGAGAAAAGATCGCACTTCACTACAGATTTTAATGGAGCTAAATTTTGCCGCCCACAGGGTGTTAAAAACTTGAGGGTAAAAAGGTAGCTTCTGTTCCTCCCTGTATAATGACCAAGTAATCGGTATTTTTCCAAAACTAAAATCAAGGATAATATCTCAAGACATAGGGCTACACTTTCGTATAAATTTCACTAAAATCGGACAACAAATAAAAAAGTTATAGGGATATTAATTTGACTCAAATTATTCTTGTCCGGAATTTATTGTCGGGGAGTGTAGTTAACAACAATAATTATCACTATCGAAAATAACCTATTTTCGCAACGATTTTCTTGCGTAAGTCAAGTACCTACTTATATTTAGAAAAAAAATGTGTAAGGCAGATACAGGTTTTCATGAAATGATGCATTTCCTCAGGACAATGTTTGAGTATTTGTATGGAAGAAATATGTTTCAAATAGTAAGTTGTGTCCGGAATTCACCTCACTCCCAAGCCTGAGAAAAATCAGCAATTTATCTATTAGAAATGGATATTACTATCTAAACAATGAACTGTTCAGTGTTAATGACGAAGGTAGTCTCTGGTTCAGCATGAAGTTGGGTGTTTGTGATATTGGGCACTTGAATCAAACTATCTTGATAACTATTTTGAATTAGTGTTGTGAGTGGAAATATTTCCGTCGGTAATGAAAATATTGGAAATTTCCGGAGGGGTCGGAAATGATGAAAATATCAGATTTTACACAAAATCGTGCATAATGCATAATATGTTGGAGTTAAAAAGGCGGGCACCCTTATATCATACCTACGAAATCTTTTTGATATCGTGTAAGTGTTAAATACAGATACTTGAAACAGTGGCATAGTGGCAGCTCAGCATCCGCGCTTGATGAAGAAGATATGAGAAGAGAAGGAAGCAGTAGAAGAGGAGAAGGAATGACAGTAACAACAGCGAAAAAGAAAAATACATTGGACGTCTAAAAATTCAGACAAAGATGAATGATTCTTTGTTTTGTTTTTACTATTTTAATGAATATTTATTTGAGTTTGATTTTTGTGGTTACTTTTCAAGAGTTTTTGTTGGAAGCTTTATCAAACGTTCTCAAAAATAAACCTGGTTCTTGGAAATCTGTCTTCCCAATATTTCCGGATTTATAGTTCTGGAAATATTTCAAAAATTATTATTTCCGGAAATTATACATTCCTATCTTGAATGTATTAAAAAAAATGATTAATTAATTTGACGTAATTCCATAACGTTTTCGAAACCCCTCGTATAATCATCCGTTGATGACTGGTCCAAGAGAATACTCCCTAGACACGTCCAATGTCAAAACTGACAATTTTCTAATTGTCACTGTCACTGTCATTATCTATTTTTTTTATTTATTCTACGTTGTTTACCACGAAGACAACCGGATTATCCTCAATTTTATCGAGTTTCCTCAGAACTCCTCGAAGGTATGCATTTTGGAGATCAGCTAGAGAACCAAAATCCCACACTTTACATAAAAACAGCCGATAGGTTCATAACAGAAGCGGAAAACGATGATAATATCGTGGATGATTTCGATCAGAGGGAGATTTTCGGTAAGGGTGTGGGATAAAAGATGAATTATTATCAACTGTAAAACCAGTGTCTCATGGCTTTCAGTAAACTTATAAGTGCATTTAATGCCCTGAATTCATATTTTCCTTTTTTTGTTGCTCCTAGTCTTCTATAAGGGGTATTCATGGTTAATCTATGCTCCCGTTATTCTTATAAGGGTACATTATTCTAATGTGGGTACCCTCGTTAAAAGGTTGATCTACTACTGTTTTTGCAGATTTAATCCGTTGCATCAAAGACCCCGAACACCCACTCACTCTAGAAGAACTCCACGTCGTCCAACAAGATCTAATTTCAATAAACAACGAGAAAAATGACCTACACGTCAGCTTCACTCCTACAATTCCTCATTGTAGCATGGCTACACTGATCGGATTGAGCATCCGGGTAAAACTTCTAAGGTGTCTTCCAAGCAGATTCAAAGTTACTGTAAGTAATTATTATTATTGTTCCATAAACCTGTTCTCGCTATTATGAGGGATTTTTGAAAAATTCTTTGAAACGACTACCATCTTGAGCAAACATTTCACAACTGATCGCGAATTCGAATAATTCGATAATGTCATGTCGGAATGTGTTGCCACTACCAAAATTAGATTTTCGGTAGATAACGTCCTCAAAATTCGGTAGAAATCGGTAGGTTCAAATTAAAGGTTTCTTAGTAGTAAAATAAAGTTTTCTTGTCATAAAATTGATGTCGACGAAGAAAAAAAAAAACAATCTGTTGTAGTTTGAAATGAAAAAATACACATAAATAATCATTACACTTGATTCACTAGCCTAGTTTACACCGATAACTCGTTTAGTTCGGTCCGATAGGACCAAGTGGGTGGGGATAGTACGGTAGGACCAATGCTTGCTTCTCGTCCGTTTACACCGCCTTGCAACGCGTGAACTAAATGAGTACGCGCGCAATTCGTCAAACGTCAAAAACAAGTCGAAATTATTTATGAACACAATTCGTAATCAAAAAAAAAAAAGTGAGTACGCTCAGATTGCCTTGAGAAACTCAGAACCAACATAACCTCATAATTTTGATCCAGATCGAACCAAATTTAGTTCGGTACACCTGCTGGCAAGTACCGAACCAAGAGCGGACAAGCTGTTTACACCATTCGAACCAAATATTTGGTTCTGATATGGTTCGAATTTAGTACTTGGTCCGCGGACCAAGTTGTTGGTGTAAACTAGGCTACTATCCTCACTAGTACTCGACTTGAAACATACAAACACTATAGGTAGCACAAAACTAGGCTACTATCCTCACTGGTACTAAGACTTGAAACATACAAACACTATAGGTAGCACAAATTACAGAAAAAACTTGATAACATTAGCATAAACAGTACAGTCCGTTTTTTTTATAAAATGCCTGACATTTGGCAATTTTGGTGTTGAAGTATTGGCACTACTGCTACTGATAACGTATTAGAAAAATGAAATAATCTGCAACGATATTAAAATTTATAAACAACAGTTTTATTCAGCGATTTCCAACAATTTTAGCGATGAACTTTTATTATTTATTCATTGTTTTATTATTTGACACATAATCAAAGTGAACTTCGGTTAATTATTACCTAAGTCGATTTCGGCTCGTTTGGTACATGGTTTGGTACATGCTTTGGTCTGTCAAACACCCACCAACCAATTTCGGCTCCTAAAATGATGACGTCACATCAAGTTTGGTATGTGTTTTGGTCTGTCAAAATGCCTACCGCGGTTTGCAGCACGGTTCTTTTTTTGGTATAGTGGTATCTTTGTCTATTTTTCTTTTGTCTCGCTCGGGAGTAGTAAGTTCATCGTGAATGATCAAGTGAATGACGTAAATAAACAAATCGACCAGTCTTATTTAAATTTAAGTCTGTGCTTCAGTGGTTGTAATAGTTTATGCACAGTCCGTGAGTTTGTTCTATCTGATCTAAAAGTTGGTTTGCTGTTAATTGGAGTTTAGTTATTTGTCAGTGTTGTTCCACGACTATATTTATTACGTCAATCATTTTTTTCTCCAATTGATAGTTGGGAAATGGAAGTAGGAAATTAGTGAATTCGGGGACGTTTATGAAATTCCAAGACAGCCAAAACCATATAACTGCTTTTCTTTTAGGCATTTTCAGTAATGCGGCCAATACGGCCACGATCTGCTTTTTACCAAATCACTGGACAAAGCTTCAAGTTTCAACTTTATGACGAATAAGACAGATGAACTAAGTAGTGATAAACTATAACATTTGACATATATTTTTTTATCTTTGCCTGTAACTAAACATAAACAAAAAAGTTGGGTTATATAAACACTCTGCCTTTGACAGTTTTGACCAAAGACCTACCAAACGATTTCGGTGAAATGTTGGTCGTGACGTCATCAGCATGACGTTGCAGTTACCGTGTGGTTAACCAAAATGTAAACCAACCAAACGAGCCGAAATCGGCTTAGTCTACTAGTCTACCTTTTCCATTTCGAATTGCGAGTAGTCTATATGACATTGCCAACCTTTAACCTCCAATTTTAGCACATGTCAGGGATTTTAAATAAAAAACGGACTTTACTTGGTATTTATCAGTTTTGAAAATAAGAACAGAAACATAACCACACATAACATTGCGAATAATGGCACTATCTACATTCATATGTAGCCACAGTCAAATGAAAAAACGAAGCTAGTATGGTTTTCTACTATCGATAGGTCAAACGGCCGCGATATCGATATAAGTGATCTAACTTAAAAACTTGCTTGTTTCAAACAACTTAATATGCAGTTTTTTGTTTATTGTTTTATGAATAATCTGTCAAGTGAAAAAATCGGTAGAAAATCAGGAGTTATCGGTAGATCGGTAGATAGGCTTCCAAATCGGTAGAACTACCGAAAAATCGGTAGAGGAGGCAACGTCGGATCTCGGCATAAAGAAACCCCTAGGATGTCGGTAAATGTCAAGTCATTAGGGAGTTTTTGAAGCTCTTATTTGACCCGTTATTAACGTTGCCGGTTATTCTGAGCTTGCGCAGATCATTGAACTCGATACTACCGTACCTGGAAGGGACCCATCCATGCTGTTTACATCGAGTTGACTGAAGACAAATTTTCGACTAGAAAGAGATAGAGACAGAAAGGGGTGTCTATCTTTGTCATATCTGTTAACATAATATATTAGCAGTGTTTGTTATGCACCACTAGTGCACACTTTTTCACACTGCAACACTCAGTGTGCCTTTGTTTGTGAAATGTTTGTCTGTTTTTTAGGATAGAATCTTAGTACGTTTAGTAAAGATATTCTATCCTAAAAACCAGACAAACATTTCACGAAGAAAGCCACACTGAGTGTTGCAGCTAATATTATGTTCAATCAATATGTAGCTTTCTATAGTTTGGGTGCCAATCAAAATGGTTAATTTCTGCAGTGCATTTGGGTGTGGTAATAAATACACTCCAGAAAAGCAGATTTCATTTTTTGGCTAAGTGATATAACTCCAATTATTAAAGACAAGGGCATGCACCTTAAGTATACCTACACGAAATTGTCCTAGTTAAAAGGGCCCTACTCACACTCCTGCAGCAGGGGCAATCTAGGCCTGCCGCAGTCCTGCAGCAGGGGCAATCTAGGCCTGCCGCAGGAGAAACTTCCTTGTAAAGTACGTTTTGTTTTGAAAATGTGACAATTTCACATCCTGTTCGAGTTCGTTGGTACTACTAACATCATTTCCAAAGTTTGTTTTCTCATATCTTGCTTGAAATAATGCTAGGAAGGTATGAAGGGGCCCTTACCGCCCTGCTTAGAAGGCTATCTAGGAAATTGCCCCAATCGCCCTGCCTCCTAGATTGCCCCTGCTGCAGGCGTGTGAGTAGGGCCCTTTAGGAATTGACGTTGGTAAACACTCCAAGGAATGCAAAAGTTCTATTCGGACATTCCTCAAGCCCCCTATCAAAAAACACCATATTTATTAGTTTTAATGTGACCTCAAAAATAAAAGTATTTTCATTTTTATTTTAAGCTATTATAGTTTTCCAAGTTTATACCTTAATACCTTTACTCTACTCAATACACAGGTTAAACATATAAATCACCCTGCACCTACTACCTACCCTGTATTTTCTCAACTATTTAATCGAATTACGGATCATCTGAGTATACTTCATTATTTACTAATAATTTGTTTCTTATTTTGCATTTTTCCAGATAGTTATTTGAAATATATAGATCCATCATATCATGATAATTAAGACTACTAAGTATGCACAGAATTGTAGTCATTTTTTCCAAGCAAATCAACCGCTTTTTCAATTTATCTTCAAACTATTTGATACCTCCGACTTCGTATAAGGACAATGAGTGTGACAAAAGTGGGATTTATAAACTCGCCGTTTGCCGTTACCGTTTACGGTGACGTTTGACGTTCGAGATAAACATATGGACGCGCCTGCATACATTTATATCATGCCGTCTGCCGTTGGCGCACCGCTAGAGATCGTTCATCTCCATATTTTGCCGTCCACCGTTTGTAGCTCAAGCCATAGGAAAATGGCTCAATAGGTTTTTGTTCCCATAATTCATATATTTATCATAAAATCAGGATTTGTACCAAAATATACTCGGGTCAGTCACCAAATCTCACTAAACTCAACCAAATTAACTTCAAAGTAAGTAAAAAAAAAAATTGAAAATCTTCGACGACAATCGACGGTATAAAAGTTTATAAATGCATTGGGCGACGGCACCGTTAGCGGCACCGGCGAACGTCAACCGTAACGGCGGACGACAAGTTTATAAATCAACCTAAAGATAGCATCCCCTTTTTAGTCCAATCAAAATATACCTATGCGCCAAAAAAATACGACTAAAATTGCCTCAGTTGTCGACACGACAGGGGCCCTTCCAGTTACGTAGTATCGAGTTCAATGGCGATGTCAGATGTCTGGAAATAACCGAATCGGTTATTAACCGATAACGTGTTACGTTATCTACGGAGATTTAACGTTCGCTTAATAACCGTTGGTTATTTTCTCATGTTGTCATATTGATATACAGTATTATTTAATTATAACATAGAAATCGTGAAACATACAAAGTACAATTAAAATTGTTAAAAATGACTACAGTTACAGTTGCACTGGAATTCTAAGATTCTTGTCTTTTTATTTAATATCCAACAAAAACTGATCCTATGTTTTACAGCTTGGCAACAGTCTAATTGATGTTGATGGAGATCAGCTGTTTATCAATCCAGTCGGTGTTTTGCCCATGATACTCCTGGTTTTGCCTGAGTTACATTTAATTTAACTTCGAAGTGAAAGTGACAGATATCCGCTTGTCAAACGGAAATTATGTACTACCATCCACATTGAATTTGGCGTAAAAGTAACTTTGAACACAAATTCAATGTAGATGGTAGTATATTATTATGATTCCCGTTTGCCAAGCGGACGAGAAATAAGATGTGAACCTTACATTTGTTGTCTGAATCTGGTCCAATTTGGACCAAAATATCTTCCATATTTCATAATTCGTGCTGCTCTGCTAGGAATTTGGCGAAAATATCACAAAATCAAAACATCACAAACCAAAAACACAACAAAGATCATTCTGATAACAGATGACATGGTGATGACACAACGTCAAACGTTAAATACGAGTTTCAAAATCTCTTTTTTGAGTCCTCTCCGTTATTAACGTTTTGTTTTCTGCGCACGCTTAAGTATAGCGGGATACGTTAATAACGTTGAAATTAATAAGGGGTTCAAAAACTCCCTATTACTTACTAAATAAGGCCTGGTTTACATTGAATTTCATTTGAGTGGAATTGTCAAATTTCCGCTTGGCAAACGACAAACTGTCTGCTATCAGCCACAATTAATTTGGTATAAGCGTGATTTTGAACACAAATTCCAAGCGTAAATTTGACTGTTCCACTTCGAAATGAAATCCAATGTAAACCTTACATAACGCCCGAAGTCGAAGCGCGCGCGATGTTGCCAAGTGATTTTTTTATTTTGTATGTTCGCATGTTTCACTTGCTGACATTTCGTTGAGTTATTTTACCCCCATATGCACCGTAGAAATCTAATCCGGATGAAGTCTTTATCGCGATTATCTTCCATACCACCCAATGGAAAAAAATCGCGATGAAGTCTTCATCCGGATTAGATTTCTACGGTGCATATGGGGGTTAGAAGATGCAGAGCATCAGGGTTAGTTTGTGTGCGTTTTCGTTAGATTGACTTGGTTTGGGTTGGAGTTGGGTTGGCTTTAGTTAGAATGGGTTAGTTTTGGATAGATTGAGTTTAATTTGGGTTGGTTTATGTTAGTTTTAGTTAATTTGACTTAGTTTGGGTAAGTTTTGGTTAGTTAATGTAAGTTTTGGTTAGTTTATGTAAGTTTTGGTTAGATTGGGTTGATCTGAGTTTGATTTTGGTTGTTTTGTGTTATCTTTGGTTAGTTAGGGTAACTTTTGGTTATATTGGGTTGGTTTGGGTCAGTTTTGGTTAAGTTGGGTTAGTTTTGGTTTGAATTGTGGTGGTTCTGGTTTGATTGAGGCAGTTTTGGTTAGATTGGGTTAATTTTGGTTCAATTTGTGTTAGTTTGGGTAAGTTCAGTGTTTTTATTATTTGATTATTAAAGTATGAAGAGAAAAACTATTGCAGTAACAGTTCTTGAAAAGTTTGCCATTTTTGTTTCGTAAATATGTAGCTTACAATAGGTTTGTTTGTTATCCTCCACTAGTGCACACGAATTTACACTTTTTACACTGCGTCGTTTTTTATACAGTAAATGCAAATAGTGTAGTGTTTGTTATAAGAGTTCAGGTTGCAAATGAATGCACTAGCTACATCATGTCAGGAGGAGGTGTTACAAGTGTGTAGAATACGGTGAGGAGCCTATTTCATGTTTTGGGTCGAGATGACTTTACAGACAGTGTATTTTTAGAAAAACAAAAGCGTCACCCTCAAATATACGTCTAAATAAGTACATTAAAGAAAACAAATTTGCGGTAAACACACAATTTGAGTCAAAAAATAAAATTCAATTCCCATGAAAATCAAGATTTTAATTGCAACGTTGCCGGATATTCATCTACCATATAGAGAGTGATCAAATTTTTTTACCAAACACAAACTAACCAAAACTAACCCATAATTGAATATCATCTTCTCTGGATAATCCGAAGAACCACTGGCATCGCTGTATCACCTTGACGAGCTACATCTAACAAACTGTCAAAAGAAACATGTCGTCGAACATAAATCACAGAATAGGCGACCAGCAGCCCAATTCCGTTCTAGATCGATCGCCACGACCACGATTCGACTCCAAACTCGATCGAATCTTAAAACCCTATTCTCTCTTACGATCGAATCAGTCATCGGAAATCGTCGGCTTTTCGATTAAACTACACGGCCACTTGAGCTTAGTTGAAAGAAGAGCTACCTACATAACCACAAAGATTGTCTAGGTTCTGATTATTCGGACATTTTGATCATATACTTATAAATACAAAGTATATGGTTTTGATGCAAAAGAAGTATCATGACTGTAGCCCATGGTACGAAACCGAATAAGAGCTGCAGCTGCAACACACAGACATTTATTATTAGTTCGACGAAGAAAAAATCGACCCATTACTTTGAGTGAAGAAAGTTTGATCGAACTTTTGCGATTGAGAAAGAATGTTGAATGTTTTGTTTTTGTCAAACAACGCTCACTTTTGGTGATTTTAGCATGGTTCAAATCATCATTGTTATTTGAAGACCTCATGAACCATTGGGACCAGTGAATAGTGAAGCGCCCTGTAGCCAAGTCTCTTTTGCTTTTGCATTCCATAAAATTCACGATAATTTCCCAATGAGCTTCCCTCGCACTTTAAAAGTCATATTTTAATTCTAAATACAAACAAATCCGAAAAAAAACGGCTGGTACAAAACATATTCCTAAAACAAAATAATAGATGTGTGAATATATAACCTAGAATGTCAAATTCGATATGAATTCGATTGCTTCACAGTCATCGACAAACTCGATCGAGTTGTGAATCGTGGATCGAGGAACGGAATGCGCCTTATCGATAGCGTGCTTGAATTCGATCGGATCTCGTGTCGATCGTGAAACGGAATTTGGCTGCAGAAGCGACAAAACGTCAAAATGTCAAAAATTGCATTGATTAAATGGGTAACGATTCTCTGACGTCACGTTTGAAGTATGGGACAATGGTCCCCCACCAGACACTGAGAGAACTATACTAATGCTCTACACTGTAAGAACAGTTGGTTTAAAAAGGGGGTAGTAATCTCAATGAGGGTTTCATAATGATAAAGATTGGTGATTATTAACGAACGGGTTTTTGTTTTCTTCTATTCTCTATTTTTGTGTTATAAAAAAAAATCTGTCTTCACAGACATATTTTATTACCCACATAAGTATGAATAAGGATATATGAGTACATGTTGCCTAGATACATATAAGACTTGCAAATTGATATTTCAGACAGTCATAATTATTGATCAATATCAATAGGTAGTTATTAAAAAATGAAAATATAAAACGGTAGGTATATTTATACAATAAAAATATTTGGAAGATTTTTGAAGATATGTTTCCATCTTGTGAAAAAATTAGTGTCAAGTTCGTATAATATGTTTTACTGATTAAGGGCCTTTCTTTTATTTTATTGTACAGGGTGTTTTAAGTTTTAACTGTAAGGTAAGAGTCATTTTTTGGGTATTTTCTGTGCGAATTTTTAATTCGAATTCGAACGCGCGTAGATTTTGATTTCAAGGCGACACTTTTTGGCACACTCTATAAGGGGGTGATTCTCATGACACTTGGTTAAATAAGGATGAGTGGAACCTTGTTTGAAATTTGAAAGCGCTTCCAATCCTCTTCACAACTTCAGAATATTTTTCAAAATTCGTACGATACTGGTTTTCGAGATTTCCATTGTTGAACTGGGCGGATAAAATAATTACCTACTCTTTTTGGCTTTCTCTTTTCGAATTTTATCTCTTTTTTTTCGAAGCAGTCAGTTTGATTTTTTTCAAGTAGGTACACATATAGGTAGTCTATTTTGACAGTTTTTGTTACCTTGCATTTATCGCCCGAAACACGCTGTTAATTCCTAGTTGAAACATCCTGTATATTTTATATGTTGCGAATCCGCTTTCGTTTATTTTATTCTTCTTATATTTGTATACTCGAATAGAAATAACGTAAAAATTATGTAAAGATCTATTAAGTGATATAAAAACACCATAAATAATGAATACAAAATATATCAGTAAACAAACCTGATAAGATGTGGATTTTTTCTCTTGAGTCGAGGATAAGGGAAATCTCTTTGTCTTCCAAGGCACTTTTTCTGGCATTTTTTCATCCATGCAGCTTTGTGGGAAAAATGGAAGGAATGGCATTGGGAAATGGGCGTTTCTTTTCATTTTCTTTGGAAATGAACAAGAAATCAATTTTTCTTCAAAATAAAGTTTGCAAGGCACCGGCCTTGGAAAGCAAGTCGTCTCGATAACAAGCCTTCAATCATATTTTAGCCCTATAATAAATGAAAAAAAAACTATAGATTACTAGATCACCCTGCACAATATAATATAAAACAATTTGAACAAACTTCTACTCGGCTCAAGTAGTTATATCTAACCTAACCCTACATTTTGTTTACTGAATTGAGGTAGGTAATCGGTTTAGATTTTTTTAGGTAAATAAACATTACAAAAAACAAAGATATACATACTTTTTGAGTAAAAACGTCGATAAAATTGGGAAATATTCTCAATAATATGGAAGTAAACAGACTTTCTAATAAAGGTGCATAAGTACTTACTGACCAGAGTCTTTAGGGAAAGAAAACATAGATATTCCATGACCGGTTCAGGTCCAACAGCCCCGAAAAGCACAAGAATTGCCTCTCGCCATATCAAACGATTTCCTTTCACAGAAAAAAAACACACCAAATCAAAATGACGAAGAATATTCCAAATGATACTAAACAAATACCATCAGAGACCGGACTATAAGACCGAACCGTCAGATGTTTGACAGTGGTCCCACATTTCCCCTTCCTAAAGATTTTGGCGGGAACTGTTTTGTCGCTTCTGGTCGCCTATTCTGTGCATAAATCCTGTACATACATAGATTTAAGCGATATTTTAGCTTACAAATGTGTTCTAACAAATATTGGTGCTTTATTTCGATTGATCCTCACCTATAGAAGGTAAAATATTGTTAATAAGTTGAGTTCTTGGTGAATCTTTATAGAAAAATTGAAGAAAATACTGTCCCTAAAGTCATCTGTAGCCCATGTTTTTTTTTGAAGTTCCCAGATTGATTCGAAACTTTGCACACTACTAATTTCAATTAAAAAAGATCAAAAACGTGAACGGAACGTTCAATTGAACAAAAATCGCACTTTTGTTGATTTATTTGACAATTGTCCATATCATTTATCAACAGGTGGTGAATGAAAAACTGGTTGATCGAACATGATTATTCTTAAACCGCCCGTTTGATATGCAACGTTGCCAAGGGGAAAAAATAGCTCAATGGATTTTTACATGCTTCATATTAGCGTCACTTGTATGTTTGTTTGTTTGTAACAGAATTTTGGAACTCGATTTTTACCCACTTCAAATGATTAGAGTGGTTAGAAACTTTGCACACTTTCAACTTATTCACGCTTTCGATGTAAAAAGTAAAAAAAATAATTATAGTAAAAAAAAACTAAAAAACACGCTTTCGAACTAAAAAGTTGAAAATAATTTTCAATTCAAGAAGTAAATCATTAACAAGAAAATTAAATTGTCATTGTGATAAAAGCGTGGGGTGCTTTGTAATACATTTATGCACTAACTCTGCATTTTGAAATAGAAATTAGTAAGAAGTCATAACAATTGATATCGAAGTCCACACGCTTTTATCACAATGACATTGATTTTCTCGTTAATCCTTTTATTCTTAAATTAAAAATTATCTCAACTTTCTAGTTCGAAAGCGTGTTTTTAAGTTTTTTTAACTATAATTTATTTTCATAGTTAATTCTTGTAGGTATAAGGATTGAAAAGGAAATCACCAGAGTAGATATAATGAAACCCGAAGTTTGGCAACGTGATTCTCTTCTTATCCATTTCCAGCCAATTACAAAATCTTGTCGTCACGTGACCACCATCCAAAACATCACTGCTTGTATGACAGATCTTATAAAGAATTATTGGGGGTCTTGACAGTGTTCATGATATTTTAATTGAGAAAAAGTTACTTAATATACAGTCCCGCCCCGCCTTCTATCCCTGTTTACCCCGCCATCCCGTATTTGTTAATAATGAATTATTATTATTCTCATTCGACTTATTTAAGCATAGTAGAAAAGAATTTTTCAAAAACCTTCATGATAATAGAAAAGCAGGTATTTGAAACAATTTTTGGTGCTGATTATATGTATTTAGGTCGAGGTAACACCAGGGACTCACAATGCTGAACACCAAGTAAACAAACAGTTGGCTGACAAAGAACGTGTTGCTGCCTCTTTGGAAAACAGTCACCTCATCAAAGTGATTAACCAGTGCATTGAGAGAAGCCGCGGTTAAAAATGAATTACACACCTTTGACGTCATCCAGCGACATCAACAGCGCCTATCATAAAATACACCGGTATTTCCGGCGGCTGTTTAAATTCGAACAAATGGACTTTCAATTTGCATTATGGCAAATGTTCTACCTGCTCATGGCTCCACAAAAATTGACAAAAGTCTTCAGAGCCAGGAAAAACTTCAAAAGCCAATATGCAAGGGATGATCCTGCTTTTTTGATTTTATTTGCCGGTGCTTTATGTCTGACTTCAATAGGTTTTGCCATAGCCCTGGATTATAGTTTCGTACAGTTTGTAAAATTTATTATAGTTGAAATCTTTGTTGATTGTATAGGAATCGGGGTTGTTATTGCAACCATTTTCTGGTACATAACGAATAAGTTTCTCAAACCAAAAAACATGCCTCAAGACGTAGAGTGGGGCTTTGCCTTCGACATTCACTTGAACGCCTTTTTTCCCCCACTTATTATTCTTCATTTGTTTCTTATAATTTTCTATAATCTTTTGGCTCTGAGTGGTTCTCTAGGTACATTAGCGGTAGTGTTTGGCAACGCTTTCTGGTTGGCTGCCTCAATCTACTATGTATATATCACCTTTCTAGGCTATAATTCTATGCAAATTTTGCAAAATAGTCATTTGTTTTTAACCCCCATTCCCTGGCTCATTTTCATATATCTAATCACAGTGTATCAGGGGTATAATATTTCTAGTGCTGTGTTTCATATGTATAAGCAACGTGTTGTATGAGTTTGAATACAAAAATTATGTTGAATACATTAACTTGCGTTTGATTTTTTCTTCAATTAGTCTTCCAGAGTGAAGATCTATAGGGTATAGTTGCAAAGAAGGTCCAAAAGTCTTCATAAAAGAGTGTTTTTTTTTATCGATTTAGTCTATTCTTGTATTTATCGTGCACACCAAAATGTTTCCTGGAAATTAAGAAGGAAAACAATACAGTTATTTTATCATGAATGCGATAATGATTTAAGGTGAATCTCATCAATATACAGTATCACCTAATACTACAGTGTCTATATACAGGGTG
Source organism: Orchestes rusci (assembly GCA_958502075.1). NCBI lineage: Eukaryota > Metazoa > Arthropoda > Insecta > Coleoptera > Curculionidae > Orchestes > Orchestes rusci. The sequence goes on from OY293311.1 coordinate 14,794,116, forward strand.
TACAACTAAGAGAGGTCGCCGGCTATATCTCCGTAAGTATTCATCCCACATTTTTGGAAAAAAAAATATTATAAAAGTTGCCAAGAGAAATTACTTCCAAGTTCGTGCGATGTCCGCTAGGGGGCGTAATACAATAGTGAAATAGAAAATTCAGGTTTTATTAAGAATATTGAACGGTGACCTACCAGTCAGATAAATAATTTTATATAAAAGAAGAAGAAATTATGAACATTTTTTATATTGAACTTTTTTTTTGTAATCTGTCAAATAAAGGGTGGAGGAAGGGTCGACTGTTATTTTTTAAAATTGTTGATAACTTTTTATTGGCTTAACCGATTCCAATGAGCTTGGCGTCGTTCTAAAGGTTTATTGTTATGCTTTTTTATGGTGTACTATCACTTTACGAATTATTTTATTGCTGAACGGTGGAATGGAAAATGAATTATTTCATCGATTTTTCAAAAATATTAAATACAAAGGTGTTCTTCTTTTACGTTAGTTTAAAAGAGCGTAAAAAAAAATAAAAATTGCGCGAACGGCAAGTTAATAACTTATTTTGAACCGAAATCAGCAGTGAAAACGTAATTAAAGTTTGAATGTTGCCGCGCTGGCGTCACGGAACTCGATTTGTGCAGAGTAGGCTTGGAAAACAAATACCTGATGAAAAAGCGTTGCTATGGTGAATGCGTTATTTATTTCACGTCAAAAAAATAAGGTGATCTTTATTTACGTTAGTTTGAAAGAGCGTAAAAAAAAATAAAAAATGGCGCAAACGGCAAGTTAATAAATTATTTTTTTTTTTTATCTCGTCCCACTGTCGCTGAGTTCCAGTAAACATGACGGCTTGAAAACTCGGTGCGTCACGCACTTGAGCTGTACCAGGGCGACTCACGCGTCCCTGGAATGCAACTAATGAGTCCGGAATTTCTAGACGAGAAGTTTAATGACATTTAACGACTGTGTATCGTATGTTCCATTTCAATCTGTGACAATTTTCCTCAATCGATTTAAGAGAAAAAGTGCAGGTGTCAAAGCACACATTGAGAGGGCGGTGTTGGCAGTCCGTCTCACATTCTTACTATGAGATGGCGCCAGTCAAACCATGTCACCACATAGGTAATATAGATAGGTTACTTATGTAAGCAACATTGTATGTCAAGTTATTAATCAAAACTATGAGATGGCGCCAGCCAAACTATTCCACCACTTCCAAATCTAGTCAAATTATGTATTATTCTTCTAATCCAATTTTACAGTCTCTGTCAGTCAAAAAATCACCCTCGCGGCAACAAAAGTTGAGTTCGAGTACTCGCTCTGAACCTGAACGCTCCGAGCGCGAAATTGTCCATTTAAGCGCGTACAATTTTTGGCGCTCCGAGTGTTCAGAGCGAATACTCGAACTCACCTAAATAGTACCAAACGGATTACACAGGTCTAGGTCTGCCAAATGAAATTTTTTTAAATTGTTCGAATTTTGAAGGGTGACTATACGTATTTCTTAGTGCTGATTACAAAAATAAAGGCCATTTTTTACCATCACGTGAGGTTCCCCCAGAGAGAATTTACTGTTATATTAGAGACTTTTTGCACCTCTGGTATATTCATTCTGTTGTGGTTATCGTTATTCTGAGCATGCGCAGTGACAAAATGACAATCCTTTATCGTTATTAACCATAACGGATTCCTTTAATTACGGAGAAATAAGGAAGAGCTTATCGTTATGGTAATGCTTATTTTTAAACAGCGATGTTGCCGGGATATGTGTAAAATTGAATGGACATTACTGCTAATAATCATTTAAGCAAATGATCAAAATATGATGCAAATAACATCTCTACATGACAATAAACGATCGCGGAAACCAAAATGGAATGTTTTACATACAAAAAATAAACCTGGTACAATGTTCACTTTTATTTGATTCTTTTGCGGATTGATCTACTCAACAATCTGACACACCTTGTCACGAACTCAACTACGGAACACGACCAGACTCGACCTAACCTCACTTGTTTGCTTTCGAAGTCTCATAAATATTTTTGTTGCTTATGCTCTGAACAGTGCGATGGGGCTACTTTAGAACCCGGGGGATACTTTGATTGAAACTTCGCCATTCCACTCATCGACTTATTACCGCCAAAAAATTGAATCCTTTGCGACCGCGCCGCCGCGCCAGAGTTGTATAAAGCACAAGGAGGCACACTAGAAGCTAGAATACAGTGTTGCCAACCGTACTATTATAATAGTATTTGTACTATTTTTGGAGTCTTGAGTAGTACGTCCAAAATACTATTATTATCACCCACATGTCTGAAAGTGCAAAACCTCATTCAAACGCTAAGAAAGGTTCGGATTCAAACGATTAAGATACCATTGGATGAGTATGGATGTATGTAGCGCACGGCCGCGTTTCGGCGTTTAACCGTGTGCTGCATGCAGCGCTGCTTGATCTGAGATCTGATCTGACAGTGACAGTAGTGACGTTGAGTTGACGGTTGACGTTGATGTTTGACATTGACGTTGTTTTATGGCGGGAGTGCAGCCTTTATTCTCCTATTCTTCTTCCCTCATTCTTAAGGTAAGAGATATTTGAATTCGAAATAATCGATATATGTGTGATTTCAAAGTTACGACAAAGAGATAGGTACACACCGCTAGAAGCCATAAAATGTTCCGTATCATTAATAATAAATTCATATTTTCCAGTAAAAAATAAAAATAACATTTAATTAGTACCCAGTAATATAAACAACAACAACTCTTATTCAAATATTATAAGGTGCTTATTCAGAAAAAAATGAAACTTTTGACACCCTTTCGTACGGTATAGGTAATGAATTATTTCCGGACACATCATCTTCTTAAGTCATAAGAACTTTTCCCGTTATTCTTTAGTAAAAAACGACCTGCATTTTTTCGCATTATTTCTAAAAGCACTGTATATTTTCACCATATGTCCTAAATTTATGAAGCCGTTATAAATATCAACAAGTGACGTCATACTTTCTTCAAAATATGAACTTAATCCTGAGAACATAATGTACTATCATATGATCTCGTGTACTATTATTTTACAGCGAATTGTACTATTATGAATTCCCTTTGGTTGGCAACACTGAGCTAGAAGCAGGAAGCAGCTTCAGTCAACCCAGAACCTGCACGAGGTACGCCAGTGTTTAATAGAAATTCTCATTTTGGAACACTTTTTATGGTTGCAATAACTTCAGAAGTGGAAAGCTATTTGTATTTTTATACCAGTAAAGCGACGTTCCAGAATACTTTTTTTTTCACACATTTTTTGTGAAGTCTTCTCTTATCATTTTTAATAGAAATTTGGACGTTATATGGGGTTTCTTTGAAATTATGACGTGAAATAATGACTCGATCAAAGTAACCCCACTTCAGGTGTAACTTTATAGCTGACAACTTTTTTTTTTACTCAAAAAGTACTCAATGTTTTTTCAATATAATGTTTTTCGGAAGAAGAAGCAAACCCGATATTTCAATATTTTTTTGACGAACCAAATCGCTAAACTAAAGGCGATACTGAAAAATTAATTTTTGATTTGATCAAAGTAGCCCCATCCCACGGAACTTAATCTTTGCATCACAAACTAATTTGTGTGTGTCTGTCTGTACTGTGTAGATGATTTAAAAATAGTTGAAATTCGGAAGTGGAACTCGATTTTTAGCACTAGTGCTGTGTATTTCAAAGTGCGTGCGTTTTGGAAGATGATTTTATCAATTTTCATATATTTTATAAGACCCGTATGCCGTGTACCTGTGGAATTCTAGCAACATGTCGCTTTCCCATCATTTTACACAGAGAGTGACGTGTTGCTATGGAATACCACAGTACACGGAATACGGGTACTGGTATCGTTTTGGAATGTCTGATTTTTCAAAAAACAATCGATTATAGATATAGAAATAAATACTAGCGAAATAAGTACAATTAACAAGAAGTATATTTACGAAAACGGTCATTAGTTTTGCCTGTTGCGCCGACGCAAGATAACGAATATAGTGAAATTGTTGTGGAGCAAAATCTCACTCAATAACGGATGAAGTTAATGTAATTCTTAATAAAGTTAACCATAACGGATGAAATAACCGATGTTATTTTAAGAGGTGCAAAAAGTCTCTATTCTCTCTGGGTTCCCCAGAAAGGGACCTATTTTCAGGAAAAGCTAGATTCAACATAGTATTCGTGATAGTTTATGATGTTTATACAACAGGTAAGAGTACTATGGTTTACAAAACTAAAAGAATGCTAACGGAATATCAAATTCTGATTATTTTGTCCTTCTAAAACGCTTTCGCTTTTCATAAATACTTCTAGGGCCCCTATATCCCCAATGCAAGCAAAGTGAATATGAAGAGAACATGCTGTACAAAACCAATGTAGTTTTCACTCCATATTCACATAGCCAGAATCGAGGATAGAGGCCATAATCCCTCTTATTCCACAGAAAATTGGTGACGACTTGTTCAAAAGATGATAATAATCCAAAAGATAATAATCACGCATATCAGCAAAAAATGAGGATTGTAAGAAAACTCTCCGTGGCGGATTTTTTTAATTAATCTTATCGTAATCAAGCGTTACCACTGGCTTACACTAATCATGATCTGAAATAGACTCAAAACATAGTTGATGGTGGCTTCCTACTGCTCCATCGTGTCAAGTGGAATGTTGGCTCAATATTTTGTAAAATATGCGATTTGGACGTAGCATACATCATCAACCACTTTGCTAAATACTGTGATATTTGATGGCTACGGTCCATAGAATAATATAGCTACGCAATACGGAGGGTTCTATCAAAAACTTCAGTCAATATCCACATTGACGAGACCGTCTCTTCCACTGTTCAGCAGGAGAAAATTTTGTCTAACGAGTCCAACAAAACCAGGCTCATTCATCAACATTCTAACAAAAAAATTGAAGCTCAAGCTGATACCAAAATCGTCACATGTAGTCTGCAGGCAGCTGACCATCTCCAAACTGTTACAATAATAATAGGGAAGGATAAAGAACTATTCAATAACTAAATGGAGATGAGCAGCGGGATCCAACTGCTCAGGTTGGATGGTCTTGTCATCCTTGTCACAAGCGCGGACCCAGTTGTGACAGAATCCGTCCTAAATAACTTATTTTGCAGGGCAAAACTGGTTGCGCGGGCCGTTGTAGATGCCGCAAGGCCTGCATACCCTGCTTGATTGTGTGCAGCACGTGCCGCGCTTCATGTACCTGCGGCCCTCCTATGGGGGACATCAATGGCGACGACGATGATGATAGTCTCGACGATGATCTCGAACAATAATTGCGTGATTGATACAGCCTTGTAAAATAAAATTGGTCATCAGTCGGATATATCCACTGTTAAGATAACAGTAACAGAGTTATTTTGGGCTGTTAAAGAGATTAACCAACTGTTTATGTGGAAAAGTAGGGCTGGATTTACACTAAAATTTCACGCCTAGAAAGAGTGTTTTCAGTTGTGTAGTGAGGGATTAAAATTGATAATGACTTCAACATTATATTTGATTCATTCTCTAAAGTTTTTCTGATGAAGACATTCCACGCCGTGAAAGTTGGGAGAGAAAGAAATGATCTCTTCCTAGATGGACGATGGACAATATAGAATATAAAAAAAATTCATTCATTCATAAGACTGGAAAATGGTCTTCAAGGTATCGAGGGATCTGTAGAAAACAGAAACCATCCAATTACAAAAAGAAATGAGATATTGATATTTCTACGTTCCAAATCGATCTTGGACATCATTTCAATATATCCCAGCCTGTAGGTCTGTTCTTGAATGGTAATTTACGTTGCTGAGCCCGTAAATGACTTTTTAAAAAACGAGTCAAGATGTTCATGGACTTGGCGACGAAGGAGCGGAGTCCAGAACTTCTGGACGAGTAGTTTAATGCCATTCAATGGCTGTGTATCGTACAATGTATGGAGGACTATATTATGTTTTGTTTCATGGTGTGACTTTTTTTTCAATCGATTCAAGAGAAAAAGTGCTTTCTTATTATCAAAGCACCCATTGGGAGGGCGGTGGTGACGGTCTGTCTCACATTCTTACCATAAGATGGCGCCAGCCAAACCATGTCACCCCTAAGGTAATAAGGTGATAAAGATAGGTTACTCATGTTGCATGCAACATTTTATCTCAAGTTATCAATTGAAAGTATGAGATGGCGCCAGTTAATACATGCTATTACTTTACCACATAGGTATTATAAACGCCAAACAACTTTGACTCCGCGACCAAATGTGGCCACCAGCCAATCACATAATAACTCGCTTGGTGGCAATTATGACGTGAATCGAAAGTTGTTTGGCATTTGCTGTATATGGTAAACGCCAAACAACTTTGAATCTACGTCATAGATGGCCCCAAGCACGTTGTTATGTGATTTGCTGGTCACCAAATGTGGCCACCAGCAAACTTCATAACAACGCGCAAAGTGGCAATTATGACGTAGATATAAAGTGGTTTGACATTTGCTATAGATAGGTGTTTCTTTCTATAGTCTGTTCATGGCTTTCCTGCGGTTACGTCATACTTTTCCGTCTCTCTCTTACACATTGAAAACAAAATTACGTACGTCTGGACGAGGGTCTTTCGGATCAATTTGACAAATGTCACATGTGGAGCGATCAGTCTACGATATACTGCCAAACGCCAAGTCCTGTGACGTGACCGCAGAAAAGCATTGAACAAGCTGTACCATGGGTTACTTATGTTACCAACATTTTATGTCAAGGACTGTAACTAAGAGAGGAATCGAAATGCATAAAAGTGGTCCAGATTTCAAATCGTAATTCAGCTTCAACCGTTACTCCCAGATGGCGAAAAGTCGTTAGCGCTTTCATGTCAAACAAAAATGTCACCTAGGTAACATCATTAAAACAACGTTATGAATGCTCTATGAAAATGCACCAATTTTTATTAGCTAGGTTGCGTCAAAATACTCAAAACTCCCAATATTTGATGATAGTAGGCATCATGAGTATATTTTTTCTTATACATTATTCTGAAATTTCTAGAATATTCATAATTTTTTGTATGATTGCATCAATTGATAGAGTAACTGAGTGCATATCCTTCATTGACAACAGTCGTCAATGAACAAACCATGGGATGAAACACGATGCTGCGACGATTCAAATGATTCAACCCCAATTTTTTGCCTTATAGAAAATGCATTGCATGTGGAAGGTGGAGTGGAAATTTGGGAAAAAATGAATGAAAATGTGATAAAAGTCTCTTGACAAATTATTGACAAGCAATAAACATTACCATGACAATTAATAAATAAAAGCGCATGGAGGTAGGTCTCAATCAAGGTTTCTATATAACAGGTTGCCTCACTTCGCCTGAGGTGAGAGACGGAGGGGGGAAAAATATGACGTCATCGGTGTCGAGCGTCTGCAGTAGACTGAATCCTGTCATTCGATTGCATCGTATCGTGTCATGTGTCATTCGCAAGGTTGCCAGAGCTACTGTTTCAACAGGAGATCCACTGATTTCGCCCATGGGTTTCTTTTCTAAGGATTTTGATAGGCATCATCCGGCAACACTGGACATAGATGGCGTCATGACCGTAAAAGTGAGTCAACCTGTTATACAGTGTGTCCTCTCTGAAGTTCCCACCCCTGTAACATTTTTGTTCATTAACCGATTTTAAATTTTTTTTTGTTTGATAGGTCTCGACAAACACTTTTCGAGCATGTGACAAATTGATTCCAGGGGTGTACTTATGGGTAATTGTGAGGGGTGTCAAATTTCAGAAAATGATGTTAGGTCATTTTTTAGAAAAAAATTGACAATTTAAATTGTAAACAAAAATAATCTCAAAATGTTTCCAAGCAATAATTTTACACTAAAATCAACTTTCCTTGTCGAAAACTTATATGATTCCATTAAATATCACTATGGTCTAACCAAATATCACTGCTAGAAGTCTTAGTCGCTTGTAACAAATTCAAAAACACTCAAGAAAAATTTTCTTATGGGATTTCACCATGGAATACGAAAAAAGTGGAAAGGTTATGAGGCTCCGACCAGTCTTGTGACGTCAGACTTCAGACTTAGGCAGTCTATTTCACTGATAACTTGTCTGGTAAATGATACTTTTCAGTACAGTATGAAATAAAATATGTTATAATTGTATTCAACAACCATTCGCACTCATTGTTTTGATTTTTGTTTTCTCCCACAAACAAAAATAAATGTCCGATTTTTAGTCCAGGCGAAGCGTCGTGATATAGGGGGTCACTTTGCGTTGGGATGCCATGTTTGATTTTTTTTTGTCAATCGAAATGCGATCATTTGAGAAGCTTAAATCCAAATTTGCAACCTCGTGCGATTTTTTTTTCGCGAAAATGCGTTTTGATGCGTATCTCGGCTTCTAATTGTCGTAAAGCCAAAAAAGACATATCTATGTATTCGTTATGAAATAATGTATAACTTGTTCCTATAACTTTTTTCGTTTAAGTGAATAGAAAAAAAGTTATTACGCGTCAAAGTCAAAAAATTTGAAAAAAATATTTTGATTATTTTTATTTTGCAAAAATGAGCAACAAACTTGCACTTTAGGCCAAATGTTGCCCCGTACTTTTTTGTAGGTGACGTAATTTCCAACAATTAAGAAAAAAAATAACCCGATACAACTTATAGGAGCCGAGCAATCGACGTGAAAAGTTGGGCATATTTATCATACTAGCGCGGCGCGTCATTAAATCGGCGTTTATTTTACAGCCGTATTTTAGTAGCTGTTTACTAGTAGATGTCGCTAAATATATTATCAGACTACAGTGACTATACAGGGTGTTACAAATTCGATGGGATAGCATTGCTAATTCCTAAACCATAAGAGATACAGCGTCGGTTAAATGGAGGCAAAGTTGCGCATTTTTATGCTGAACAAAATGCCGTTTCGAAATTTGAAAAATTCCGACTACTTCCGAAGATATCCGGAAAAAATCAATTTTTTCAAAATTCTTTTTTATTTCCTCCTGAGTTAGTTTGAAGGAATTATTGAAAATGAGTGGCACATTTTCATGGCCACTGAGTTAGTTTGAAGGAATTATTGAAAATGAGTGGCACATTTTCATGGCCACTTTTTCTCCTCTTGAAGGTAGGGTGGTCGGAATTTATATCCGACGTTTCGATTTTCCGCAACCATCATCAACTTCATTTTTTCAAATACAAACCCAACTTTTTTTATGCATTTTTGGATAGCTCCTGACTTCCTGAACATCATGATGTGTCACACTTGTCATTCCAAAATATGCAGAATTATAATCCGAGATTTTTCAAAATTGAACCTCTTGATCTCTTTGTAATGCAATGCGCGTATCGTAGTCATGGTAACAATAACAACTTGTCACGCCTATGAATAGTTTTGATGATCAAAAACTAGTCGAGAAACTGTTTTTAAGCTGGAGTTTTATTATTCAAGCTCCAAAACTATCCACAGGCGTGACAAGTTGTTATTGTTACCATGACTACGATACGCGCATTGCATTACAAAGAGATCAAGAGGTTTGATTTTGAAAAATCTCGGATTATAATTCTGCATATTTTGGAATGACAAGTGTGATACATCATGATGTTCAGGAAGTCAGGAGCTATCCAAAAATGCATAAAAAAAGTTGGGTTTGTATTTGAAAAAATTAAGTTGATGATGGTTGTGGAAAATCGAAACGTCGGATATAAATTCCGACCACCCTACCTTCAAGAGGAGAAAAAGTGGCCATGAAAATGTGCCACTCGTTTTCAATAATTCCTTCAAACTAACTCAGGAGGAAATAAAAAAGAATTTTGAAAAAATTGATTTTTTCCGGATAACTCCGGAAGTGCTCCGAATATTTTAAGTTTCTCAGCGGCATATTATTGAGTGCCAAAATGCGCAACTTTGCCTCCATTTAACCGACGCTGTATCTCTTATGGTTTAGGAATTAGCAATGCTATCCCATCGAATGTGTAGCACCCTGTATACAAGACAGTGACGACAATCGAGGTCTTATTTTCTATTTGCTAGCGACGGATCCGCCATGTTGCAGCTAGCATTCATCGCTTACATTTGTCATGTGTGCGTCGTTCGTGTTTTGTGAGTGTTTTTGAATTAGATTTTATAGCTTGTGGATCAAAACATCGATTTCAATGCCTTACGATAAAAATAAACTGAAAAGAAGTAAAACAAGTACAGTGACTTTATAGAAAGAAGCATGCCCGAGCTGGGATTTGAACCCAGGACCTTCTGCACGAAAAGTGAACATCAAACCACTGAGCCACCGGGACCGGAAATATCTATAATTCTGGGTACAGCCGCCATGTTGCAGCTAACCTGAGCTCTATTGTCGTCACTGTCGTGTATACAGTTTTGAACGCATTAATATTTTTGGCTCAAATTTGAAGGTGTTGTTCAGGGTAGGCTTTACTAAGTTTTGACCTCCAAAAAAAAAATTTCAACTGTCAAACTGACAGTTGGGCACCATTTTGAAACAAATTATTAAATGGAAAAGAGGGTCATGTGATACCTTATTTGAAAGGTCCTTCCATTCTCTTTTCACCCCCAAAGTTTGAAGTCCTCAGCATTTTTCTTAAGGAAATGGCGCCATATCGAAAATAAATTATTTGGGTCAAAATACTATCTCTAATTCTTAAAAGAACTTTATTAACAATGAAAAAACTAACCTATAACATAAGTGATTGTTTCTACAACAGTATTTAATAAAAAATTTCAAAAAAACCTAATACTAAAGATAATATTAAGAACGAAATCATGCAAAATTATCTCAATAAATTTTCAAAATGCTGTCCCTGAACCTCTTGACAATAATAATTTGAGCCAAAAATATTAATGCGTTCAAAAGTTAGAGGGGGGGGGACTATTTACGTCCTCACTGTATAGTCACTGTATATCAGACCTACGAGGTTTTGCAAAAGTCTAGATAATAAGATCCTAAAGCAGTATTTAAGTTTTCACGTAAAGTTGACTTACGCGGTTTTAAAATTAGGCCGAAAATATGAGCGTTTGCTTCATTTGTGAAAAATCGTTGGATTGCGGCGAAATTGTCGAGGTGAAGACGAGAGGAGTGAAGACGTTGCTGGAGAGAAGCATTTCTCGTGGTCGTGGAGATCATCAATCAATTTTGAAAAATGTCAAGATTATTATGATACACCAGGTATGTCGGAAAACTTACTCGAATTACAAAACCGCGGAAATAGCTCATCGCCGCAGTGAACGCGGCGATATACCACCGCTTTTGAATAAGGAACCTGATAAGCCCTGCGAAACCGTGAGTTTTTCTGCATCTTTCAACTACAAAAATTGCTGTTACATTTGCGCTGAGAAATTTGATGAAAACAACAGTGGAAAAGTGGCATACGTTAAAAAATCGTCAATCAAGAACAGAGTTTTGGATATTTTTAATGAACGTCACTCTCACAGCCAGCGATGGAAGGATTTGAAAGAACGAATTGAAAAAGTACGAGATTTGGTTTCTGTAGGAGCAAAATATCATATAGATTGTCGAAATAATTTATTTCAAGCACGTAGTAATGTGCCCAAACAGACACGCGATGATTCTACACGAGTTGATGAGTCTATGCAATTTATTTACGATTACGTTGATGAACATCCAGATGAATGTCAATATTCTATAAACGAATTGGTATCAAAAATCAAGACAAACAACGTTCCTCAAAATCGAACAATACTCAAACGTTTGGAAGAAAGGTATGAGAACAGCGTAGTCATGGAAAAGCAGGGTAAGCAAACATTTGTATTATTTCGCAATGCTGGATACAAAGTTCTTACCCAATCCTTCTACAACAGCAAAAGATCAAATGAGATAGAAGAGAGAAAGAGGATCGTTATCGAGGCGGCTGCAATAATTTCGAAAGACATCCGACCGGGGCATTGCGAGCTGGATAAATATCCCCCAAGCGACAACTTTCTCGCGGACGCGGAAAAACTTGATCCAGATACATTGCGCTCTTTACTCTCAGAAATTATAACGAAATTCAAACGCGGCAATTTTGACAAATGGAAAAGAATATGTGAAACAATAGCTCATGCTATTTTGTCAGCGGCGAGACCGGCTTCTTTTTTATCACTTTTGCAAAGGCTTTCCTGTTTCCTGTACAAAAAATTTGGCTCTAGAGAACTCGTCCAACTTCTACATAATCTAGGCATGTGCGCTTCATATGAAGAAACTCGCAAGTTTGAATCATTGTGCATCACGCGTCCACCATCAACGATTTTTTCGAGAGGTTTCGTTCAATTTGTCTTCGACAATGCCGATTGGAATACGTGTACTCTCGACGGAAAGGGAACTTTTCATGTCCTTGGGGGTATTCAGTGCATCACTCCTCGTGAAGCTCTAGTACCTGATGAGCCTGTAAACCGAAATCAGCCGAAAGTTCCCGCGAGTTACATCGGAAAATTTGGAACATTGCCTCTTCGAATGTATGAAAAGGGCGACAATCCACATATTGAACATCCCCGTGTTTTTGATCTTGTAAGCATACGTCCTATTGACACTAAAGTTGTCCCTTCTCTGTACGATGGCTTATGGTTTTACGGGAAATGGATTTGCGACCCACTTATATCTGGTTGGAACGGATTCATGTAAAAAAATTATTCAAATAAGATTTCGAGGTATCCAAGGTTGTGACCCGTCCATTCATCAGAGCTCCTCCAAGCGATTACAGTACTCTAAATACTGCTCTGCATTTCGCTGTTGAAAAAAGTCGGGAATGCCATCAAAAATATGCTATTGTCACGTTTGATCAGCAATTGTACCACAAAGCACACAATATAGTTTCGAACGCTGCTCCGAATTCATTACTGAGAAACGTAATCATCAGACTCGGAGGTTTTCATCTCGTGATGTTTTTCATGGGCTCCATAGGATATATTATGGCTGGAAGCGGCTTAGAAAAATACGATTCAGCGGTACATGGATATGACTTCTTCAAAACTCATGGAAAATATGATGGCCCAATTTTCTAGAACATTAATCGACATTGAGCATTCAGGACCGACTGGAAAGCTTTGGGTTTTATACTTTTGCCTTGTTACTTTGCTCAAACAATTCCTCGAAGCTGAACGCAGTGGAAACTGGAAGCTTCACCTGGACACGATCTAAAAAATGCTCTCCTTTTTCCACGCAACCGGACATTTCAATTACGCAAAATCAGCCCAGGTATACGTGCAAAACATGAAATTGCGAGACATAATGCCGCTCGAAGAATTTCAGGAATTTATGTTACTTCACTGTTAGACGAACTAACAAGTTATGGTCCGGGATTTTCACAGACCAAACCATCGAACAGTTCCTCATGCGATCCTTGAAATCAAAGGCAGGTCTTTTCGAACATGGGCGAGGAGTGACCGAGAGTACGATGACTCGATTCGCAGTCGGCTCATTATACAATACCAACGTTGCAGATTCGATTGAGGAATTCTGTGGTCGTGATTTTTCAACTTCAAAGCAACACGTGGATAATCGAACTTCTTGCTTATCCCGAGACAACACTGACAGCGAAAAATTGGATCAATGGTTCGCGAGTTATCCTCTTTTCATAGAAAAAGCTCAACTAATTTCTATTGGCACTGGGGTTTGGGGTTGTCGCCGACGAACGTATCAAATGTCATGAGGCCGAGCGCATCGGAACGGAACTGATGAAAAGAACCATTGGACTACGATTTCATGAACTGAAGATGAAGAGATCTGAGACGATCATGGCTTTGGCAATCATGAATTCCGCGATTAAAATTGACAAAAAACTAGTGACAATCAATACTCAGACTCTTTTTGATCGAATGATTCTAACCCAGAGAACGGATGAGGAATTGCGGGACTGCCTTCGATACAAGCTTGCGCCGTATCCTCCTATTTTTTTAAGGAGAGATGAGAAAGGGAACGAAATCTTCATTTTACAAAGAATTTGCAACATGTCACAATATAAATTTAGGACAGAACATTGCAGAAGTAATTGCCGGAGGGTTTCTTTTGCATCGAGTTGTATGGCCAAAAGATGTTTCTTTCAAGGACATTTGTGACACCTACCTTGCCTACATATATTTTCTGAGAGACGTCGACGAACCAAGGTTCAAGAATCTGCCGACATTATTTTCGAAGAAAGTACAGTTCTCCGAGGACAAACCAAAGACAAATTTCTCGCTAACGAAAACAATAAGAAACGTTTCTTGTCTATGCTCCAGAATTACCTAAAAGCTCATAACATTACAGTATCCCAAGCCGTCGAAGATGCTGACACGCTCATTGTTGAAACAGCTCTTTCCATGTCTTCCAAATTTGATTCAGTGTTCATCGTTGGAGAGGATATCGATCTTCTTGTACTACTGACAGGGCTCGGAAAACGTTGGAAGTATGCTTCTTCCAACGTTTCCCTCAAAAAACCTGGGCGCGGATCTGCGAAAACTGTTTTCTACTCGTCAACAATTTTTAAATACTAAACTCTGTCCGACCATGTTCTCCTCCTCCATGCTTTCTCAGGATGTGACACAACATTGGCAATTTTTCATTTTGGGAAAGCAAGACTTTTATCAACATTGAAGAAAAATCCAGATCTAATTTAATAATTGCAGAACTTCAAGTTGACGAAGTCAGGACAAACAAATATTGCATCCACAGGCAAAAACATTTTCATCGCTCTGTACGGGTAGAGGCATCAACAATATCTCTGAATGACTTCCGTTTCAAACTATTTTCACACACAGGAGTAAAAATAAAGTTTGATCTCTCTTCTCTGAATCTAACGGAATCTGCTGCCGAACAACATTTTTATCGAACCTATCTTCAAGTACAGACGTGGTTTGGGAATGTCTTGGAACCGGAGGATTGGGGCTGGAAAAGAAGCGGGGGTGGATTGGAACCCGTAATTTCTTTGGAGACCGCAATTCCAGCGTCACTACTGAAGATAATCTCATGCTCTTGTACGAAAAATTGCACTGCAGCATGCGGATGCAGAAAGGCGAGTTTGAAATGTTCGGCAATTTGCAAAACTTGTTCTGGCCAAACCTGCTCAAATATGTATAATGGAAAAGATATTGGATGGAATAGATGACGACGTCGACGATGATGACGAAGATAAGTACGACTTACCAACGTTAGTACCACTTCCACAACTTGGCAGAAATCTTTCGTCTTATGGCTTCCCCAACGAATCGAATGTTACGGAAAGCGTAGAAAATCTACCACCAAAACCAAAAAAGATCAGAAAACGCTGAGAGAAAGATGAAGTTTGATGTGGTATAGGCCTACAGGGAAACCACAATAAAAAAAACGCGCAAAAAACTCGACCTCCTGGTTGGTGTGGAAAAGAGTTGTCGACAATTTTATTCTAAGAAAACAAAAGGGATGAATAATAACGAAATTCGCAAAAAATCATTTCCCGAGGTTTTCCACCTTTCACGAGCCATAATTTTTTTATAACTTTTTGAAACATAAATGGTTACTAGATAAGTTGTAAACAATCAAATAAACAATTTGACATTTTCCTCCAGCCGTCGAATAAACAGCTACTTAAATGCGGCTGTAAAATAGACGCCGATTTATTGACGCGCGCTAGTATGATCAACATGCCCAACTTCTCGCGTGGATTGCTCGGCTCCTATAAGACGCATCGGGCCATTTTTTTTTAATTGTTGGAAATTACGTCACCTACAAAAAAGTACTCGGCAACATTTGCCCTAAAGTGCAAGTTTGTTGCTCATTTTTGCAAAATAAGGCATCTCAACGCAAAGTCAATGTACGCTTCGCATAGACGATTTTTACTTTTGAAGTTATATACAGGGTGTTTCACTTGAAACTCCACACGCCGATATCTCAGAAACGAATATGAATATTCAATTTCTGTAAAAACTGTTCAATGTATGGGGTCAAGTGGATATTTTCCGCAGTTTAAAAAACTCGACCCCTATCGAGAGCTAAGCGCCGCGACGCGTCAAAAATATAAATCGATTGTAGGGACTTTGAAACTACGCGCATGCGGAAGTCCATGTCATTAGTAAATTTTATTGGTATTTACTCGAACTTATTTATTATACTCCTTTCTGAGTTATACCGGTTTAGAGTAAACATTTCTTGATTGACAAAAAATGCGATTATGGATGATTTTCACAAGAATTTTGATTAAATTAAAATCAACCCGTTAATGATCAAGATAAATGGGTTCGAGTAAATTACAAAAGTTTCAAAATAACTTGTCGCATGCGCGTAATTTCAAAGTCCCTGCAATCGATTTATATTTCTGACGCGTCGCGCGACGCTTAGCTCTAAGAAGGCGTCGAATTTTTTCAACATTGGAAAATATCTACTTGACCGGATACATTGACTCATTTTTACAGAAATTGAGACTAGCTTTTTTGTAAGAGACATCCGTTATCGCATTTTTTGTCAATCATGAAATGTTTACTATAAACCGTTATAACTCAGAACTGAGTAGGATAAATGAGTTCGTCCGAATAACAAAAAAGTTTACAAATAACATGTACTTTTGCATGCGCGTAATTTCAAAGTCCCTGCAATCGATTGATATTTCCAACGCGTCGCGACGCTTAACTCTTGGTAGGCATCGAATTTTTGTAACTGTAAAAAATAATTAAATGACCCCCTACATTGACTACTTTTTACAGAAATCAAATATTTCTATTCGTTTCCGAGATATTGACATGCGGAGTTTCAAGTGAAAAGCCCTGTATAACGACTATAACGTAGTGGATGAAACTAGCCAAAGAAGGTGCAACAACAAAAACATTCGGGGATTATGATTACGCGGTAACTACATATTTCACAAAAAATTAGATTTTTACATTTTTAGTAGCGAGATTCTCAAAAAGGTGCAATTTATTTGACGGTATCTTCATTTTTCGAAGGAAATCCCAAGCCATACAGCGATAAGTGCTAAATACTGAAGTTCTTTTGCGGTATATACTACACTTCCCGCTATTTCACTCTATTATTTTGTAGTTACCGCTATTCCACCTTCGCAAATTCCGTGAAGGTCTCTAATAACCGCTAAATTGCCTTAGTACAACAGAGTTAACAGACATCTTAACCCTACCCTTCTTCATCTCCTTTTGCATTTCCGAAGACCGGTGACACAATATGCTCTTCAAAGTGTTTTGTTTTGACAAAAATATAGTTTTCAATTGGCAGTTTTTTTTGTTAAGTGACAAAAATGAATGTCATGAACATCCGAATAAAAAGCAGAACGCGCGAAATCATGAAGCAGTTCACATTGACGGATGAAACACTGGAGATTTCTAATAACGGTGGAATTTTGCCCGCAAACAAGTTTCATGTTCCAGGGAAGTTTCGTTTTTTTAGTTAGTTTAGTAAGTTTAGTCATACTTTATAATCATATTATGAGCATGAACAGAATTCTCAATAGTCAAAACTGATCGTTTAGAGATGGTATTATTAAATTAATACAAAATAATAATATAAGCAAACAAGGAAATGCAATAATCCCGATTGGACTTTTGGGTAAACATTCCGGTGGTCAACAGTGAGTCAGATAATGACGAGTTACAATAACCTGTCCATGTTAAATATATTTATTGAAGTTTTCATTTGTTTTGTTCCAAAAATAAATAGTTTGATTTCGTAACTTCTTCATTTGCCTTGACTTGAAACCACATACTGCCCACCGCCCTGGTATGACAGTACCAATCCTGACGGTGAAAAAGCGGTATCTACTTTATTTTCAATAAAACTTCGTTTTTGGGAATAATTGATAATTGTATTGAAAAACTGTGACATCTATTTATTCACAAAAAACCCTAGCGCATTCACGAATTCTCCAAGAAGCAAAGTAACAGTATCAAA
Organism: Orchestes rusci; assembly: GCA_958502075.1. Taxonomy (NCBI): domain Eukaryota; kingdom Metazoa; phylum Arthropoda; class Insecta; order Coleoptera; family Curculionidae; genus Orchestes; species Orchestes rusci. The sequence continues at coordinate 14,812,006 of OY293311.1, forward strand.
ATATAAAATCGATTTTCCCACCATCTTGTCAAATGTTGGTTATCGCTTCTGGGCTTAGCACGGCAGTATGGGTTTATTTCTCTGTTTGTTTATAGAATCATGATTAATGTTTAAGACAGCTGTTAAATCTCAACAGCGTGTTAGCTAACAGTTAAAGGAGTTCATGGTGAATACGGCCGTTAGTACGAGTTTTCGTTGTTTTCTCTTTCAGTTTAGCTTTTGATCTTCTATCATTTTCACATATGTTCCGGCCTTGTTAAAGTGCTCAATTTGTCCATCCTGAACGCCTGGAATACGTCTCCGCTGTCTAAGGCCAGTGACACACGAGGATACTGAATCTGGGATACAGTATGCGAGATACGGTATTTCAGAATAAAAATAGCGGCAACTGTATCCTATACTCCCATTTGAACACATTGGCGTAGTCGGCGGCTGAAGGTGCAAGACGCAGATTTTCTGTATCCGGATACTATATCTGACGCTCAGCCACGTGTGAACAGTTCCATTCAAGTATATGCATGATCTGAATCCAAGATTCGCGTATCTCAGATTCAGTATCCACTTGTGTCATTGGCCTAAAAGCTACCCGGTAAACACCATGGGCCTTCTACCACAATGATCCAGAAGGTGGCGCCAGAGTTACGAAAAATATGTCTTTTCTATGACACTGTTGACAGTTTAGTGTATGTAACTGGCACGAGGACCATTACAGCCAACCGATTACGCCGTCAGCTGTCACTTTCTGTCCGCTCTCAAACACACACGCGGACTAGCTTCAGGAATGTCCGCCATATAGCATTCTTCGTTTTCTAATGTCAGTTATTCTTTTGCTGGGATTTCCAACTTTGTTGATGCTGACATGGTATTTGAAGTCGTTCAAATTGAATTATTCGCAAAAAAATTGAATACCATACAAAACAACTACTTTATTACTAAAATCGCTCATTTAAATAACCTTAAACTAATGTTGGCACTACTTTTGATTCAAGCAAAAAATACAAGAGCTGCAAAGTCATTACAGTAAAGTGCCTCAATTAACCTACCAATTTACCAAAAATTCGGTAAAAAAATATCACTTTTTCTCCCGAGTAACAAAAGAAAGTTCACCTACCCAAACAGTTAAAACGTCAGTCCACAGAACTTGTCCTCAACCAATCGAAAAGTCTCATCCAAACGCTTCCAGAAAAACCGAAAGTGTCAGTCCTCCGCATTCGACGACGTTCTCGGTCTGAAAACAAAGAACACCCGGTATAAAAAGGGCACCTCTCACCTTCAATTTTCAGCGAGAAAGAGACGGGATTTTGTCCCCTTTTTATACAGGGTGTTCCAAAGATGGGAAAGCTCCCATCTCTTTGTCACGTCATATTGAGGTTGAAACTACTGGGTAAAATATAATAATTTATTTTTTATATGAAACAGTATAGAGCATCTAAATTTAAATAAAAAATAATCACAAATATGTAGAGTCTATATAATACTTAGTTTTACATTTAAGGGCAGTGGCGGCTGTTTCGTTTTTGAAGCCCCCAATGAGCCGCCAGTGGTTATACAAAAAAAATCGCTACTTACACGATAAGTGGACTGTCTAAAAAGGGTAACTAATTTTCTTGCCGCTAAATCTAGTTCTGTCCCGTTTTGTAGAAAAAAAAGGCACTTTCGAAAGGAATGATGTATGACTTTCTTAGAAAAATAACAGGTCGATGATGATGATTGAAAATTAAGTCTTATAAAGTCCTTTCCTTGCTACGATTACATCTATGTACAAGTTGGGTTATCACACCCCGGTTAAAATTCTCAAATACCAATCAGTCTTTTGCAAACCAAAGTAACCCCTTGTCGAAATTCAACTAACTTTAAATAAATATATAACTAAGCTATAAAGATGCAAATTAAGGAACTGACAAGCTCGATTTCTAAATAGATATGTGATCCTTTTGTGGGTGGAAACAACAATAAACTATAAACGTACAATATACCTTAAAATGGAAATGTAAAGAATTGCGCTTCGAACAAAGTGAAGTTAAACAGCAACAATTATTACAACACTAACAATTTGAATCAGAAATAGGTAAACATAGAAGTTATGTTATTTCCTCAATGCTGCAGACAAATACAAAGACAAGAAATCAAATATCCCTGCAACCCCCAGAATTCATCTTTTATTCAAACTAAGGAAGTTGGAAAAAGCTTACATTCTCGATACTTTATTGCTTGATTGTGACTGTGTTCAACAGAGGGTAAAACAGAGAAAGATATTTTACCCACTCTTGAAAAAGTACCACACAATTCCCCCAGTTAAAATGATAGCACTCCCTACAACAAATGGTACAAATAAAGACCTTTTCAGTTGTTGCCATTGCTCCGTGTGTTGAACCTTCCTCTTGATTTCGTTCACTTGTCGCTGCAACTGTTCTTTCCTCTCCACTCGCTTTCTATGGCGGACATCGGAGGAACTGAAACAAAAAACATGTGTCATTTCACTCATTTCAGCAGGTTTGTTCATTTTCCAAATATAATATGTTGTCCTGAAAATCACACAAAATTGTTAGCTGATGAGACTTTGTAACCAGCAAAAAAAACATTTTTCGGGTAATTTCAACAGACATAATTCAAAATAAACGTATTATCTACCATCTGCAGTGGGACTCTGATGAGTAGAAAAGAATAATCGCATGGAAAAGTGACGTTTCGATCGAAAATTGGCACTCTCATGGAGTTTTCTACCGTAATCCTTTTTTCCTTCATAACGCTGTAAAATAGAAACGAAGCGATTAAACCTACTTGGTAGAATTGTTTAAGCGGAGTAAGAGTGTTACAACACAAAAATCCCCAAATATTTCCGGAAATGGTCGAACTTCGTTTCTTCTTCTGAAGGCATTTGATGAGAGTACCAAAATGCGATTCTATCAGTTTCGAGTAGAATCGAAACGCAGCGATTCTACTTTTACTTTTCTATTCATCAGAGTCTGCGAGCTGAGTTTCGATTTCCCCTTTAAACATTATTCTATGGTTTCCTTTACCTTCAACATTAGTCATCGGTAATATTTACTAGGTGGCGCACGTTTTTATAATATAGTTTCAACTCTGTCATCAGATGACATTATTTTATTCATTTCATTGTCATTCTCAGCACGATAAACTAATGAATGGCGCCTCTGGAAACTTAGTTTTGTTATTTGTCACTAGTGTCCATTACCTTCTACATAGATCACCGATAGTATTCACTAGGTGGCACCGTTTTGATAATATTGTTTTGAACTCTGACGTCAGGTGGTTTCTATATAAGAGGTTGCCTCAGTTTTACGGTCATGACGACATTTGTGTCTACTGTAGCGGCACTGCGGCCATTTCTCGAACCATTCCATCATGAATGTCATTAATCAATATCATAACCTCATTATTTATTTCGTGGTGACCGAGAGATTTTTTGCTGTCGATGGTTTTTCTTTTGTGAAATTATCCATTTACGTTTTGAAAACTGTTTATAAGTGTCTTATCCTTGGATTTGTCTATCAAATATAGTGTTTTAAAGGTAGGTGTGTCTAGAAGTGATCATAATAGAGTTTGTTTACATGTGTTCAACTGTTTATTCTATTCTACCTAAATTTAGGTTTCATTATATTTCAATAGTAGATTTCTCAGTATATTTAGGCAGGACTAATATAAAATAATAGTTAAAAAGTTGTGGAAATCTGAGGGTTGATGTTTTGAATATACATATAGAAAATACTCACATTTGGAACAGTATTTTCGCTTCCTTGACCAATAATATACCATAATAATGTCCCAAAAGATAATTTTACACCTCTATTAATATTTTATTTCGATTTAAATGATAAAATTAGCAAGAAATTCAACGTTTCATCAATCATTGATCGAATGACACATGACACGACACGATGCAGTCCGAATGTCCGATTCAATTGCATGACAAGAATGACACTCAAATGACAAAATGCGGACTGTTTCAGTCCGCTAGCCTCAAATGACGTCATATTTTTCCCCTTCCGTCTTTACCTCAGGCGAAGTGAGGCAACCTCTTATATAGAAATCTTGATTTGACATATTTCAAAAACAACACATTAGTTACCAGGTAGAGCTCTGGGAACATAGTTTTATTACCTGTCACTAGTTTTCATTGCCTTCAACATCAGTCAAGGGTATGATCACAGCATAAAGAACAACCAGCAGTATCACTCCACGTTGTCATAGAAAATGATAATGAATTGACCTCGCTAATTTTATAAAGGATAGGATTGCAACATTTCTAAAGTGTTTTCGGTAGCTCTTATTTAAACAATTTTTGCAGCACATACTCAGCGCCGTTTGGTAGAATTATTATGAATACACAATAATTATACTACAAAAATCCTTTGAGGTTATTGATATCCTGAGTGAAGCAGTAACTGGCGACATTTGAAGACTTGTACACCACACAATGTCTTGCGCGAAAACATGCGCAGTAGGTAAAAAACGAGGGAGCTATACTACTAGTTGTTTTTTATGCTGGGGTATTATTCACTAGGTGGCGCGTTCTGATAATATACTTTCGAAATCTGACGTGAGGTGCCTCTGGGAACTTCGTTTTGTTAACTGTGACTATAGTTTCCACTACTTTCAACATCACTCATCGGTAGAGGCGCCACCTGGTGGCGCCTCTAGGAACTTAGTTGTTATCTCTTACTAGTCCATTACCTTCAACATCAGACACCGTTATTATTCACTAGGTGGCGTAAATTTTGATAATATACTTTTGAACTCTGTCGTCAGGTTACGCTATTTGACATATTTGAACTTCAACACATCAACCATAATACTAAAACATACAAGTTAAGCTCACTAGCTGGACGAAATTGAAACCGATTTGCGCAAGGTGACCATTTGAGTCACCATGCATAAGATATAGGAAAAATAAATGTTAAAAACATGACCTAGCAATTGGTCACCGAACACCCTATGCATGTTAAATTGAGGGTCAGATGGAAAGATGCGCGTGAGCCTATCTTGTTTGTTGAAGTGTCATGACATAAACTACCGTGCATTGGGGCTACTTGCCCACCACGGAATATCTTGCACACCACGAGGATCTTATTTTTTTTATTTCTTTTATTTCAGGTTATGATTTTTTTATCGAGTTTTTTGAATTTTATCGCGGTCTTCTGTTATTTGTGGTGAATGGAGATTAAAAATGTTTCGCAAATACAGAAAACCTCCCCGCCTCAGGTTGGCGTCAAACATAAAGATATCCAAAGAAATATTGATTTTTTAATAATTGGTTTTGAGTGCCCTTGGTATAAAATAGGATCCATTTTTTTCATTATTCATAGGACTTGGGGGTAACATGCACAGAGTGGGCTTTAGATTGCATTTTGTGAAAACTGTCTCCTGGGTGTGCAAGTTGGCTACTTGTATGTTCACCCCAAAAACAATTTCTTTTTGGGATCCATGACTGAATTTTTCATTTTTTATACCAGCCATGGGTAGCACTTGAATAGGGCGATACAATGTTATTATTTCGAAGTTGTAAAGTGTTCAACCAGAGCCGTCTTTATTGTAATACAAGCCATGAAGTGATGACAAGTAATGACGTGCAACGTCGCAATTTTGACCACCGTTGACGTTAATCGGTGGTCGAAATTTTGCATTGATTGAAGGTGTTTTCTTGTGGTGGTGAGTTCGAGTTTCGCTCCGAGCGCAAAATTGTCCATTTAAGCGCGTACAATTTTTGGCGCTCCGAGTATTCAGAGCGAATACTCGATACGATTACGAGTTACGGAAAATCTTCAATAAAACAGTAACTTATATTATCGCAACAAGAATGATGTTTATCAAAATTATAACATTGTTAGCTAAAACAGTGCAGACATTCATGGTAGCTTCACCATTTGGTCACTTCAAAGAGGTTGTCAGATTATTGCCTGTATTAGATATGAACGGTAAAGAATTACATGATGCAGTATTGGAAACTATAAATTATGTTCAGCAAATTGGGTTCAAAGTTTTGTGTGTGATGATCGATGATAATCGAACCAACCAGAATATGTTCAAACAGTTTTCAGAAACAAAGACTTTTATAATAAATCCCCAATATCCAAACGAAAAGATTTTTTTCTTATTCGATGTGGTTCATATTTATAAAAACATACGTAACAATTGGATAAATCTCAGAGACCCACCAAAAACGTTTATATATCCTGCTCCAGATAATCTCAATAATGTGAAAACCGCATGTTTTGATGATCTTTGTTCGATATATAATTCAGAATATGTGATCAAGTGACAAAGCGAGCTCATAAACTGAATTACAAAACTTTATACCCAAACAAGTTTGAGCGGCAAAATGTAACGTTAGTATAGAAAATGTCTTCCATGAATCCACCATTGCTGGTTTAAAAAGTTTCAACCCCTCCTGTGAAGGAACATTAACTTTTCTAGAGTATATTAGAAAGTGGTGGAATATAGTTAACGTAAAAAATAAATTGAAAGGAAAATTGAAACGAAATGAATATTCCACACCTATTGACTCTATCAATGGTTTCAAAATAAGCATTTTGAAATTGCTATTACTAGCTTGGAGGATTATAGCTTTTATATAGATTTAAAAAAAATCTGTTCCTGTGGAACATTGTGTCGGAAGATATATTTCAGGGCAGCTTTAATAATAAGCAATATTGTACTTAACAACTACACCAAAAACAAAAACAATATTCAACAAAGTTCAGGGTCTCTAACTGAAACCCGAAAATTATCCACAGTCAAATAAACGTAAAAATTGTGTTAATACAGTTAGGATAAGATATGTATTATATTATTGTTGCGATGATATATAAGTTATTCTTTCAAGTTACTGTTTTATTGAACATTTTTCGTAACTCGTAATCGTAAAATACCTTAATTTTCAAAAGGTGAGTTCGAGTATTCGCTCTGAACATTCGGAGCGCCAAAAATTGTACGCGCTCAAATGGACAATTTCGCGCTCGGAGCGAATACTCGAACACACCTGAAGAAAACACCTTCAATCAATGCAATTTCGACCACCGTTTAACGTCAACGGTGGTCCAATATTGCGACGTTGCAATTGTTGACTTCATGGCTTGTATTTTGTATTACAATATAGACGGCTCTGGTTCAACACATCAGAGAAGGCCACATCACGAGGATCTGCGTTTGGATGCGCAGTGGAAAGCATCTGTCGTATCCTAGCAACCGGATGATTCAGCGGCGCCTCGTCGTCGGGTTTATACTTCGACCATGAAATTGTATATTATGTTCATGGTCGAAGGGTTTATAAGAGTCGGCTCGATAAATCATAGTTTAGTCAAACAGAATTTCTCTATGGTATATTTAAATACATTTTGTTCAATTGGTAAGAAAAAAAATTATTTCAAAAAATGTGCCATGTTTTTCTACATAAAAGTTGATTTTTCTTGGTCGACTCTAGCGAGCTTGAGAGGAAAAGCATTTTCTTCTCTTTATTCATACCACCCATTAACTACCAGGTGGCGCCTCTGGAAACATAGTTTTGTGATTTGTCAATAGTTTCCATCACCTTCTATACCCTGTATAAATATTCCCGGATAACTACATGGGGATATTGAAAACGGAAAGTTGGTTAAATGGAAGAAAAGAAGCGTATTTGTATGCCAAAAAATATTCTATCTCTGTTTGATTTTGAATCGATACCGTAATGTAGATACAAGGTGAAAAAGGTAAATGTACATTTTTGAAAAACCACAATATTTTGCTTATTATGAAAGCTAACACTTTCAAATTTTCAGGCTGTGGGTTAGAGACGATTCTTAAATCGGCATCAAAAATATTGTACGCAACATAGTATTGGGTCCAGCCAAAGTCAACATCTAGTTTTCTTATGGAAGCCATAATATCAAAAAGCATCCTAAATGCGAAATGGAGAAGTTCAATATGACACTAAAAAAAAACAAAAGTTGACCTAGGCCGGACTCAACTTAGTAGGCCCAACATTTTTTGGCCCCGTTTTGAGAATCCTAGTATCTTCTTACCCATTTCTTGAAAAGTTGAAAATGTTAGCTTTTATATTAAGCAAAATATTGTGGTTTTTCAAAAATGGACATTTTCCTTTTTCTCCCCGCATCCAAATACGCTACTTTTCATTCATTTAAGCGAAGTTGTATCTCTCAACGTTTCTGAAATCTCCATGTAGTTACTTTTATCTGGGACACGCTGTTCAACGTGGGCATATTGCCAAAAGTGACCCAAGTCAAATTTTCAGGATTTCGAGTTAATATTCCTAACACCCGGTATTTTCACATTCAAGTAGTCGATTTTATTCCGTCAGAATAACCTCCAAATAGGTCCCGCCATGGTAACGCTCCATTTATTATCTGACGGATAGTTATTTGACAAAATAATTTTATTTATTTGAATCTGAAAGTACCGGGCGTGGGTGTACTCAAAGTATTAGTCAAATATGTATCTGGAAGAAGTGACCAACGCAAAATATGACACATAGAGGCCGCAAAATGCATAAGATTTTAATGGCGAAGTCAAAAAAATCATGATCTACACTGACAAAAGTGATCATGTTGATAGAACTCAAACTCAATATTTACTGTAAATGAGTGACTGCATATTATTTCATATAATCTGTACATCGGAAAGTAATATTTTTGTTGAACACTGAAAAAAAAACTTTACAAATCAATAATTTTCAACATTGATTTATCTACGAAGTATGTTTTCTGACTTGATCACTTATGGCAGCATACCCACGATAAGTCACCTAACACCTTGATAATATATTTTTGACTTCAAATGACAATATTTCAAAATCAACACATTAGCTAACCAGGTGACGCTTCTTGGAAATTAGTTTTGTTATGTCACTAGTTTCATTACCTTCTACATAAGTCACCGATATTATTTCCTCGGTGGTGTACGCTTTGTCTACTCTTTTGAGCGAAAAGTACAAATCTCCATTTCTTGTCATTGCTGTCAATAATTGATAACCGAACAAATTCTAGGCTTATTTGAGGTTGGTTCATTGAAACAGATGATTAAATTATTGAATAAAACTATTGATACAATAATAACCGCATTCTTTTACCACAGGGCGTTAGTCAAATTTCATATCATGAACATGCCCTATGTGTCATCAGTTTCCATTGGTATTTACTAGATGGCGCGTTTTGATAATATAGTTTTGAAATAGCCCAACTGACAACTTTCGCCAGATATCCTATGCAGCTGAAACATTTGATTTACACCTTATGCTGGAACTATTTACAAATTTTCAGCTCTGCTAAAATGACCAAAAAAAAAATTATCATAAGTGTTCAGAACAAAAACTCAATATATCTTGGACACCAAAAAAAAATTCCAACTATAACCCATACATACCTCTCTTTAACATCCCCTTCTTCTCCTTCGTCCTCCTCATCCGCCAATTCCTCTTCTTCTTCCTCCTCTTCCAAGCTGTCTTCGTCACTTCCATCCTCATCGGCAGGCAAATGAGGCAGCGGTTTTTCTCCGTTATTGTCTTTGTAGGTTAAATCGTCGTCACTGACACTTTGCGGGATTGTTGGCAGAGGTCGGTCAGCGAGGCCATTTTGAGGTTTGAGGCTATCGGAACGTGGAGGGGGCAGAGGTGGAGGCTCGTTATCCTCTTCCTCGCTGAGGGCTTCTTCGATGAGTTCGGGAGAATGACTTCCCTGGAGGATAATTTATTGTTCCAATAAACAGTTTCTGAGAATATTTATTTTATAAGGCGGAGATACATAGAAGATGTGAAGCTACAATTTGTCCGATGACCTGCACGCCATCTGAATTCAATCAAGCAAAAATCTAAGATCGATCACAAATTATCTATCTGTCCCTCGGACAAATTTTTTGCACTGAGCTTTCTGGAGAAGGAATAATGATTTTGGATTTTTAACAAATCAGCACTTATAAAAAAATTGAAGGTTAGCGAAATTTAGTATTTTTAAACCAGTTACAGTTTGCTCCAACAACTGAATTAACTTACCTGAACAACAAGAAAAAAATTAAAGAGAAGATTAGGATGGTTACTCAATTACTCATGATCTAATTTACTTACACTTAAATTTGGAAAATGTAAAACATACAGGGATTTTACTTTTTGGGGATTTTCCTCGGGCGTTTCTAAAATGGGTCATGCACATCAAAGGAACTAGGTCCTCTGACTTGGAACAAAACTAAAACTCACCACTCCCTCCGAACTGTCCTCATCCTCCGAGTGCGGATGCAACAACTGTTTGGCCCCCTCAATGATCGCCTGATAGGAAAACCTCAATTGCTCATGAGTCTGAATCAAGCCTGTCCTATGTGTCCTCAATTCGAGAAGAATTTCCTCCACATTAACCGAATTGAGGCCATATTTTTCAATCTGAAACCACCTGTCAAAAGCTGTAACCAATGTGATGATGTAATTACCAAAATCAGACAAGAATCAACAAGGCAAAATGTGCCAGATCGTCCAATTCCCGCCGAACAATGAACAATTGCCGGTCCTACATTGTCTTCTAGAACGCCCGCTTTGCGGACTTTTTTTAAAAAATCAAGGAATTTGGTGGGACTGCATGGTACGCCAAAGTCCGGCCACGTGATGTAGTGAAACTGTAAAATATCCCTGTGTTCTCCGCTTTCAATGTCAGTCAAACGCAGCACTCGAGTTAAATAGTACGAGTGATCCTGCTGCTCCATGTACTCCACAGTCAATCCTACATCGTTAAAAGTGGTAGTACCGCCCTTATTGGAGGGCCAGTATTGAAAACACTTTTCCGCTTTTTTCTCTATAAGCTTGTTCAGCATCAGTACTGCCATGGATTTTTGCTCCCACACCATCAGCCAGAAGTGGCTGACGGTGTTGCTCAAGGGACCCTGAGTAAGAATGTATTTTCTGAAATTTACTGGGTTAGCTTAACATTTTGAGATTATAGAAACAAAGTACCTATTAGCACGTTCCACTTTACATAAGTTGGCGTTAATGTAATCGGTTGATCCTCTTTGGAGGATGATGCGGCTGTGGTCGTACGGATGGACGTCCCGATAGCGGTTGAGGTTTTTGTTTTGTGGTTTAAGGGCTTCGGTACAGGAGCCTGCTATTTTGAGGCTTTTGGCGCGGATTTTCTGGGAATTAGATATTATGATTGAATGACATACCATTATGGTACGTTTAAGGAAGAATAACTTCCTGATAACATTATCAAGGTCTTATTGGATAGGTTTTATTCACGCGGATATTTCCAAGAAAAAAGTTACAGAGTTTCAAGATGCTCACAATTTAACAATATTATTGTGTATACAGAATATTCTAGGAATCCGTGAAGTCAAAAAATACATTTTTTTCAAACAGCAACCTCAACTTTTAATTATTGAAGTAGATAAAAATCGAGCTCCAAGATTTTATTACAAACTTACATACAAGCACTCTTAGTTCGAAAGCGTGTTTTCCAGTTTTTTTAACTGTAATAATTTGTTTAGACCCTTGACAAGTAAATTACCTTGGCAACGTTGCATATCAGACGGGCGGTTTAAGTTTAAGACTCACAATCCCGTCAACCAGTCTTTCATTCACACATCTGTTTGACAAGCCAAAAGTCAAATAATCCCAAATCCACGATTTAATTGTTTAATTAAAAATCATTGATTTCTTTCTAGCTCTGTTTTTAATGATTGAAATCATTACAATGTCATCGGTTCTTGACGAGTGTGCAAAGTTTCGAATCAATATGTGCATTTGAAGTGGGTGAAAATCGAGTTCTAAGATTTCGTTCGGTCTTGGAAAATGTGGGAAATCTGGATACAGGATAGAACAAGAGATAAGATATTAATGAGTTCCTATAATCCTTCTCTCTAGAGGCCCTCTCTACGGAGATATGGCGCCGCACAGTGCAGCCGGCCATAGACAAAAATCATGAAAATGATATTTTTGTTTTCTTGTGAAGTTGGTAATTTTCGTTTTCGATAGAGGAATATCTACAGGGTGTGTCTGAAAAACATGCACATTTCGACAGGGTGAACAGAGGTGGTATGACAATCACTTTTTTTGAAAGAACATGTGTCCGTTAGAAAAATGGAGTGTTCAAAGTCCTGGAAAATTTCGATTTTTTGTCTCTTGTTTCGAAACGCTTCAAGCGATTTGGTTCAAACTTTTAGGGATTATATCCAGGGTTCTTAGGCATCTTCTCGAGTTTAACTTTTACAAGACCGGACCTAGAGCGTCTCATATTTCCTTTGTCAAAAAAAAAAGTGGTACGCCATGAGGTTTTCACAAAGTGAAAACCATGTTAAGATTTTCCGTTCAATTTGAGCAAAAAAGGGAACGTGAGTTTTTCTTCTCCGATGCGTCGTTTTCGAGATCAATGTAATGCAGAAAAACTCACTTATTTCAAACTCTAAGAAAAATGGGAAATCAAATGATTTCCTAACAACTGCTCAACGTGTTGCTCTTTGTTGCTTGAAAAAGAACAAAACCTGGAAAATGTTATTAAAATCGCTTGAGACGTTTCGAATTTACACACAAAAAATCGTAATTATAATTCTTGTTATTATAATTTTTTCAACAAAACGTTTGCGGACACATGTTGATGTACAAAAAGTGATCATTTTAATCAAATTTTGTCAACTATCCCCTATACTTGGGAAGTTTTCATTCGCGAATAACTTCTAAAGTACTCTGATTGAACCTTAAGCTACAGAAAAGGTACTGATGTTTATTATTGATAAGATGAACCGTTTTCGAGAAAAAAAACATATTTTTATTGAAAAATCCTCGAAAAAGCCATGACGAAATGGTGTCCTCAACTAAATTATTTCCTCGAATTTTACATTCTTTTTTCATATTAATTTTAATGAGCATTTCAAAGAAAACATGGGTTTGATTTTTTTCAAAAAAGGCTATTTTTGATGGTTTTTTCAATAAAAGTATGTTTTTCTCGAAAACGGTTCATTTTATCGATAATGCACAAGAGTTCTTTGTAGTTCCAGGTTCAAGCTATGCAAATTTATTTTTTTCAAGTCTATCATACAGAGAATTAAAAATGTAAGCAATGAAATTTACAACCTCTGGTAAACTAGATAAGATAAATGTTTTTCAAGTACACTATTTCAAGAGGTCCTTTCTTAGTAGTGACCATCATAATAAATTTTCATTAATTTCGAGTTATTTGCGAAAGAAAATTTGCTCCGGCGCCCTTTAGGGGGCCATATTTCCATAGGGAGGGCCTCTAGGAAAAAGAGTTATAGGAACTTATTATCATATTTTGCTTGTGTTCTACCTGTATCCGAGAGATTTATCATATTTTTCCGGACACCATGTATAGCTCTCTTTCTCATTCTCACTACGTTATAGCTTTTTCTCTCTCTCGTGTAACGAAATCTCGAAACGTTACATTTTTTCCAATTCACTCGCCATTTTCGTTCAGGTATCAGAATGCCATAAAGAAGTTTCATTTCAAAAACATTATGTTAGTAAATCTGCTACAAAAACCGAGGATTTGTTGAATCATGAGAATCTGCTTAATTTTTCAATGATAGAGACAAGGTAATTGGTTTTTGAAAAAATATGTGCGAGCCCAAACTAGCGAAAAGCGAAAATGAACTTCCTCGCAGTTATGAGCATTTTCTTTTTCTAACTGGAACCCAGATGACGCTGATCTGAAGGTGGGTCACACTCATGTGCGTGCGCGCTCTGTGCATGCGTTCTTAATTCACATATTGTGTAGGTGATTGTTTTTACGTCGCATACGTGTGTTCGCAACTCGCTCCATATTCAAAATGATAGTTTGCAAAAACAAACATACAAACGTCCCACTGTTTTTTTTTGTAGCGGAGACCAAAAACCGACGGGATCTAGCTATGCCATGAGACACAAGAATATGTACCTATACTATAGTAGTAAAGCGAGTTGGACAGAAATCTCAACATTTAACACAGAGTAGACAAAAGCCGAGAATGTGAGATCAGAAGCGTGAAGCAGTTCTCAACCGATTTAGAACACAAAAATAATTGACATGCGCATCACAAGCTATTTGTGAAAGGTTGATAACAGTGCGAAAACCCATTATAAGGTTCCTTAACACTCTAAAGTACGGTTCTCACGAGGCGATTTTAGTTGAACGATTTTTGTTGGTCGACAAAAATCGCGAGCGATTTATGTTCTCAAAAGACTATTTTAGTAGAACGACTTTTGTTGATCAACAAAAATCGTGTTGAAACGATTATCGGACTGGAATGACATTGTCAAACTTGAAAATTGCTCTAAGCAAGGTTGTTCAGACTTGTCGCCCGAAATAAAAAATATCTTGATTCAGGAATTAAGAATAATGTTGCCAAAAGAAACTTCCTGAAAGAAACAGAGATTTTGGTGAAGAGGTTGGATTTTAAGAAGGGACCAATTAGGAACCTTACAGAGGCTTTCAAAAGAGTTATAAATTGAAGATGAGGCTAGATAAAAAAATCCTCTACGTATGAGCAAGCCCATATCCACAAAACTTCTTCTTTGGCATCCTTGTTTTTTATCGATGGTGTGATTCCACAGGCACTCTTGTTGCTGATAATGGTCTAGGAACTTGAGGGTCAAAAAATCACTCCATATAAAATGTTTTTTATGGGAAGTGATGTTTTCGTGCAATATTTTCAATATTTCAACGGAATAAATTTTGATCACTTCAACTTCTGACAGGAGGTTGTCACGATGACAATTTTGAATTCGCTTGACGACGACCAGCCGATTCAAAGTTCAGAGCCTAGCAACTTTTTGTCGTTCAAGTTCAACTTCTATTGAAAGCATGTTCTCATTGAACGATTGTCATATTCGACAGCGATTCTACGTTCACCATCAAAAATCGCCTAGTGAGAACGGGACAGAGCGATTGTCATTCAATTCCAAAGCGATTTCAAGTTGACCGATAAAACTCGACTCGTGAGAACCAGGCTTTTTAGGCCGTTTCAACAACGAAAACTCAAATCGCTTGCTATTTTTGTTGTTTAACAAAAATCGTTCAACATAGATCGCCTCGTGAGAACCAGGCTTTGGAAATGAGAGATGATATGATTAGATTGTTAACAGTTCGACAGCTTTAATGCTCTTGATTTATGCACCCGAGAATATTTAGTGATTCACCGCCAAATCCGAGGAAACGATAAACGTTACAGGAAACTCATAATAATTAACATATCAATACATTTTCTGGAATCAATAAAGCTTTTCATTCGAGTTGATAAAGGAAAAAGAGTCGTCATTCACGCTCATTTATACAGGGTATTCATTCAAAAATTCACCACTCACGTTCAATTTTGACAACAGAAAACATAAAATGTAAAGTGTGTCGTTTCCAAAAGAAGATTTATCAAACTTTTAAGTATTACCGTATCACCCGAGGTATTACCGTATTAGTGTGACACAACTTTTTTTTAACAAGTATTCATTAATTTGGCAGTGAACATTCTTTACATTTATTTGGCCTAAGATACTTTTTTCGAATCGGTTTCTTATCATGCATTTGGATTAATTAACTGGAAAATGTAATACGTATTCGGAATAAAAATAGAATATCGAGGATACAACCATTTGTAAATACTCGTGCAACGTGCTTTTCTTGGAAACTTAATCGATTGTTTTATTATGATAACCCACCAAGTTTTCCAGAACATATTGCTCAATGATTTGATAAGACAAATATTTAAACATGAAGCATCACTTGGAAATAATGAGATAATTTCGTGACGTTATAACAACAAGGTAGGTACCACAGATGTGATAAGAGGCAATTCACATTACATAATCAGTTCACTTGATTGTTTGATGAATGATTATCATCACATCAATAAGTAATAGTATTCAATATTGATCAATTCTGTATAATGACGAAGTGACGTTATTCGAGAGTTTCATAGAAACCGATCAGTTTCAAACGAATTATATGCTCGTGCGATTCAACACCTCAATTTACTGGAACTTGAATCATGAAATGACGTAATTTTTTTACGGACATTTTCATTTAATTTACTGGATATCGAGTTGAAACGTGAATTAGAGTGGGAGGCAATCTAGTTTAATGACTTCAATTTTGATAAAGATGTACTGTGTCCAGCACTACAGGTTAACATCGGGAATACAAGGTGTCCCACAAGTATTCGGAGATATTTGAAGGATGGTTAATCGGAACAAAAATAGACTAAAATGTTCCACAAAATATACGGATCCTTTTTTTTTGGAATTATTGATACTTTAAAGTTACGCCCTGAAGAAGGTAATAGCTCGGAAACGGTAAAATCAATTTTAATCACAATATCGAATAAGACAAGTATTTGGAAAAATTTCTCGGGTAGAAATACATAAAGTTTGATCCAGAATAGAACAAATTTAGAAAACGTGCGGGTGGTCCATTGCGCATTGAAGTTTTGCCAATTTTTACTTTGAAAAAAAGTGAGTGATCTCTGATAGTATCTTGTAGCTCAATGATTGATTTTCAGCCAATTCTCGTAAACTAGTCATTATAGAGTCACAGGAAAACAAGTCTGTATGGAAATCTGCCCAAGAGAAAATGCTGGAAATATATTTCAAGTTTCTAGGATCGCAGCTAGGGAGCGTAACGGTACTGTAAAAACATAAAATAGACATATTCTCGAATTTTCTCCCATTGAACTACCAAAAAAGAAGATTTGGGACGATATTCTCTACAAAATTGCCACCCCGGCATTTCTCTATAAGTTGTCAAATGTGACAGCTACAGGCCGTCAAACTTGATGTTATTTAATTGCCTAACTTCGGAATCCCTCAACCGATTAGACTGTTATTTGGCTCGATTTAAAAACGAAAATCTGTTTCTCTAGGCATGTCCATGTACTCTGGATCGATTTCATCTTTATCCGCTTTAACCGATCACACAACGTAAATTGTGTAAGTAAAACCTGTTTTTGAATTTTTTTCGAAATTTTCGGAATGAAACCCACTAATTAGATAGATGCCTCTATCGTGTTATTTGGGAAAAATCCTACCACTTCCATGAAGATGATTCTTCTTTCCCTTTTGAAATAAAAGAGTCAAGAAGACTTCATCAGGAATCCCTCGAAGAATACTTTTGAAACTGTCCCTGTAAATTTGTATATGTCAAAAAGATGGACGTCAGATTTGTTCTGATTCGCGTAAGATAAAGTGTTCTTGAGTTGATGAAGAAAAGAAAAACCTATAAGTGAGAATGCCAACTTTTTTTTGTTTCCTCTTCAACGAGCAACTGTCAAATTGAATGATGTGCACCACAAGCCACAAATAAAACGATGGATCAATAAACATCTTATTTCAAAAATATTTTTAAAAATTGAAACTAACACAAAAAAAACAAAAAATCTATTGCCTACTAGTGCAGATGCTCAAAATGTCCACCGCCATTGGTAAAGCACTCCAAACTTTTTGACACACTTAAATTTACAGGGGCTGTTGCAAAAGTATTCCTCGAGGGATTCTTCAAGTCCCATAACTCGTTTATTTCAAAAGATATATAAAAGTTATCTGTATGAAGGTGGTGGAAAATTTTCCAAATAACACGAATTTCTATTTTTACTATTTATTTTGTGGAGACACAAATGATTACACGCTTCAGTGAAGGACCTATGGTCGGTGAGAAGAACTAAATAACTAAATGACTAGATAACCAGATCTACATCCGATGGAGAATGTGTGGGGACTATTGGTAAAAATTAATTATACCAAAGAAACTGGAGGCCTCAGCTCAGAATCAGGCAGAACTATTAGATGCCATTCTCAATGCGTGGAATGACCTCGCCAATGATATATTGTCGAAATTTATTAAATTCTATGGTTCGACGACTACAAGAAGTTTTGGCTAGAAATGGTTCTGCTACCGGATTTTAAGGAAAATAATCTAAATCTTTCTTAGCGAACTGAGTTAATAAATTCAAAGTTGTACCCACAATACAGGGTGTTTATTAATTGAATGCCGATACTTAAGGGTGATAATCCTTGAATGATTTTAAGACAAAAAGTTCACATGGTCATAGGTCCGCAAGAGCATAGATTTTAAGATACTGGGTTGAAATTTTCACTTTGATACTATTCCAGATATCTTTTTGAAATTTGATACACGTCTTCTATGCATCAAAATGCATGGGAATGTTAGAGAGGGCGCCACTGATTTAAAAATATTGGATTACACAGCAGGGTGTCAATGCAATTAGGTAGATTTTATTTTTTTAAGCGAAAACCATGCGCCGGACGGAAAAAAATCAAGAGAACAAATTGGCTCAGAAATAAATAGAGATTTTAAAAATGATTTTTATTTTGGAAGAAAGCAGTGGCGTACAAGTTTTTTCTCCAAAAATATTGAGTGCAAAGCCCGTACGGACGCCACTGGTAAAAATAATGAGATTGTTCGTACATCACAAAATGCATATTGAAGCCTAGAAGACGTGTACCAAATTTCATAAAGATATCTGGAATAATATCAAAGTAATTATAAAAAAATCATTTATTTTTTAATATTTCAACACCCTGTATCTTGAAAATTAAGCTCTTGCGGACCTATGTTCATATGAACTTTTTGTCTTAAATCATCCAAGGATTATCACCCTTGAGTATCGGCATTCAATTAATAATTATTATTTTCGGAGTTTGAAGTTTTGAATTTTAGAGGATTGTTTCTATGTGCAAGCCTACTTTTTTATAAAAAAATTAAACATATCTTTGCAGAACTAGACCATCAATATAACACTTGGTCTAAAAAAAACAATCACATTTTTTCAATAGGTCAAATTTACAAAGAAACATATTATTTTCTCTTCCAAAGACGCTTACATTGCTACCCTTAAACCTGAAAATAAAAATTGAACAATATAGGTGCACCAAAAAGTTAAACTGCGAAATAAAAAATTTCATTCTTCATAACTATGACCACTTGAAGGTATTAATTAATTCGTGAAATTGTACAATACCGACATATCACACACGCTCGTCGCCCCTCTCTCGCTCCCTTTATTAAATTTTGTAGACATTTATATTTTGCTTTATTTTAGTGGGTGTAGAATCTCAAGTACAGACCAATTAATGGCCTAGCGAAACTATACACCCCGTAGTTGACTAGTAAAACTTTCATTGTTATTTTAGAAATATAATTGTTATATTAAATGTTTAATTTTTTTTTAATGTTTAATAAACACCCTGTATATCGTTTTCATTTGTAAAAAAAATAAAAAGTTTGTGTTTGTGTGCATGGCATGTAAATATTTTAACAGCTTATTACATTGCTTAAAAAAAAACAGATTTCACTGTCTATGTACGCATTTTTTCTGCAAGTTAGTGTACTTGATCTTGATCACAAACCATGTGAGCTAAATCTTCTATACAAATAACAGAAATGAGTCACATTTTCGTAACATTCGAGATAAGTTCAAACTTTCTTATCTTAACAGCATTACACAATATAAAAAACTCTTCGTCCGCTCCAAAATAGATTTTTAATTCGCGACCTAGAATTATTAATCGCTTTTCCAAACTTCTTACAATACGATTATTTTCGCAGATCTCATCAACATTCAACCTTGAGAATGAGAACTTTGTTATTGTGTGGTACTTCCGCAAATTAAAATAATTCCCCATTTCTCACTTATCGTTGTTCGTTAATTATTTGAATTTTAAAAACCCACAGATTTAGACTTATTCGATTATTTGAAGACAAAAATGATATTATGTTTGTGACATTGATTTTGCATAACCGCCATCATTAAATACATTGACAAATGTTCGAAGAAACTATTTATCTGGACTGTTTCGCATGATCTCTTGGAATTGCTACGTATTCCATGAAAGCTCGTTTGTAAGCGAAAAACCTTTTTTTTCCATCATGAATTCCTGATAAAAACGTGTGTTTACGGAAGTTTTTACATAATTAGGTAGCCCGTTGTCTCAAAAGAGTTGATTGTTTCTCGAAATCCCAGCTTTTTAGTTGAAAAAAAAAATTAGCAAAAAATTGATAATCAAGACTTACTAAATGTAAATGGTTACAAACACTAAGGGCGGATTCACAGTGTGTCACAAATCTGCGAAATGCGGGCAACTGTGAAGGATCCCTAAAATGATGAAGCTAAGCCAAACTGACTCAAAAAATCTATTCAAAGGAAACGAATCATTGAGAATATTAAGTGTCCGCCATAAAGTTGGGTACATATGGGAAATTTTCTATTATTTATATTTTGAGAACCTTTCTTTCTTCTGGGATAGTTTGTGCATGTCTGATAACCAAAAAATCTATTTTGACATATGTCATGAATTCTTCGGTTCGGCGAGAATTTTCAAAAAAGTTCATTTTGGTGTCAAAAAATGGGTTGATCCGACAAGATATCGAATAATTTTATAAAAAAAAAAGTTGTTTAGAACCCACGAAGGACTCCACATACCGATTTTGGAGCAAATCAGATAAAAAAAATGAAAACTTATATTTTACCCTTTTCCATTAAAATGAAAATCGAAAATGATAATTTTATTCTGAAATTAACTTCATTCAACTAAACTACATCGGTTTAATGTAAATTCAGTTGAATTTCTTACGAGATAAAACATTCAAGGGATATAAATTAAAAATTACCGTCTGCTCGTGTTCCCAACAGTACCCATGTCCATTTTCTCACATTTTCTGGCGATTAGAAAAATAATTAATTAACGGATATTCAGAGGGATATTCACTATAGTTCGCCTTTAGTTGAATATTGAAAATAATGATTTTATAAAATCATATCTACGAATCTACGGTGGAAAAAAACGACATGAGTACAGTTGGGGACGCGACCAAACGGTATTTTTCAATCTACAATTTACATCCCTCGAATGTTTTATTCCAAAAAATATTTGACTCATTCAGGGCAGATATTTCAATGTCCCCTCAAGTGACATTTTAGCTAAGGTATACTTAAAATTAATGTGAATTTTAAAATTGTCCACCGAAAGAGCCGTTTTTCAATTGCGCCACTCCTTTCATTTAGCTAAAGATCTGTGAGTGTCGAAATTGAAACACGGCACTCACGGGAGACAAATTCAAGGTCCAAAATAACCTTCCTTAATCTTGAGTGGACATTGAAAATATCGGCCCTTTTAATATCAAACCGATGTAGTTTAGTGGAATAAAGTTGATTTTAAAATAAAATCATAATATTCGATTTTCCTTTTGATGGAAGTGGGTAAGATGTTTTATTTTTTTTTAATCTGATTTGCTCCAAAATTGGCACGTGGATCCTCCGCAGATTCTCAACAACTTATTCGAATACAATGTTTCGATATCTTGACGAATTAACCCATTTTTGACACCAAAATGAACTTTTTAAAAAACTCTCGCTAAACCGAAAAACTCATGACATGTTTCAGAACCTTAGTTCAGAACTGATTTTTTGGTCATCGGACATGCACAAATCATCACCAAAGTAAGTTTCTCAAAAATATAAAAGATAAACAAATTTTCCATATGTACCCAACTTTATGGCGGAAACTGTGTAATACAGTCGAAGAAGAAGATAGACAGAATCCCAGTCACGTGATTCCTCCAACGATCAATTAGAAGTTAGATAAACAATACCCCTATGCTAATACAACCAATAGAAAATTAGAATACTGTTCCGATTCGAAAAACAGTTTCAAATTAGATATTCTGCAATTTTTTCTTCGTTTATAAATTTTGGACGATTTTTATGCCATTTTTATTGAAATACTACCATGGTTGAGTGTCTTATTCAAATAATCTACATATTTCATAACAAATATAGGGTCTTTAATAAGAATTTTTCCATTGTTATTACTGAGATACAGGGTATAGATAATTTAACGGGACAATAAGCAACAAATAACTGTACATCCGCAATTAAAACGTCAATTAATCCATCACATATCAACAATAACCATTCACAAGGCTCTTGACTCATAAACAAAAGGTTACCCATTCACACATTGCCAATCGTAATTCCTTTGTTATTCATCCACAGTTGACACGCAAACGGGTTTATCGAATAATTAAATCATCCAATTAATCATTTATCGGGAAAAATCACTGGAAATTACCTGATAGAATGCCGGCCAGTCATTTTTCGAATTCAATTCCAGGAATTCCGTTTCGATGTTGGATATTTGCTCCATTATTATTGTTGCTACTGGACTCTCGATTGGTATGGATTAGTTAACACTTTCACTGATTTATTTAACAAAAGGGCATGATTTATGTGGACGATTAATGAATTAAAAGCGCAATTGTTTCACACGGAACGTTTCCACACCATTTTTAAAAAGAAACGAGCTGTCAATTGAAGAAACATGGCGGATGTTTGACGTTTCTGTTAATTGGTCGGTAATGCAGGTTGCTTCTTTGGTTTGTGCTTCTTGTCTGTTGAACGAAGCAGCTCCATTCGGAGCAGTTAGGCGTTTTTTGGTTGTGCAAGTGCGTTTCTTCCAGTTAAAGTGGGGTTAATGTTGATTTATACTACCGGGGTTTTCCCAAACGTTGGTAATCATTTCGTGGGGGATTCATGAGATGTTTTCATGAAAAAATCTGGTTTAAAAACGGTTTTTTCCACCGATCTCAGTGGTTTTTTCCCATCAAACTATTACAAGCAGTTTTTGATACATACTATTGCTATCTTCGAAACAAAAAGTGCTACGAGGTCGGTTAAATGAGAGAAAATAAGTTGCCGTCTTGATTATTTATTATTATTATTTAATTATTTCTAGTTTGCGTCAGAGTCAATAGCCTAGTTTACACCGATAACTCGTTTAGTTCGGTCCGATAGGACCAAGTGGGTGGGGATAGTACGGTAGGACCAATGATTGCTTTTCGCCCGTTTACACCGTCTTGCAACGCGTGAACTAAATCTGTACGCCCGCAATTCGTCAAATGTCAAAAACAAGTCGAAATTATTCATCAACACAATTCGTAACAAAAAAAACATGAGTAAGTACGCTCAGATTGCCTTAGAAACTCAGAACCAACACAATTCACAATAATAACAATCAACATAACCTCATAATTTTGATCCATATCGAACCAAATTTAGTTCGGTACACTTGCTGGCGAGTACCGAACCAAGAGCGGACCAGCTTAGTCCGCAACTGTTTACACCATTCGAACCAAATATTTGGTTCCGATATAGTCCGAATTTGGTACTTGGTCCGCGGACCAAGTTGTCGGTATAAACTAGGCTAATAATTATAAAAATGACCCAAATCAATTTCGTTGAATATTTCAGAAACTATTTATTTTCGAGACACTATTTAAATTTGGAAGATTTATAAGTTTTCTACAATAATATTCTTCATTCTACAATAATATGATGCCTTCAAATTGTGTATACGACGTACGTTTCGTATTCGAGAAACTATCATCAACTGATTTTTTTTATCATCGCATTTTTAAAATCTTTCATAGTACCTTTTCCAATGTTGTACTTATTCACAATACACAAGTATCATTTATGGCGTTTCGACCCTGTTAAATGACAGCATCAGGAATTATCACTAGTACGGAACTGATTTTATCATATTTCAAAATTTGTAAACGTTTTATTGCATCTTATTTTATGTTTTTCGAGTATAGTTACCTACGTCTCTATCCATAAAAACCACCATCAAGAAATTTAAAGATATTTATTTGTACTTTTTGCGAATTTATTAAAAAGTCTTTTTATGGACTTTTTTCAACATTTCAGGAATTATTTTGTTGTCGAAGTCTTCTGATTATTCATCTAGATTCTGCGATGTCTTCGACTTCGATAGGTACAACCGATTTTTAATAAAACCCATCAATGATTTAATATAGTTGTTTAAATCAATGATAAAACCCCATAAGGAGAAATTCATTGGTGGAATTCATCTTTCGGGATAAAAAAAAGAATCACACAGTGAGAAAAATCCAGGTCCGTATTTAAAAGATTCAAGTTAATGTTGATTGCTAAAATACAAGACGAAAAAAGCTTTGATTTTCATAAAACGTTTTAACATAAATTATAATTGGATAAAGCATTCTTGAGCTTTTTAAATATGTTGAATTCAGAGACGTACTTGTGTTAATTCCTGATGAAGGGTCGAAACGTCGTCAATGGTATTTGTTTGGTACAGTCTGTTCATGGCTTTCATTTGACGTTTGGCAGTATGTCGTAGATTGATCGCTCCACATGTGACATTTGTCAAATTGATCCGAAAGACCCTCGTCCAGACGTACGTAATTTTTTGTTCAATGTGTAAGAGAGAGACATAAAAGTATGACGTAACCGCAGGAAAGCCATGAACAGATGAACAGACAGTACATCATTGAAAAGGGTATCAAGGAAGGTTTCAAAAATGATGATGAGAAATCCAGATCCATCTTTTAAAAAGTTGATGGTGGTAATGTCGAATACGAATTTTAAAGACATCGTTTTTTAGAATGGAAAAATTATAAGACTTTCAAATTTAAACTGTGTCTCGACAATGAATTGTTTTTGAAATATTTAATTAAATCAATTTGGACCATTTTCACAATTTACCCTGTACCTAAAAATTCATTTTGCGACACAACTTTTCTCCCATCTAAAGGTCTTTTCGTAGAACAATCACAAATCGATCAGCGCTTCATCGATTGGTCAAAATAATCAGAAATAGTTTGCAAACTGCAAATGCTGATTGGCTCTGACTGGTTTGTGATTGTTCTACGGACAGACCTTAACTGACCTTGTGGCACTTACTATTTCTTAAATAGCACGATAGCAATAATAGTGGTAACACTTTGAACGGACACAATAACCACTCGCGCAGATGGAAAAACGGCAGTTTGAACTGAAAAAAACAATTTTTTGATAAAAAATCTCCATAACCCGAGAAAAAATAACAAATGAGAAGCGACGAAACTTTTCCCGCCAAAAATTTGGTTGGGGGGTATGTGGTAGGAATCTGTCATTCATAGGCTTTCGTCAGCTGTTCAAAGACATAAGTTCAAATAGCCACATATGAATTGACAGTGACATCTGAGGATGTTAGGTCATGTGACAGACGATTTGCAAATAAAATAGTCTGTCACGTGACATTGTTATTATTGTTGTTTGTTGTTATTATTGTTGTTTTTGAGTACCTATATATAGTATGAAAAAATATCCGGCACTTTTTTCACGATTGGGCTACGTCAAATTCTTGTCAAAAACTGCATCAAAAATCAAATTTGAGAATATCTCACTATTTGTATTCAGGGCCCGGACACTGTATAGAATGCAAAAAAATAAGAACATTAAATTATGTCTGAAAAGGCTATTTTTTCTTAAAAAAAACTCAATACAAATCCGGTTCGAACGCCACTGGTAGAATTTTTTTAAAAACTTTTACATAATTTTTTTCTTAAAACTTCAACACCCTGTATCTCGGTAACGAAGCATTTTCGGACATAATTTTATTTGAAAAATATTCTTATTTTTTTGCATTCTATACAGTGTTAAATGAAAATACCAACTTATAAAAATCACACTGTATAACTAAACGTTACGTCATCTGAGAAGTAGGACGAAGTCAAATTTTTATTTCAAGGCCAAATAGATATGCGTTCCCATTGGAGCAATGTACAGGGTGTTCCCGTATATTTTTGCACCCCACCTAGAAAGTTTATTTGAAAAGATATTAAAATAAGGTAAATACAAAACTTTCATGGTTTTTCATTAACCTTTAGATTCTGTAGGCAAAAATGTCAAAAAAGTAAGTAAATGTCAAATATTGACAGTCTGATGATTTTTTCAAATGGAACACTCTGTATATTATTTCAAATTTTCGTAGACCTTTTTTTTCTGATTTCAAATATATTATTATAATATTTGTGGCATTTCATGCTTTAGTTTTCGAAATATAAGCGTCCAAAGTTTAAAATGAATGTCACATATTGAGCCATGATAAAGACCTAGCAACGAGTTATAAACTATCAGGTTTTCTTCAACTTGCCAAATATTAGGCGGATTTTGGCGTTAACGAGGTTACGATCTATCGCTACCTGGTATCCAGGGTTTTTTTCAAAAAAACAAATTCAGATTTGTTGTTATTATATGACCCTTTCTTGTATGTGGTGCCATTTACGAGTATTTCCACTGTTTCAAATAGTCATAACTTTTTTGCCGAACCCTGAATCTTTGTTTTAAGTAAAAGTTATTTACGTTACTAAGACGGTAAATTACATTGTTTTGTTTCATATTGTGACAATTTTTTCTAATCGGTGCAATAGAAAAAGTGCTTTCTTATTGTCAAAGCACACATTGAGAGGGCGGTGGCGGCAGTCCATCTCACATTCTTACCATGAGATAGAGCCAGCCAAATCATGTCCCCACTTTGGTAATATACAGTGTGACCCATTTGTTTTCGGGTCACCCGAAAAAAAGTTTATTGATTGACCGATTTGGCTCGAGTTTTTTTTTATTGTAGAACTTGACAAACTCTATATTCTCACTAAAAATGACCTCACTCGTACAAAATCCAAGGCCTACTTTGCCAATTCTCAAAAGTAAAATTTCGACAAACCACATAATATTAGCGATTTTTATTAGAAAAAATCTATGCACGTCAGTGTATTCAGCATCCTCCAATTTTTTTTTAATCCTTGGCTGTTGTGAAATTACTTTATAGTCAATATAGATTATTATTCTCAATATTCGGAGTACCATATATATTTTTCTTCAAAAATATAGTTTGAACCCCGCACGAACGCCACTGGTACAAATTTAAAAAAATAGGTGAACGCCAGAAATGGCCTCTTGATGCATAGAAAATGCATACGAAATTTCACTAAAATATCTACAGGGAAAAGAATAGACAGATGGACGAGATACCATTCAAAATGAAAATACTTGTAGATGGCGCCACATACAAGATAGAGTCATAGTAATATCAAATTTTAATTTCTCATGTCAAAATAACCCTGAATACCGATTTTTGTTGAACAATTAGAATTATTGGGCGCATTCGGAAACAGTGATCCGATTAACCCGATCATTCGCTGGATGTTTTATCACTTTTCATTAACGTAGGCAGAGCCGTCTATGTATTATAAAGACGGCTCTGACGTAGGATAAAAAGAGACAAAACACAACAGCTGATAATCGAGTTAATCGGATCACTGTTTCCGAAAGCGCCTATTATGGGATTTATCTAGATAAAACAAAAATAGAAATTAAACATTGACACCCTCTATCTCGAAAACAATGCGTTTTCGCAAACATGTTTATACAGCAAAGTTTTTTTTTTCAGTGTAGAAACCCAAACTAACCCAATTTCGGGACACCATGTATAATGAAACACATTTTTATCTTGAACCTGCCTTCTAAAGTGCGCGAATGGGTGGTCTAAACGGTCATAGCCGAAGGCACTGAAGTCGATCCGATGATGATACGGCTCTTCTTGGGTTAGTTTTTCCATTCTACCATGCGTGTCACTTGTTTATTATTCAAACATTTGTTTGATAGTATAAATAGTCTTATTTACTCATTTTAACTGGAGTATCATCTTCTTAACCATGCAGTAAGTTATTAATATTTATCATGTGAGACTTCAAAAACACCATTCTTCAAACTCCCTCCGCCGCCGCTCAATTTTCCATGGAATTTTCAAATTTTATTTTTTTTTCTACCGCCTCGTTTTCTATAACGATCACAGCCTCCATTGAATATAACCTGACCTGATCAAATCTGACATATTTTGAAAAATTACCTTTGAACTATGAATATTTACATGTTTCTAATAATAATAATAATATCAATCAAAATCGTGATAATAAACGCAGATTTACTAAACAGCCCACTTTTTGACATACGACCTGAATCAGAATCTCTACAAGAAATAAAGGAAGGACTCAATTTGATACAGGAAAAAAAGAAACTTGAAGAAAACACAGAACAAAAGAATGAAGCAGAAGCAGAACAAAAGAATGAAGAAGAAGCAGCAGTGGCTGAAAGCAAAGAGACGAAAGAACATGACTCTAATTTACAGTACATAAGAAAAATACTGTCCAAGTTTCTTGTTAAACTCAAACGTAAAAAGCGCAAAGCACCAAGTACGTTGGAACTCAGTAAGTTGACAGTTCTTGATCGTTGAGTTCTAGGTAAACAGTCCAATCAAAAACCCATTTATCACAAATGGACTGATTGGTCGAAATGCAGCGTCACATGCGGAAAGGGACGAGTGATCAGATGGCGACACTGTCGATCAAACTGCCATGACGTCGAAACTGAAATGGAAGAAATGTCCTGCCAATTGCCCGAGTGTGCCCGAAAATTGTTCGGAATTATTAAGCTACGTTAAGTTTTATAACAATTTTATTAAACACCTAAAAATTACTTTTTTGCACTAAACGACGCCTGCTTGGTAGGGTCAAACTTGAAGGTTTTTTGGATCGGACCTTGTCCTGCTCTTTTGAATTGTATTTCGTCCAGGCGCCTGCGCTCTTCTAGTTCCTTGGTTATTTTGATATTGGTCCAAGCTAAGGAGAAAATTGAAAATAATAAAACATTTTTTGGTCGTAAGCCCTTGGATATAATTACTCACAGTCCTTTATCCCCTCGGTAAATCCCTTGGGCTGAGCAGGAAGCATTTCCGGAGTGATCTTCTTCAACTGCTCAATATTGAAATATTCTCTCACAGCTGGAATTCTCAAAACCGCCACCTGTCCCATCGAAATAAAATTACTAGAAACCCAATAGCACAAAATGGCCCCCGGAAAATTGAATGTGAAAGGTAATATCACCAACGGTAAAGCCCTTAATGCATATTTCACTAGTACTGCATTTTGAGACGATACACTGGCACTGTCAGTACCTATCTGCAAAGGAATAATGTTCAAAGTAGTGGACAAAAATATGGATTAGCTTGTATAACCTCAATCGTAAGCCACAAAGTTAGACTGGTTATACAGGGTAACAGAAAATATTGATCAGGAAGAGTAAGATCATGAAACCACCATAAGCCACCGTGTCGTAAGCTGTCTACTGGTACGTTGGCCATTTGACGAAGACCCATGAAGAATGAGATGAAAATCGGAGCCTGAAATGAACTTTATGGTGAAACAGCTGGACTTGAGCAGGTTCTCAATCAATCCAAACCTACTTGAGCCACAGGCACCAGAACATTTTTCAACGGATTCAATCCCTTCTCATTCATAAATATCATCAACTCTTGACTATATCTTGCTACACTCAGTGCATCTCCCGTCTGTCTCGCTTCGGTCATTTTCAGCTGAATTGCCTGCATCTGAGGCATGTAGTTGTTCATTTTTGCCGCGTTTCTTTGAGCCATTATGACCAATGGGAAAATCAGAATTCTGATTACCAAAGTACCAAGCATGATTGCCAACCACCAGTCTATTCCTAGTGTGACATGGAGGTACTCAAAGCAATTTTGTACTATTCCTACGGGAGTCCAGCCACCGAGGCCTAGTGATGCAAAAGTTGGTTCTCCGAGGGCGTTTAAGTTGCTAAGGGCTTCGGCGGCTAGGTCTGGTACTGGTGGGGGTTCGGGGATTACTTCTGTGACGTCTGAGGCTAGAGGATATAACATACATACAATTTCAGAATTCATTTGGATGACGAACTACCTAAATATTGGTTGGATATCCTTAGCTATAAACAAATCAATAATAATATCGGCACAGTCAAATTACTCAACTATGTTTGATGTTTGATCTGCTATAATTCTCCACCAATTCACTGAAAAAGTAGGTTTGCACTGAGATTTAAAGCATTTCCTTGCGGTTTATACATGTTTGGCACAGAGAACTGCGACTGTTAATCTTCAATCTGAGATGTGTGTTCATATCTCAGTCAGTAACTAGTCAAATCAAAATTTGAGATCTTACCAAAAATAAGTTGAGTAATATAGAAGTATCACTTGTATCGCAAAACTGATAAATCTGCCAACAGTGCAAATATCTGAGATCAATTCTGATACCTAAAAACCCTCAGATACCAAATTCTGTACACGTAGCCTAAGCTTCATAACACTTTTGTGGGAAAAGGAAGACAGTAAAGCAACAGTCTCTTCTTTACGTCCCTGTATAAAAGAAGTCTTTGGGGAAATTTACTTGTTGCACCATGCATATTAACGAGAACGAGATTCTCTAAATTGCGTTTTTTTTTTTGGTTCATGTTTAGTTCATTGTGCCCGGTTTCTCAACATTTGACATTATATCCATTCAATAGCAATCAATTCCATAACTTTATATAACTGAACACCATCCAACCGATAACTAGTTATCCGTCAACTATTGTTAGTTCAATGGATTCAAACCAGATAGCAATACGAGCACTCTCTGAAGATACTAATATCGTCTTTGGAGGTTCAATAATTCATAAAATTCATAGGAAAACTACACAATAACAAAACAGTTCTGAGAATCACTCTGATATTTGGCTTGGATTATCATGACAGAATGACAAGAAATAGGTTATTAACCGTTATAGAGGTAGAAGGTTTAACGTATAAAAACAAAAATAAATATTCATCCTCCTCAACCTCAATCCAAGTAAAGATGATAAAGACAAATCACTACAAACAAATAGATTAGAAACAAGCGGTTTTATCGAAAAAGCTTTTCTCATTCACTACCTCTTGTAGAATTATTATTATCCAAAATTGATGTGAAAAAAAGTAAATTTGAGACAGAAAAAAAAACGTGTCAAGTATTTGGAAATATTTAGTGATTTCACATTGTGACGATATTCTTTCTTCTAAATTTACCTGATATCTTGTTGGCCAATATGCTCACATTATCCTCAACTTTTATTTAGCAGCATGTAATAAAGACAAAACATGATAATATGAGTTTTGTGTATTACTTGAAAAAATAGATTTGATCCACTACATCAATAAATCAGTACCAAACACAACCACTGCCCAAGGAAGTACATACGTATAGTTTAAAAAACATATCGAGAATATGTTTTTTTACTACCTTACTAGAAAATGTAATTTTCTACCCTCAACTGAAGGTGTAAAATAGTTCTTTTAAAAATACTTAAACCGTTTTTGTAGATAAAATATGACTTCAGGGTCAAAATCAAGATGGTAATTTATGTACAAGGTTTTTCCCTATAATTTGCCACTCCTCTTTACAGAGATACAAACAAAATATTCAAATGAAAGTTTCATGATTTTTCCTGAAGATTTTATAATAACTAAGCGAAAGAACATATCACTATTGGAAATCAGGAAAATGAGGAAAAGTTATTTTTTCAAATGGAATGCCCCATATTTTATTACAGATTCAAGATCTCCTCATTTTCCTCTTTTGAAAAATATAAAGTTTGCCTATGTTTTCACTAGCCATTTTTGAGTTATGTGAATAAGATAGTGTAAAGTTCCAATGCGGGCGAATAATGCTAAAGTTCATCGCAACCATTATGAAAAACCATAGAAAACCAAGGGAAACAAAATATTTGATGACAGAAAAGTACTTGATATGCGTAACAATCGCTATTTCCCTTGGTGATCCATGGTAGTTGCGATCTTAGAGTTTTATTTTTAGTCTAAGGTTGCGATTATATATCTTATTATTTCCCGCATTGCAAGTTATTGGAAGGTAAATAAATCAAGAACTACTAGTCCAAACATAGGCAAACTATATATTTTTGAAAAGAGGAAAATGAGGAGGTCTTGAATCTGTGATAAAATATAGGGCATTCCATTTTAAAAAAATTAAACTTTCCCTCATTTTCCTGATTTCCAATGATGATATGTTCTTTCGCTTGGTTATTATAATATCTTCAGGAAAAGTCATGAAACTTTCATTTTAACATTTTTTTTGTATCTCTGTTAATAGGGTTTCTAAAGGGGTGGCAAATTATATGGAAAGCCCTGTAGTAAGGCTTGTAAGTGTAACTTTTTTGGCCA
Source organism: Orchestes rusci (assembly GCA_958502075.1). NCBI lineage: Eukaryota > Metazoa > Arthropoda > Insecta > Coleoptera > Curculionidae > Orchestes > Orchestes rusci. The sequence goes on from OY293311.1 coordinate 14,843,879, forward strand.
AGGATGCAGTAAAGGTAGTAGGGAAAAACTATACAGGGTGTCCCAGAAAGAATGGGACATACGGTAACAATAGATTACTCACACAAAAATATTGCGATCGCCCTGAACTTGTCTATCCCGAAAGTTGATATTCACAGAGATACAGGGTGTCAAAGTTGAAGTCTAATTTTCAATTTATTTAAATAACTTTCGAAATAATCAACTTATATTGATGAAATTTGGTACATGGAGGTTGTTTGACATGTAAAATCCAAATCAGAGCACGGAATTGCTCTCACTTATTATAGGAGGCACCATTTACACACTTTTGCACTTATTCAAATAGTCATACAATTTTTGTACGCACTGGGACATTTTTTCAAAGTTGAAAAATCGATTTTTCCATCATATTTACATGAAAAAAGTATACTTTGTAGAAGTGGCTAGGAGAAACCTTTTTCAAGATATTGAACTTGAAGTAATCCATGCAATGTGGTTTTGAATGGAAAATTTTAAATTTGGGGCTTTAAAAAGGTGTTATCATGGTAATTTCAACATAGGCTTAGTGCTCAATGATTCTTGAAACATTGATCATTGAGACACTTGTCAAAATTACCGTGACAACGACGTTTTCGATGTCCCCTATGTTTATTTTCAAAAATTTCCATTCGAAACCACATTATTGAATGGATTAATTCAAGCGCAAATATCTTGAAAAAGGTTACGCCTATCCACTTTTACAAGGTATACCTCTTTTACGTAAAAATGACGGAGAAATCAATTTTTCGATTAAAAAAAATGTTCAAATGCGTACAAAAAAGTTATGACTATTTGAATGAGTGGAAAGATGTGTAAGTGGCGCCCCCTACATGGCCAGATATGAATTTTGCATGTCGAAACAGAATTTGAATTGTAATCAAATTTGACACCCTGTATCCCTGTTAACATAATTTTTCGGAGACAGACAGTCACAAGCAGCTATCGTAGAGATGACAACAACTGAAAGGAGAAAAGGAAGATTAAACCTCCGACATCCAAGCACCAACCCGGGCAATCAAGCAAACCAGAGATGGTGACTGGTTCAAGTGGTAAATCACAACAAGAGGGTTAGCCTGGTGTAGGTTTCGGACCTTAGAAGATTGAACCACTAGAACGACAAGTATAGCACCCCGAGTGTACACGATTTGTTTGAGTCGATAAAATTCTGTTTTTGTTTATGTTAATGTAATGTTATTTTGACACATTTGTGATAAGATCTCTACAATCCAACCGTCCATCAAGTAGCTCCACAAACACAGCACTTTTTTGGTATAATTGCCACACTAAATCCTTTTCTCGAGCACAAATAAATCATTTTCAACTGGAAAATGACAACAACCGTCACTTTGAAGCATCTATTACCGTCATGGCAACGCATTTCGATTGTGCCCAACGTTGTCGTTTGTGATAAAAATTCCTCTTATCAACTTTTTAGTGTAAAAGATCAAGGAAAATCGTTCGATTATTCAACAAGAAGTAGTGGTAGCGATGAAGAAAAGGCTACACACTCCTTGAATATTGAAGAGAAATACATTTATTTGATGATAGTGAATTTCAAGTCATTGTTATTGAATTGGTGACAGAAAATCTGGTGAAAGGTATTTCAAGGAAGTAAATATGGCAAACAAGGAGCTCGCTTTTCCCCTTTCCCCCCATGTTTACATTGACATGTTCGACTCATACAATATTGTTTGTTTATGCTTCTAGAGGTTCAATATTCAAAGTTTCGGACCTACACAGTATCGGAAATAGGCGAGCGATGTTAAAAACGATAATTCACTAGCCTACCGATCTTCAGAGCCCTCAACAAGTTGGTTCGGCAGCGAACAGTACAAAACTGGAAAAATATTACAGCAAATAGAAGAATCATAGAAGTCAATATGCTTAGCAAAAAGGGAAATCAACAATAAACGCTCTCAATCATCTGACATGGAGGATTGGAGCAGTTGAAACACAAAGAAATTGTACTGTGCGCATTCATGAACAGTCACGGGATTAAGCTTCCTTTGAGGTTTTTGAGCTGTATCAAATGCATGCTTATAAACAGAGAAATAACCGCAGAAATAGGGATGAAGTAGAAAACAATAAAGGTAGGAAAGAATTGCCCAGTTAAGGTCATAATCATGATCACCACAAAGCACCTGACCTCCCTGAGAGCTGATACAGATGGCCCTTCGTTTGGTTGCCAAATGAAGACGACAATTGTACATAAGTAGACCAGAGACTAAATCGGAATAGGCACCCGAATCCTACACTCATACAGGGTGACCATGAATTTTTATGAAATTTTAGATAAGCACTTACTCAGTTTTCAAGATACAGGGAGTCAAACTTTCAAGTTTCATTTCGATTTTTGTCAATTATTCCCCATCAAGTCAACAGAGCTAAAAGAAATTACGTGAAGGGCGGTTTTTTATGCAAATCCAAATTCATTTACGGTTTTGATATCACTAGTAGGAGGCGCCATCTACGACACATCGAGCTTATCTAGATTATAAAAACTTTTTTCCAGTTTGGTGCATCGATGTGAATATTGAAAAAATCGATTAGGTGTACGTTGTTCAAGTCTCTAGAGTCAACCGTTTTCGAGATAGCCTTCATTGAAATTTACAATGCAACGGAAATTGGAGAAAATTTAATGAAAGAGTAATCGGTATAACCTTAAGAATTGAGGCCAGGAGCAAAAAAATTGGTCATTAACATACCCAATTTTCAAAATATTAGGCATGAAACTTTAAAATCGCCTTTGAGACTTCAAGGAGAAATCAATTTGCTTATCTGTTTGGAAACTATGTAACTCATTATATTACCCAAGAAATCCACTGTAAGGACTCATCAGTCCAATGAGTCATACTTTAGCCAAAAAATAAAAATAATACACCAAAGATTATACAAAAAAAGCGAAAGAGACATAAGTGACAATTTGAATTTCGACAAGGGTCAAGTACAAGAGAGGCGATAGTCGCAACAAAGGTTCTCGTCGAAAATTGCTACGATCAGAGAAAAGACGTGTGTCTATGCTTCATACATCAAAAATTATTGCAACTCCTCTTGAAACTTGACATAGACCAAAAAAACATCCGGTGCATAGAAAATCTATATTGGAACAAAAACGCTCAAGTCAAGATAGAAAATGCGGTATCCAACTCTATACAGATTAAAAGAGGAGTGATGCGATGATGCTGTCTTGATAGCCGTTAATATAGATGATCTACAGAAAACGGTAAATATGGTGGGAGAACACAGTGAATCCATGAGACAAAATGAATGGTCATCTCCAGTTTCTCCAGAGACCTAAATGTTTTTGCAGATTCCGAAATGACATTTGGGCCATTGAAAGAGTAGCCAAATTTAAATACCTGGGAACATGTCTCTTCGAGGACTGGTATTGAGCAAGCCCGACAAGCATTCCTGAGGTTTAGAGGTCTGCTTACCTGTTCGGACTTTGATATCGACCGGAGGATAAGATTCATAGAATGCTACAATTGGTCGGTACTTCTGTGTGGTGTGGAAGGTTGGACCCTAAAGGCGAGTAGTATCAACGAATCGGAAGCCTTCGAGATGTGGTTGTATCGTAGAATTCTCAAAATACCAGTGTTGCCGATTTTTTTGATTTTTGAAAAAAAAGTCAAAAAGATCCGATTATTTTTATTTAAATCGGATTTTATGATTTTAATCGATGTTTTTGATTAAAATCATTTTTTCATATGTATTGTGTTTTTTTTCAATAATAATATTTGAGATAGATTTATTCTGAACATAATATTTCATTGCAAGTTCTGACACATAACACAACGCAACTGAACTAGTATCACATTTAACTTGGGTCATATTTAACAAAATTTGAATACTAACTCAACTAAAATGTAATTATTTTTAATAACAGAACCAATAGATAGAGCATCAGGAAGACTAAATAATTGTATTTTGATGACTTGATTTAATTTTACTTTTCAAAAATGGAAGCAGAGAAGGAAAAATATAGATTATTTAATCATGTGATTTAAATCAACGATTTGTTTTTCTAAATCATGTGATTAAAGTCGCGATTTAAATCACTGATTTAAATCAAATGATTTAAATCAACGCAACCCTGCACAATACCATGGACAGCGCCAAGGAAGTTCTTAGGCGTGTGAACAGAAATCGGAAGTTATTCAATACAATCAAGAAAAGAATAACGGCCTATTTGGGACATATAATGACTGATAATAAGGGGTAAAATTGAGGGCAGTAGAGGAATAGGGAGGAAGAAGATGTTTTGGCTCCGGAACATTAAACAATGGAGAGCGCCACGTGATATACAATCACTGATTCACACCGCGCGAGACAGAGAAGCAATGAAACATGCGATCGCGAAATTCGCAAACATCCATTAGTTTCCGACGAAAAAGAGAAGACACAAAATCTGAATGAGTCGGGACATCTTGGCATCTTCGAACAAAATAAATACCTACCACATATAAAAGAGATACCTCTAGATTATACAGGTTGTCCGGTAAGTAAATGGCATAATTTCAGGAACGTATAGGGGAGGTCAAAATAACCCCAGTTCGCTATAAAACTTTTTTTTCTAAAGTGCCTCGTAACGGAGATACAAAGCCCTAAAGGGGTACCCATCGATTTAATTTTGTAGCTCTAACTTTTGAACCGACTTGTATAACTTGATGAAATTTTGGTATGTTGTGTAAGCCATAAAGACTCATACAACCTCAGTCAATATTTGAAATTGTAGGGGGAACCAAGAACGGACTGGCCACCAAACCTTTTGGGCCCAATTTAAGGCAGGTGTCATTCTACAGAGCTGAAAACTACTTTTTCAAATACTCTGACCTTTTTTCATCAAAAAAGGTGCTCTTCTTTGGTACGATAAAACTAACCGTTTTCAAGAAAAATAGGTTTTTGGGGTTAGCCTATACTAGAATTAGTTAAAAATTGAAAAAAAAAATGAAAATCAAGAAAAGAAAATTCGAGAAAAAAATTGAGTGAATATTTTATTTTTTTTTTTAATTAGAAAAATTCTCTTACATTCAATCACTCTGATAGTCAATTATTGCAATAACCTAACCTGTAAAACAAGAACCTAGTTTTCTCGAAAACGGTTAGTTTTATAGGAACAAAAGAAGTGCATCTTTTTCGATGAGAAAGGACAGAGTATTTGAAAAAGTAGTTTTCAGCTCTGTAAAATGACACCTGTCCGAATTTGGGCCCAAAAAGTTTGGTGGCCAGTCCGTTTCTGGTTTCCCCTACAATATCGAATATTGACTTTACTATGGTTTTATGAGTCTTTATGGCCTACACACAACATACTAAAATCTCATCAGATTATATAAGACGGTTCGAAAGTTACAGCAGATAAATTAAATCACCAAGCCCCCTTAGGGCTCTGTATCTGCGTTAGGAGGCGCTTAAGAGAAAAAGTTTTATAACTAACTGGGGTTGCTTTGACCTTACCTATACGCTCCCGAAATCATGCCATATACTTACCGGACCTCCTGTATAGAAACAAAAAAAACTTTTTCTTAAAACCTTGTGATAAAAGTGCCTGAAAGAGACGAATAACTGAAGTCGAAAAAGATCTGGTAAACTGATGGTTCGATACCAATGAGAAAAGAAAAAAACTGTTTTCACCATTGCTTCAATGAGAACGCTTTTATTTGCCCTTGAGATGACTGCGCACTACCTCTCGGATGACGTAGCGTCTAAGTATTGTCCGAGCCTATAACATAGAAGACCCCACGTGAATTTTTTTGGCGGGAAAAAGTGTTGTCGTTTCTCATTGGTATTTTACTCCCGGGTTCGATGGTGAATCGATATTGAAATAATAGATGGTATGAATGGAGGACGAGCAAATGCTTTCACTTAAATTTCTTGAAATAAGACTTATACACTTCATAAGAAACAGACAAAGATAGTTCTTTATTTATACCATCCAATGAACAAATTGGAATAATGCGACATATCTGGAACATATCAGGAGAAATACTCACCATATTTTCCGGTTTTTACGACAAAATACTCGGAATTCTGATCAAACAATGCAGAGTTTGTCCGTTCCAAAAAAGCTGCGTGTATAAAACACCAATTTTAACAAAAAGAACATTTATTTTTAAAATATTAATACCTGTACCATGAGGAATGAAAAAATCCTCTTTGGAAGCTTAGGAAATGGGCAAATTCAATTAAAAAAAAAGTAACCATGAGTTGATGAATACCTGATTTGGTTAAATCAGACTGCAGTTTCTGAGGAATTCCGTCGATTGTATCAAAAATGGTGTAAGCTAGTTCATTCAAAAACATCACAAACTTGAAGTTATAATAAAAACTTACCAGATTTAACAGCAGTGCTTACATCTGGAGCTAGGCTTAAGCCTGCAGCACCAACGCTCATATTTCTGGCCAGAATGGGATTCCATGACAGGTTTTTCCGCAACTTTTCTGCTTCTTTTTTCAGATGTTTAAGTGTGAAAGTCTGCAATTATTGCATTTAATGCATAACACAAGTTTTCGTGATAAAATACCAACTTTTTTCGTATTCTGCTCCTTCTTATCCTGCACAATATATAAGGCTTTACTGCTTGTTTGCTATAAGAAAATAATATATACTTCTTAAACTAACATGATGATAACTTACATCAAATACTGCATTGGATTTGTGAAATTCTTTCGAAAGTAGCTGATTCAGTTCCTAAAATCAATATCATAACTTAGGTAAATCTTATAAGCTAATAATTGATTGTACCTTGATTTTTTCTATGTTTCCTGTTGTGTCCTTGACTGCACTACCTTTACCGCATATTTTATCGATTTCCTTCGTCAAATTTTCGTTTAATTTGTGGAAATTCTAAAATTTATTACACAACATAACCTGAAAATAGTTAATTGGTTATCCTCTGACATACCTTAATATTTTTCAAGGAACTTATGTAAGTTTTAAGTTTGGATATTCTGCAATAGCCAGACATACTTGGATCGTCTTAAGTATTAAACAATTGAATTTTCATTAAATTAATGAAAAACGCATTTATTTTCTTTTTACCGTCCGGAGTTTTGACAGGTCGACAGATGGCAGATATCAGCTGTTGAAAGCAGGGGCGTTTTATATTGGACACGGAATTCACTCCATACATGCTGGGTTCCATAGACTTAAAAGTCTATGCTGGGTTCACACGTGGAATGGGGAACTGGAAAAATACAGGGTGCTCACGAGCAACGTCAGGAAACTTGAGATGGTAATTGTATGTGATATAACAGTGGGCAAAGTCATAATATTATAACAAAAATTCGAAATATCAATATTATTATTTCTCGAGTTACTGGAAGTCAAAGATCAATTTATTTTTTCTTGTTATGGATACATTTCGAAATATTTCTTGTCTAATAAGAATGAAATTTGGTACAAAGGCGCAGCTCGTTTATCTGTAACGTTCTATGGAAAATATGTTTCTCTACCCTAACCTAGGCCCTAGAGGACACTTTACCTGAAATCCAAACTTTATTTTTTCATTTAGCAAATTAATGTTAACCACACTACAACTATTGAATGTGAAACAAGTTATTGTACAAAACTTTTATTTTAATATTTGAAATGAAAAACAACCTGGTTCCGAGATACTTGTGTAGAGAACTGTGACTCGTTAGTGAAGTTCATGAATATAATACGCGAAAGTGCTAATGACTTTTATGTAAACACTACAAGGCTGAATAGAACAAAAAATATAGCTTATTATTTTTCAAAGGACTAGCCGAATACAATAAACTACCATGTGATATAAAAAACTGTGTGATAAATTATAGTAGCTTTGAAAAAATCCTTATATCGCATATGGTTAACTTGTCGCTTGTAAATAGATATTTTTATTGTTCATTTGCTTTTTCCACTTATTAGTTATTTTTATATCTGTGGTACGTTCCAGATGTTTCACCACAAACTATATATGGCATCAGAAAAAGAACTAGGTATATGTATGTAGCGTATGGTTTTCGTGAGATGTTTCTTTTATTTTTAACTGGTATGATGTTCATCACCTCATGACGTAAAAATTTACATAAAACATATCCGAACCTAACAAGAGTTTTATGATTTGTTGGGAAAAAATTGATTGTAAACAATTAAACATTAAAACCGACAGATAGGTAGATGGTTACAGATTTTGGGATGTGATTGAAGCAGTTCCTGGAGGACTGGGAGTTGATAATAATGTTTAAAACTGATTAACCAAAAAGCACCATCTACGTCGCCATAATGTTTTTCCAAAGTGAACGAAACAAAACTTAGTTATTCTGGTTTTTCCGCATAACATAGAAGCTGGTGCTTATAATGTGTGAGAAATCCAGGATGAAGCATTAATTGATCAAGTTTTCCTATTCAAATATGTATTTTTCTCACCAAGTATTCCCCGAAAGGCATAGACACACACATACCATAATAAGAAACTATCTACCAGTCTATTATGAAAATATATTGACTGTTAGATTGCGACATCTTTGGTACCTACTATTACCTACCCAGTTACCTTAATCTTAACGCAAAAATCACTTCATTTTTTACCGTGTTTCTCAGTTTTTCAAAATACAATTTGAAGTTGAATGAAAGCAGGTTGAAACTAGTTGAATAGTTTGCAGAGCCGTCTAGAGTGATATAGTTGGAACTAGAAGTGAACCTAACCTCAATCGAGACCACACGCGGTGTTGCCAAAACCATTACTTCATGGCTTGTATTACAATATAGACGGTTCTGGCGTGAGGAATCTGTCAAGACCAAAAAGAATGCGAAATTTGGATGTCAGGTTAATCGCACTCTATATAGGGGCCACGGCGTGATAGGGGCATAGTAGAGAAACATTTTTTCACAGAACGCTACAGATAAACAATTCGATCAGAAGTATCCGGAACATATGAATTACAACAAAAAATGAGTTACCACCATTATTTTATCAAATAAAATCACCTCTCCAAGTTTTCTGATGTTGTTCATGGACACCCTGTACAAAAAATATTTGAAACAATTGGAGGGTTTTGGGATGGGCCATGGCACTGCAATCTTTGTAATTGACAAACACTAGAAAAAACATTTTTGTTAACTCAATTCCAAACTACACAATTTATTTTGATGAGATATTCATAATCAAAAGAAGACCTGTGAAGTAATCTCAAGACAACCTACATGTGATCAAAACCTACTATCTCATTAGTCTCAAAAAATGGCTAAACAATATAATCTAATGATTAATAATTAATTGAACACGAACAAGCCCTCTAATACCCTACATAAGATTATTATAATCTAAGTATACTGCTGTCTCCTTCTAGCTCTTTGTTTATCAAAGCGCAGCTCCATCTCTTCCAAGACCTTTGGCGTGTATCGCACCACCAACTTGACCGATCCATGAGCTTGTTTCAACAGTTCCACAGCCTTTTCATGATTTTCGCCCTCAACAGACACCCCATTGACACTGAGTAATTGATCACCTCTTTTCAATCCTCCGTGTCTATCAGCTACTCCCCCCGGAATAATTCTAGAAATGTAAATGGGGCTGTTTTGCTCTTTGCCACCCATGACGTTGAATCCGAGACCTTCTTCTGTTTTGGGCAGTTCTACAACTCGGGGATGAGCGTGGCCTTCGCTGGCTGCGAATGCTGCTACCGTAGCCTTTGCAGTGGCTGAAGCCCTAAAATATAGAAAAATATAGATGAGAATTCGGATGTGTGTGTTGTTTTTGTGTACCTAACGTCTTGAGACCCTTGCACATCTACAGTTTCGTAAACGTGCTCATAAACTTCACGTACTGCGTGCAAAAAGTCGCTTTGCAGGACTTTTTGAAGTGCTATAAGCTTGGTTGCAGGGACTTCGCCGCTTTTTTGTAGTTTTTCCAGTAGTTCTATTGATCTTTTGATGTCTGTAATAATTGTACGATTTTGGACGTTATACGGGGTACATCGAGGCAGATAACTTACCTTTGGCTAAAGTAAGAGGTTCTCCCACTTGAGCCATGATTTTTGTTTTGGGTTAGTCGATCGATATTTCTGGAGAATAGTGAACAAGAAAACATTTGCTTTTAAAAATTGATTTGTTTACATCCACGCAAATGTCATTAGTGACGTCTTCACAAGCATCGTTAAGCCCGATTTACACGCTCCGATACGGAGATTTTCGGATAGCTACGGACATTAGAGGCATGATGCTGGAGTCAGGGGCGGTGCCTGAATAAATTCATAGGTGTGCAAAATAGATACTTGTAAATTGCTTGAACAAATAACAACTTCTTGAACCCTTCTGTAAATGATTTTTTCTACGAGAGTGCGGGAAATGGCTCTTTCCACATTATTTTCTGTATGGAAAGGCATTTTTCCCACACCAGTGTGAGAAGAGTTTTCCCGAGTGTGGGAAGAGTTTTCCCGAGTGTGGGAAGAGATTCCCGAGTGTGGGAAGAGATTCCCGAGTGTGGGAAAAGTTCACTGTGACAACGAATTATTATATTGACGATTCAACCAGGTTACCGAATGGTTTCTATGACAACAAGTTTTCATGTGACGATCACTCGGACAACGAATAGATTATATTGTTGATTCACCCAGGTTACCGATGATTTCTATGGCCACACGCTTTTATTGACATTCGAATTTTACATTTTCGTCAAATTGTGTATTGTTTAAAATACGTAACAAAAATCAGAATGGAACACGATATTCCTCAAGAAATTTTGGATTGTGCTGACGCAGCTTCTTTAGAAACTTTGCCGAAGAAATCCTCAGCTAGATACCAACATGAATATTCCCTTTTTAACGATTGGTGCCACAAAAAAAACGTTTATACATGGGACAAAGAAGAGGTTTACCTAGCATATTTTGCAGAACTTATGAAGAAGTTGAAGCCGTCCACAATATGGTGCAGATATTCTATGTTGAAAACGATGATAAAGCTGAAGAGAAATGTGGACATCACCAAATTTTACAAGGTAATTGCCTTTATTAAACAAAAAAATACGGGCTGTACACCTAAGAAGTCTAGAACGTTGACCAAGGAAGATATTGCCAAATTTTTATCCGAAGCTCCGGACAACATATATTTGCTTTACAAAATGGTGGCCATATTTGGAATCGCTGGAGCTTGCCGACGCCAAGAGCTAACCAATTTATCCTTGGACAATATCGAAGACAAAACAGACATCTTGGTCGTCAAAATACCAGACACCAAGACACATGTAACACGAACATTTGTTGTTTCCGGTGGAACATACATGAAGTACTATAGACAATATATAGACCTGCGTCCATCAAATACTACCCATCAAAGGTTTTTCATAAATTATCAATATGGTAAATGTACAGTGCAATGCGTAGGAATAAATAAAATTGGGAAAATTCCTTCCGATATAGCCGCATTCCTTAAGCTTCCAAATCCTGAAGAGTTTACCGGACATTGCTTTCGGAGGTCCTCCGCAACTTTATTGGCCAATTCTTCTGGAACAGATATTATGGATCTAAAACGACACGGAGGTTGGAAATCTTCAACGGTTGCGGAAAGATACATAGATGAATCAGTGGCACATAAATTGGAAATTGCTAAAAAAATTTCAATGGATAATGTTTCACAAAATAATACCATACATCAAATCGAGTCGACCACATGTCTGCAGCCGGCAGCTAAAGCTACTACTTCCAACGACACCATAAATGCTGCTGTGTCTGATGATGTACCATCTTGCTCAAACCGTTTGTTTGATTTAACTTCAATCTTAAATGTGCAACATATGAATAATTGTACTTTTAATATAAATTATCATAAGTAACATTTTTGATTGCATTTTTGAAATAAAATTGTTTTCAGTTTTCATAACGTAATCCATTTCCATTATAAATACTTATATGCTTTAATAAAATTTTCATTTTGACTTCTGTACACTCGCATTTTATTAAAAAAAAAAGTGACATCACTGTGATAACGAATAATTATATTGTTTATTCACCCAGGTTACCGATGGTTTTGTCAAATTGTGTATTATTGTTTCAAATAAATAACATACATTTCACATATAACAATGATAGTTATGTTTTCGCATAAGTAATCGCCTTCATATAAGCTCGTAGAAAAAATATAGTTCCTAACACTTGCGGGAAGAAATTATGACAATCACTATATTCTGACAACGAATAAGTTATACTGTTGATCTACCCAGGTTACCGATGGTTTTGTCAAGTTATTGTTTCAAATAAATAAATTTCACATTATAACATTACTCTGATATTCTTTTTTCAATAAGCTCGTAGAAAAAATATCGTTCCTAACACTTGTGGGAAGAAATTTCCAACACTCGAGTGCTACGCACTCTCGTGTCGGAAATTTCTCTTCCCACACTTGTTAGGAAAATAGCTATTTTCATCTTATTGTGAAATAATATTAATTCGTTTAACACGACAGTACAGTTCAACAACCAAAAATGAACCTTCAACGTCTGAAGGGGCAAGAGCCGTCTATATTGTAATACAAGCCATGAAGTAATGGTTTTGGCAACACCGCGTGTGGTCTCGATTGAGGTTAGGTTCACTTCTAGTTCCAAGTTCCAACTATGAAACTCTAGACGGCTCTGCAACTATTCAACTAGTTTCAACCTGCTTTCACTCAACTTCAAATTGTTTTTTGAAAAACTGAGAAACACGGTGAAAAATGAAGTGATTTTTGCGTTAAGATTGAGGTAAGTGGATAGGTGATAGTAGGTACCAGAGATATCTTAATCTAATAGTCAATATTTTCATGATAGACTGGTAGATAGTTTCATATTATGGTATGTGTGTGTCTATGCCTTTCGGGGAATACGGCTGTCCCAAGGAAAAACACAGTATATGAAAAAAACATTTTGTTGAGAAAATTAGGGTCAAAGTTGCTTTGTCATAATGATTACATTCAAGACATTATATATGTTTTTCTATTTGAAACGAGTAAAAAAAACTTTAATTTAAACATGTAAGAGCACTAATTCAACCCTGCTTAGCTAGTTTTTTAGATATAAACAGGTTTTTGGGAAAAAAAAAACATATACTGTGTTTTACTTCTAATAAAGTTTTCATGGTGACCATAAATTACATATGAAAAAATACAGTAAGTACAAACTGTGTTTTAACTATACTGAATCAATGCCTATATGAAACTAAAAAAACTAATGACATAGTAAAAATACTTGCTTGCTATTCAAATAAACGTTTATTGCACAAGTAATGATAATAATATAGTAGTTCAAGAAAAACACAACCAATATGGTTCTTGAAAAAATAAAAATATTCTCAAAAGAAAATAAGACAAAATCTCCTAATGACAAAACAAAAAATAAATTTTGTCTTTGGTATAATCTTCATGAACGAACACAGCTTATTTTTATTCTATCAAGTTATTTAGATCACGTGACTGTTCGCTTTCAGAAAGATTGAGCCAAAATGCACGATGATTGATATTTTGCATTTTGGGAACTAGGTCTTTGATTATAACAGCCTTTTTTCCTGCATTTATACCGCGATAAGCACATTTTATTGGAGGGAGCTGTTGGTTCGGTACAAACTTTTTCTGGAGAAAGTCAAGCTCCTCGTATTGGTCAGACCCAAAATTGATCTTGTAAAACAGTTCACGTTTTCCCTTGACAAATTTGACTTCAACAATGTCTTGTAAAAGTACATTAGAAGCTGCTGGTCCAGGCTGCTCCGTATTAACACCTTCAATCAATTTTTTACGATTACTATTTACCCTCTTCTTGCTTTTCCATTCACGAAATGATTCTTGCTTTTCAACATGTAGTTGTTTTCTTGACCTTTGAACTACCCTCACAAATTCATCAAAGTTATCTATGGAACCTGCTGCACGCATAGCTTTTTCGATATTTCCATGGACAGAGTCTGCGGATTATAACTTGTTGTGGTCCTGTCTGTTGATTAACCATATGAACCAAGGAGGAATACATGATCCAGTTTTTATTCTTGCTCGTGCAATTGTCGGCCCAGAAGGTATATGAAGTCGCCTCATTATCCAAATTCTAATAGTACCTATATATTGTATCGACAATAGAATCTGCGTTGCGTCCTTGTAGTGCCTCGTGCCAAACAACAGCTACACTCTTATATGCGTAGTTACTATTTAATGTAGCGTAGGTTTCGTTATACACGACCAGTCGACTTATAAAGAAACTGTCCTTAATTTGAGTCATCATAGGCAATAGAATTACCTTCTGAAGATCCATTGAGTATATTCTCTCATTAAGTTCTTGGGTTCTCAGTTTATCAAATTTATATATAGTCTTAGATTGACTTACTTTGTGCTCATGCCATTCTTTCTTCACTAATAACTCAGGATCAACTAGTCTATCTTCTTCTTTGGCTTCCTCAATTGCTGCTTCATAAAATAAACAGTTGGCACAGCGGTCTCCTTTAGGCATTTTTAGAGAAATATTCATGAACTTCAAAGTACTTCTGTAAGTTTCTACTTTACAGAAATCTGGATATTTCGTTAAAAAGTCTTCGAACATAATTTGGATAGTCAAATCTCTTGATAAATAGCGGCAGCTTGGAGCATTATGTCGTCTGTAGTGACTTAGAGATGGGCGCCAAAGCTTTCAATATGGTTAATAATAATAATCTTGCGGTCCAATTTACTGGCAGGAGCTGATCTTCCACGATTTTCACCAACTGCCTCTCCAACATTAGTTTTTTTGATGTCATGTGAAAGTTCTGTAATCACTGAATCATTGGTGTATCCAATATTACTGAGAAATAATTTTTTACAAACTTTGATTTGTTTGTACTCCTAGCTTGGTTTTGGTAAAAAATATTCTCTTGACTTATTCTTCAAAAAAATGCGACCACTTTTTCCTTCTTCGTGTGCATCGTCTTCTGTAACAGTTACATGTTCAGGTTGAACAGTTCTTCTTTGAACCTGACAAATACGCACCATGTCGGCTCAACCACTGACGTCTAACGGAATATTGGAGGCTCCAGAATTCATCCCAAATTTTCATCCTATCCGCTTCACTTATTTCGGAACAGTTTTTATTCATGCACTTCAATAGACATCCTCTGATCTGTGGGTGCTTTTCCCTATCCCTTTGAATTTTGTCAATGGCATTTATTCTTTTTCTTTTCCTTTCTGCATTTACTGAATAATTATTGTCCTCAGCTACTATTGTCATACCTTCCAAATCCCTTAGATATATATGATCTAAGCCAAATCCTCAACTTCAAGATCAATAATATTTTTGTCACGGTTTCGAAGGTTTCGTCTTGAACAGGGATCAGTTGGAGATTTGAGACTGTTTCTGATGAGTTCATTATTATGGAATTTGTCGTGTCTTCATATATCTGATTTCTATCAACTTCTAGGGTATTTACATTTTGTTCTTCGTTCGTAATTACCTCGGTAATTACTGATTGTTCACCAAAAGTACTTTTTTCAAAACCCAGTGACGTATTTATATCAATGTCGTTATCATTTTTCTCTACAAAGTATTTTAATGGTATATTTTCACTGTATGATGAAATATCTGAGTCTGATTCTGAGGGACACTTGGCAGCATATTCTTCATCAGACATGTTTTCTATATCAACTGGCACCATTATTTGGCGATTCGTTATAATAATCTCTTGTTATATCAACCAACTGTCCTTTGATACTGTGTATTACCGCAGAAGGAACAGGTGTTTCTCCTTTCTGGTCATATTTAGCAAAAGCATCTTGTACTATCCTAAAAAAATAATACAAGATTCAGTCGCGTGACCAAGTTGGAATGCTTGAGACCAATGTTATCTATCAAGTCAAAAGGCTGAGAATCACCAAAATATACCAAAACAAAGTCTAATTCATTTTTAATATTACAAAAGATAACAAAAGAAATAAAACGCTGGTACTAACTCGCTATTTGAAGCTACACACGATACACGAACCTCCCAATATGTATACCTACTTTCAGAATTAGCCAATGCCAATTGAACCATTCTATTGCCACGGGATTCTTGCATCATGTTTTTTTTTTATTTCAACTTTGTTAAAATTATACAAATCACTCGAATAATCTAACTATTACTGGCTGCAACAACACGTTTAGACCTCCATAACAATCTAAAACTCATGTCAAAACACAGCATCTACAAACCCGTGACAAATTGGTAAGTTCTGATTTGTCAGTGCATGTGCTGTGTTTC
This sequence comes from Orchestes rusci, assembly GCA_958502075.1. Taxonomy (NCBI): domain Eukaryota; kingdom Metazoa; phylum Arthropoda; class Insecta; order Coleoptera; family Curculionidae; genus Orchestes; species Orchestes rusci. The sequence goes on from OY293311.1 coordinate 14,860,076, forward strand.
ATATCAAGATGATCGCGCAGTTACTGTGTTTTTGAAATTTGAAAATTGATAGTACACTGTAGATAGGTACTGTGTCTTTTTAATAACTTTTTTCGTTATTTTGCCGTAATTGCAAGTTTTGACTATCGGAATAGATAGATCATAGCCCAGTATGTACAAATATCATAAAACCTTGATATTCACAAAAAATGCATATACTGTGTTTTTCCTTGGGACAGCCAAATACTGGATGAAAAAAATACATATTCAAATAGGATAACTCGATTAAATAATATGCCTCGTCCTGGATTTCTCATGCACACATTTAAGCACCAGCTTCTATTTCATGCGGAAAAACCAGAATAAACGAGTTTTGTTTCGTTCAGTTTGGAAAAACAGCTTTAATGTTTTATTGTTTAGAATTAATATTTTTTCCCAACAAATCATAAAACTCTTGTTAGGTTCGGATATGTTTTATGTAAATAGTCATGAGGTGATGAACATCATACCTTTTGCGATAATATATAAGTTATTCTTTCAAATTACAGTTTCATGAACAATTTTCGTATCTCGTAATCATAATATACCTTGATTTTCAAAGAAAGCCCCTTCAATCAATGCAAAATTTTGACCATCGTTGACGTTAGATGCGACTTCATGGCTTGTATCAGAGCAGTCTATAGTATTACAAATAGACGGCCCTGCTTGTATTCATGGAGGTTCTAGGTACTCTCGATGCTTGTATTACAATTTAGACCGTTCTGGCCACGTACGTCTTAAATATATCTGTAATGCGAAACACCTTGTGAAAATCATATACTTAGGTATATGGTGAAAATGGTTGCACCATGGGGGCCGCCATATTGAACTCGACGTTGACCAAAAAGTGTGTCTCAGCTTGATTCAGCTGTTTTCACTTCGAATATATGTAGACATGAGAAGTTCTAAGTTCTTTGCTATGGTAGGTAACAGATTGCCTAATATTATTGTATTGTAATGTTTTGTTTTTTCTTTATTCAACATCAACGATTTTATTATGGTCTATATGAGTAGCTCAAAGAGATGGTGGTTGCAGCAAACCTCTTTCTCGACCTCCTTTTCTATTCTAATCGAAGGTTTGCCTCAATTCTCAATCAAGGACTACGTACCAGACCAGTCGGATAAAAGTATGTTGGATACTTTAGAGTTACCGCGAAAAAAGTTGCTTTGAACAATAAGTTACGACAAGAATCGACGTCAAGGTCATTCATAACCATCACAATGACGACAGGTGTCGTTTTTTGTTTCAGTTTTATTTAGTTATGCTTCGCCACGTTACATCACGAAACTGGATGCTTATCCTACAAAATAACTAAGAAAGTATCTTAAAAAGTAGGAACAATGCTACGGCCTCATTTTTTTTTTATCTGCATTATTGATATCTTTTTACATATGATGGCCGATCCTCGCATAAAATTTCACGCGTCATGGCGACAAATTTGTCTGATGATTCAGTTATGATCTTCGCAAATCTCTCTACAGCTTCAGAATCAAATGAAAAATGTATAATGATCACTATACAGATTTGATCTTAAGTGCTATCATAAAATCGTGGACATTCCAGTTTGGTATCAAATTTTCTAGAACCTAGAACCTCTACTGCAGATGCGACAAGACTTATTCTCTTTCATGAGTCAGTTTCTATGATCATGAGTAACAAAAAATGCTTTGGGGTTATCAAAATCTTTCTTCCCAGGTTTAACCGCATTGTTATACCAGCTAACACTTGTTAAATACTGTTTCAATCAATAGCAGATAACTATTGTAGGTAAAGTAGTTCACGGTCAATGGTAAATGAAGTGGATGACCTGAATAATTTTTGGCTTTGCTGAAATAACCTAATTTAACGTTTTTTTTTCTTACACATGGACATGGCCAGCTGACAACTTTGGACACTTATCCTTACACACTTTTTTTTTACAATTATACCTGAACAAACGGAACTGTAAATCGAAAATGCGATCATTTTCAACATTTCTATCAGCAGAAAAAATCCTGCTAGTTTCCTGATTTAGACATCATCGTAGCTGCAATAATAACGGAGATATATCTCTTTTTTTTTCTGTAGCAATATCTGAAAACGTCCCCTTTTTTCCAATTCACTCCCCATTGTCGACAAATTATCAGAAGAACTCTCACTTCAAAAAACGTCACATAGCCTTCTACACCCAAACGCCCTAGAGTCGCGTCAGCTGTCAATTTTGTTTGTAGTTTTTAGAACAACAACTAAAATTTGGAAACCGAACAAAAACTCAAACTTACCGGACGATTTTGATTGACTTTTTACTTACCTTGACATCTATTGGTTGCCAAAGAAAGGATTGTCGAATCACTGACTAGATATTGATATCAGATTATCAAATTCATAACCAATTTTACACAAGTGATGATTATTGACTTCCGTAAATAGAGTTGAAAAAATATTTAACGCACTAACCTATCACGTTTATGTCTACTATTGCTTTAGCCGAACATTATGGACAGTAACTTTGTGCAACAGACCCTGTATTACCGCTGTATAAACAATTGAAGCTCAATTTCTCAAGTTGACAAATATCTATTAACATCATCACAAATCGAACTTCCTCCTACTAGTCTCCATAGAATGCCTCCTCCCCTCCTTAATCCACTCATACTGCCCATATTTACTGTCAAAAGTACCCTTTTGCAAAGACCTCAGCTTCAAGGTGAATCTTGGACCTAGCTCTTTCAACTTGGCTTTCTTACCTTCTGAGTCAAAACCATACCTAAATTGATTTTGAGTAAGAAATTCGTTGTTGAACAATCTACTCACCTATAATGTCTAAAAAATATAAAATCTCTCTGATTATGAAAAGAAACCGCTCGTTGTCCGACAAATTCAGGATCATAATGGAACAAAGCACCCAACATTCTTCCTACAGTTAGACCAAGTCTTGTAGTGAAATTGTTTAAAATCACTTCCGGCCGATGCGCAGTGATGTCTTTGTGACTTTTTCTCAGTTCAGGAGTGATGCGCACGTTGCTTAGTTTGAAGTGCGCAGTGGGACCATCGGGTAAATGGATTATCAGAAGGCCGTCTGGTTCGTGACGATTTTCGTTTATAACTGCAAAATTAAGTTACAACCTAGAGTTGATAATATAAGATTGAAAACATACTCAGTATGTCTGTATATCCTCGTTCGTTAGCACTTTTGACAATCTTTTTCACTCCAGAACGGTTTCTATACAGGGAAATTGAGTTGGGAATGATTCTTGTTAGTTCTCGGCCAAAAATCCTGGTTTTCTAAAAGAAAAAGAGATAGTTGTTGAAAATATTGACGGTGAACGAGCGCGGTTAGGTTAGCCCCATGATACTAAAACAAACAAGATATGATCACGCGCAGGTTTCGCTGACGTCGTTGTGAGCCCAAACCTCAAAATTCATAGGTTACTCTCACACATCGCCCTCAGTTTTCATCACGTGACCTACCTGAAACCTATACAATCAATGTCACGTGGGGACGTCATGCGTGAGCCAGTTCAAATTTCAATCAGCAAATGGTTACTAGGTTACGGTATTGATGTTTTACATCTAACCTCACTTTGGGCTCGCAGTGACGACATGCGCGGCTTGGTTCTACTTTCGTCCAGCAATCGATCATATCTTGTTTGTTTTAGTATCATGGGTTAGCCCAATATTGACAAAATCAGCTGTGTCAAAACGACCCTATTTGCTGGTTGACGAGTGTTTTATGACAAGGCGGATTTTGGCGTTTAACAGGTTGCGTATTGGCATTCCATACTATTATTCAGAGCACCAGTGGGACAAAGTATACTACGAATCAGAGCATGGGTATATTTTAAGCTATTTCTACAATAATAAATTATTCATGTTATATTTGCTGAAAACTTTTGAATATGGGTACACAACTCTTGAAAGAAAACATGATTTTTCGTCTTTTTAAAGACCCTGTATAAAATATCATTTTTTCATCGACAGTCGTATTTTTTTAGCAAGCAAACATTTTTACGAAAAATGACTTCCTCGAAAAATTAAATTTTTGGTTCACTTCACCTATTGGATACCCCATCGCCGGATATACTGTATAATATTAGTTTGGTTTTTCTCGGGTGTAATGCTATTCAGGGACTAAGATGTTTTTTTGTAACAATAATACAATGTCAAAAAATGGTTGACCATTTCATATTAATGTTATTGAAATATTATTTATTGAATTATTATTAATGTTATTCATGGAATAATAGGGTCAAATGAAAATGTATACCTAAATGATTTAATAATGTTTTGTGGCTTCTGGTTGATTTTTTAGAAATATTATTTGCCAAGTTATTTTTGCGTTTGAGACATTTCTTCAGTTCTATGTTCTATAGGGTTTCCCAATATCTTTGGCAACAGCATATCAAAATCGTGAAAACTTACTTATTACCAAAACCAATGTTCTGTTTGGCAAACGTTCCGCGCACTTCGTCGGATTATGGTGTACATGATCGTCCTACGGAGAACTTAATTCGCCATTTAATGGAGAAATTTGCTGCTGATTTTTGTTTTCTCTGAGGATTCCTTGGATCTCGTGTTTACGCCGATAAACCACGCACTGTTGACGCCCTTAAAGTCAACATCGGGCGGAAAATTGATGCGATTGAGCCACATCTGTGAAATCAGGTCATCGAAAACTTGACTCGCAGAATTCGACTCTCCAGGCAAAGCCGCTGCGGATATTTAAGTGACAATTTTAAAACAAAATGTCACCATATATCGCACCTTCGGTGCAACAAGAGAACGTCTATCATAGGAAATAATATATAGGAAAATGTGCCCTTGTTGCACCAAAGGTGCGATATGTTTTGAAATAAAAATTGGATTATGTCCCTCTTATTCAAACTTTTTATTTTATTAGACTTTAAAAATCCAGCGATCCTATTGGAAAATCCTTCATATTAGAAGGTCTTCCTGATTGAACACGCTTCTTCCTAGATGGAAGGCTACTTCGGACTAGTCTTCTAGTGATAGATGTAGGTTGTACATTTGTTTATTGCGCCCTTTTTTTGAATTTCAAGATAGATTGACCAACTGGGTTGGATTTTGAATCTTGCTTAATATGCTGACTTATGTCCTATATGCCTTAATAATACAATCTGTAAATTCTATGGTGTTATTTTGTGATATCATTTTATCAACCTATTAAGATATCCTTGCAAGTTCTCTGCTGCGGAACTGTGTTTTTTAGCTATTTTTGAAGCTGGTGCGGGCTCAGATAAATTATGCTGTTTCGTAAATTCCTTGATTTTCGTCACAGAATGCAGTATCGATATTTTTTCCCAAATAATTCCGATCCAAACTCTCCAAAAAAGTCATATGAAAAATCTGGTCCGGAAGCTAGCTGACATTTTCTTGTCGGCTGCAATAAGTAAAGGGACATTGGAAAGAAACATTCCAAATTGTTGTTGAACAGGGCAAAGGTGTTTGCAAAATTTGCCGCCCATACGAAAAGCGCCGTCGCAATCTTCTACAGTGGTCCACAGTATACAGGGTGAGTCGGGAGGAACGGACCAAATTTCAGGAGAGTGTATTATTATGTTCTTATCCGATATTCATTTGTTTTCAAAATTTTCAAACCATCAATTTTTTTTTCTACATTCCACTTTTATCAAAACTTTCACGTAATTAGAATCTCAAAACTATTCAGAGTTTTGAGTCTCTGATTACGTGAAAGCCCAGTAAAGTTGTCGTCGGCTTATAGGGGTCGGCAAAAAAAAACTCCAAACAGAATGATATTTTCAGGGATGCTTGTGGACTGCATCCTTAGCAACCAACCAAAAAATCTTACTCGAAGTCCTGGTAGTTTTTGCGCTGAAGAGGTGGTTCCCTCAAAATTTTTTCAAAGCAAAATGACCTGAATGAAAGTTATAGAAGATCAAAAACTAAATAACTTTGCCCTATAATTATTTTTGACAGCTGTAACACTTGATGAATTATAGCGCATCAAATGACAAAATTCCACTGATAACAGGGATGTTTTCGAAAACATGTTTTGAGGGATCATGAAAAAAGTTATGAAGAAAATTTGTTCAGCCTTTGCTTCTCTGAAACTTTCATCCAGGATTTTTTTTTGCAAAAAAATGTTTTTAAAAAACCACTTCTTGACAGCTTATTTTTGTCATTTGATGCGCTGTAACTCTTGAAGTGTTAGAGCTGTCAAAAACAATTATTATAAGGCAAAGTTGTTTAGTTCTTAGTCCTCTATGGATTTTATTCAGGTCATTTTGCTCTAAAAAATGTTTAGGAGACTACCTGTTCTGCGCAACACGTACCAGGACTTCTAGTCAGATTTTTTGGTTGGATGCTCAGGAGGCAGTCCACAAGCTCTACTGAAAATATCATTCTGTTTGGAATAATTTTTTTGAAAAACCGACATCTTTACTGGGCTAAAAGTATAACCAGGAAACCGTTAATATATGAACTTGGCATTTAGCTGTAACCTTGAAAATAAATGAATATCGGATAAGAACATAATATGGGTTTTTTACAATGTTTTCGCGTGTATAATACAGTTCTAAAATTTGGTCCGTTCCTCCCGACTCACCCTATATAACAGTTTCGTGTCATCAGCACTTGTTGCATAGTAAAAATGAATGATCATTCATTTTTTCACAAAAGAGTTTTTCTTTTTTTTTTTAAAGAAAACGTCATACCGTACATGGCATTTCGTAAATGAAAACAAATGTCTTCTGTGATAAGACGTTGCATAAAGGCCTCTCCACCCCCCTCCCGATCTTCGAACTTTTGATATATTAGAACAAAATTTGGACACACCATGTGAGGACGTTCTGCATTTTTTCACAGTAGTGACAAATGAGAATGTCAAAATGATAGCTGGGCACGAGGCCGGGCGCCATTTTAAATGAAAAAATTGTCCCTGTCACGTTCTAATTTTTCAATTTTAGCAAATTCTTTTCAAAATGCCGTTTTCACATTCTCAGCAGTCACTACTGTGTTGAGAAATGTTGTACGTGCTCATTTATTGGGGATCCAAACTTTATTCTTGCACATAACGTCGTCCTTATCACGTATGAGCGTATCTTGCAAAAAAACAAAAATTTCATTAATCCAAATTTAAAGTCCTCCAGTCCGGATAAGGGCAACGCAAGGCGGTTGAAAATTTAGTGGCGGGGGACCTTTTTAGCCGCACTATATAAAGTCAAAGATCTTGAATATGCGGATGGATGCTTCGACATAGTAGACACTTCAAGCACGTCCTAAATTTCAAACGTATCCGTGTCCGCATCAATCTGCGCATGCTCAGAATAGATGCGGGGGTTCCGATTCGTTCCGTTGCACGTATCGTTCCGGGCCTTCCATCGTATCCGTATCTGAGAACGCATCTCAACTAATCGGAGAATTATAACAAAAGCTCTTCAAAACCGATAAACGAAAAATACTCAAACATCCAAACCAAACCAAAAATATAAACAAAAATCAATATCTAGGTTACAAAACGCGAAATTTGATAATTTTGACGTTTCACCAATCCGTTTCGTATACGTATAACCGATCTCTGCTTAAGCGGTTTTTTATATGATAAACGTATGTCGATTCATTTACGGATCCGGATGCGGATACGTAAAAAATGTTGGGTTTGCTTAAAGTGTCTAGTTATTGGTATTCATTCCCCTTGTGGTTGGCGTTGCTCGATAACATTAATTTTCATTCTTCTCTACGCTGCCAAAGATCATTCATATTATTATCCAAATTTGAGCAGTTGATAACAATACTATTATTCTTCAAATTATTGAATAATTTTTCGGTCTCTAGTGAAGTTGATGCGTAAACAGGGTGATTTGATACCATTCTTTAAACACTGTATAGACCGCAAGAAGATAAGAACATTTTTCAAATCAAATAAAAAAATGCTTCGTTTCCGAGATACAGGGTTTTGAAGTTTTAAGAAAATAATGCTTTTTTTATCATATCTTTCCTGACACTCCAGATATTTTCACAAAATTAAGTACACTTCTTTTGACCATCAAATTACATTTTTTCATGATTTTTTTTTCAATTCTACCAGTGGCGTTCGAACAAGATTTGTATTGAATTTTTTTGAAATAAAAAATAGTACGCCACTGCTTCGTATGACGAACGGTTTTTGTTTCAAAATATAAAAGCAATTTTGATGCATGGTAGAAGTTAGCTCATTTCTTTCTGCCGAAATTTCACCAGTCATGAATACATATTATATGGGGACCAAAACGGTCTTTCCCAAGTGTTTCTTTGAGTAGGTTGAAGGCAAGAGTATAATCTGCTTCTGTTTGAGATGAAGGTCTGTAGTGATAATAAATGTAGTCTACAGGCCAGGGGTATAGCACCAATTTTGAATGCTCAAAACCTGAATGTTATGCATGTGTTCGTTTGGTCATAAGAGCCACTGGAGTAGACAAACAATATTTCCTTAACAAATTTTTCTTGGTGAGCTCGAAGCAGATTTTTTTATTATTATTTGGTTGCCTTCTTTTTTATGTTACCATAAAAAGATTGCATCAAAATAATACTCAGACTTTCAGGACTGATGTCCATAAAGTTAGCGAGGCAACTTGAGAATAATCTTGTGGGATAAGGCTGATAATTTTCCGCTAATAAGCCGCTAATTAGTTGTGCTTGTTTCAATTTTGTCGTGAATATATTAGTTTTGCAACCACGTGTTTCGCTAACTTTATATGAAGTTAGCGAAACATCATCTTTATTTTTTTTTGCAACAAACGTGTTACATTAACTTCACATATGAAGCTAGCGGAAAATCATTTAAAATCATTTGCAGAAAAAAAGCATTATGTTCATAATTTGCCGCTAATTGGTTGTGCTTGTTTCAATTTTGTCGGGAATATATTGTTTTTGCAACAACGTGTTTCGCTTACTTTATATGAAGTTAGCGAAACATCATCTAAAATTATTTGCACAAAAAAAACAATATGTTCATAATTATCCGCTAATTAGTAGTGCTTGTTTCAATTTTGACGTGGCTAATTAGCGGCAAATTATGAACATATTGGTTTTTTTGTGCAAATAATTTTAGATGTTGTTTCGATAACAACAGAAATTTGCTATTTTTTCGAGCATATTCTAAAATGTATGGTACCTTTTATTTGGAAACGTTGGAAACGAGGTAATTGTTAATATACAGTGTGACCCATTTAGAATGGAAACACCCCTGTAAAATTTCAGGTTATTAACCCATTTCAACCATTTTTTCTTTGAAATGTCAAGTTTTGAAGGGTCTACTACAGGACAAATTTTGAAATGTTTATTTCAATTTTTAGGGCATATTACGGTACTTTTTCGTGATAGAAAATTGCGAATTTTTATTAGCGATTTTTTTATTACATAAATGAATACGCCATTGGATTTGGAGTGCTTCCAAATAGCTGTGACCAAAATTTCGAAAAAATATATTCATTAATAACAGAGTTACGACAACTTAAAATTCGTACATTTTCCAAGCAGGGTTGGCCGATATATTATCCGTGCGATATATATCAATGATATACATATATATCTGATATTTGAGATCCCATAAATATCAACTTGATTGATATATATCCATTTGTGAAAATACGTTTATTTTTTATTAACAATCTGGAGTTTTCATTAAACTTCTTTATATAAAGTGCCCTGGTGATTTCCATAGGAGGCTGCGGCACCTGCGTGACAGAACAACGTTTGCGATTCTCTAAACTTCCCCTGGTCATTCCCCTGTTAGGCTGTGCCGACCTTTCGACTGTGTGGGGGTTGCATTCCGGGGGTTGTTTTGCCAGCTTTTTAATTTGTAAAAAATTATTATTTGTGATTGATCGATGATCTATTTTTCAAATATAATGCCGAAAGAGAAGATTTCAGTTTGGAAAGACTACAAATGTGTTTAAAAAAAAACAACTCTGGTAAATGGGCATCAGTGTCTAACCAACAATAATCGAATCGATGCCTTTGTTGGTGTCTGATCAATCTGACTATGACACGAATACAGAAATGAATGTTCCACTTATAAATTTTGGAATAAAAAATGAGTTTGTTCTCAGTATGTATTTAAAATAACGGAAGTTATAAAGTCATAACACTGCATTATGTTTTAGTCTATCAAGTTTACCATTATGACTTATCAATATCATATATTTGGGGATTTTGGAGTTTTCTTTACTTATTTTGATTGTTTGCTAATAAATATATTCGAACGTGTTAAAGCAGGCTGGTTTTGAATGTTTTATTTAGGGTGTTTTCACTTGTTTAAATTGTGATAAAGAAGTAGAACAATGTAAAACAGTTCTTTTGTTTAAATAGAAAAAAAATCTTTGATATATATCAAAAATTGATATGTATCGGATATATATCGTATATACCTATCCGATATTTTGATATTTATGATAAATATAAATATTTTTTATCTATGATAAATATCATGATATTTGCCATCCCTGTTTCCAAGTCAACGGTCACAAAAGAACATCCTGCATCAACAGTTGCCATGGAGATGGAGTTACTTGTTGCCACTACTTGGTGTCAATGTAAAATTACCTATTTATCGGCAAGAATATTTATATTTAATCCTGTGTTCGATTTTTTTTTTCTTTTTTTTTTGGATTTCTCAAAGAAAACAATATTGAACCTATCACACCAAAATTTTATTATTTTTAATTAAAAGAATTCCCTAGTTCTTTATTGTAATTCAAATGTAATTAGTAATTCCGTTAATTTCATTAAATGTTATGTTATTTTGAACATCTCGTTATCCAATTCGTAGTTCATTGGTACAGGTAATAAAACAAATTCAATTTCCATGGCAACTGTTGATGCAAAGTATTCTTTTGTGACCATTAGCTCAGAGAGTTTATGAACTTCAAGTTGTTGTAGCTTTGTTATTATTGAATATATTTTGTTGAAATTTTGGTCACAGCCATTTGGAGGCACTCTGAATCCAGCGGCGAAGTGATTTATTTAATAAAAAAATCGCTAATAAAAATTCGATACTTTTTATCACGAAAAAGTAGTGCAATATACCTTGAAAATTGAAATAAACATTTCAAAATTTGTCCTGTAGTGGACCCTTCAAAACTTTTCAAAAAAAAAATGGTTGAAATCGATTGATAACCTCAAATTTTACAGGGGTGTTTCCATTCTAAATGGGTCACACAGTAGATGTCAACTTCTCATAAAAAGATTTGAAAATGGTGTATTGCGAAAAAAAAGATTTTTAAATATTCTGTTTGATCATACAGGGTGTCCCAATTTATCCGACAATATTTAAAATTTAGATTCTACTAATAAAAATGAACAACATTTATTCGATGAACATTATTTATTCTGTAAGACTACGAAATAGCCCCTCGAACCATGACAAAAACCACTCAAACACTAGGAGTTGAGTATATCCATTTTTAAAAAATCTTTGGAAAAGAAAAATCCGAGGTAGAATCTAAATTTGAAATATTGTAGGATAAAACCGGGTCTCCCTGTATGTATAAAGAGAATATCTAAAAAAAAAATTTTTCGCAATATACCATGTTCAAATCTTTCTTGGCAGTTGACATCTAAAACAACTTCTTCGTTTCCAAGGTTTCGAAATAGTATAATACATTTTAAAACATGCTCGAAAAAGTTGGGAATTTGTAACGTTAATATCTTCTTATTGGTTGAATTTGGGTATAGGGTATGCTGTATGAAAAATGTTTAGAATTTTGCCGGACAATGCAAAAATCAAATAAAAAAATTGAGTTATAGTTTGAAATCAGAAAGTTGGCACGCCCAGAAGTTCTGAAACACCCGGTATATGTGAAAACCTAGTTTCATTTTGAACCATTTAACTTTCATTTGAAACTTTTTTTTCCCAAACACCAAATTATGAGTTAATGGGGGGGTCCATTTAGCTGTGAACACCCTGTACTGTCAACTATCAATTTTTTTCGACACATTTTGACATTTTTTCACAAGAATTAATTTAATGTCCTTGGATAGCTCTTGAAAAGTTGAGTGAGGCAAGTGCAGACCGTTTTTCTCCATCTTGAACCATTTGAGTTCTATAGCATATCAAAGGTGCAAAAATGCCATTATTAAAACGCGATATCTAGATAACTGTTGAAATTGGGAACATTGGTGTTATCACAATTTTTGTTCAAAATTGAAGGACGAATTGAAATATCAAATAATATACAGGAGGGTTCCATTGGAAAAAATACAACTTTGATACGTTTCGTGTTATGTATAACATGAAAATATTTTTAAAACGTAGCCTTGAAGAGTCCCTATCCATCCAGAACAAAGACACTTTTTTAAAATCAGATACTTCAGCTCGAGCTTCAGGCATAATGTTTTGTGTCGTGAATAACCCAGTAAAAGCATAGAACTCAATTGAATTGTTTTTTTTTGGCGAGCTGTATCTCAAAAACCAAGCCGCTATGGACCCATGTTCTTTCAAATTTTTTGTCTTAAAATCAGTCAAATATTCACCATTCACAATTTGTTCCATTCCTCCACACTCACCCTGTATACAGTTATGCTCTGAATCGTAGTATACTTCGTCTCATGAAATTGCTTGTAATACGAAGCCATAGTATACTGCGATTCAGAGTGCTCTGAATAATAGTAAGTATAGAATGCAAATAACGAAACCGTGTAACGGTGTGGTAACCTAACTTTTCTTCGCAGTAGGTGCAAACCGCTTGGGAGGTACATAATCAAGTAATTACGATTTACCATAAATATGGAGGACTGTAACTACCATAAATTTTACTCTTAGTAACCAGAACGTTTTGGTATCGAAATAATAACCAGTCACTTACCAAACCTGTAATCACAAATCGTAACCAAAATTCGCTAAATGTATTATAGAATACGCGGATACCTTATGTTTGCAAGATAGTTTTAAATACAAATCAAGTATTCTAGGTCACATCCCTAATAAACACGCATTTTCAAGACATTCCAAGATTTTCTGGGATGAGGAAAATCAGCTCGAATACACTAAAATTTAATTATAAATCGGAGTTTGGTTGCGCGACGTTCCTTAAAAACCGGATAAGAGTGTTCAAGATATTAATCCATGTTTAATTATTCGAGCTACCTAAATGATATTTAGTATGTAAGAGTAAGACGGCTTGCTTAACTATCTAGTATAGGTATTGAGGCATACTCACTCTCAACGGATTATCAGCAAAAGTGATAAGAACTTTGGGCTCATATGACTGTTTATAGTAGCCGCTGAACTCATCCTTCTCCAAATCATCTCTAACCAGCTCGTTTTCCTCATCCTCCAAATTAGAGACTGTAGTTTCATCCTTTAATCTGAGACTATCAATAGTATGTGGCGTCTTTTTGGGGGCCCCATCTCTGATGCGTTGTTTTTTCAGTTCCTTCTTAGCCTAGGTGCCGAAAGTATTGTTTTTTTTTAACACAAACACATAGAAGTGTGGCACAATCCTACCTTTTTCAGCTCTCTTTTGACCTTTTGAAACTGTTGCGTCCTTACTTGCTTGTTTTTTATGTTAGAAAATCTCAACTCGGTGGGAAACATAACTCCTCCACTTGTGGAGGGTTTAATGTCGGATTCTTCTTTGATTTCCACATCACTGGGCTGATTTTCTTCCTCAGAATCGCTCATTTTGAGTTTGAATCACATAAACACACTTTGCAAGGAGTTTGAGGTTTGAGGTTATGTTAAGATCTAAGAATCTAAGATAAAAGAGAGGTTATGTCGTTTCAAAAGAGACAAACTATGACATTATAATATGGACTGGACCTTAGCGTCTTGCGACTTTTTGGACTGGAAAACTCGTTTTTTCCAACATTTCTGATCATAGATATACAGGGTCTCTCTAAATGGTGGTGGACCGAACTCTACCATTTACCCCTGCGATTATTCTTTTTGAAGATCAAAAAAAATTAGGCTGAGGTATTGCCTTGAGCCTGAAAATGCTCATTTGTGATATTTGATCGATAATGTACGTAACATTTTGAAAAATTATCTTGAATGCCACATTTGCCGCTATAAAATGTTTTGTTTGACACGAATAATTGTACCACATTTTGTGATATAATTTTTGTTTGATGAAGAAAAACACAACATGAATTATTTTGAGCTCATTTGACATACATGCACCGGCATTTGAACAAATAATCTTATTGTCACCTCACTTTTCACTAGACATAAAATGTGTTAAATACAGTTAACGCAGTGTATAAGTGTGATCAACTCAGTTTTGCTAGAAAATGCACTTACAACATGTGTGAGCTAGACCATCGATATTGCTTTGAAATGTGTTATCTTTGGTTTTGTGGTATGAGGAATTCGATTATGTACTGTAGCCGCTAGAGGACGCCCTACACTGCACATTTTGTGGTTTAAAATGGCTATCAATATTTTCCCAGTGATTTTTTTTCATCTTCCATTAAAGAAGAAGATTTTCTAGACAATTTAAAGTGAAAAACGTAATCTTATCAAAGTTCACAAATTTCTAATATTCGACTACTTTACGCGAACGTCTCAAAATATTATTGACAAAATTTATTATTATTTTCCTGAAGTGAAAATTAGACGTTTTAAAGCAACTTACCTTAATCCAAAATTGCACCGTTTCCGAGATACAGTGTTAAGAAGTTTGAATATTAGGAATTTTGACCCCCTCTAACCACCTCTAGTCAACTTAGCCAATAGCTTTTGATTCTTGTTTTTTGAAAATATTTTTACATTGTGAATACAGGTGGAGAAAACTATGAAAAAAAAGGTTCTATAGTCATCACCAAGTCAGTCCGATAAACGAAAAATGATAATGATATAAACGTCGACGTCGTTCATCTGCATCGGGAGGCAGATGATGAGTTATTTACAATAAGTTTGATCATTTTCAGTATAACTTGACTCTAGCGAACGGTATAGGCATGCCGTTTATCAACAAAGCGGAGAGCAGGTTTAGAAGAAAAAATTCATTTATCGAATTTAACAAAATTGTGTAAACTTTCAGACTTCTACGACGGCGCAGAAGGGCACACATAGCAGGATAATAAAATGTCAAATCTAAAATTCCGAAATACGTACGCAAGTCGGAATTTTGAAATCCTGAGTTTCTAAGATATAGGGGAGCCGGAGGGAATTGGAGCCACATAAGAAAATGTGTTCTTGCTTATCTAAGTAAGTTAACATACACTACTAATATAAGACAAGATTGCCAAAAAAGAAACTATGACGAAATTTATCTGAAGAAAAGAAAAAAATGCGTTTGGCTTCCATTACCCCGCCATGCGAGTAAATGGAGTCACCTGTTATTTTCATAGGTAAAATGCCTAACTAATGCTATCTAGCCAAGAAATATTATGATAAACTTGATCTAGAAAAAACAAAAAACGACGAACAAAAGCACCAATGACTTTTAGAAAATAGTACGAGCCTTATTTGAACTCTAGTTCTGCCTTGTATAAACAAAAATCACAAACATATCCTACTGGACTTTTCGCACCGGACCCCCCTGGCCCAAATTCCGCAATTTGTGCACCGATATCACAACTCATCATTTTTTCCGATATCGTTATATATCATACACCGATTTGCGTCATCATCAACAGTGAGAGCCAAGGTGGCTGCAATTAACCCAAGGATCATTTTTTGTTTAAAATATTTAAAAAAAAAACTGCATGATTTAACAGAAAGTCGGATGTGATCCGGTAAAACTACATACTTCAACGCAGCTACCCTGTTAAATTCATTTGGAAAAGACAAGATCAAGTAGGTATTACTTTCCTCGACAATAGTTTGCACATGTTACTAGAAAACGTCTATAAAAAAATTACTCCACTCTGCTCGACGGACTAAAACACAAAACGGACTACTAAAACGTTCTGAATTAAGTTTTGGCGATATTAGCGAACAAGCATGGCTCAAGGTCAAGCGTAGGATGCGTTCAGAAGTTGTATGAAGGCGTTCAAATGAGTTATTATGAGGTGGCTCCCATTATCCACTGGCTCCCGTTCCCAAAGTAAAGTAACACGCCAAGTGCGAGTAGTGGTTGCAAACATGCTTTTTCATTTGTGACCCATGACTGTACTTACTGTACCTCGTATAAACTGACACCCCCCTAACTTTTTTATTTTTTGTCGTTCAGCAAAATAAAAAATACTGACGTACCTCAAAAGGATTTTTTTTGCAACTTAATATCACTTGTTATTTTCAGTAATAACAATGCTATACGGGAGAGCGACAAAGAGTATATTTTTTTTTTATGGAAAAGAGATAATTTAGTTTCAAATTTCCACCAAATAGGCCATTAGATTTTATTTTGTTAATTTTGTTTCGCTGCCACAATAATCGCTCTATGGTAACTAACGATTTTTCAAAAAGTTGTCCTTGGTTATCATAGAAGCGAAACAAAAAATAATAATTTTTCCCAGAATTGTGATGAAACAAAATTTGAATAAAATAAAAATTATGAAAGAACAGAAACTAGAGAACTATAACAAAACACAAAACTAATGAGAGTTAATATTTTCTGCAAATTGCCTTATTCAATCTCTATACACTGATTTCAAAAATGTTCCACTTTCCACTGCGTTTTCTATTTTCTGCCACAGAGAAACACCATTTTCAAAGATTTTTTTTCAAGTATCAAATGAGCAAACAATTATTATTTGAGTAAAGATTTTCATAAGAAACATTGTTCTCTTTCTAACCTTGGCCAACTTTTCGAAAAATCGTTAGTTTTCATAGAGCGATTATTGTGGCAGCAAAACAAAATCAACAGAATAGAATCTAACGGCCTATTTGGTGGAAATTCGAAGCTGCATATCTCGAAAACAGCTCAGCGAAATGTCAACAAATATGGTATTTTTGAAATCAGAAAAATAAGATCTTTCATTCTGGCTATAAATAATTGGGGCTTTTCATAAAAAAAAAAAACGTTTTGTTGCTCCCTCATATACCTTTGGAGTTACAGAAAATAACAAGTGATATTAAAACTGCAAACATTTTCAGTTTTTTTATTTTGCTGTACGATAAAAAATAAAAAAGTTAGGGGGGATGTCAGTGTATACGGTGTCACCAGGTACATATAGGTTTCAATGTAAGTGGCATGTTCACTCGTCGCATGCATAGGGAAAATAATCATTTTATCTATGGTCGCATGTCACTTTGGTGTGAAAGCCGCCGAAGGTAAGTTAGTATAACGTCAGATTCGTCGATTACAAAAATAAAAGAGAAACGAAAAAAAGAATAAGAACTTTTTGGAATGGACACACCTACATTTATTTCCAATGATGAAATGATTAAATTTGAGGGTTTCCATTTGAAAAAATTGTTCTTCTGCAGCGGAAACCGCACTTCAATTTTTATCTTGATTTTTGACCAACAGGTATTGGAATGTTGGAAGAAATCTATATTGAAGCAGATCCCTTTCATGATGACATTACAAATTATTCAAAAAAAGGCTTTCAGGTGTGAAAAATTCACATTGAAATAATAAGAGCCTACAATAATGAAATTTACTACAATAATAATGTAATTTTTGACATAAAAACGCTTATAGATAGGTATGCTATAGGACATGATGATGCAACAACTCTGCCTATATAGAATTGTACGTAGAATCTAAAAATGAAATATTATTATGTATAGGGAGCTGTACGACTAGGCGGCTGACTGGTCTAAGGCGTCATTCGACGAAAGTCATCGGGTTCAAATCCCGAGGTAAGCAGATCGACATTTAGTGGTACTCTCATTGGCTAACGTAACTGAGTAGACTGCAGTATTATTAATTAATTAATTATCAGGCCTGATAGGATTTTTGTACTTGAGGTGGACATATTATGTTTAGACTCAGAAATGTACGTACATAGGGCAGTAATTATTCATTCTTGACTTTCTTCCTATACTTACGTAATAAGTCTGATGGAAATAAAGTGCATTATTATTATTATTATTATTATGACTGCGCTGTATTACTGATACAAATCAACGTCCCCTCTAGAACCACGCCAGGAACCCACGAACTTTCCATTTACCAAACCATATACAACAAACTTTCTTGTAAAGACCCCCTTGTACAACACAATGAGCCTGAACAATACCACCTGTGACGACATCGATGAAACAGTGAAAATATTTTTAAAATGTAGCCTTGAAGGGTCTCCATCCATCCAGAGAACACAACTTTCTCAAAATCATATACTTCAGTCATAACGTTCCGTGTCGAATAACGTGAATAACCCTGGGTAACTAGGAGATGTTTTCCATCATCAACTTAGTTAGAACTGCAATGGTCCTGGGGTTGGCGAAAAGGGTAATTAGGCCTACTAACTCGCCGGGCAGTGGTTTGCCCCCCACCCATACCAATACCAATAGGGTGCTCTATCAAAAAGATCAAAGACAAGAAACAACAAAAGACCAAACACAATACAAAAATAAGGATGCGGACTTTGGCATTAATCTGAAGAATTGTTCAAATTCAACGAAAAATGGCTCTTTAATATGTTATAAGTACCTATATGATCCTCAATTAGAATACTTAAACCATGTTCATCCACAGTGAATGGTTCTTGTGAAAAATAAAGTTTATGGTTTATCTATCCGTGGCTAATGATTCCTTAAACGCCGTGAAACCTTGAACGCGTTCAAGTACGAACGGAGAATACGGGCATTTGCACAAATTGAGAAATATGACAACAGTGTCACACCATTTACTTCAAGCATTTTCTTCAAAAGCTAGCAAATAGGGTTATGTATATCGGTTTCAATTTTTTGAACCCAATATTTTAACATTTCCAATAAAATGGCCAAATTATTATCATATTACCGTCTATGTCCCCTAATCGATACAAAACATCTGTTGGGCATCACTGAGGACCAAGAAAAAGGCATCGTTATCGTAACTTTGGGAAAAAACATCGCCATAAAGTACAGATTATCCGACCAAAAACAACTATGCAGCTGGAGAAGTAGAGAAAAGTTCACATCCCCCGTGTATTTCGATAAAAAACAGGAAAAATACGTGGCAGTGTTTAATAACAGTTTCATCAGGACATGGACTGATGAGGACGAGTCTCTGGATAAAGTGAAAAAGTACAAAGTGAACAGTTTGGTGCATACTATCATAAAACATGGAGATGAGACTTTTTTGTTGTTTAAAAGTGGAAGTGTTTATCGTTTGGGAGAAGTGCTTGGTGATAGGAAAACTTTTACGGCAGGTAAAATAATAGATGGTGATATTGACAATCTGGTGCATTTATCAATGGACGATGACCTGTATGTAGGATACCTTGTTAAAGGTGAAGACACAATATTTTATTGGACCTGTTATACGTACTACAGCAAAAACTCATTCTCCACCATTAAATTCCCCATATCTGATACCCAAATGCAATGCTTGAACTTATCATCCAACAACAAAAAGGTCGAGCTTCTGACGGTATGGTCTGACGGAAAAATTCTATCCAAAAATCTCATAAGCCAGGAAAAGGATACATATGTGGGGGAATTATTCACAGTATTGGACAAAATATCCCCGTTACATCCTGTCAAATTATGCCCGTTGGATGACAACCACTTGGCAATTTATGGATCAGATCCCAACGAAGAAGGAGCGGTGCTTCTCATTTACAATCTGCAATTTAAAGTGTGCCAGTCTAGACAAAGTCATAAACTATATAGCGAAGAGGCTGAACTTTGGAGAGGTTTTAACACTATTTTATTGCCTATCGGTCAGAACTTGATGGTTGTGCCCTTTTCCCTACAGTCGGAACAACTGGTGCAGCTGATTGGAAGTCACAAGCAAACACAAGAAAAAATTGATAATGACATATCTATTGTGAGTGATTTTGAAGTGGCAAATTGGCAAAAACAGAGCAAGGCCAAAAAAGCCAAAGAAAAACAATGCCCTGATGGGTTGAAATCAAAAATTGAAGAATTTCATAAAGACGGTCTTCCAGAGTCCTTGATCATCGAGCAGATTCTACCGGAGTTTATTGAAAAAGCAAATGTGTTATTGATCGAGCAATGTTTGTATTATTTCGCTGATATACCCGAGAAGTTCTTGGCACAGATTCTGAAATTTATCTTGCAATGCAAAAACAAAAAAATTCCTAAATCCTCGGAGAAATACGAAAACTTACCTGCCAAACTAACATGCAACAAACGCATAGCCCTGATCGATAAAATCCTCACAATTAAATTCAGTGACATACTCCTTCTACCACATCTAAAGTCCCAACTGTCCATAGACAACGCTCTTATCCTTCTAGAATATCTCACATATCAACTATCAGAAAATGGACATGATTTGCCCGGAATTCGAGCAGCAAACACAGAGGAGATCCTTGTGAGGTGGCTCTCCCTGGTCATCGACTCAAACTATCAAAAATTCGTTCTTTCCAAAGATGAGGAAATTGCGCAAGTGCTAAACAAGTGCTATGGTGCAGTACTAGGTCAACTGGATATGCTGAAAGATTTGCAGACTGTGGTTCCAGTGCTATCAAAGTTCCAAGCGGAAGTTCAAGGCAAGAACTATGGTAGTGGTTATGTGAATAATGGAATTTATAGCATACAGCAAATAGGGTTTGAGTTTTAAATACATGTTATCTTCAAGTGAATGCAGTGTTTTAATTGAAACTTATCTCTACAGTGAATTTCTATGAGATGGTATCCCCTATTGCTTCGATCTTCTCATGATAGTGATGTATGAATAGCCAGCTTTGAGGATCTGGAAAATAATTATCGACCTAAATCCAAGTCTAATTACCTTGATATTCTGGAAACAAATCTCAAAAACTTCTAAGGGAAAACTTATAACTGCTAATTAGGTGAATTATTAAGGAAGTTTAAACAACATGAAACATTAGTATTTATACAGTGAAACTTTTCCATATTGTAGAAAGTTCAGGACTCGGTCCAGGAAGCATGGGTTGTGAGTGATAAATGTTGAATGCAACATAACACGAATTAAGTTTCCTGCAGTAGAGTACTGGTACCACAGAAAAGTTTGTTTCTTATTGAGAGTTACAAAGACGATTCGCACTTGATCATTGGACGATACTCTGACAACATTATACAGGGTGGTTCAAAAGTAATGAGACAGTAGATTCCTCACACAAAAATATTGTGATCGACCTCAACTTGTCTATTCCGAAAGTTGATATTGAGAGAGATACAGGGTGTCAAAGTTAAATTTTAATTTTTGATTTTTTCAAATAACTTTTGAAATAATCAAGTTATTTTGATGAAATTTCGAATATGGGAGTTGTTTGACATGCATAATTCATATCTGGCCTTGGTATGGGTCTTACATGAAGGGGGCCCACTTACACATCTTTCCACTCATTCAAATAGATATAACTTTTTTGTACGCATTCGAACATTTTTTTTTATTAAAAAAATTATATTTCCGTAATTTTTACGTAAAAAAGGTATACCTTGTATTAGTGGATAGGAGTAACCTTTTTCAAGATATTTGCCGTAAATGTTGTTTCGAGTGGAAAATTTTGAAATTTTGGAAAAAAACATAGGGGGCGTCGAATACGCCGTTGTCACGGTAATTTTGACAAATGGCTGGATGTTCAATGTTTCTTATGAAAAAAAAAACATTATTCGTTCAAAAAAGTTCTGACTATTTGAATGAGTGAAGAGGTATGTAAGTGGCGCCCCCTACAAGTTAGAGCAATCCCGTGCGCAGAATCCCCATATACCAAATTTCATGAATGTGCTTTGATTGTTTCGAAAGTTATACAAATAAAATCAAAAATTCAACATTGACACCCTGTATCTCTGTAAATATCAACTTTCGTAATAGACAAGTTGATGTCGATCGCAATATTTAGTTAGAGGAATCTGCTGTTACCGTATCTTTCATTACTTCTGGTCCACCCTGTATAAAACGTTGTTGAACTTACATTAATAAATGTATCCAAAGACATGAATCCAAAAGGTCCTATATGGAACAATAAAGGTGTCCTTGTCTTCAACATAACTATTTGCATCATGAATTTTACACTTCTTGATTGGTTATACCACTTTGATTGCCAAATGGCCATGGGCACATTCTCGCTCTAGAAAGTCTATATCATCTTTTTGTCCAAATTGCCAAACTCTTACCAAAATCAGTACTTCATTAGCGTTGTAGTAGTAGAACAGGAATCTGAGTACCATTCCTATGAGTATACTTCCGACTAGAATGTAGTCCCACAAGGGGATTGTATCCTAATGAGAGAATATAATTTGAAAGGGTATTTTCGGTTACAAAAACAAACCACTTGCAACTGAACAGCGTTTGAAGCTATTTGAATTGAGCTGAGCAAAAAATCAAACAACATGAACAAGTTCATATTTTTGTTAAATATTGTCACGTATCTGCAAAATCCGTGTAACATGAGAAATTCATCTTCTAGTACTCACTCAATGATTTCTCTATGTCTATCAATAATTCCCCTGAAGCCAATTACAGCCATGTCCTCATCAGTCACATATCTTTCAAAATTCCTCAAAATATGATTCAAAATTCTCAACTGAATGGACGGATATACAATCAATGGTACCATCGCAATGTCAGTGTACGATATCAATAACGAGCCTGTGGCAGTACACATGGAGTTCCATATAAGTACTGGCTACAATGTTGTGGTTATTGGACTTGTATTTAAGATGTAACCCATACAAAGTAGTATTTTTGGTCATCGACAGGTACCCATGCAGGTATAGGAAATATTTTTCTGCTAGAATTAGTGGCAAGAACATGGGGTCTTGTTAGGAGAAGTAGTATCATGAAGTGGGTGAATATGGCGAAGGACACAAGATAAGAGTTCATTACTTTTGAGTCATTGTAGAAAATTCCGATAATCTGGAATAAATTGGATGGTTTTCACTATACTGTAGGTATGATCAGGTTGCTAGTTGAGCAGCGGGACGAGTTTAGTATTTTAATTTAACCCTGCTGCACCGGACTACCAATCGGCGGTTTATAGCTTGTGGATGTTTTCGAATTTATCCTAAACCAGTGTTTCTATTTTTTGTTTTTTTCGCCAGTGTGTCATTAACCCAGAGAGCTTCTAGCCGAGAAGTTCAATTCATCATGATCTCATTTCGAAACAGTAACCCAAAGCTGGCTGTTGAATTTCGTTGTTCTCTTGAGAATTTTCTTTTATCTTCACATCACCCTTTAATTTGTATGCAAAGTAACTGAAAAAAAAAACATTTCACACATATTCACCTCCTGATCTTTGGACTCATCCAACAGGTCTTCCTCATCTTCAACAATATACTGAACCAATTCATTATATCCTGGCTTAAACTTCATAACTAACATTTTTCCTAATGTCACTGAATACAACAACAAAATCATCGCAGATCTACCGATTTCATCGAATTGTTTCTCTTCCTCACGGAGTAGCAAAACAAATTTGATGGTTACTGTCAATGACCATAAGCAATAAACTCCAAAAACTAGTCTGGAGTAGAATGTGTAGATTTTTTGGTAGGTGATGTGATCTTGGAACATGAATTTCCAGGGGCACACCCCTAGCATGGAACACAGGAGAAGAGGTACTTTGAGAAATGTGGATTTGGGAAGCATTTCTCTCAATGCGAAATTACACTCAAAAGTGATTATTATGAGTAAAAGGGATTGCGATCAATTGGTTTCTGAATAAATCATGACTTGAATAGATAATAATGGTGTAGAAGTTTTCACTCTTTCTATGATGTAAAGTGTTGCTCAACTATTAGAAACAGCAAAACTTCAATATAATATGTCTACGAATAAATAACATTCATATGACTATGACGTCCTATTACAAGAAATATTGATGAAGATAATATAAAAAATTCTTGGAATTGGCTTTTTGTCTTTAATCTTGACGACTGTTGTTGTCGAGCTGCTCTACATATACCCGATAACAAAGAAGTAAATATTATTTAAAAGAACATTATCATTTATTTTGTCTAACCTCTGCAAGAGGTCCAAACTTTCCGATATCGCAGCTCCGATAAGAAGGTATATAAAAAGAATTATTCCATATCCATAGCAGTATAATATAACAAACATGAAGTGCTTCATCGTAAGTTAAGCCTAAAATATTTTATCAACTTATTGTTAATATAAAAATAATTGCAGGTTTTATCCATCTGTGTAGCAGTAACCGTAGCGGCCCCAGCCCCATATGGTAGTTATGGATCGGGCGGACAAGGCAGTCAAGTAGATCCAGGCTTTGGTGTTCAACCATCAACTGGATACGGAGGTAATAAAGGTGGACACTCTGGGGGAGGTTACGGTGGAGGTCAAGGAGGTGGATTCGGTGGAGGTCAAGGACATTCTGGTAGTGGATTCGGTGGAGGTCAAGGAGGACAATCCGGTGGTGGATTCGGTGGAAGTCAAGGACATTCCGGTAGTGGATTAGGTGGTGGCCAAGGAGGTGGATTCGGTGGTGGACAAGGAGGCGGATTCGGTGGTGGTCAAGGAGGTGGCTTCGGTGGTGGTCAAGGACTTTCTGGAGGTGGACACGGCGGACAAGGTGGCTACGGCAGTCAAGGTAATGACATTGATGTTTCAACGGTACCTAATTATTGCCTAATGATGAATTTTTCGTTATAGGTGGGCACCAAGGTGGATACAAAAGCCATGGTTACTAGAAGAAGTAATAATATTTTCTGATGTTATTTATTTCTTTGAATACAAAATCTGAAAACATAACAGTGTTTTCGTCATCATATTCTGAATGAGTGATTAATTGCTTTGTGTCTCAGAAGTATTTAAACTGTTTATCGCCCATTATATATGTTTGCATCTTCAACAGACGTACTACAGGAAAGAATCGCGACTCCCAATTTGAATAAAGATAGTGATCAAAAGTTAACGACAGGACGTATAATGAACTTGATAGAGTGAGCGCAGAAGCCCGGTTAATTCATTCAAATGGCCCTTCCCGATGGCCTCAATCTAGCATATTCTCGTCTTTGTGAAAAAGGAGGGTAGCCCATCCCAATAATAAGGCAGTTTACTGAACTGTTGAAGAAGGTAATAGTGGTGGTATGATACGACACGAGGTCGCGGAGTTGCAGCTTTAGAGTAATATGATGCCTTTTTCCTTGCGTCTCAATTTCGTTTTTTGACGATGACTTACTGCCTATGAGGGCCGCGCCTTGAGTGAATTGAACCTTTTTTTAGTTCCAGCGGTATCTTAAACATACACAGCAGTAACGAATAGCATCATTCAACACTTTTCACGTTCACAACCGACATATTATGTGTATCCATTGCTCCGGCGCCGGCGCCGGCCATACACATTTGCCAGTAAATTTACCAAAACATTTGTCCAACCCGATAATTTGTGTACAGGGTGGCCGCTTCGTTTTGTCCTTCAATAGTAATAGTCAAATATTTGTTGCGTTATACGCTGAATAGATTTGTCAAAACGTGTAGAGGCTAGAAAAAGAGTGTGACGTCACCTACGCGCTTATTTACTGTAGTCATAGGTAACGTACTGTACCAATAGAAAAAGATAAATAAAATATGACAGAGGTGTTATACACGGTTCGGCATCATTATACTACAACAAACAAGATAAGCTCACGCGCATTTTTCCCGGTGACCCTCCATTTAAAATACATAGGGTGTTCGGTGACAAGTACTAGGTAATGTTTTCAACACCTATTTTCCCATATATTTCTTATGCATGGTGACCCAAATGGTCACCATGCGCGAATCGGTTCCAATTTCGTCCAGCTAGTATGGTGGCAAGTAAGTGGATTTGTGCCTGAGTGCACAAAACCGACAAGAATAGAACGCTAACGAAAATTCTTGTGAGTAACCAATGCAGACAGCAAAAAGAAAATAATGGTTTGCGGCAGTGAGACGGAATTTTGAAAACGTTTTAAAGCCGAAAGAGAACACTTTGTCAACAACTGTACATAATAATATTATCAACAACTACGTCACGTCTACCTTCGGCAAATTATGTGAGTCTCCTTTCTGGAAACCGTACGTCCTCCATATTTGCGGAGAATAAATAAACTTTCCTGATAATTAATGGCAATTATGCTCTATACTGTCGAACTCAAAACACATGCAAACTTTAATATGGTTATTATCATATCGAAATCTTTGTTTTACAATACTTTTAATGTATATTATTTTTTTTGTGGACAGATCTATTGAGAGAAAACGCCCTGAGCAATTAAAAAAAAATGAAAATAATAGTATTTTCTTAATAGAAAATATTTCATTGCTAATACTTTCGTACACGCCAAACAACTTTGAATCTACGTTATCGTTGCCACCATGCGCGTTGTTATGAAGTTTGCTTGTGGCCAACATTTGGTCACCAGCAAATCATGCACATAACAACGTGCTTGCTGCCATCGATGACGTTAGATTCGAAGTTGTTTGGCGTTTACCATATTATTAAAGATAAAGATAAAAGCGCGTTAATGTTATGTGATTTGCTGGTGAGCAAATGTGATGGATATCAAACAAACTTCATAACAACGCGCAGGGTGGTAACGATGACGTGGATTCAAAATTGTTTGCCGTTCACTATACTTATAAAAAACCATACACTTCTGAAATACAAACCTAATATAATAATTAATGATAAAATAAAGTCTTCGAAACACGTGTTGCTCGGGACGACTCTTGCGATTATCGTTGGAACCAATGATCTAATAACTAAAGATGAAACATTTCATTCATAAACTGTGAAAAATTGTGTGGCCAACATCGAACATAGAGGAGATGTAAGGAGGAGTTGAGAGGGGCACTGAGTGGGGATACGTTTGCACCTCACTAGAATGTGCTTCGGTTACTACACGCGAGGCTGCCACTGGCGAACCTATTTTACAGAATTTTTAAATTCTTATTTACTGCAAGCTTGACACGCGAGTCATTTCAATATACCATAATAAGTAAATGATGAAGCACTACAAACTAAACCAGAATAAAAACACAATAAACATTTACAAAATTAACACCAAACCCCACTCAAAAAACAAGAGACGCCAATGAGACCACAAAAAATTAAACCCTATAGAAAGGAAAGCTAAATGGCCAAGGTCAAATGCTTAGATCTACTCAAATTAGTACGAGGCCGAGTCACAAAATAGGGGGCGCTAGTCATGTCCACTAAATGATATTCTTGGTCTCCGCCAAAATTACAAGAGTTTCTCGAATTTGCAATTGCAGTGTGATTCGTTATTCAGTCCGTGTAGCTAATAGTTCTGCTCATGTGACCACAAATAAATAGTGCGTTATATGCCCACGTGATAGAGCAAATCTACAAGGGAAGTTATGTGAGTTGCGTAAGAAAAGAACAAGCGTCTAGGTATGATCAATTATTGATCAACATCATAGAAATTAGTGTTATTTCTATGATCAACATCGACTGAGAAACATTTTCATTGAATTCGTTAATGTTGTTTG
Organism: Orchestes rusci; assembly: GCA_958502075.1. Taxonomy (NCBI): domain Eukaryota; kingdom Metazoa; phylum Arthropoda; class Insecta; order Coleoptera; family Curculionidae; genus Orchestes; species Orchestes rusci. The sequence continues at coordinate 14,887,496 of OY293311.1, forward strand.
CCTATATCGTGTATGTGATGTGGTTCATGCTTTTTAGCTTTTTGCGATATATCCATTGATTAATGACACCAAACCTTGGTGTCATTAATCAATGGATATATATCCTTACTGTCTTTTGAAACGTTCGATGTGTAATTAGGTATAGTGTCTTATATCTTATATCCAGTTTCCAGTGCCTACTCCATGGTAATCATAGTTGTAACTTCATTAGTGAGTGAAAGGACATTTTATTTGAGTTAATTTTTGATGATTTTCCGGTTCATTTTATGTCAAGTGAGGCGCCTATAGGTACTCGATGCAAAACCAGAGATTACCTATGTATTTCCATTTTTCAAGTTTTTGCGGATAATGTAAGAATCCTATTTTTAGTTTCATAATAACACATCGATCAAAAGCATAACCAACATCATAAAAGGATATTTGACATACTCGACATACTTTTTTAAATATTTGCTTGGAGTTCAAAACAATTTATACCTATCCAACATCCAACCATATGAAACATGAAAATGCAGATGTAGGTAGGTATCCATCAGAAATGTACAGATTTTTTTTGATACCCCCTTCATCTTTTTTATTTGACGTTTTTAAAAAATTTGTCTCAAATAATATAAGTGTAATGGTTTTGAATACGTTTTTGAAAAATATCTATTTCGCATATTCCTCAGAAAGTCAAAATCAAATATTATTTTAATACCTGGGTTGTTCTCACAAATTTCTCCAATTTGAAGTAGATTCGTGTTCTAAATACTTAAGTAACAGAAATTAGATTATTTACATATATGTTTTCAGGGGTGGGGGAAAATTAAAAAAAAATAAAAACATAACATTTGCTAAAAATCGCTATCTATTTCTTTTTTTAACTTTTTTCTATGCAAAAATGTGATATCCTCTGGCAGTTACTAATACTAACTCAAACTAACCCAAACTACCCTTCAAAGGTGCAACTCATTATATTGGTAAGATGCTTTGAATCACAATATTTTGGATTCTTCTACAGCCCCTGCTGCTCTGTGTCAGTTTACTCGGTTCTCATGCGAAAAACTGTTCAATAACATTTATAACTTGGTAATTTTATAACTAAATCTGTGTAGTATTTATCTAATAAAGGTTCTTAATTTAATTTGTTTATTATACAACATGCATTGTTTTATTTCAACTCAAACCCTGAAAATGGAACACATTTTTTTTGCACAAAGTGACTTTCCAACATTTAATTTTTGATTGATTTCTAAGAAATTATCGTCAACTACGGCTACTTTTGGTCCGAATAGTGCACTTATGATGAAATTTAAAAAGTTTTTTGTTTTATTTTGCGATCTTAACTATCCATAATGCTCAATCAACCCAATCTGCTTGATTCAGTATCTTAACTAATGAAGAGTTTCCGAATATCACCAAACTTCTCAATTAACTCAAATTAGCCAAAGTTGACGATAAATGTGTGAACAAAATATTAAATAAACATTTAAGTTGGCAGTATCGAAATGTTCAATACAATATGGCGAAGGATCGATTATGAAACCTTCGTCAAAACGACTGCCGCGCCACTGATCCGCGATGTGGTGTAACGGCCTCGAACTGAGCTATATAACCGTCGTTAACATTGCAGTTTCTGTTCTAAAGGGTTTATTGTTTTGTGCGTTCAACATTAATGAACGGTGAACCATTTTCGCAATAGTCGCCCCGAGCAACACGTACCTTCATCAGAGAACTAGATAACGACTAGTTCTCTGCCTTCATCATAAAATTCTGTTGAAAGTGATAGATCGTCAAAATTGTTGTTTGTGAACGGTTGATTTTAGAAGAAACGCTGGAAATTTTGGTGGTTGATTAATAAAATAACGGATTAAATGTAAAAATTATGACACAAGAAAATAATAAAATTCTGGAAAATTATCACACCATCGCTTTATGTAGTAGTGAAAAAGATCTACTAGGAAGATAAAGCCACTGAACCACTTTGGACAAAAAAATAATCATGGTTCTGTTCGTAGAACAATCACTAACCAGTCAGAGGCAATCAGCAATCAGCATTTGCAGTTTCCAAACTATTTCTGATAATTTTTACCAATCGATGAAGCGCTGATCGATTTGTGATTGTTCTACGAACAGACCTATTATATTAGGCCTGTTCGTAGAACAATCACAAATCAGTCAGCGTATCATTGATTGGTCAATGTCAGTCAGAAACAGTTTGCAAACTGCAAAAGGTGAATGCTGATTGGCTCTGACTAGTTTGTGATTGTTCTACGAACAGACCTATTATATATGCGACTTGGCAGCAGCGAGGGACTCCATTGAAACTGTCACTAATGTCAAGAACCAGACTGCAATAAATCGTCCCTTCACAGGATTGACGCTTCAATCTACTCCTCCAGTCACTAGTCAAGTAGACTCGTAGTCAATGTCATCATAACCTCAAAATGTGGGGTAGTAACATGATCTCTATCACTACATTCCTTATTTAATAATTTACCTCAGATTAATAAACAATCACCTTCGAAGAAAACCCTACAAAATGGTGACAATGCTCGGCAAGCTCTTTAAAATTACCGTCGCACCAAAAATCATCAAAACATATAACAAACTGTTTAGTGATAAGTGCCTTTTATACACAAACATAGGCATATCACTAGCTCTGTCTGGTGTGGGAGATTTAATAGCACAGAAGTATGAACTAGTCACGAAGGAAATTAGTAAATATGATGCAAAACGCACCAGGGACATGGCCCTTTCCGGTACTGCCGTTGGAATAGTCTGTCACTACTGGTATATTTACTTGGACAGAATCATTCCTGGATATGGATTACGTGTTGTGTTCAAAAAGATATTCGTCGACCAAATTATAGGATCTCCATTGGCAATATCGACATTTTTTGGTACGATATCGGTACTAGAAGGTGCGAGTTTTCAGGAGTGTATTGAGGAGATCAAGAAAAAAGCCTGGAGGCTGTATATGGCGGAATGGATGGTGTGGCCCCCTTGTCAGTTTTTAAATTTTTATGTTCTCTCGATGAGACATAGAGTTTTGTTTGATAATTTTGTATCATTAGGGTATGATGTGTACACGTCGAGAGTCAAGCACCATGATTATGATAAGGACAATGATAATACATAGCGTTTTGCAATTTTGTTTTATATTTTTTTATTTTTTGACTTATCACCTCAACAAGCTTCAAGGTGATCATAATAGGTCTCATCCAGTACTAGTAGCTCATGAAAGCGAGCTCAAGCTTTCGAAAGGTTTGGAACTTGATACCTTTCTTTGATGAAATTTGTAGGAAGATTCCTCGGAAGATTCAGATTAACCACTGGTTTAGTTAGGTCTTCCTTTCTTGTTAGTTTGATGACCGAAAATACAGGGTGGCCCATCGAAAACGAAACGGCATCGATTTCGGGCATTAACCGTCATAAAAAAGAAAAACACTCGGACACGTCAATTTTGTTTTTGAGGAGAACACTTTTTAGGCGTATACATATAAGCAAACCGTCATATCTGCAACCCCTTTAGCAGGGTGGGACTCAGCTCTAAAATCTTAAATGAAAGGGGTTGTCGGCAAGTGTCAAGCCTCTTTTGTCATTCCTGTTGTTATAGCGGATTGTCAAAAAAAAACCGTTTTTATATTTTATTTTAATAATAATTACCCGCAAGAGTTAACTTCTCAAAACTAAGAGAATATGATGAGGGACAGAGAATCTTCAGAAAAAGCTATTACTGAATCATTTTGACGAGGATGTATTTCACAAAAAAAAAATTGATGTGAAATAATTATTGATAAATCCTCGTCAAAATGATTGAGTATTAGCTTATTTTGAAGATCTCCTGTTCCTCATGCTATTCTCTCAGGATGGGTTAACTCCTAATCATTTATCAGATAAATTTTTTTTGACAGCAGGAATTTCAGCAGATGTTTAAAACTCGGCAGTTGTAATCAGTGTTCAGGGGCCTTCAAAAAAAGGTATCACTTGACACTTGTTTGACCCCCCTTTTCATTTAGGATTTTAGGGCTGAGTACCACCCTGCATGCCCAAGGGGTTGCGGATGAGGGTTTGCTTATACGCCTAAAAAGTGTCCCCTTTAAAACAAAATTTGCGTGTCCGAGGCCTTTTTTTATGACGTTAAATGCGCAAAATCAATGCCGTTTTGTTTTTGATGAGCCATCCTGTATAATAATATAGAAGGATCAAGGATCACTTAGCCAAGAGCGCGAAATCCACCCGAGATCCATCGACGTTCCCAACGTCCCCGCTCTGTCCATTTTCAGCCACAACGGTAATGTTCAAAGACCCACGTACCAGATGGCGATCTACAGTTGATTCACAACCGAAGGTCTCCACTAACTACACGTGATTGGAGGATCACATGAGATAAACCAACACATGTGATTAGTTCAATTCGTCTAATCACGTGTAGTTTCTTTACTTTTGGTTGTGAATGAACTGTAAGCATCAAGGGATTTTGATGATGCTAGTTCAAAGTGCCACACTGGAGTAAGCCTTCTATACTATTATGTTCGGTGGTTTTATCATAGATCTCTTGCAGAGATGGTAACTTTTAAATTTATGTCAGCAGTCAGATAGCCCAATAAGTAAAAAGTGTAACTATTCAGGGCTCCCGCATAAGAACCGACACAGAGCAGGAGCATGTAGGAGAATCCAAAATATTATGATTTAACGCATCTTAAGGGTCTTTCTTTTGAAGGGATAATTAGCTCTATCTGGCAAAGTAAAAAAATGAAAGGCTCATAAGAATCTACACACAGAGGTTCTGGACCATGAACTATTTTTTGAAAATAGCGGAAGTTTTATCATTTCCGGTTATACCGGAAGTAGTCACCAACTTTCTATTTCAAATGGAGACCCCAGTTTTCGTTCCACATTTAGATTCCTTTTTGAAAATTAAGATGAGTTTAAAGAGACATTGTTTTACGGTTATCCGATGTTAAACGGAAAGCGTTGGTACAGAACCGTAATAAATGTCTAGAGTTACATCCATGTGACTAGTGCCCTCCTTAAACCGGTTTCGTCCCGAAATTGGACTCATCAGTAAGGCAGCTGGCACCACACACCTTTTTTTTTTGTTCAGGGGTTCCGGCCCCAAGAAGAGGAATCTGAAACCAGACACCCTAGGTAGTGTGGGGTTCTACCCACTAAACCTCTCCTCCGCATTAGGACGTCAGGGATAAGCCCTTTAGTGTCTCAATCTCACACTTAAGTTTAGCTCTTTGGTACCGGTTTACCTTCCGAAGGCCTCTTGGTCACAGGGTAGGATCGCGGCAAAACTCGTCCTACCCGTGTGTCTCCGCTTACGAAAAAGAAAAGAGAAAAAAAAATAAAAAGGGGTAAAAATTTGGAGCCACTACCAGAGGTGAATACACGGTTGCGACGTGTTTGTCCTAACTCCGCTCTCGCTGCGGTGAACTCCAGACCGCTGTCTAGTTGTTTTGTGCAGCCTGAAAGGCTTGCACTCTTTTCTTGACTTCTGCGTCGACGCAAGACTCAAACGCAGCTTGGGCTCTCTTTGAACAAAAAGTGTATGCTTTTGTCTTCTCTTCCCCTTTGTTGGGGTTCGTTCTGCCCATGTACGATGGGCAGACACGCCAGCTTGCGGGTGGCCTTCCCCCCCCCGCAAACCACGCAGCTCGCGTTGCGTTCACCGCTAGCGAGTCTCACGAGCGTGCATGTCTCTGCTGCTGTGTGCACCGACACACTTGACGCAGCGATGTGCGTGGTGACACCTGCTTTGAGTGTGACCTCATCGCTCCGGCCGGGTTCTCCGGCCAGTCATGCGGAGCGGCACAGCATCGATGCCAAAGCGGGTGGCGAGCTCTGACCTGACTGTCTCTAGGTCTGCGTTGGCAGGTAGTCCGCTAATGACTTCCTGCAACGAACGCTCCTCTGGTCGAGAGAATGTGTGATAGTCAGCTGCCATCTCATCCAGAACGGTCTGGATGTCTTTGTGATCATCCAGTGAAGCTGGAATGATCCTCACGTCGTCCCTCACAACGGAAAGCCTTTGCATACGATATGCTGGCTGCTTGGAGCTTTGCACGCAGCTCACCCCACAATCGGGTTCCCTCAAGCATGCAATCTTTCCTTTCGCGTTCCACTTGGTACTCGTCGCGTCTTTGTACGAAGAGGGCGTCCAACTTCTCATGGCTCTGACGGAGCTGTTCATGAGATCTTGAGAGTTTTTTCAACTCTTTCGCTAGAGTTTTTCCATCCATTGTCTTAAGGACTAGTGCCTTGAAGAGGCCGAATGGATGTGCGTGTCGCGCTTTTTAAGGGGCAGAAGGTTTTATTCAGGGGGGGAAGAACCCCACCAAGCTCAATTGGTTCGCCGGTTTTACCCGATCACGTAGGGGTTTTACAATCAAAAGAGTCTAATGAAGGAGCAAAGCCTGAGAGATTCGATTCACAGAGGTTTTAGTGTTATATCAGTAACTCCCCTGGAAATAACACCAAGCAGGTTAACTTTGCTCTTGGTTCTACCTTTCCAAGAACCCTTATGGACAAGCTATAGTGCAATAGGGTTTCACCAGCTCTAAAATAAACCTGGAACATTATCAAAATGGGGCGAACGAATTTTTTCTTCTTCGTAAAAACGAAGAATTCAGGGTACGGGTGGTTAGACCAAAGTCTAACTCCTCTACTCTAAATATTTACCAGGTACCAGGTAGTACCTTCGGGTCTTTTCAGGTAGTTCTTGTCGCTCTCGGGTCAGGACTTTCTTGACCGCAGTTGTGATGGAACTGTGCAATGTTATATGAATCACCATTCAAACCTTTTTTTTTTCTTTTTTTTGTTCAGGGGTTCTGGCCCCAAGGAGAGGAATCTGAAACCAGACACTCTATGGTCCGAGACCATAGAGTAGCGTGGGGTTCTACCCACTTAACCTCTCCTCCGCATTAGGACGTCAGGGATAAGCCCTTTAGTGTCCCAATCTCTCACTTAAGTTTAGCTCTTTGGTACCGGGTTACCTTCCGAAGGCCTCTTGGTCACAGGGTAGGATCGCGGCAAAACTCGTCCTACACGTGTGTCTCCGCACTAGTGGTTACAACCACTCACACCGATGCAACTCTAGGCACTATCCTAATGTGGGTAAATGTGCAGCGGTTGTTTTTAGACAACCTCGAACAAACCTCACATCTATTCGCGTTCGCAGACTTGCGAGCCAATAGATGGCAGTGGTTGTCTAAAAACAACCGCTGCACATTTACCCAGATTAGGGTAGTGCCTAGATTCTTTGTGGCCTAGAGTTGCATCGGTGTGAGTGGTGCCAACCAGAGAGAAAATTATTTTATTATTTTCTCTCTGGTGCCAGCTGCCTTACTGCTTACTGATGAGTCCAATTTCGGGACGAAACCGGTATAAGGAGGTCACTACTCAAGGTTAATTGATATGTAGAGGTTGCGCCGTAACTAGGGAATCGGAAATCTTTTTTTTTCTTTTATCTATGCGGAAATCCACGAACGTTAAACCGAATCGATCCCGTCACCGAGCTCCATTATTGACATTCCTGTCATCGGTGTGTCGTCTTGATGTCATAACATGTCCGAAATTCAGGGTCTTAAAACTTTTTTTACCAAGTGTCTGCCGTTTTTAAACGTGTTTGAGGGTGAGTTGTCACACAGCTTTTGTTATACAGTGAAATATCTTCTCATTATCAAGTGTGAACCATATTCTATTTTTATTTTAAGATGTGTATTTGAATTTCAGAACTGGATCGGAGCCGACTGACGTCATTTTTGTCTGAATTCTGATTCGTCTGAGACCCGAACGTATAACGACGCAACCTTACTACTATCATTGGGCACTACTCACATGGATGTAACTCTAGACATTTATTACGGCTCTGTACCAACCTTTCCGTTTAAGATGACTTTGTTAAGTAATATACATGGCTATCATTGACCGTTTTGGAAATATTTGCATTTTTAGAAAAAAAAAGACAGTTACGGGGGCTTTGACGCATTGTATCTCAGGGAATATTGGACTTAAATAATGAAATTTTGGGGATATCTATACAAAATAATGGTTATTGATATGACCATAATCATTTTTCTCAAGAATCTACAGGGTCTTCACAAATTATAAAAATTTAAAAATAGTTATTTTCCTAACAAGTTTGCAAAGTGATGCTTTCCCGCACGCAAAAGCAGTTAGACGAACGACGCGAAGCGGAGTTCGGATATGCTTTAAGGGCGGGAAAGACACTTTGCGAACTTGTTAGGAACAATATTTTTTCCACGAGCGTCCACAGATTAGACACGAAAAACTTTAGATAATATATTATTTGAACGCACTTAAAAACATAGAACTTGAGAATAATGATTATTTATGTTTAACAATATTTATATTGAAAGAACAGTTTGTGGCGGCAGCTGGAAATTGGATAATATGGGTATAATCAAAATCATAATTGATTTATTTTATATTTGAAATGCAAGGGCATGTCCGATCACTGTTCATAAAATTTCCTCTTTTGTCGCCTTATTCCCTGCTATTGGCAACACTGTTTTGATTTGACAACACACTCTAGACAGCTGTGTCATTAAGATCAGTCAGTCTTCAGTCTTCGTTTAATCGTTTATACTTTTATAAATTTGTTTGTCCGTTTGTTTGTATACATGATCAGGTTTTTTTGATGCCAGTATTCAGCTCAAATCTTTCGAAGATTTCCACAGTAAACACAGTAGTTTGCACCAAAATCAAGCAAGAACAACTCACAAATGCCGATTGAAAGTCGTCATTATCAATGTTTGTTTACGTTACTGGCGAATGCGTTTTTAACGCAAAAAAAGAATTGTGTGTTTCATTTTGATTTTGACTGAAAAGGGAAAAGTAACAAGAACATTATTTTGTGCATTACAAAGTGCATTATCTACAGTTTGGTTGGTATGGAAACGAAGTTTAAAACAACAAACTGGTAGGTAGTTATTTGACATTTGACATTTGAGTATGGGAAAAGGTTACTTTGCACACGCAAATGAGTGTGCGAAGTGGCTACTTTGCGCACGCTCGTAGAAAAAATCAGTTTTTCAAATGGCCCCTTTTTTCATTCCGGATATTAATTCTATACAAAATGTTCCACACTACACTGTGCTATATCTAAAATCAATAGTTTTCATGTTATTTACATTCTTCTTGATAGAGTGATTTTTTTGAGCCAAATCATTATTGCCTTGGTCTGAGGAAATAGCAATTAGTAATACTTGTCAGACAAAGCGTTAGCACTTTGTTGAGTGCTGTATGGCTAATTTTCTAACGATGATTATTTGAACCTTATAATAATTCATGGAGAATGTCATCAAAACGTGAAACGTACTTTAGATTTGTTCAATGAGCGTTTTCCCCCAAGAAGAAAGCCAACCAGGAAAATTTTGGACGCCGTGTTTTGAGAAGTTTCACTTCTAAAACGGCCACAAAGAAAACCGTCACAGAAGATGATGATATGGTAATAAATGTTTTGGCATTTTTGGATATTTCTTGTTCATCAATTTATAGAATTTTGAAGAAGCACAAGTACAAAGCCTTTTGTTTTCGACTTGTACATCATTTAAAACCCCAAGATCCTCCAAAAAGTGTGAAGTTCTGTGAGTTTATGCTGATCAAAAATGCCAAGAAGAAGCAAACTTCAGGGAAAACATTATATGGAGCGATGAGGCAGAATTCATGAAAAATGATATGTTCAACAGGCATAATCATGGAGGTAGCTATCTCGATGGGCATAATAGTCATAACTGGGCAATGGAGAACCCTTACGTAGTGAGAGAACATTTCCAACATGTATGGAGCTTCTATGTTTCTTGTGCTGTGAAAGACGTCCAGGTTCTTGTCATTTATGACGAAAATTCGAATGGGGCTAGATATCTAGAAATTTCAAAAACAACTGTGGACGATGAGCTTGAAGGCGGCACAGGACCAGCAAGATGACGCTCCGGCCCATAATTGTAACGAAGTGGGAGGAAATCTGATGCTTTATTTGAAGTTTTTACCATGGAGGTAGAAAGGGGATTCTATCTCGATGGTTTTTACATTCTTTCTTAGTGCGTCCATGGTTTTTACCCATTTTCGAAATGTCATCTGTCAGTGACTTAAACACTTCCACGGTCTATAGCTGACACGATACAACAGTGAGGCAAATTAGATTGATGAATAACAGCGCGGGTTGCATAACTAAGTGGGGTATTTCTTCATCTCGAATGAGAAATAACTGGTTGCATAAGTTTTCATAATAAATACTGTGATCATTTTGATTTATATTTAAGCATTGAAATGCATACTATCGTACCTGGCAGAGACTCGTCAATTGCCAAATTACTGTAAATTTGAGGCAAGTGCTACAGAAAGAGATGTAAGGGGAGGTCCTTTCTCTGTTTTCTGTCTCATCTTCTGTCAAAGGGCACCATAGACAAATGTTAATTTGTCTGTGAAGGGCACTTTCGGGAACACTGATCCAAAATTCCCTATCATCAGTAGTTGTCATCTTTTGTTTCTTTTTATTAACGTTATTGGATCACTAGCCTAGTTTACACCGACAACTCGTTTAGTTCGGTCCGATAGGACCAAGTGAGTGGGGGATAGTACCAAGTACGATAGGACCAATGCTTGCTTCCCGCCTGTTTACACCGTCGTGCAACGCCTGAACTAAATGAGTACGCGCGCAATTCGTCAAATGTCGAAATTATTCATCAACACAATTCGTAACCAAAAAAAGACACAATCAAGTACGCTCAGACTGCCTTAGAAACTCAGAACCAATAAAATCACAATCAACATAACCTCATAATTTTGATGCGATCGAACCAAATTTAGTTCGGTACACCTGCTGGCGAATACCGAACCAAGAGCGTACCAGCTTAGTCCGAAACTGTTTACACCATTCGAACCAAATAGTTGGTTGTGATATAGTTCGAATTTAGTACTTGGTCCGCGGACCAAGTTGTCGGTGTAAACTAGGCTACTATTTCCTTGTGTCGAATGATTATTATTAAATGGCGGATTCTGTTTTGAACATAATAGGTGTGTTTGTTATGCTCCACTAGTGCACCCCACTTATTTATGCAACCCGCGCTGTTATTCAGCAATATAATTTGCCTAACTTTTGTATCGTGTCAGGGCCTTTCCAGGTCGTATTCATTTCAATGTGCACAAAGTGTCTACTCCCGTATGCGGGTGGGAAGTCTTGGTCCGTTAGTGTGTTAGGCTGTTGCCGTGTTGTGCAACTGATGAGCAATCTGCCACTGCTAGAGATCACACACTTGCACCCGTACCAACACAATAAAAAAAAAACAACAACCTTCGTTAATAATAGGTAGCTTGCAAAACCGCTACCGTCGCAATGTGGACGAATTTCTGGAGGGCGGTTTAAACTAACGTCTTTTATTAAAGGTTGGTTTATATTGCGTTGTTTGATAAAAAAAAATTTTATGAAATTTTCAAGACATTCCAATTGCTACAATTCATCATACTTACCTGGATATCTTCCACAGAACTAAAACGTCTAGAGAGTCATCTTTTAAACCAATGTCCAGATAAATTAAAAAAGGTGATATGCTACTTTAAAACTTTTATTATCTAGGACTGTTACCGTTTCATATAAATATATAACAATAATTGGTCTAACATTAGCTTGATGGATAACGCTAATAAAAAAATACAAAATAACATAATAGAAATCTACATAAATGCCGCATTTTTCCTTGGTTAAAAATACACATACATTTCATATAAAGCTATTATATAAAAGCAACTGGATGCTTTCCGGTTTAAAAGGCACTTCGTAATAGTGGTGTATAGCACCGAAACAATAAAAAATCAAATTAAAAAGCTACGTTATAACAATAAATACAATACTATAATCAGGTAAATCGTTATATAATTGAGTAGATAAAAATTCACTGTAAGGAACAAACATAATTTTAAATGGATTATCTACCCAACCAAACACATAATTTCGAAGTTTGTGTTATTTACAGATTAATTTACAATGGGGTGGGGGGTTACTTTTCAGGAAATTGCGGGCAATCTCAAAATCTCAATCTGGCTCAGAAACATCTTCTGATTCCATGCACGCATAAGTACGGAAGTTACTTAGGATTGATAAATATTGCACCAAACATGACAAAAATCATTTATATGCCTGATTGATAACTCTCTAGCGGATTTCTTTGTTTATCCTTCAGTTTGGTTCGTCACTTATTGCTTCACAAAACACCTCCTGGAATTGATGTTAATTTATCAAAACCAATTATCATTTTTGAGACTTGGAGCTTTTTTGAAACCGTTTTTTTTTAAAAAGCTTAATTTATGAATCAAATGAGAGTATATTAACTGGCTGTGTAGAAAACCTGATATTGGAATAAATCCTACCTGGGCATTTTCGTCAGAAAGCACCATCTCCTCACAAGGCACAGGACTATGGACGTTACATTCTTCGTGCAACTGTTCTCTTATTTTATGCAATTCCGTTCTTAGTCGATCTCGATCCTCTTCTACAAGTTTGATTTCGCTCTGGAAAAAAAAAAACATTTTAATAATTTCCCTGAAATACATCTACAGTGAAAAAAGTCGCGTGTAGCACAGATAACGTGGAACGTAAAATAAACTCCAGTGAAATGACAAAGATATGGAATGAAAAGTTAATGTTTGATTATTTCTTCAATTTGTACATTATCTTTAATATTGGCTCATCGGCTATGTGATGACTTAAATTTGAAACATACTGTGCTCTTGATCCAGAATAGAGTAGATTTTTTGCTGACTTGAAGTGCATTCACAAGTATTTCTGTAACATCAATATTTTCTGGCTAATTGGCAATCGACAATTTGCCTACATTTTTCTTTTATCAATTGATGATTTTTCTCACCTCATTTCCTTTGAGCCCGACTCTGACTCCCTTAGGGGTTGAATTTCAAAAAATAAAGAAACATGTGTTTCATCAATTTTATTCAAGATTATTTATATGAAGTTTCAAGTTGATGTGACCAAAATAACATAATTTTTCATCAATATATGATTTTTCCTACCCCAACCCATTTCACCCCCTTGGGGATAAAGTTTCGCAAAATCCTTTCTTAGCACACCTAGAGATATTTAGCAGAACATCTCTTCAAAATTTCATGGCTCTATCTATAATAGTTTTGGCTCGGCGTTGATGGGTCAGCCAGGACAAGCTCTTTTATAAGTATAGATCGTATTTTCAGGGGAACGAACATAAGACAATCTTCAAAACCACGTTATTTCTAACGAAATACTTTTTTATCTATTATCCATGAGATAGTTTTAGGAAGAAATAATATCAAGGGTCTTCTGCAGTTACAACTCGTAAACGTAAAGTTTTTATTTAATTTTACTCACATCCCGTGAAACAGGCAGCCGATGTCTGAGCAAGTTTTCTTTTTTTTCCGCCCCTCTCTTTCTACTTTGTAAGTCCGCAAACTGAACCCGTCGCGTCGGTTTTTGCCCTATCATTTTACTCTACGCCGTCGAACAAATTTTCTTTTTATTTCCGCTTTTAAATCCAGCTATCGATAAACTTCTTACACACGCCGCAGTTTCACCCTTATTTTCTGGTTATTGTCTGTTATAAAATTATTCTATTTATTTTCTGGTTGGGAACCAGTCAACTGTACATTCTTGTTGGACAATAGACTGAATTATTGATTTTTCTACTAACATCAGTGTTTTACTCAAAAAAAAAAATAAAAACATTCAATTCAAAGCGGAATTTTGGAGATCACAAATCCTTGGACTTTCTCCAATGTATCGAAGCCGATAGGCAGTGTTGGCCCTCTAGTACGTAAATACAGAGGATGGTGCCCGAAATATGGAAAACACATTATTCCTTACCGCGTCGAAAATCGCCGGCAAATCTTCGGGAGGGATAATATCCGTTAGTTAGCAAGTGCGTTTTTTGCTTTGATTCGTTTTTTAATCGCCGTCCTTGAGAACGTCCCAGAAAAATTCACAAGTCAAAAGAGTCTTCTGCTACCCTATTTTTGAGTTTCAGGGAGTTAAAATTGTGGGAGAAAATCTAAAAGACTTTTACTTTTGACACGTTCTCTCACAATGTCTACTCTCTAAACGCCGCACGGTCATTTTCTCATACCATTTTGCATCATTAACTGCTTTCATAATCCTTTTCACTACGTTTTTAGTTTAAAAAATTCAAGCACACACTATTTAAGCATTAACCGCTTGTATCTAGCTAATTTTATTTCACGGCCTCCGTCTGATTTTGTTTCTACGCTTTAGAAAATAACTTGTGTATTACGAATAATAAATTATAAAACTCGAGTGTTCGATTATTGTCTTTTATTGAAGGGCCAAAGTTCCGTCCTAATTACATTTCGCAGTAATTCTACTCTAACTGAACGTCTGGAAACTTTCTCCAATGTATAAAGGCTACCCGATAAGAGCTGTGGGTCTTTTATCACAATAATCCAGAAGGTGGCGCACGAGTTGTGGAAAATATGATTTTTCAACATCGCGTCATTATGCCATTATGACCTTTCGACTTAAAAACCGACTGAATAACTAAACTTTTTGTTTGCACAAACCAGGTGGTCGTGAAAACTTATTTAAAACATTCGAAATTGATAAGACAACGCAACGGTTCTATTGACATGTTTTTCAATTATTGTCAAGACATTTTATTTAATTTAATGGAAAATTCTTGATTGCAAAAATGGTAAGAAACTAATAATCTGTCATCAAGACTTACCAATAAAGTTGTAAGCTGCGAACTAAGCGAAGCGGCAATATCTCCAACTAAGCCGGCAGGCACGCTAGGAATCACAGATTTGTCTTTAACCTCTTGACTGGCACAAGAGGCATTTTTGCCCCCTTTAGCTGCCATAACGTCGATTTCCGTTATGTTTAGGGCGTCGTTGACGGCTTTCTGAAGAATGTCCACCTACATATAATATTTTATATATAACCCAAGTTCTTCTTTGTGTTTTTTTTTTCAAATACCTGGAAGACACTGGCCAATAATCTATCGGTGATATCCGAAGTTTTTGCCTCTCCTTCATTCACAATAGATGCCATATCAGCGATATGCTCGAAATGTTCCCTAGGAATGGCCAACATGTCGGCCACCAAATCTTCCTTCTCGGATAAGGCTTGCTTCACCAATGCATCTTTACGTCGGATTTGCTCTATAAAATAGAGTACATTCTTTGATATGTTATCGTTGATCCCCGTTTAAACTCCAATTCAAGCCATTGAAGTCCATTCATAGACAATGCAGTTATACAGGGTGAGTCATAAGTGATTATTTATACCGTGCTTTCCGTCAATGTCACAAAATAATTTTTTTATCTGTTATGGTGCTGATTGTTTGATGACAAAGTGGAATGAGGATAGAAATTATGTGCCGTCACTTTTTTCCATGTCATTTCAGCAGTTGTTTAGTTTCCAAGTTTTGGTGTAAAATCCACAAAAAAGTCAGCTGCATAGGATAAGTGGCAAAAGTTGTCAGCTGGCCATGTCAATAGCCTAGTTTACACCGATAACTCGTTTAGAAGTGGGTGGGGATAGTACGGTAGAACCAATGCTTGCTTCTCGCCTGTTTACACCGTCTTGCAACGCGTGAACTAAATGAGTACGCGCGCAATTCGTCTAATGTCGAAATTATTTATCAACACAATTCGTAACCAAAAAAAAACATAAGTAGGTACGCTCAGGTTGCCTTAGAAACTCAGAACAAACACAATTCACAAGAAACACAATCAACATAACCCCTTAATTTTGATGCGATCGAATCAAATTTAGTTCGGTACACCTGCTGGCGAATATCGAACCAAGAGCGGACCAGCTTAGTCCGCGATAAGGCTGGGAAATTTGCCAGATCTTTGTATTCGAATATTCGTTCAAAAAATTATCAAATATTCGAATAATTCGAATAATCGAATACCTACTCAAATATTCGAATAATCGAATAATTCGAATATTCGAATAATCGAATTATTTGAATATTCGATAATTCTATTCGAATAATCGAATAATCCAATTATTGGAATACTCGATAATTCTATTCGAAGATTCTACCTTTTGAATATTCGAAGTTGATTATTCAAAGTCAAATAACGTACAAACTCGAGACTCAGTAATGACTAAAATGCAGCTGGGACGTCGCCCGTGATTGGTCAGATTGGTTGACAATGTTGACATAGATGTTGCCATGGTGATCGCCGAAGTAACAATATATTAAATTTGTGTCTAATAAATGTTGAGTTAGACAAAGTTGACTTTGAGTTTGGGTTATATTGGCTTAGTTTGGGTTTGGTAAACACACGCGACATCCCTTTTGTTTGATGATAGAATAGACAGACATGACACGTACCCTGCTACATTTTACTGCCGTCTCCAATCCCCATACTCGCCACTCGCCAGCTGACAGCTGACGCATGTCGCATTCACATTGAGACGTTGGAGAACCGGGTGATAGAAGAGTTCACGTAACGTATCCACTCTTTCCACTCATAAGTGTAACTGAATCACTTCACTATATAGCGCCATTAAAAATTATGCATTGTCTAGACATTTTTTGAATTTAGTTTAGATACACGAGTGCTTAGAAACTTCGAAAAGGTACCTAACTACCTATGTCCTTATTCGAATATTAAAAATATTCGGATACTTACTCAAAAATTCGAATTATTCGTATTCGATTCCCAGCCTTAGTCCGCGATTGTTTACACAATTCGAACCAAATATTTGGTTCTGATATAGTTCGAATTTAGTACTTCGTCCGCGGACCAAGTTGTCGGTGTAAACTAGGCTAATGTGTAAATGAGGAGTAGCTTATCAGAATGTGTTTTGTCCAGAATTGAACAAAATTGAGTTAGATATGGTTTTTTTCACCATAAAGTCACAATATATGGGTATCAATTTTCAGAATCATTTTGATCCCATGGTAATTCAAATACAAAAACGAGTCACATGAACACGCTTGACAGTGCTAAAATAAATCCGAAATCAGGTGTATTTTTAGAAAGTGTCTTTTGTTTTGCCATATCTCTTTGGATAACGACAGAAAAAAATGAAAACGAAATCGGTAAATTTCTTGTTCTTTAGGCATATCTTCGGAAATAAACGGAATTTTAAAACTTTCTTCACGGCATATTACGGCTTGAAAAGGCGCAACTTTTCTCTAATTCAACCATGTTTGTATCTCTTATAGTTTCGAAGATCCTCATGATATCTTGGACACACTGTATACTTCGATTCTACCCACACATTTTGCTAAACGTCTTCGTTTTTAGCGGTAAAGGGTTTCTGGTCATTATTGAGAACTTGGTTTTGGGAGACATAATGCGTTTTGATAAGTCACTCCTCTAATGAAAAATTGGGTTATTTCAGCAGAGGTGGAAGTTTTTCACATCAGCAATTATTATTCATGAAAGAAACTATTTAACAAGTAGAGTCAGCTGGTATCACCAGTATTAATCAGTCCGGAATCATATCTTGTGTTTTCTTGACACAAAAACTAAGTTTTTCCTCATAAGAAGAGAAAAGAAGATTACAGAATAAAATGGACTACCTAACGCTCTATACAGAGTGAACCCTTTGAAAAAACCGAAGTCATGTTGGTATCTTTTACAAAACGACCGTTTTGTTTTTTTTTCCTATGACAAAAAAACATGTTGAGGTATCCTATGATTTGTTTCTCGTTTCGTCTTTCTATCTTTCAAAATAAAAAAGAAACATCGAATTAAAATGGTATCAAGATAAAATGACACCACTGTACAGGTGGATATAATTATAATTAAAGAAATACACCGCTCCAATCACGTACGTGTTATCGAAGGTACTCTAAAATACCGCAACTCGATATCTCTTTTCGTTTCGAAAATATCGAGATTTCAATTTGGGTAAAAGTTTCCATGTTGCAAACGAAATTTCCAGCACTTTCTTTAAAAATTCACACCTGTGCTAGAAAGACCAGGAAAAGTTTTGTTGTGCATATACCTTTCTATACCCAAACGCCCCAGAGGCACTTTTTTTCAAGTATTCAGAAAAAAATAAACAAAAACTGCTGAAGACACGAAAAAACTTCTAATATGTGAGATTTGACCAATTTCCGTAATTTTGAGCACACACACACTAAAAAAATGTCTTGGTCATACATTAATTATACAGGGTATTTCGAAATAACTTGGAATATTTTAACCAGGCATTCTACATCCAAAATTGAGATGAAAACTTTATAATAAAGATATTTCATGTCCAACCAAGAGAGATAAAAAAAAGGTCTTCGATGTCATTATATTGCAAAGACCACAAGTATAACGACAATATTATATTATTCCCTTTTCAAAATACCATGAAAACAATATAAACAAAACAAAAAGTGACAGTATTAAACGCGCAGTGTTTGTGTATTTTGTATTGTATGTTACAGACAAATGAACTAATTCATTGAAAATCCAAAATGAATGAATTGGTCGAAAATAAAGTATAATATACCACTCACAATAAAGACTATTATTCCCTTAAGGACGGTTCAGTTGGTAACTGTCTTCGGAAATAACATAAACAATAAAATAATGTTGAAGGAAAAAACTTTTTTTTGGCTTGAAATGATGACACTCACTGGCGTAATCCGAAACAAATGACAGAATAACAAATGCAGTTTTATTATATAGTTTTTGGATGAAATAATTTTTGGTCAGTTCATTTGAAAGTGAACTGATCCAGTATGCAAATAAAAAGCAACTATTCGGCCCGGCGCACATTTTTGACTGTTTTGTTTTTTAGTTATGACATGTGACAATATTTTATAACCTCCAAAATACAAAATGTCAGTGTCAGTGCCAAGTTTGCGTGAGTTTTTATTGAGTTTCATGAAGAGTAACACACTTGTTGATAAGTCATTAATTTGGTCATGTCTTCCGCGTTCACATGCTCTATCGTTGTTTTTTTTTTCATAAACCTCCAGTTACTGATGAGAACACACGAATACATTTGCCAATAATGGATAGAACCATCTGTTGTCCATCAACCAATCACAACACCTAAAATGTCCACCAATCATAGCATGAACGCTTATGATTGTCGATTCAATATTTTTGTCAGCTGAAAAACTCCTGTATGCAAACCAGATTCATCAATAATCAGTGTATGACTGTTCTATAACATCAACGACATCGGAAAAAGTAAAAAGTGATGAGTAAAAAAAACCGTTACTTCAACCTTACGCGATTTTAAGCCCTGCAAATATCTCAAACAAAAGCGAAGTCAAGCTACAACAAAATTAATAAAACAACCTTTAGTATCAAAACTGGTGCAATATAAAACAATTTCAAACTGATTACCCACCTAATGGCGTAAGCATCGATTCCGCCGTATGCACCGGCGGTACTTCAACATTAACCTGCGAAGGCTGGATCAAGGGCCATTCGTCCACGCTCACTTTTGTGGTTATGACACCGTCACCAAGTGTGTCATCTAGAAAAATTTGCCACCAAGGGTTAGTGTGCTCTTTGGGTTAATGTGGGGGAAAAAGCTGAGAACGCTTATCACACTATGGTTAAAGGTGCTTTGTTGTGGGGCAGTGAGAATTAGCTGTCTCAGAATCTACATATTATACTGGGTGATAAAGAAAATGCAGAAAAGAACAAAATTATTCAATAAGATTTCCTAACGCAAAAAATGGTCACAAAAGAAGGTGAAAAATTAAAATAAACATCATGTAAATAATATCAAGACACCACAAGAAAGTGAAAAATTTGATAAAAGTGATACAAAAATAGATACCACTCAATAATAATTACTTATTCCTCACACAAGATTAAGCATTTTCTATGTCACTCAGTATATAAACTTTCCTCAGATAAGTATGTTACCATAATAATGGAAAATCGACTGTAATTATACTTTGTCTTAGGGAAAAAATGGCTAGCCCAAGCAGATTAAAAACTGGAATAAATAGTTCAATACAATTCGAAGTTCCTGGTTGTCTTGACCAAAACCTTCAAAACCCATACCCCAACCATCAATTCATCTCTATATACAACCCTGTCCCTCCTAAACTTACCAGGTGTATGATCGCCTCCAGCTGCCGGATCCTCCTCAACACTCGGCTCTTTTTCCACATCAGCTTCCGCTGCACTCGGCTCTTCAACTGGAGGTTCCGGTTCCGAAACCGGCCGAATTGGCTCCGAATCCGGATCGATTATCGGCTCAATGTTTTGAGGCGGACTAATAATCCGTTGGGGTTTACCTTCGCGTCTGCAATAGGCGTCTGCGGCATCGGAAAAGTGTCTGCGCCAACTGAATATCCAGGGTATTATTAGTAATTTTGATTTGCATAAACTTACGTCTCCCGTTTAGACTCATCTTCAGCTTGTAAATCGTACATTTGGCTACTTGTCGTTGATGTATTTACAAGAAATAACGCATTTTTACCTGGAACACACCACATAAACATCCACATAAACCTCTTTAGAAATAAGCAGACTCACAAACAGCATTTTCTCTGACAAGAAGAGTGTTCATTTTAATGATGGGCGACAAAGGGGACATTTGTGTGGAAGCACCAGATTGGAAAAATTTCAAAATAAACTTTTCACTCTCCTTTTGGAGTATGACAACCATTTCCTCCATGAGGAGGACATGAACGGGCACTGGAGCTTTGTTGGGTCGCCTCAATTGGAGGCCTCCTTCTAAGATTAGCTTATACCTGGAAGCGTTACCTGGTTATGCTGTAATTAGACTTGGCAAAGAGTTACCTAGTAAGATCGATATTTTTGAAATCATTTACAATAGGATGATCACTATTTCTGAAATTCGACACATCCAAGTGTCGCTGGATTTCCTCAAGTCGGTGTTTATTGTGGGCAACCTTGGCAGCTTCATTTACGAAGCTCAGGATGTCTTTCGAGTAATGGTGAGCTTGTCTAAAGATGCTCAATGATCAAGCCGATTCGATAAAACGAGTACAAACCTGAGTTTAATAAGCTCCTCTTTGTATTCCGGACATGTTTTTTCAGCTGCCTCTACACTTTTGGTCAACCTCTCGAGTAACAAGGGGTATCTGGTGAGTCTTTGCATCTCATATGGCACAATTTCTGTTGAAAAACCCATTTTTCTAGATATACTGTTTGATTGTTTGGAAATTGGGTAATTATTCACAAAACGGTTCTATGCTATTTTGGCGTCAAGTATAATATGCAATATTTTTGGCATAGGT
The DNA here is from genome assembly GCA_958502075.1 of Orchestes rusci. Classification (NCBI taxonomy): domain Eukaryota; kingdom Metazoa; phylum Arthropoda; class Insecta; order Coleoptera; family Curculionidae; genus Orchestes; species Orchestes rusci. Next base: position 14,908,702 of record OY293311.1, read on the forward strand.
ACGTTTTGTTGCTTATAAGGAATAAGAATTCACTTGCGCAGAGTCAAAAATCGTCTTTTTCATCATTTTTAAGAACAAAAAACAAATTATTCACGGGATTTGGGGCGAAAAGATTCGTTTTTTCTGGTAAGTTTTGAGTTAGGGTTAGGTTGGGTCCGTTTTGGTTGGGTTCGGCTAGTTTTTCTGGTGTAAATGGATTTCGCGTGACAACAGGCAGACTGCTATAATTTTACGTTTTTGTAAACATACGAATAAAAATTCAACAAACTAATGATTGATAGTTCCCCGAATGCAACAAAGAAACGAGTGAGAATAATAATTGTCACTGCAGACTGATAACGTACTTGCACAGACTTTTGTTTTCAATGGAATAAATCCTCTATTCGCTTCTCCCGACCATTGTCAGTCAGTTCGCTTGCGATAACACAAAACCTATTGTGCATAGCAGATAAACAAGGAATGCAGACAAATAAATCTCCAACTGTCACTTACCCTGTAATTGTAGTCTCCTACACTGTCTCCTCTTCTTTTTCTCAAAATCACTCAAAAACGAATCAAACTTATTATCCCTCTCCCGTCTTTTCTTGATAAATTCCAAAGCCAATTGTTGTCGTTCGCAAAAAGTTGCCGCAGCTTCTTGTAGCTGTTCGCCTTGGCTGCCGGAAAAAGTTGACAACAACATGTCGCCGATTTGTCTGACTAGAGGATCTTCTTTACGAATTCGGCGCATTTCCTTGTTGATTTCCATGTGCATATCGAGGAGTTCCTTGATGTTGGGAAACAAAAGATTGAGTTCGTCTGGTTTCAGCATTTGGCTGCTCTGGAGCGTTCTGTAGAATACTTTGTAGAGGACTTTTAGCATGCGAACGTGGGAGGCTTCTGTGAGGAAGAGTTCTGTGAAGGATAAGAAATACCGTTCACGTAAAAAGTTTTTACTAAAAACTTATTTTTAATAGGTTTTTCTTTGGAAGTACGGTTCTGTCTCAAATCCGTCAAATGACACACAATGTTGAGTGGTTATAATAGTTATTCTCCTAACAAGTGCGCAAAGTGATGCTTTTAGGGTGGGAAGATGCTTTGCGCATGTTTTAGGAATAATATTTTTTCAACGAGCATTCACAAGTTAGAAACGAAAGACTTGTATCAACATTTTTCAGCCCAAATAACAAAAATCTCAATAAAATTAGGCAACGTCGCGCACAGTTGAAGCAATAATTAATCTGTCATACTCTTTATCTGGAGCCAGTCTGCATTAAGTCGTGGTTTCTGCTCAAATTTCTCCCTATCGCATCAGCTGCAAAATCACGAATACGCGAATATTGTTTTTTTTAGCGCAAAACAGAATCATTTCTTTTATTTGTATCGGAGTGTGAACAGTGAAAATAACATTTGTCCATTATTTACAATTTGGTTGGAATGGAAGCAAGTTTAAAACAACAAAGTGGTAAGTATTTGAGTTGACAATCGAGTGCGGGAAAAGGTTACTTTGCGCACGCTTGTAGAAACGTTAACCGTGCAAAGTTGTCAAGTGATAAGCATGAATAATAGTGAATGTAGGGTGTACTTGATGAACTAACATAATCTCGAAGTGCCAAAGGCAAGTTTCAGCTCTGTACTTTAAATATAAGTAGCGCTAACATGGGACTAAAAATTTAACATGGAAATTCATATGTTGCGTTGAAAAAAAAACGCTGTGTATAGCCATCCAAGGCAAGAGCACTGCGTGACAGCTAGGAGAACATCAACGATAAGCATTCCTGCACTCTCCGAATCATCTAAAACAAGTAGTAACAATCCCCTAACAACAAAATTTAATTTAGCTCGTTTAGAACACATACCTAATTCAGATCATGCCCCTGTTACTATCTTTGAAACGACCATAGCAGAAAGTCTATTGAATTACATTAAATGGTGCCCTTTTAAATGCCCAGTCAACTTCCCTTTACTGTATCTCCGTTAGTCTCTGAAACAAGGACGCAAACTTCCATCTATTGATGCTGGAGATTTAGAGTTTGGAAGTTTTAGAATGTCATTCTCGCACTACATGTTTTTTCTTTAAAGATTCACTTCGCACTTTTGTCTCATTTTTTTAGTTCACTATTTTTCCTAAGAGTCCATCACCACCAATTATATCGGTGGTTCTTCCAGCAACAGCATACAATTCATTGACTAGTTTTTATGAAAGCTTACGTATTCATAAGTCATGGTCTTTCAAGAACTCTTATAGCCTTTCGATCCATTTATACAAATATTTCAAAGCAATCAGTTAGAAACTTTCCTCTTTTTAGGTAGCCATAAAAATTTTCAAATTCTGTGTTCACTGTCAGAAACTTTGTTCTTTCCAGACTGGATTATGTGTAGGACTTTAGCCGCCCACAGACCAGCGTTCATTCCTGCGAGACTGTCGAATATCGCCGGAAAAAACGCCAGTAAGTGGAAGAGATGATAAATGCGCATTCCACCTTTTCTGTCACGGTGCAAGGAGGTTCAAATCCGAAAGGACGACCCCGCGTTCAACAGGAAGACATTCCTCTCAGATGATTCACCAACACTCTTTTCTCTCGTTAGTGGCCTCTGAGCGGATTATTTTTCCCGCAAAAATGTGATGAAAGATCGAAAGGAGAGATTGATAGGCCAGGCTGTTTACCTTTTTGGAGGAAAAAAAAAACATTGCATTTTTTCTGCTCAAGAAAATGCCATTTTGACATTTTTTGGAAAAAACTCAAAAACATGCTACCATTTCAGTTTACGCCATCTAGCGGCGACGGCGAAGGTCAAAAATTCAAAACCAAAAAAGTTTTTCGAAGTGCAGATCATGCTCTTTCATGAGACCAAGATCGCGTCAATCGGTTGGGTTGTTTCAAAGTTATGAGCATTCTTGCGTTGTAAGGTTTGACAGCTGATACCTGTCTTATTTGACATGTTAGGAAAAAAAATCAAAAAAACAAATTTGACGGAAATCTCTCAAGGAATCCATAGCGGTACTCATTTGTATTTGTTTGTATTTAAAAATCACGAAAAAACAGCGATTTTGTGTTTTGATAGCACCGTTACGCCATCTTGTGGCGATCTCGGGAACTTCTGATATATATCCAGCATTTTCTCTATTCCATATTACCCAGTAACTTTTTTTCCGCAAGTCTCTCGGATGCCTAATTTCTAAGATCTTGCACCTTGCCATTCTTAAATAGACACCCTGTACTTTCTCCAAAAAATAATTTTAAAAATTTCAAGAAAGATTCTATTGTTCATTTTGAAATGATGCTACTTCCTCTTCTTCGTTTTCTTTATCCTTATGTGGTTCTTCTGGTTTTTCCTCCTCATCATCCTCTTGTTCTTCCTCCTCATTTTCTTGTGCAGATTTCAATCTGGTCTCATGATTTCTCCCCATTGGTTCAGAGTCCATTTCGACCGACACGATCTCGTCAAAAAATGTTTTTTTGGCATTCGAACGATTCTACAACAATGCAAACGATGTTTCCGACAATTGCATCTCGAAGTACTACAACCTTTCTCACAACAAGAAAAATGTCTTTGAGCTAACTGTAGAGAATCAATTTTTCATTGATGTACCTGCTTTGGGTTAGCATTCTCCTTCCGGTGGTCTCGAGGGTGATCTCTTTCAACCTCAGTCCATTGGATTTTTTTCATTTCCAAGATATGATTGGAGTTGCGATTATGCCCTGAATGGGTGCTCCATCGAAGCTCCGTCAGTAGGAGGTAGTTTTTCTAGTTTGAAATTGGATTTTTTAAAAGCTTTTACATTTCATATACGTATCTCAAGTCGTGTGAAACTTTGACTTTTTTTTTTGCACAATGGATGGATGCAATGAATTTACTGTCATTTTTAGGTAGCAATTCTTTTCAGCGTCTTTATCACGAAAAACATCCGAAAGATTATTGAATTTTTGATCTAGAAGTGATTTGATTGTAGCTCTTTTTCCTTTTTCAGTAAAATCAGTGTTTTCACATCTAGTAAAACAATGCAAGAATGGAGAGAATGCTATACATATACATCCGATAAAGGTTATTGTTGAAGCTATCAGAAGTGAAGTAACAATCTCTTGCGTTACCTGCACCTGGTTTGTACAAATAAATATCTTAATTATCAACACTTTTGAATTTGTTCATATTGTTTACATGGTCACCATTAAATTTTTTTTTTGTTGGACCACAAATGAAGTTTATTCATATTGTTTTCATGTTATAATCACTCAGAAAATTTTTATGATTGATATATTTCTGATACATACAAGATACAAGAAATGATATGAAAACTTCAACTTGAGTGAAAAAATGAATAAGAGCAAAATTCGAATTTTCAGTTTTTCGTTATTTACACAAGATTTCTCCATTGAAGTGATATACTTTTATTCTTTCATATGAAAGTTGCAGACCCAACAAGAAAAACGTGTCTCATCCGAAGTCTCGAAAGTGAAAAAAAAGGTAGTCCAGAGGGTTGAAAAGACTGCATTCTTCGCAAAAAAATCGTTGATTACTCAAAGCCAAAACAAAACAAAAATATTCAATCATTTGGCATGGTAAGTACAATCCCACCAAGTTTCATGATTCTTAGAACATAATCTGAAAAATTAGTTTTGAGATTATGTGAAGATTTTGTAAAAAGAAAAGTTGTGGTTTTTTTAGTTATCTACAATTTTCTTATTCAACTTTTTTTCATAAAATCAGTAACAACGCCGCAAATCGCGAAAAACCATTCTTCACCTCTTTCAACCCCCACTACTACTCGTCTACATGCATTCAGGTGTTGACTATTTTTTCCAGCTTTAGTTATGCCTACGCTCTCCAACTGCGTTTGTTCTCATCTGAAGCAAATGTGGCGAGGCATGGGCGAAAACATGAGTTTCTGCGTCTGATTCCCGGTCATTTTCTAGTAGAGTCTGGGAATGTTGATCATGCGTAGTAGAATTCAATCTATCAATCCGACCAGATGTTCACCCTCGCGGTCAACTAAACCAGCCCCGTACTACATCGGTTTTCGTTAATTCGTGATGGACGCCATATTGCTTTATGCTTTGTTGTGTTATGCTTATTGAACTCAATGTTTTGTAGTGTGGATTATTTTTCTTTGGACGTATTGTTTGTATGTGACTGTTTGACCATTTGTGAACCAACTCTTGACTTTTGAGTGCCTTTTTTGTTTGTGATATTCAGTGACCTGACCATCATGATAACAATAGCGCATTACCTGAATTATATTCCCTGTATTTTTAAATCAATGATAAACTGATTTTATCTTGTAACTCGAATTAAAAATAACATTTGACACAAAGAATTTGACCATGAACGTGATAAGGAAAAAATTCATCACACCTGGTCGACAGTGTACAATATGTTAACCGAAATGTTAAGAAATCATTTAATAAATTGATAAGAGAATTTTTATAATGAGAATAATCACAATATTGCAACAACTCACCATTGATAACCTCCTGCCTTTTCTTCTCATTCGGATTCAACTTTTTCAACTCTTCCTCCGTGACCAGTTCCTGCCAATGCAACGGATCGGTCTCGTCGTCCATATCACTGTCCGAATCCGATTGTGTCCGGACAGTGGCTTGATGGACGTCCATGCTAGTCGAAGGACTTTCCGATAACCTGCCACTGCAAACGTAACTTGTGAAAGACATTTCAAAGACTGAGGGAAAAATTTCTATGTTCCAAACAATGTATTGTTCTAGCTGAATCACTGATAGTGTACATATCGCACTTACTTGACTGCTGAAATGCTGGAATTCGATGAGCTGCCCGAATCGGTATTTTTTGTTAGGTCTTGCCTATCGTCGATGTCATAACTGCAATTGTTTCGGTTTTATATCGCAAGAAATCCGGTGATAAAGAAGGGGCTTACCTGGTGTTATGAGCATGAGATGGATCGCTTATATTTCTGCGTTGTTGTTTACGAATCTATCAAAACATTACGTTTAGAACAAAAAGTGAAGATGAAGGAACGTACCTTTTCAGATTGTTCTTTTACACTTTCAGATCGATTAATGTGCCCAGCGGCTCGGCGTTTGGCGCCTGCAGACTGGGAGCTTGAAGAACTGTGAATAAAACTAGGTTTTTAATAAACTTGTAGTTCAGATATTTTTGTTAAAATAGTATAATAGCCTTCAATCAATCATAATCCTCGATACAGGTTATAACAAAATGTATACAGGGTGACAATTTGAAAAGGACCAGCATTTGATTGTGTCCAAACCAATGATGGGTATGAAGATTTGGCAAGACACGTCAATTTAGATATCGAGGGGGAGAACTTTTGAGACCTGTGGTTTTTCTGGAATTAATCCTCTCACGCCCAGGGTAGCTACCCCTGAAATTTCAAATAGCAACTCCCACTTTGCGATTTTTGAAATCTTCACGTTATTCTCCATACGCATCACTTTTTTTCCTTGAAGTTCCTAACCTCAAAAAATGTTCAAACCAACATAATTAATTATTCCTTGAACTGATGATAGTATGAAAATTTGGTGAGACACGTCAATCTAGTTATCGAGGGGGACAACTTTTGAGGTATCTATTAATGTTCTGGATTCAACCCCCTCACTCCCAGGGTAACTATCCCTGAAATTTCAAATAGCAGCCTACACTTATTCTGCGATTTTTTAAATCTTTATGCAATTCTCAATAAGCTACATCACTTTTTTTTCCAAAAATAAAGTACATAACCTCACAATTAATTGTTCTGTTTGTGAAATTGAGAATTCCAATAAAAAAAAGAAATTTATCTAGAGATACATGTGGAACTCAAAAATGACAAAAGACATAGGAGTTTTCATTAAAAATCTTAAGGTAGGGTAGGTCTAGGGGGTAGAAAGTAATATGACAGCCAACACCTCAAAAGTTGTCCCCCTTGATATCTGCATTGATATCTTTCACAAAATCTCCATACCGTCATCAGTTTAAGAAATTATAATTATTGCTGTCCATTTGGAAACAATTTTGAGGTTATGTAGTCCAATTTAAAAAAAAGTGATGCAACTTATCAAGAATAGCATAAATATTTCAAAAATCGCGGAATACGTGGAGGCTGCTATTTGAAATTTCAGGGATAGTTACCCTGGGAGTGAGGGGGTTGAATCCAGAACATTAATAGATACCTCAAAATTTGTCCCCCTCGATATCTACAGCTTGTTCAATGCTTTTCTGCGGTCACGTCACAGTATTTGACGTTTGGCAGTATGTCGTAGATTGATCGCTCCACATGTGACATTTGTCAAATTGATCCGAAAGCCCTCGTCCAGACGTACGTGATTTTTTTTTCAATGTGTAAGAGAGAGACGGAAAAGTATGACGTAACCGCAGGAAAGCCATGAACCGACTATAAATTGACGTGTCTCACCAAATGTTCATACTATCATCAGTTCAAGAAATAATTAATTCGGTTCGTTTGAAAATTTTTGTGAGGTTAGAAACTTCAATTTTGAAAAAAAAAGTGGTGTAGCGTAAAGAGATTGGTCGCGAGTTTTCATCTTGTAATAAATTGAAGAAGGATTTGATGAAGACATAAATGTTACAACATTTTTCAAGAAATTTGAGACGACGAATTAATTCATTTCGACCCGCGACCGTAATCTTGTGTTTCAGGGAGTGTGATAGAAGTGTCAAAAAGACATGCACTACCTTTTCAACACTCCTTTACAATTTCTAGTCCCTAATTTCAAGAATACGGTAGCAGAATTCAAGAGATCGGACCTGCTCATGTAGTTCGAAACAACAAGAGTGTACAGCAGCTTTGTGTAGAGTGTAATGGGGTCGTTGCACTATATCAAAATCAAAGCTGATTTTGTGTAGAATATATAACTGTGGGTTTCTTAATAAAATGGGTTACATGAATTGGCCAAAATAATGCACAACATTTAAACTAGGCCTCTTTGAAATAAATAAGTCCATCAACCTGGGCCCATCGTCGCATTGACGTCACAGATCAATATCCTTTATCCGCTTGACACTGAAATGCACGCGCGCTGCTTGATACAAATGCGGCGTTGCGAGATGTACTATTGATGGTATTTTAACAAGAATTACTAGCTCAATATGATGAACGAAAGATAATCGATACATTTAGGTTAACTTTAAAATGGATGGTAAATAATGTGATCTGGGTGGTGTCGTATAATTTCCTGGTTAATTTTTGTATTAACCAGGAAATTATACGACACCACCCAGACTGGGTTTTTATGATACCTTTGACCGTATCATAAAACCCTCAAGATATTTATTTTTCTCAGACCCAAATTGATGCAGACGCATAGAATAGTTATTTATCAGACGTAGGGATAAACTCAAAGACACAATTCTTTGAATTTATCCCTACGTCTGATAAATAACTACCAGGAGCGTTGCATACTAAACAAAAACTGCAAATATTGGTACCTGCAAACCCAAATTAAAGCTGGTAGGCAATATTATTTATTGGCCCATTCTTTTTTGACGATATGATAAATAACTACCAGGAGCGTTGCATACTAAACAAAAACTGCAAATATTGGTACCTGCAAACCCAAATTAAAGCTGGTAGGCAATATTATTTATTGGCCCATTCTTTTTTGACGATATTGAATCGTATATAAGCAAAGTTGATCCAAACCACGAACGTGAATTCGAAATTGAGAAATCCCTTGAATAAAACACGCTTTACACTCGACCCCAAGCAAAAAGCATCTCGGCAACGTTGCGTTCTCTACAGTTATCGACCCACGGGAAGAGCTGCGCCGGATCCAAGAAGCGACGCCATATTTTGCCGTACACGCGTCATCATTTAGAAGGCTTAAAAGGACTGTTGACAAACTTCGACGCTAGTTTATGCCCTTAAAAATCGAAAAAAAAAAAAAATACGGGTCTAATATTTTTGATTATATTTTCAGAATATGCAATAAAAAAGTACGTGCAACGACCCCATTGGAGAGCGCACTGATGCCACTACTGGAAAACCACTGTTATGGGATGTTCTCATTGCGGTTTACATTATTAGGTGGAAGACTATACCCTTACAGTGTTGGTAGCGCGGACAGTGAAGTCGTGTGTGTGTGTGTGTGGATGTGTAAGAGTGGGGGTTTTGAAGTGAGTGAAGTAGTCTGGTTAATGTCATAGTCAGACTTTGGTGGGCAAAATGCCAAAACAATTAGATGCGGAGGGATAGTGACATAATATGTGAAAAATCATTCGGATTAGGAATGCGATGATAAAAGACTATTCCCTAGATGACTATTCGAGAAGTAAGATATAGAAATAAGAAAAAAAAATCTAACACAAGGTGTTTCAGAAAAAGTTTAACATTGAACGCAGCTAGATCTTCCAAAGAAAAGAGAGGAAAGTCCCATAAACGTAGGTCCGCAAATGATACGTTTCGGAGATAGGAACATTAATTTCAATCAAAAACGGCGTTTCCAAGACAAAGATGTAGCCACACGCCCTGTATATTATTGGATTTTTCGATTCTACTTAAAATTTTAAGTATAATTTATAAATTTTCTCATATACCTATCTTCAACAGTTTGGGAAAAAAATGACGTCTATTTTTCAAAAATTGAATTGAAAATCTTTACATTTTTTATTGTTCATGGCACACTGCGATCAATAAGAAGACTTCTAAATGTTTGTGTGTTGCATGTTTCGACGCCATTTTCTCACAAACCGTTGAAGACAAATGTATGTTATGCATAACATATACAGGGTGGTTGTTCAGATTTTACTCAGTAGATAACTCAAGTTATTTTTGGTTTTACAGAAAAGTTTGAATGAGCAAATTTGCAGTATTTTACACAACATGGTATTTTTTGAATGAAAAGCCCTGTATATTTTTGGCTAGATTGAGAGATCTTTTTCTTCTGATCCCAAATACATAGGTATACCACATAAAATGTTGGTATTTGATTTAGCCTTTTTTTGTGCTATTCAAGTTCAAAGTCTCATAAGAATCACATCACGTTGAACTGGATTCCACCGTATCTTAGCATCCCAGATCAAGGTAATGTCCTAGTAAAGAGATTTTTAAAGACTTTGAACTTGGATTGCGCAAAAACTGCTTAACCAAATACCAACATGTATGGTGAATTTGGAATCAGATTTTTTTTTTATTAATCTAGCAAAAAATATACAGGGTTTTCCAATTAAAAAATACCATGTGTAAAATGTTTGAGTTTTCGATGCATTTTGGCATTTCTTAGTATCGGATTCTGGATGTCCATGAAAAATACTTCAAATTTGCTCATTTAAACTTCTCTATAGAACCAAAATAACTGAGATATCTATTGAGTGAAATATAGACAATCACCCTGTATGTACATATTAAGTTCCCCTTTCAAATTTTGACCAAAAGTTTTACAAAAGAAAAAGTTCAATTTTCAACCCATCTTTTCAACGTGAAAAAAAGGTCCCAAATTTTTGGAAAAAAATCGCCAAGATGACTGACGAATGAATTGAAGTACTCAAATGCACAATTATTGCTAGTAGTACAGTCATTTGGTGCGAAAACAAAAAGGGGTAACATGGAAAATTTTTTCGGGAGTTTTGAAAATTGGTGATATGCTCTTTCCGAATTTCAACTTTGCCCCCTCGTATATTTGCCGTTTGCGACGCGATATTCGAAGAATGCCACCTAGAAGCAGTTTTTTGACAATATCTTGTTTCCGACCCTTTTCACTATGAAAACATGTTGTATATTATATACAAAATGAAACTATAAAATATTCCCAACAATTCATGTAATAACTTTTTTTTCGTAGATTGAATAGTTTTGACGTACGAGCGCCGCAAAGTTTAGTTCAACATGCGTTTTGGCCTAAAACCAAAATTCAACACCAACATATTATTTACTCGAAAATAATCTCCATTTCTTTTTTTTCCAACGCAAGAAAGCGATGAAGAGGAAGAGAGACTATTTTCAGGCAAACGTATGATGAAATCAAAAATGAAGAGGATTGCGATGAAACTTATAATCCCATTGCGGTTTACGTGAAAAATATTTTGGTCTGTGACGTTTCGATCGGTACTAAAGACAATAAACTCGTAACACTTGAACAATGATGAACAGCGAAACGAAGGAGAAAACGGAACATTTTGGAATTGTGAGGTCGACTGGGAATACCACGATTAAAGAAAAACTCGTCGCTCACTCTTTTTCAAGGTGGTGTGGAAATATGGTTTTGGCCTAAAAGGCATATTGAACTAAAATTTTCGAAGCTCGTACGTCAAAACTATTCATTGTACGAAAAAAAAGTCATTTCATAAATTGTAGGAAATTCTCTATAGTTCCATTTTGTATTCACGTTTTCATCGTGAAATGAATCGGAAAAAAGATATTGTCAACACTGCTTCTAGGTACCATTTTTCGAATATTGCGGCAAAGATACGAGGGGGCAATGTTGAAATTCGGAAAGAGCACATCGAAATCTATAGAATCACCAATTTCCAAAACTCCCGGAAAACTTTCCAAAAGATCTACATTTATGTCCTGACAAAAACCTTTGCTAATCGGAGTATAGGTTTTATGTAGTGTTTGGAGCTGCATACGCTATGATTTTTCTGTTTAATTTGCCCTAATTTTTTCATCAACGAACTTCTGGGACTTCATTTGCCTAGACTTTATTCAAACTATTTTCTCAACTAAAAAGGCATACCCGCTCAACAACGCTAGACAACCATATTTAAGACATTTGCAGCACTATACTTATGGTAGATGAAAAAAAAACATTTTCGGACCAAGTTTTTTCTTTGCAAGATCTAGCTACTGTCAAGGTTTGTAACACTATTTCTTGAGGACTCTGTATAGTAAAAATACATAACTAACGACAAGCTTAAATGTTTCCTGTATACTTTTATCACAATCTATCACGTGGGGATGGTAAATCAAAAAGTGGCTAAGAAAATACATAGGAAAAGAACGGCCTTGGTGACAAAATCCCCAATTATTAGTTTTACACTCTCGATTTGCTCACCAAACTGCACCATCGTCCCTCTTAACCTGATTTAATCCCAGCTGCTTTTTTTGTTAGCAAGATGTGATTTGGTCATGGAATGCAATGTACCTCTTTCAGGGATGTTCGCACCAATGGCAACGAAGGTGAGACAAGAATATAAATGAGAGTATTTTCAAGAGAAAAAATATTGATGGAACATTGTTTTTCTATTACATTATATCAGCCGACTATTTATAATTTATCAGAATAATTTTAAAAAACTGCTGAATGTCACCCAGAAGTCTCAAAAATACTTATTCTTTATACTGCAGTGCATGAATTGATGAATTAGGTAAAAACCATGGACATTCAAAGACAAACAATTTAAAATTATACTAAGAACCCATAGCATACATGGAAACATTTTTGTAAACTCAAGTACGCCTAAAATGGAAAACATTTACGAGTATTATAATATTTAAAAAGCTATTGACGAGTTACCAACTTTATCTACTAGACCAAATAATTAGGTGATATATTCCAAGGTTCAAATGAAAAAGGGTCTACTGTTTCTGATAAAAACTTTGACAAATATAGTGCGCAATTATTGGCTTGATCCTTATTATAATCATAATTTAGTCAAGTTGATCTCAATATCCATATCAATCCAATCTCATCAAACTTAAAATCAACACAATCACACACCTATGCCGTCGATATAAGGCCGGAAACGGAAAGGACCACCGCTCCATAGTCCATCAAACACATACACAAAACACAAAATACTGGCAAAAAACAACAGTTCAAGCATTAATAACTTTAATCTAATCAGTATTGATAAGTAAATTAGGCTGATTTGCGAGGACTAAATAAATGTAGTGGGTTAATAGTAAGTTGGTACCTGAGACGTATGATAAGATTGGAAATCTTTCAAGTGATAATTGACATAGCCAAGGGCAGTGTTGACTTACCTTTCTTGCGGCATAGCGTTTTCTCTTTTGTCCCCACTAGAGTCCATATGATCAAGGGCGCCTTCACCCTGTGGGTTCTCCTCCACAGTTCGGGCGCCCTCTTCCCGAACAGAGTCGGGACGCCTGTCCGAACCACTTCTTGCCACTGGTTGCGAAGATTTATTATCACCTTGATAAGAAAAACAGTCAACCAAAGCTCAACCTAATCATAACAAAGTGAAAAGTTGCACTACCCAATTCAATACCTTCTCTTTGACTATTTCTATTCAAATGTAGCCAAGATGGAAATTTATGTAAGCTGGTACTTGAATCAGACTTTCTCACATCACCGAATGCGATAAAGTCGAATTCGTCTTTACAAAGAGGAGCTGAAACTTGTTCCATTAGTTTGGCTCTGCGCGTGCGCAACAGGCTCAAGTTGATGGCGCTGCTTGACTTTGACTTGGCCAAAGCTGGTCGCTCCGATGGGGGCGTCTGGGCCGTCTCCACTGATATTTGCGAGCCAAAAGGGCGGCTAAAATTGGCGATTATATTGATGTGTATCAAACCTTGAAACATTGAAAGACACGAACCAGTAAAGGTTTGTTTGAGTTCAACATCCATCTACACAAGGTTTTGTTCACGGTACTCTTGTCTGCCAATTTTACACACACATTTCCATAAGATGTTTCTTTTATTTACTAACCCCCAGTTTCTGAACAAGTTATCTATTCGATAAGTCTATTTATCTGAAACAACGATTTCGGTTTCTCAACGATATTAAGTCACCTTATCGGATCCATAAGTTATCGAATAGACTGGACTGGAGAAAAAATAACAAACATGTGTTCGGTAAATATAACGGTTGATAACCTACTTTCTGTCATGAACCTGATAATCTAAGCCAATTATCAGAGTGATTCTCGTTTTGTAGTTTTGTATAGTTTTGTTATGAATTTGATGGATAATTGAACATCCAAGACGATATCTTCAGAGTGTTCGGATTGCCATCTGGTCAAAACCCATTGAACTAGCAATAGTTATCGGCTGAAAGGGTTCAGTTTATATAAAGTTATGGAATTGATTGGATAGTCAAGACAATGTTGTGAAACCGGCCATCAGTAACATTACCGGCTTCAGCTTTGTCATTTTCTCTGAAAAAATGATAATACAGGGTATCCCGGAACAACGTCAGGAAACTTAGGCTGAGTGATTGTGACAAAATAATGGTTGTAAGTCATATAGCAAAAACTCGGAATCTCCATATTTTCCGAGTTACAAGCAGTCAAAGTAGTACAGTGAGAAGGTACGTATGATCGAAAACTGAGACGAATTCAGTTTTTTTTCTTTTTCATAAGCGCATTAGGGTGCTTTTAACCAATACGTCTTAGTTATTGACAGGTGAATTGAAAGTCTTCATAAAAAAAAGGTTTCTAGTATGGGTTATTTTTTGCGAAAATGCATGGATCATTGTACACTATTTACATACCTCCCATGTAGAATTGAGCGCTTAAGCGTTTTCATGGAGTATGACATCATGAGACAATTCCAGATTGGTCTCATGATACCATACTTCATGAAAACGCAACCGATTTTTTGAGGCGTACGACGATTTTTTTTTTTTGGGTGGTTTTGGTGCAAGTTTTTGAAAGGTACGTTCAAATTTGCAACAACCACATCAAACTCTATTTGTGGTAATTTTTTTATTGGCGCAAAAAATTTATACCCGATATTACAGTGGGTGGGATTTTTAGAGTGAACAAAATACAAAGGATTTTGAGACGCACGTCTCAAAAAGTCAAGTGCTAAATTCTACACGCGAGACCCTGTTCAATGATTCATGCATTTTCGCAAAAAATAACCCAAACTAAAAACCATTTTTTAATACGACTTTCATTTTATCAGTCAATCTCTATTTAGAACCCTTAGGTTGTAAATAGACGAGAAACGCAAGATACCTTTTTGGTCGAACAATCATTCTTGTGTAGTTTTACCATTTAAACAATTGCGATAAAATCCACTCCTACCAAGATAATCATGAAAATACACTTTTTCTCACCTTTTCTCCCCCTAAAAGGAGTGATCCCGATAAAAATTTTGTATGCAAAAAACGGATTTGTTATAAGCACCCTAATGCTCATGGGAAACAAAAAAACTGCATCCGTGTCAGTTCTCGATCATATTTACCTGCTTATTGTACTGATTTTTTTTTTATTTCTTGTTATTGACATATTATTATTCCGAATGTTTCTCATCGAATCAAAATGAAATTCTGTACACTGCTCCAGTTAATTTATCTGTACCGTTCTGAGGAAAAAATGTTTCTCTACTCTACTCCTAGAAGGCACTTTACCTTGAATCCAAACTTCATATTTGGCATATTTTTTTTGTCTCTACAGATTTTCCAAAAACAAATACGCCGTTTTAAAGATTAGGAAAGAATAGACAAACAATATACCCTTCGTATGCGTCGATAAATCTCACCGTTTGGCCGCTTATCGACATCAAAACAACTCATGTGAAAAATAATTTATATGAAAGTCATGACAACAAAGAAAAAGTGCTCAGAAACAAAATAAAAACTCGTTTTTTAGTGTTTTTGTGTTATTTTTGTATTGTTTCATGTTGTCTTAAGTTTTTTTTTGTGTTGTATATACTTTGTTATTATGTCACCCAAAGCATTTATTTTTGACATGAGTTATTTTAATGTCGATTTGCGGCCAAACGGTGAGATTTATCAACCCGTACCAAGAGTACGTTTTTTGTCTAGTCTTTCCTGATCTTTAAAACGGCTTATACATTTTTGAGAAATCTGTCGGGACAAAAAAGATATGCCAGATATGAAGTTTGGATTTCAGGTAACGTGCCTCCTAGGGTCAGAATAGAGAAACATTTTTTCCACAGAACATTACAGATGAGGAAGCTGGAACATTGTACCACATTTTATTTTGAATTGATAAGAAATATTTGGAATATGTCAATATGTTGATCTTTGACTGCCTTTAACTTGAAAAATACTGAAGTTTGAATTTTTTGTTATTATACTTGCCACCATTATTTTATCACATAAATCACACCCCTAATTTTCCTGACGTTGATCCGGGACACTCTGTATAGGAAGTAATTATCGTCATTATCTTACATGGTAACACAGTTTTATCCGGCAATACTCAAAATTTAGATTCCACTAATTAGAATGAACAATTCCTATACTATGAACTTGTCAGTTTCGAGATATACAACTTCAAAGAATGTTCAGCATTATTGGTTTGAAACTGTTGAATTACAATTTTTTATGAACCAACTTTATTTGAGACTCACTGTATGTTTCATGCTTGGTTTAAATTCAATTTCATTTCGAAGTGGAACTGTCAAATTTCCGCTTGTAAATGGGAATCATATTTGGTACCATCTACAAGGAAATTGGCGTAAGCGTGACTTTGAACACAAATTCAATGTAGATGGTACCATAATAAGATTCCCATTTGGCAAACGGAAACCTGACAGTTTCACTTCGAAATGAAATGGAATGTAGACCTTACATTATTCTGAAAGACGACCAAATGTTTTCTCGAACCATGACTAAAACCACTCAAACAATTTAGGTTATGTCCATTTTTGGAAGCTAGTAAACTTGTTGAATTTTCTATTTCTCCTATTTTTTTGAATGGTTCTAAACAAGCACTAACAAAAAAATGCACAGAATAATATGAAATGACTTTTTAAATTACGAGTCAAGAGGTTTATGGTCGAGGCGACGAAGGAGCCGAGTCTGGAATTTCTAGACGAGTAGTTTAATGACATTTGACGGCTATGTGTAGTACATTGTTTTGTTTCAAACTGTGATAATTTTTTTCAATCGGTTCAAAGTGCTTTCTTGTCAAACCATATACTTACAGTGGCAGTCCGTCTCACATATTTACCATGAGATGGCGCCAACCAAACCATGTCACCACTTGGGTGATAGATAGGTTAATTATATGTTACCAACATTCTATGTCACGTTATTAATTAAAATCATGAGATGGCGCCAGCCAAACCATGCTACCAATGCAATTTCACAGTCTTTGATGATGCAAAATGTAATTTTTGGAGTAGCCAAGTAATTTACAGTCTCTTATGATGTAAAGTGTCATTTAACCGGACTGGTTTTGGGTCCGGTGAATGATACTATTACGGTAGTATGAAATAAAATCTTTGAAGGTGTATATCTTGAAACCGACGAGAAGTTGAAAAAATGATAATAGATTATCATTTAGATTCTACTAATTAAAATGAACAATTTTGTTAATTTTAATTAGTAGAATCTAAATTTCAAATATTGCCGGATAAAACTGGGTCATCCTGTATATGAAAGAGAAATAGACTTGAATCATCCGCGAATTTTACAGTCAGTCCGGCAATGTCGCACTGGAAATGTCAATGCGCAAAACGATCATCATTCACTGTATTTCACTCAGCGAAACTTTTTTTTGTGCTTGTAGGGAGCCCTGTGAGTAAATTAAAGTGTCAAACATGGTTAGAACGTGCATTTTCCAGGTCGTCGCAGAAGTCGGACTTTTTTTTGACAAGTAGTCATTGTTTTCATAATCTTCATAATCATAACCCAACATAATGGCGGATAGGCAAACGTGAGTGAAGCCAGGACGTTGAGTTGCCTTGTTACACACATTCTACATTATTTGCGAAATCTAAGGTCCTGATTATTATCACAGATTGAGTACGAATCGTCATTTTATATTTGATATTACTTTCAACTTTTTAAAAATATTCGAGAATGTCTAAAATCGCCTCCTAATATCATAGTACGGCAAAGCAACACCGCCGCACTACACACTCAGCGAATAGGAGGGATGCTTTGTTTTGACGCGGTTGATCCTTGGTTATTTGGAATTTTTTGTGTTTGTAGTGACTCTCTAAGTGTTAAGGATGGTTAGAACTTTAAGTATGAGAACAATGTTGTAATTGTTTTCAAAACCTAACATATCGGTGTTAGGGAAATCAAAAAACTTGAAGGAAGCCAGGACGCTGAGGTTGCCATATTGTGTCAACTTTCTTTGTTATACACGTTATCTACACTATTTGTGAATCATAAAACTGTGATCGTGTAAGGTGAATACCCAAATAAAAATATCGCGACATTTGAGCATTTGGCATCATTGAAACAGGGATGTGGAACTCAAACAACCTGCCCTGAGTTTGACAAGATGCTGGTTCTAGTCTTTTCAATGTTCTAAGGTGACACCAGTTACCTTATACGCTCTAAGTTTGTAGTTTGACGGGTTAAACGGCCAAAGTGGAAGTGTCCCAGAGATTTTTGTATACCAGTAGGGGACACAACATCTTCTTCCGGAATACGTCCATTCAAGTCCAAGGACTTCTTCGGTTTGAGTTTTTTGTATTTGTTGTCCAGTTCAATTTTTGAACAGTCGTCACTTTTGCTCTTGTAGATTTTCGAGCGAACTCGCTTCAAGTACGAGTTGGAGGTTTCCGTGGTGGCAGTTTTCGGAGTTTCACTTTTGGCCTGAGCTTTCTTGGTACTGTCAGTCTTTTTGTTCAATTTAGTCTTGTTTGTATCAATTTTAGCCTCCTTTTTGGGCATTTTTTCAGGAACATTCTTTTCGAGTTTTAGGGGGATTTTAAGGCTTTCGGTACTTCCGGAGAACTTATTACTTACGGGTCTACAAATACATGGGCTAAAATGCCTGTTTGAGCTTATAGCTATAAAATTACCTGAACAGATCACTAAATCTGCGATTATGTTTCTTTTCTAGAACAAAGAATCCACTCAACGCTCTGGTCAACGGAGTCGGAGTGGATACTTTTTCTTTTTCGGGATTTTCTTCGGGGGTTTGGTTTTCTATCACAAAACTATCACTGTATCGCTTCACGGAAGCGGCGTGAGTTCGCACTGCACCTGGGTTTCTCAGAACCACGCCGTCGCATTCATCGACGGTTTTATCGGGCTCATCGTTTGATTTTGGCTAAAATTTTGTAAACAGTGATAACAATGTCAACATTTTGACAGTTTCAGTTAGATAGGCAGTTAGGAAATTATGCCACTAGAAGAAAAATTGGGTCCAAGACAACACCGGGAAGGAAATGATAACAATGTACTCTTGTATAAATCATGCAAATTGAATTGAGAAAAAATCAAGCTAACAGCCTATACTCACTCACCTTAGTGTCAGCCACCCCCTTCTTTTTCTCATCCTCCTTCTCCCCACTTTTCCCCCCGTCCTTCTTATTTTTATTCCTAGTTCTATTTCTGTTATTTTTCGAATTTGACACTTTTGTCTGCTGCCTTTGCTGCTGCTGTTGCTGTAGCTGAGCCTGTTTTTTCTTCTCCGACTCAATCTTATTGTCGGCTGGCGACTCAGTCGATTCGGAATTATCATTTCTGGACTTCCTATTGGTTATCTTATTTCTAAACGAGGTCATGTTGTTTTTGCTGCGAGGATCGGCTTGCTTGGACCACATAGTTTATGTCACATCACTATTATTGAGAATTTCAATTGTTATCTGGGGAATTTGGATTTAATTTGTGTTTACTTATTCCTTTTGATTGTAAGGCTGGTGGCTGATAAGGTTTTGCATTGTTTTACTTATGTTCACGCAGCTGACATTATGTCAGCAGTCAAATATGAAAATTACATTCAATCGATGTGAAAAATTCTAAAACCAATTTTTCAAGTGTCAGGAAATTGGGTCGTTTTATTGAGTTCACGTTTAAAGCTCGGATTATCTGGGATGTGTTCCAAATTCACACAAGCTTGTGGGGCGGAGTTTTTTAAACCTCAAAGATACATGCCAAGTAAGCTTTAGAACGAAACCAATGACATAATAATTCCTAACAAACTGCCCCTTATTTAAAGGAAACAGAACTTACTTGATAAACTTGCCAATATAACATTTTTACACAGCATAAAAATTGTTCCACTTCACATCACAATCTTATCACATTGGACAATAAAGCGAAGTAAAAGCATATCTTGCGCTATTTCCCACTGATAAGGCAGATAAAACCGATGATATCAGACCGATATCAAGTCATCCCAATAATTCAAAACACATACATTATTTTGGCAAACCAAGATCTCCTTGGCTATTTTAAGAACATGACGGAAATCAGTAGCTGTCATGCATATTTATTTGTATTGTTTTAATTGCTTGGCCAGTTACCTAACCTTGTTGATAGTCAATATTAGTAGAAAGTATAAGAAACTGATTTATGAACTACAAATAACCTTTTTATAAGCGATGACTAAACTCTGTGATCAAGAATTAAAGAGTTTTGTATGCGATTTGCATTTCATTAGGCTAGATCGCAATGATTCATTCATTCGTATTTGGAGAGGAAATAGTGTGGGTCGTTCAGGAAAAGTGAATCTGATGAAGGTCGGTGTTTGGCCAAATTGCAATTATAGGTGAACATTGACCGTTAAACAATCACGAAAAACGACAATGATTTTTTATTGACTCACCGTTGAAAATAGATAGAAAGTTTGCATTTACATAATAAAAAGAACAATCCAAATCTATCAATAAAAATCATTCACCTGTATTGTATGAATCATACAAACACAATCTGTTACATAAATTGTAATAGACAACAATCTTGTTAATTATAGGTGAAACATCAAATTCACTTTTTAATAAGCTTTAATGAACATAATTTTGTTTTGAGTAACAATTAATTATTAGTTGTTATGGGATTATTTACATTTGGTACGGGAAATTTAAATCTTCAATAACGAGTTTGAAATTTGATGATGGCAGAAATGAATTATCTTGTGCCCAGACCTAGTTACCTTGTTTGGAAGAGAATCACTGACAAAACTCGTCCAAATATAAAAGTACTTAATAGTTTCTCGTATAGATTATCATGACCAGACAAGAATAATTGTCTTTACAGGTGAACCAACCACTGTTTTATATTTTTAGAATCGATATTAAAAAAAAAAATAATTTGTGACGGGAATATTATTGGCATGTTGTTTTTGGAAGGTACCCCCGTTGAAACAGATCTCAGACAGTTGACATACATTTTGTGGTTTTTGGCATGCTCAGTTTATGATTTTTTAAAAACAATCTTCCATTTATTTGTAGAGAAATTAGGTTAGTAAGAATCAGAAAATAAAAGGAAATGGTAGAAGTGATTCAATTCTGTTAAATCTCACGAAAAAATTAGGAGAAAGATTCGCATCAACGCGCTTTAAGCGAGGCATTATTGGAATCTAAAATGCAGATGAGAAAGTTGTGGACAATTTATTTGCACTGCGCCTTTTAAATAAATATTTGAAAAAGTTGCGCTATAAAGTGTATTATTCAAACAAGCTTATTTGCACCGTTTTTGTACCTTATAACAGTGATATAACGCTGAAAAGAAGCAGCAAATCTTCAATAATGATCTCAAATCAAAGAAACATAGTGACACAACAAAAGTCGCTGTCAAAGCAATTGGGACGATATACGTACATAAAGATAATGAAAACAGTACGTGACTATATGGACAGCTCCATAATTTTTCCAATACAACACAATGTGCAGACCAAGAAGATTTTTTGTCCGAATAGGTAGGTTTTATCTGATAAAGAGGAACAAAATTATCGTTATTTTTGCAGTGAAACGCGATGGTTTGTTTCAAAATAACGGAAAACCGAAATTCTGTTGTATTTCCGGACATTTAATAAGCTTTGATGTGTTTCTGTTTATCAAAGGTTCAGAATTTATTGATCTATCGTAATTATTTTCATATAGGCTTAAGGCTTCTTTCATGTTCAGTCATAGCTGATCAACATTATTTATTGTGAACTGAAATTTTACGATCTTCTAAAGTTACAAAATCTGATTTCTGCTTTTAATACACTGAGGGCCAAATTAAGTTAGAACATAATTTGATCCTTTATAACTTTTTTTGTGTGTTTATAGATTTCTATGATTTTTAGTCAATATGTTTTGGATGTTCCTCCAAAACTGAGCTTTTGAATTTTGGAATCTCAACTGAACGAATAATGAAAAAGAATATTGGTGCACGAAAATGTCATGCCCCTGTTAATTTTCGAGTAAAATGAAATCAAGTTTATTAAATGAAAAAATATGAATAAATATATATATTTTTTTTCATTTTCAACATTCTAAAATCTCAAAAATTGGACAAATCTGTAACGAAAAATTGACGTTGCATTGGAATTTCAAAAAACCTTGATCAAAGTGAAATGAAATAGTTTTAATGCCGACAAGCACCATCATTCAAAAAAACACATCGGTTCTGAGGTACTGATTTTTAAATGCCCATATCATAAAGTTAATTTTTCCCGCACTCGTGCGCAAAGTAAATTTTTCCCGTCAACTAAAAGACCCACCAGTTTGTTGTTTTAAACTTTGTTTAGACACGAACCAAATTGTAAATAATGCGCAAAATGTTCGTATCATTGTTCACTTTTTAGTCAAAATAAAAGACATGATTCTATTTTGCGCTAAAATATATAAAAAATATCATTCGTGCATTCGAGATTTTGCAACCGGGAAAAACCACGACTTAATGCAGACTGGCTCCGGATGAGAATGACAGTGACAAAAGAATTGCTTCAACTGTGCACATCGTTGCCAATTTTCTCAGATGTTTTTGTTATTTGGGCTAAAATATACAGGGTGTTTCCTAAAGATTGGTAAAAAATTCGTTGTGTGATTCCTGGGGTATTTTCATGAAAAAAAGTTCCTACCATACTGGCGGGGTTAAAGGTTAAAAGAAAATTGGATTCTTTTAACCTTCAACCCCGCCAGTATGGTACGCCCCTGATTAAAATTTTGAAATTCTGAGCTCAAATTCTCATTCAGCATTAAAAGTTTGTATGATGTACCAAATTTCATGATTTTTGTATGTAAGGTTTCGGAAATATTGAGGAAAAACCGTCTTCGGGGTGCCCTATTTAAAGGGGCGTAGCTCCCTTAGGAAGCATTTTTCGGCAAATGTTTATAGGAACTTTTTTTCATGAAAATACCCCAGGAATCACACAACGAATTTTCTACCAATCTTTAGGAAACACCCTGTATTATTATTTGAAAAAAAAAATGTTCCTGAAACATGCGCAAAGTATCTTTTCCTTCCCTAAAGCATATCTGAATGCTTTTGTGTGCGAGAAAGTAGGTATAACTTTGCGCACTGGTTGGAAAAATAACTATTTTCCGTTCTTTAAAGAATGACAGCCAATTATGTACAAATTGAATTCAGATGAAGTTTCAGGAGGTCAATTTCACGGTTGAACCGAGTGAAACAATTTTGGATAGTCTTAAGGTCATGAGTTGTTCCAGGAGCAAAATCTTTAGTAAAAAGTTGACTTGAGGCTTTTTAGGGACAGTTGAATCTCCTGCACTGCGCATGCGTTGATTGAGGTTTGAGGCGTACTCAAGTTCGCTCTGCTCTTGTCTGACTCTGACTATACCTTGACCAATGCGAGGCTATGTTATTATTAAGTCGAAATTATGTTCTGGGGTTGTTTGTTTGGCGCACAATAGGTAACGCGGTTCATTTTTATAGGAAAAAGTCAACAAAACAAATCGAGATGGTATTGAATTTATGAGTTCACCTTGCAATTCAATCAAAATAGACAATGCCAAATAAAATAACGTTATGTCATGATGTCAGCTGATGGCTCCTTTCAAAAATTAAGTAGAAATAACACTAAGTGCTCAAGTCTTGCTTTGCTAAGAATGCACGTTTATAGTACAGACGGAAACTTGTGTCTTGCTTTTGTATTTACGTTAACAATCATGAATCTTAAGTATTTTGAATTTAATAATGATAGCAATTTAGCTTATCAGGATTTGAATGTTTTTTGCTGAACAGACTAGTGAACCAATTAGTTTCTTTATCGAAAATTGTGGAGTCTTCATTACTGTCTATTTATCGAAGTAGGACAGTGAACCAAAACAAACTACACGTGATCAGACATAGCGAACAATCGAAAATTCACGTGATATAAACAAACACACGTGACCTGTTCAATCGTTTCGCTTTAACAGATGTGAAGTTTGTTTAGGTTAAGTGTCAAATAAATAACAGATAGGTACCATTTTTTCCGGTAAAGACAAATATAATTTCAGGGTAATATAGGTGAACAGTTCTTGATTAAACAGAAACATTTTTTCTAAAAAATAAACGTTGTATAGCAGCTGCAATTTCAGATAGACAACGTATCATCAATAATTGATGAAAAAACGTAACTAAAGAAAAAAGAAAAAAAAAAGAAATTCGATATCCGATGACTAGATGCGAATTTATCAGTACAATAATAATCCAACTAGAAAAATAGGATCGCGAATAGACACAGAAATCTCGTAATTCACAATATTTACATAGTATTCACGGTTTTTCCAAACCTAACCCACTTCTTCCCGCACATCGATTGTATGTAATTTTCATTGAAAAATTGATTAACAGCCCCATAAAACTGTTTAGGTATAAAATATTAATAGAATTAACTACTCGGCAAATAAAATACCAAGGCTATTATTACACCAAGACAGCAATTCTAGCCCGTACATTATAGGATTAAAGATTAAATGCACAAGGCTTCAATCGTAGAATCAGCCTATTACCATAGCTTATCACTAATTGAAGAGTGTGAAATAATTTTGTAATCACTATAAAGCCGTTTATTAAATAATAATTATCGCAGACAAAAAAGGAAAAAGTAAACATAACCCTACTTTTCGAGCCTAAATATTTACGTTAGGCCAGTGACACGAAGGCAATTTTCTCACTCAAGACACGTACCTTGCAGTTGCACTGATTGTATTTGATGCACTTATTCTAGGAGAAAACGGAAAAAATAACGAGAATTAACACAAAACGTATAACTGGACACAAACAGGGCGTTTTCGACTGTGTGTTCATTCATCATTTTTTTTCGACTTCGGTTATTCGTATTTCACGATTCGACGGCCGAAACGGTATTGTCGTTTGTAGGGACGGGTGCCGCGGTCGATATGTGCAAATCGATTTGCGGGGGAGTTGTACGGGGGATATTTGAAAAATTTATTTCCTGTATGAGTTGTGTACTTGAAATTTCGAAATAACTATCAATGATAAGGACCTTTCTGGCAAGTTTTGTATGTGTTTGTTGGACAGTTGTTTTGATTGGTTCAAGCGAAATCCGTCATTTCGCTGGACAGACATTTGGTCGTCTAATGTTTATGTATGTTCGGAATAAACTATGACTGAAATTCCGCTTCTTTTCGTAAAACGGTTTTACATTTTTGATTTTTGTCAATTGAGTATGGCATTCCATGCTATATTGGGCAGAATGAACCCTTCAGATACAAAAGAATGGTTATCAGGTTTCGTCGTTATCGTTTTCGGAAAAATTGATGATGGGTGAGAGTGAGTTACGTCTGATGTCGGGTTTTCAGTTTTGTTCGCGGACTGTCACAAACGGGCCTAGTTCGTCTTATGTTTTTGTTCTGTCCGTTTGATGGAAGCCCGGCATAAGAACAAGTACAATAGTTTTGGAAAAGACAATGGTAGGGTGAGTTTGAGGTGATTTGAAAGCCTGGTCGAGATTTTCAAACGGACTCGCTTCAATTGTGAGGTGAACCAAGGGACTACAGGAAAAGTTGTATGTAACGGAAAATTTCAACACAAGAGAGACTGATGATGGCAATACTTATCATAATACGAAATGCTTGATTCGTGTTACGACTAGCGAGTTTTTTGAAGCACCCAACATTATCTTATAAAAACATAATATTCGAGTACTGCTGACATTATCTTTCACGACAAATATAGGATTTTTCGGAATTGAAGCTATTTAGACTGTGAAAATAGCATTGATTGCGCTTTATGGTGCATGCTTCTGGGAAGTACCGTATCAGGCGAGGTATCAGGTGTAAAGCAACTTGAAATAAGATAAAACGATGCCGTGCCGATGATAAGTAGATATTAAGCCGGTTCCGTGAATAATCGAATCTGAATAATCTCCGTGAAAAGCCGTGAATCCCATCCACACTCGCGTTCACGGGAAATCGCGGCGTGAGTCTGGAGCAAGCTTTACATAAGTGTAGAAAAGATCCTGGATTCCTTGGCTATTGTGATGTGTCGGTGAACAAAACAGAAGTCCTGAAAATCGGTTTTACCAAATTTAAGTACAAGGATCAAAACCCTTCTCCTTCGTTGTCATTGTTGCGAACATCCTTTAAAGTCAAGATCTTCAGGTGCCTTGTTGTTGCCGATTTGTAATTTTTCTCACCCACTCCTTACTCAGCAAACTTAGTCCCTGCGATTTACTTTTGCTCACGATTTTTGTGATAAATGTGGAACGAGAAGGTACCCGAAGGATTCCAGGGAGGTTCACGTTCACACACTGGCGACGGGGTATTGCTAGAAACGAGTAATTGTGAAGGGTCAAACTGATCCAGCAAAATTGATCATACGAGAGTGGTCGCGTTTTCACAGGGCAAACTTCGTAAGTTGCACTAAACCGACTCCCACGTTCACTCAAAAAGAGCTGCGCTGTTAGACTGAAATAGGCTCGAAAACATTTGAATCAAGGCTAACAAAAATGGAGTAGCTGTGCTCATTACAGAATTATCTGGTTTTTATTCTTAGTACGGCGGTTTCGAGTACGGAAGCGAACATTTCCTAGCAGCTCTCTATGAAAAATGATCTATCAATTTGGACGCAACAACTGACCTAATTTTATTGGATTATTTTTCGAATGTTGTCGGTTACTATGATAATACTTCTAACTGTTGAAGCTCTGAGCAGTCACCATTACCATGGTCATCGGATAGGAAACATCTCCAAAACTACAATTTTCGAAACAAGAACAGCTGTCTTATTGCTTATTGCCTTTCCAAATCCGACCTATGCTTCAACAGATGTCATACTGTTATTATTATGCAAGGGGGCTTTTTGGCTTTTCATGGGGCATTCTGTTTTTTTTTTGTTGAGTCCCCTGATCAAAATAAGTGGCTTATAAAAACTCTCAATGTAATACCGGTGTCCTGAAAGAATTCATGACAAATCTTAATTTTGTTTGGAGTATGAATGCAGGATTTGTGCCAAATCTATAAATACATTCAAAATATCGGTAAATAATTTTTTTCTAGTTTATTTGTTTCGGTTGCGCAGTGCGGCGTACATATTAATATCAGGTTTTTTGTTTCCTGGGTCTTTGAATAGGATGTTGACCATGGTATTAAAAAGTAAGTTAAACAACTCGTCGATTGATGTGGATGAAGTCAAATTATGCTTTTTTTCACATATTTCACGCATGCGCATCATCACTGTAGTCGAACGGGGGGGTGGACGACGGGTATGGGCTATAGGCTCCAGTGCAAAACCAACTCCTACTCCGCTTGAAACAACAACGTTATACCATACTAAAACTGTTACAAACATCTAAACGACAGGATTATACTGTTATAGAGTCCAGATAACAAATTTAGGGGCCAGTATCCATGGTCAAAAGATATATGTAAAAAGCACGTTTGTAAACTTTATAAAACCCACATTCCCTATGCCTGGAGTCGTTAAGAAAATGATGCTTTTTTGATGAAAAGATACTAAAATATTTATTTTAACGATTCTAGCACGAACCACTAAATGTCCGCTTTGTTTATTTGTAATTATCGTGTTTAATATAGTTTTGGTTTGAACGGAAATATTACAAACACTCTTTTATCAAATAAATATGAAGCACTTTGAGTGGTCTCGAAATTTAGGATGCCAAATTAAACAGGTGTATTGGCCAAGCTATTGGACCTTTTTTAAAACTCAATTATGCTAGTTTTATTTATTTGAACGAAACATGGAATATTTATGACGTTCGAATATCGATAAAAATGACGGATTCCATACGTAGCATTTCAAATAATAAACAGACAATGGGTCATAATATTGAAGATAAGAAAACCAAGCCGATGACAAATTGTATTGGATTGATCCTCACTGACGGACGGCTGATCTGTTATGACTGGTCGATGTAGAGATATAAAGGGAATGACTCATGTAACCATCAACTCGATAGTCATCAATAATGATGAGCGAAGAAAATCCTATACTTTACTGTGCTTCCAATATGTTTCGTCAGTGCAAGAATGTGGCCTGTGTGGGCGACATTTATTCATTTGCTGTTGACACAGTTATTGTGTATAAAAGTGAATCTGAAATTAAGTGAGCTGGTGGCCAACAGACAGTTGGCTAGGAATAGGATAAATTGAACTGTGCCAGACAATTTGCATCAGAGTTTGAAAAAAACGAACCAAATTCAGCTAAATATCTATATCCTTGGGACCACAGAACACATATACAAAGTTTAGAACAAAAACGTAAATGGAGGACGGAGCCTAAGTGAAAGCTTTGATTCGCATCCTCAGAGAGGCGCTGATGTGCCTGAAGTTAGTTGAATTTCGAGAAGATGGCGGTACGTAAAATGCCACATGAAAGCTTATTAACTTATCATGATGACATTGGACGTCACTTTTCATCTTCATGTTGTCTTTTATGCTTTGATTCCTCTCTAAGTGGAGAAATGCAGGGGTGATCATCATCAAAAAACCTCTAATGCCCGGAATACTGGATGCTCATCAGTCTTCCAGTCACCATCGGAAAAGTGGCGGAGAAATACTTTCTCCAAAAAATAAGGGAAGTCATAAAAACTTTCTGCCTGATGAACGAATGGGATTTCGCCCAGACCACTCCACAACACATCAAACAGTAAGGCTAAGTGACAAGATCCTGAAAAGGTCGAACAAGGGGGAAGAGACAGCAGAAGAGTTCCTTGAGGAGGTTCGTAAGAATTCTTGAACAGCCGTCCTACCCCACATGCCATGCACCGCTTCCCCAGACCTTCGGAGTGAGTGTACTTTTCTCATAGTCACCATCACACATGGTCAGCGCCCCGTAGCGCAGAACACGTCAACTCGGAAAGAAAGGGAAGCCCACAATGATCCCATCTCCAGATGGTCCCGAACATTCGACAGAAAACCGAAAAAACTACACATATTTATAGTGTTTGTCTCTATTTAACAAATAAAGACAGTTTCAAAGTCAAAGTCAGTGCTTTTAAGTATAGAAATCTGTATAATATATTGCAGAAATCTTTATTAATATATTATCCAAGTCTGATAGTTCGATGCCGTGGCGCATTGTTCCGTGAAGTTTTACACGTCAGCTTGTCTTATTAACTTATTAACGCGTTTCATGATCACTATTGACTTTAAAAGTAATAATGCACCATGGTTCACTCACAACGGTATGTTCTTGCGCATCTGGCAGTGACGTCAGCGGCTGACAGAGAGATCACCAAGGTTTCTTGCTCCACGATAGTCAGTGTTGCCAGATCTTACCTTTCGCTTAGCCTAATGCATGCGACATGGCAACAATGACTGCTCTGTGTCATGCGCGAAAGGAACGATTGCAAACCATACGTTTGTGTGTTGTAAGAATATCGTGTGATTCTTTCACAAAAATATTAAAAATAATAAACTCTAAACCATATAACGTGGAGTGACGTTTTTCGATTACTGGAAAATCTACCGCAAAGTCCCGAAACACAAAACCTCAGCTACAAAAAATTAATTGGATATTCTCCAGGTTTTTGTTCTTTAACGCTGCATAAAGAAATCAATTTTCCGTCCAGTAGCCAGAAATATCGAAAGCCTGGGCTCAGGAAAATTGGATGTGGTGGAATTAAAACCATTATAATATAAAATATGGGTAGTGCAACCGATTTCACTAAAAAACTAATCAACTTACCACCAACAGCGGGCGGGACACTTACCTAAAACAAAAAATTCGATTAGATACAGAAATAGCACTGCAAATGTACAAACAGTATGAGCTAAGGTAAACACATTTTTTGCTTAGGCAGCGAAACTAGTTTATTTGTTCAGGATTTAAGAGTTTTCTTGGAAAATTATGAGGAAATGCAAACTTGAATATTTTGGATGGTAATATTTAGTTGGATGTTCTTTCCCCAAAAGCATTGTCATCTTCAAGTTAAAATAGGGACAAGAATCCATTGCCATTCTACCTATTGAAGTTAAATATACCTGTATTTCGATTTTGCGTTAAAGATCACGAAAAGTACATAAAAAAGCATGTGAACATGGCCATAAACGGCCTTACTTCCCTCTTCACTTTGCATGTTTCAGGCGCTCGACCATTTATGGTCACGTCCAGCAGCCTTTTTCATATATTCCCATAATTTTCCTTGCAATGTTTGTAGGATATTATTTCTAATTTCCAAATCAACCATTTACACAGTTCGCTGGTTCTCCTTGATTTTTTTTTAACGTATTTCCACCAAAATACCAAGTGGGTTGAAAACACCCCCACCATTATCCCCAGTGACTTTATCCATGTCACGTGCTGTTTCCGTTGGCCTTTTACTGGCAGATAAAACGCTCCATAATGGAGGCTATATTTAGCGGCTAACAAATTACAGCCTTTAATTTACGAATGATTTTTCTATTACGCCCGGCGTGTTTTGATCGGGCATCGATGTAATAAACGTCAAGATTTTGGTTGGAATACAGATGTTCAAAGGTATTTCTTGTGTGACTGATGTTTAGGCTATTTATAATTAAGCTGGTGTGGGTTGATCTGGAACGGTTTAATTAGAATTGTCAATGATTGGATACGGAGATCAGATTTATCATGACTTTATAAATTGCCGTTGTAAATAGTATGGTTTGGATTTTAAGATTTTGTAAATTGATTGTTTGTGACAAATTATTTATCCAAATACTTGATTGAAAAATGTTCCTGATACGTGTTTTAACCAAATAAACCGACTTCTACCTCCTATTTACATGAAAATAGCAAGCCGAATGAATTATAACAAATAATATTGACAAGGCCTGAAAAAAAGTAATCATATAGGACATTTTCTATAATTTAATGATTAAAAAACTAGAAATCTCGAAAATATGACAAACACGTCTAGCTGGCAATGGCAGATGTATTGGTGGCCAAAAGTTTCATTATCATTTTTGATGTTATCTCAAGTACTCAACTATGATTTATAACAAGTTTTTTCTAGTACACGTTTTAGGTGTCTGAGTTCGCTCTGTCCGTATCTTTCTTGGCGATCTAGATTGTGGAGGCGCTGACCAATCAGCTTGATATTTGTCACGAATCGAAGCAAAATTTCCAGGTGTCTACAGGGTGGCGCATTAGTGTGTGGAAGTCCATTTTCTCCCTTATCAAAAGAGATTTTTTCAAGTCAAAACTTATAGGGTTCCAGCAGGGTCACAATTTAAAAATATTACTGTGTATACAGAGTGTTCTGGGAAACCGTGGCATAACAAATACACTTTTTTGAATAGCAACCCCAACTTTTGATTAGAGATTTGGATTCAGCGTAATATTCTACGCATGGTACAGTTGATTATTCGCCAGAACGTGCAGTGTTGTCAGGCTATCGAGGATTTACTAAAATTTAGGGAAAAAACATTATGTTGGTAAATTAGCTTCAAAAACAAAAGATTGATGTCACGGTTTCCTAGAACACTCTGTATACACAGTAATATTTCTAAATTGTGAGCCTGCTGGAACCCTATAAGTTTTGTCATGAAAATTTTTCCTTATCTCTTTTGACAAGGGAGTAAATGGACTTCCACACACTAATGCGCCACCCTGTATATATTTTTACAGAAAGGTTCTGTGGAGTATCACATCAATAGAATTTGGTTATAGTTTATGATGCAACTATGTCTATGTAGGAAGTTTTGAGGAAAAAATGAAAATAAAACAGAGTAAAATACTATTATAAAAGTTGGAAGTTGGAAAAGACTGTGAAGATGTTTCACAGTCTTTTCTCTGTGTGAACCTTCAATACTTTTAATTAAGCTTTAGCAATAGTTTCCATACGTCCTCATATGGTGTTTCAATAGTATTATATAGCGATGACCTGATAAAGAAGATTATCGAGTCTTTAGAAAAGTCGATTAACTACCACTTAACCTTGTTTGTACCATTTTCATTATTTGTATTAGCTTAATCGGTTCACGTCAATGAATTTATTATTTACCATAAGAATTCAGTTGCGAACTTGGTTTCTCTGATAACATTGAGGGACAACCATCTCAAAAAACTTGTGATATGAAAGATGAATTATACAATACATTCTCAGGCGATTCTCGCATTTGGCAACGTTCGGTAGATCCAGCGTTGCCGGAATATAGTAAAAACCTATTTTATCGTTCCCAGTGTTAGCCGTTCCAGTCTCTATGATATCTTATCAGATTTTCTTTGATTCTCTAGATTTTCATTATTTGGTCGGTCTAAAAAGTGTTTGATTTTCTTTTCCTCTTGAGAATAATTATAATTTTGTTAGATTCCGTATCAAATATCTCAACTTATCCCGTTGATTACCTATTGGTTGCTCTTGTAGGTTCGCCAGGTGAGCTATCACATTGGCAGCATAACCTGCCCTACATTGACCGTAATTTGAGCTTTCTCTATAAAATATCAAAACATCTAACAATATAAAAAATCAATTAAGTCAATTTGTTCCAACACAAGAAACCAGGTAGTTAATCCAACAGAACCTTTCCACTTTGCGCTAGTTATTTCGTGACGGTGTAGTTATTAGTTAATTGTCACCATCCATCACCCGTCCAAAGAGATCATTTTCGAGGACTTTCCACTGAAATGTTCGGGAAATAAATGTCTTTGACTCTTTGATCACAGGTAACTGACATGTCACATGCCTTTATGTGTCTATGCAGAAGATGGCTATCACGAATAAAGTCTTAATATAAAAAATTTCGTTCCAAATTGGGTTCTTTAACGTTTACTAAGACATGTTTTGAAGAATGTATGTGGAAATGAGAGTGATATTTTATATACCGACTTCTTTACAGGGTGTCCAGAAAGTCTGGAAACTGTCAAAAATCTCCCAAACCACGCAAAAAACAAAAAAAAGACGTGTCAAACATTAAAAAAAAATAAATAATTTATTGACAACTTTTGATTTCGAACCCCACACCTACTGGGTGGCGCTGGGAGTAACTTTGAAATTCAAATATGAAAATGAAAAGCTCATTTTTTATCGCAGTGTCGGAGAGCTGGCTACATAGTGTTGGTGGTGACTCAGTTAATGGGAAATTTTAACATTTATAGGTTCGATTGTTAGCAACATAGCGATAGACGAGTCGTCAGAAGGCACCCTGGAAGAAGAATAAAGTGAGGGATTAAACTTGCAATTTTTTTTCGAGAAAAAAGTGATGAGGTAAATATCTGACGATTTGCAATATAGTTCGTGATAGGATGGGGATGTCAGGATAAAATTGACGAGACATCAGGTGGAAGATTTAGGGCCACCAGCAGGCCTTAAAGTTGCGAAAAATTTTGCAAAATTAAAATGTCACTAGGTTAACTTCTGACAAATTCTATACTTGTTCTGAAATTCACAATTATTAGATTACTTGCCGATAGTCAGAAGTAGTATAAAGGAGATATACATGAATTTTTTTCAAGGGGACGACACTAACCCAACGTAGCCAGGCTCTTAGACTATTAATATGTTCAAATTGATGTCCTTCAGCTATTTGACAGTGTCCCAATCGTGCTGTCAATTGCATTTTCTGAACTTTCGGGTGCTATTGTATCACAATATTGTATTATTCTCTTAGTTCATCGATGATTCCGGGTTTTGTTATGTGTACATTGCTTTTCATATGGCCCCATAAGTAACAATCCAGAGGAGTTGGATCAGGTGATCTTGGTGGCCATTCAATCGTTCCCCTTCTACCAATCCAGTAGCCAGGGAAAGTTTTGTTCAATACATTACTTACAATTAATGCGAGATGACATTGAGCCCCATCTTGCTGAAACCAAACATTCTCGAACGCAATGCGTTGTATTTTCGGTATTATGTGGATCTGGTTATTCAATAAATCGACATACTTTTCGCACTCTATTTTCGCATTTATCCAAAAATCGCATTTTTGATTTGTCGTCCCATAACTTGGAACAAAATCAAACCACTTTGGCCTATAAAACTCTTCAAACTATTATTTATTTATCCAGTGAGACTGAGAGTAAGAAACAAACTTTCACAATTTAAATTCTGTAATCTGACCTTATTTTTGCGCCAATTAAACATCAATGTTAAACAATAAAGAATTATTATGAATGTGTATCAAACGACAACCTGATAGCTATGATGATTGAGAAGAAAATAATGCACAAAGAGTTAAAACTGCTAAATAGTGGGTTGAATATTTTAAAACAAATTACAAAAAGTCTAAGCTTCAAATTAAAAAAAATATCCACAGTTATTTATGGCTAAATTGTAATTACATCTGATAATCGGCGACCACCAAAGAATGAATCTAATTTGCTAACAAGTTGTTTATTGTTTAAACAGAATAAATATTCTATAGTTGTTATGGCGAAAGGGCAATGAACAGTTTAATTATTCAAGGTCGAATATATAGTTTTTAATTGTTTTTTTTTTTTAATTAGGAATCCTATCGGTAGATTTACCTGTTTTTTAGTCATACCATCTACACAAAAAATATGTAGTTTTGCAAATTTGTGAAAATAACCAGTACCCTTCCAATCAATAATCCAAAATACCCAACTAACCAGATGTGCGTAGAGAGAAAAATTAATATTTATTAGGAAAAAATTAGGGAAATTAGGAAACCTAATTACATTTTCTTTCCCAATCATCAATATTAACTCAGAGAACGGAAAGCTACATTTTAAAATACGAAGTGGAATTTCAGGAATAAAGGACACGTATTCTAAAATACTTTTCCCTTGCCA
This sequence comes from Orchestes rusci, assembly GCA_958502075.1. NCBI lineage: Eukaryota > Metazoa > Arthropoda > Insecta > Coleoptera > Curculionidae > Orchestes > Orchestes rusci. The sequence continues at coordinate 14,943,363 of OY293311.1, forward strand.
TCAACTAAATGAAAATACATGAAGCTGAAACCAGATTAAAGAAAATTAAGGGAAATTTCCCTTGACTTTCAGGCCATGGAAATTTTCAGCCGGGAATTAAAATGATACAAGCTAAAAATGTGTAAAATTATTCATACCTGAGCCACTAGCCCAATTCGGCAACTTCAACAACTTCTTAAAACTACTGGACCGTTTCAAACTCCCCTTAGAATCTTCAGGAACTTCCATAAAAAACATCACTTTCGTCCGCGCACAACTTACACAACCTAGTCCCCAATGTATACATAAGTAGTCACAATTATTATTTCAATCCCGTATACCTATAACAAATAAAATAATGACATTCGAAAATTGTCTTGGATGTGGATTCGAGCACGAGACAATCACCGTTCCCGACTATCCCTCAGGAAATAGAAAACACTCCCCCTTCCCGGGACTTCCGTTCGGGGGATTGCCAGACATGTGGCGGGTGTCCCGCAAGCTATTACGTCAAAGTGCTGGGATATTGGATAATTTGTCATCCCAGGTGAGGGCGGGTGGTTGAAAAGTCAATTTCGGGTTTACAAGAGAAGGGATGATTTTGGATGCGATGAATTTGCTCATGACAGCGGAATAAATTGTTTGGGTGAAAATTGCAGAAGATGTCGTTATCTGCGAAAGCAGGTGAATGGATTTTGTCGACGGTTTTGTAGTTGGTTTGTTGGCTTTTGGAGGGAGTTATAAAGTCATTGGGAAGTAGGAGATCAATTTTGTAAAATAAAATTGGTTGTTGTAATTCTTCACTTAACAAAGCTAGAAATGTTTTTTTTTGTTATTTCACTTCAATAAAGATGATCACTAATTTCATTAGATTTTTTATGTATTGAAAATACCCTCGTCAACAAAATTACGATTTTTTAAAACGCCCCTAGCTCCGCAAATATTGGTTGTAGCAGAAAATGTTAAACACAAAAGTATTAAGAGATTCACATTCAATCTAAATGAAATGACAGTGAAACCCGTCATTTTTGACATATCATGTCATGAACTTATGTTTTCTTGAATGAAAACCATATTAAATTTTATACTTATTTAATAGAGAATTTTATTAGGATTCTGACGATATCAGAAAAAAAAACGAAAAATGCCCATAAAACCTTCATTTTCAAAAATAACCCTATCATTATGATAATATATCGTTAGAATCGTGATAAAATTCTCTATTAAACAAGGATTTAAAATGGTTTCCATTTAAAAGAAAACATGAGTCTATGTCATAGTATGTCAAAAATGACGAGTGTGACAAAAAATGTTTTTTATTTCATTTTATTTAAAGTAGAATTTCCTAATACTTTTGTATCTAACATTTTCCCCTACAACGCGGAGCTGGGGCGTTTTAAGAAATTTCTGAAAATCAGTTTTTTTGAAATATCTTTCAACAGCTGTCAATTTTTTTTTTAACTCACAATAGTGTTGAGTAGAGCTTACAACACTGCAAATCTTTGCTCATTTGAACTTTCCCGTATCTGCTATTGTTTCCGAGATCCTTATGCTAGACATAAAAAAAATCACCCGGTATTTTATTTTTTGCAAAAATATTTCACGTGATACACAGAAATGAATGAAAAAATTGGAATTAGCACATTAAAATTATACAAAAACACCCATCAAATATAAAACATCCCGCAAAAAGTTTCATTTTGCAGACCTGTGAAATTATCAACTCAACTTTTAATAGTTCCAGCGTTGCCGGATCTTGATAAACAATAATGATATCTACTTCTCAGTGATCATTTAATTATATAAAGTTTGTTTTGTAAAACACAAATCCGAAATTATATTTGACGAGTTCGAATTGTGGACATTCAAAGCAGATTTATGGCATTTCGATGCAAGGTAGGATATTTTTCACAAAAAACGCGTCCAAAGTTTATGTTTTTGCAGTTAATGGCACTGTTGGCTCAAAGACGGAAACTTCCACACAAACATTGTTTTTGTTTATACGATTTTGTGAGTTTATGTTGGCAATGAATGTTTAAGATAAACGTCATTGTATGCATTTTTATTAACCTGACTGACAGACACAACATCCTGGTTCCTTTTTCGATTGTTGATAAAACTCACGGACTTGATAAATAAAAATGGACTGCCAATGCAATGAGAAGGAAATCACTGGAGCATGGGCGCTGCCATGATGGGACAATTTAAGTTGGTGCTTCTGATTTTCAGTGGTGCCATCGTTGAAAAATGCAGAAATCTGTAATGCCTGATTTACATTGAATTCCATTTCGAAGTGGAACTGTCAAATTTCCGCTTGGCAAACAGGAATCATAAGTCACCATTCACATTGAACTTGGCGTAAGCTTGACACAAATACAATGTAGATGGTAGCATATGGTTCGCGTTTGCCCAGCGGAAATTTGACAGTTCTAATTCGAAAACAAATTGAATACAAACCTTACATACAGCTACTGTCGATTTCCAGGTTATATTAATCAATAAATTAATATAATAAGCTAAAGGACGAAGGATATTGGTAAATATTTCTTTTTTTTCTTCAAGAGTCTGTGACTTCTCGTTTCCGTGGTTTTTGTGCATATTGAAGAGAATATTATTACCTATATCAATTCTAAAATCGCAGAATGCATAAATCTTGAAACATCGACTAGGTATCTCAAGTACCTTTACCTATTTTCCAGGGTCCAAGTTAAACTCGTTACGAAATAGTAGGTAGGTAAAGGTAGAGTACCTACAATATAGATCAAATGCTATCCGCTACTTATAACGTTGTTTGAATAAAGGCCGCTTATAATGCTGTTGAAAGGACATGGGTAATGATATTTTGGAAAAATTGAGTTGAATGAAGGCTCATTTTCATGTTGATAATAATCCAACACAAAACGTTCCATAGTTTTATAAGTCTCTAGAATAATGTCAAACCCTGAGTACCTATAGATATCTTCTTAAAATCCAATAATTCAAAATCCAAATCGAAATAATAGGAATAGGTGACGTAACCTCAAAAACAAAACAATTAGCTTTCTTTCTGTGGCCATTGAACTCGATACTATACGGTAGTATCGAGTTCAATGTCTGTGGCTTTCCAATGGTCGCATTAGAGGAATTGCAGCGCTGCATCGCTTTTTTCGAGCGGTCTCACTGAAATGACATAAATGATAATTTCCACCACTGCATCACAGTTCCTGCGATAAAGCGAATGTAATACACTCTTTTTCGCTAGACTACTGTGGCGAATCATGTCATTTTAGTAGGACCGCTCAAATAGAGCGCTAGTTCTTGGAACGCAGCCATAAGTGGCACGTCAAAAAAATCAGAGATACCAACACAAATTGTCCCATCATTAGCAGTCCAGTTTTTATATAGGTCCGTGATAAAACTATTTCCATTAAGTCCTCCAGTGAATCCACGACTGTATGTTGTGATTTTTACAGTTTTGGAATTATGAAGTTAAATCCTCCAAAACTCTGTTTGCAAAGTTCCAGGATTAAACTTGATTATGACTGAGTACCTGAAAACAGTTCCCTTAGTACGACTCTGTTTTGTTTGGATGATCGTTACAGCTAATAATATGCTGAATATTCTGGATTGATTTTATTTGGTCATATCATAAGACGACAGATGAATTTGAACGAAAGACTTGCATAAAAAAAAAAATAGAAATCAATGAAAATTTTTATTTTCTTTGTTTGATGTTGAATGGACAGGGTGTTCAGAAAGTCAATTCTTTTGAAGTTTACAGTAGGTAACTTTTTGATATACAAACACGATTTTCCTAACATTCAAGCCTAAATGGAGAAGGTGTTGTTAAACTTTGCAACCAACAAAAAGATTGTTTTCCTATTGAAAGAAAAAAACAAAAATATTAAATATTCTTTGTAAAAGATGAAATAAGGCGTACAAATATCAATTTCTGATGAAATAATTTTCCAGCATAAATCCTTAATACACCCGGAAAGATTTAAAAAGGCTCAACAGTCATAAATCCACTTTTTACACTCTTCAAGCCCCATATTGCATAACTAAAAGCCACTTGAGCCCGAAATAGACTTGAGAGCCAAAGGTGCACAGAGCAAGATGTTCTCATTGCAGAAACTGCGTTTCAATACACGCGAAGCAGCTGGCCTAAAAATACACAGCTTTTTCGAAATGCGTCCAAAAAGCGAAAAATCCATTTTGAGCCGTGAATTCCCATTTTGTGCCACGTTCCATTCGTGACTTAGCACAATAGACTGGCTTTGATTGAATCGTATTTAATCGATCCAATAGAAGCAAGGTCACTGGACAAGAATAGATAATGATGAATGAAAGGGATGGGTTTGGTCTTTGAGTCGTTGGTCGGAAATCTCCGATTTTACAAAGTTGGTTATCACTGAAACAATGGCTCTTTTATAGACATATATTGGATGGGTAAGAAGTCATGATGAATCGCAAGTCTTGATCCAGAACATAAACATTGTTAAAACACAGATTTCACAATAAATTATCAATTTAAGGTATAATTTGCATTAAAAATAAAATCAAACTCATACTGGAATCTGTTGTTTTACTACAGCGGATTAGATCAATTTGTATTGTAAAATTTAATTTAAATAATCAGAACGCATCTTTGAAATAAAACAAACGAGTTGAACAGGTGCTCAAAACCTGTGACGTCATGGGTGCAATCTCAAGGTGATTAGTAACAGAGGCCACCACTAGATGTTGGTTGTTGTTTTGACTGTGATTGGTCCATTAAGTAGATTTGGTTTTGGAATATAAAACAAAAACAAATCACGAACTAAGATCATGTGCAGCTCGCTTGACAAAGGAACAAAACGTAGAAACCTGTTTATAATAGCCCTCTATTAGCAATCGGTGGAGATGATCACCCATGACGTCAGAGGCACCATTATTCTAAAAATGAAATGATAGTTTTCATTGATTTCAATCAAGTTGATATGAAATGGGGGTGAATCTGGGCTCGTAAAATTTGATGTTCAATATGCTAAACCACAGACTCCTAAAGAAAAATACAAAATTTGGGATCTTTTTAAAAAATTCAGAGCTCGTTACAGTTAAAAATCTTCGTTAAACGAAGAAAAGTTTCAGTTTTTTTCAAAATACATATTTTTGAAATATTAAATCTTCAAAATGTTTTTTTTTACGTTCAATGACTTTAATAATACCTAAAACAAATACACAAAGTTAATGAAAGAGTCTAAAAAAAAAAAAAACAAAAACCTTCCAACAAAATGTTTTTGAACATCAACTAAGACACCAGAGAAACTTTGTAAAAGTTAAATAATAACATAAAGACCAGGATTCGTCCACATCCCATTCCTTTCAAAAGTTTGTTGAAAGTGAAGGGATTTATGAATCCTTTCATATTATGACACTCCACCCTGAAGAGAAACTCAATAAGTTTGTTGAAAGGATTATAACCCCCTTAGACATGAAACTTTTATAAATAATTTTCGAACAAGGATTAATGTGGAGCACTTCGTGAAAGAAATGATTTTAGGCAAAATCGTGACTTAAAACTTTAAAACATATAAATCTATTGGAAATTTCTCCACAAATCTTAAAAACTTCATCATAAAATATTGGAATAAATTTGAGGGTTGATCTAACTCTCAAAAAGTTCCGTTAATGGGATTCATCCGCTAGGAAAAACACTGTTAGCAAATAAGTTTTCATCACGTCAGCCCGCGCAAGAGGGCGGAATATGTAGATTTTTCGTATTTTTTGACCATTGAGATACCGTTTTTGTTACCGTTATTTTTTTCAAAAATAGATATCGAGTTGCCAAGTTCGATATCTTACCTACCTAATAAAACTTGAATTGTTCCAAAAGGTGATGTAATAAAAAAATTGCGCATTCCAGAAAAAAGGCTTGCATTGAGTTAAATTTCAGACCGGATGATTTTCCTTAATATGAATTTTGGAGTTTGATGAGACCCAAAGAATTCCATTGAAATATGTAAAACAACTTTGCCATTAAATTTATTGGTATAACCTTCAAGTAATTTTTAAAATAGGTACTTTAAATAATGTCTATCGATTACCATTAGATAGACGTGACAACTTGTTGTTTTTAGCGGTTCTTCCTCAAGTCAGTCCAACTGGAACTCGGAGTGACGTCATAAGTTAGGTTAATTTTCCAATAATTGAATTTCCTAGAGAGTTCTACGTTATACCAATATGTTCTGGATACGTCTATGGATAGAGACAGATTATCCGAAGTAATTATAGAGGATTGCATGGATTAGTTAGTATTGAAAACAGTGTAAAGTGATTATAAATAAATCGTATAAGTACGGTTGAACTAAATAGTGGAAAGTTGTGAGAGATTTTATTAAACCATAGTGAGTAGATTGAACTCGAAACACATTTTCTTTTAAATATACGACGCAATTTCCGATTTTTTTTCCATATGGATTTGCCATGTTTATCTTTCAAATGGATTAAGAATCGACATCATGTTTATTTGGAAATGTAGCTGATCAACAACTTGTACGTTTGATGTTGAAAATATGAAACGTCAGACACTTTATTGCCCATAAAAAATATCCAATAAATTGAACAGGTAGAAAGGTTTTAACTTTTTTTTTGGATACGATAAAAAGGACGTTCGATATCTGTCTAGACTCGTCATTTAGAATTGATTCTAATTGATATTTGATTTGTAAAAAGGTTTATAAAACGACAATATAGTATCGTGATTTTCATCATCAAAGTAAAATAATCGTATCCGAAAAAGTAAAGGTAGCAAAAATAACAAAATGTTGATAAAAGGCGATTATTTGATACTGTACGGTAAAGTATCATTTATCGGACTCAAAACAAGACAGGTGTATGAAAATTTACATCATGAGAGACTGTTATAATAATGTACTTTACTTGTCCGTTAAATGAAAGTTTGCATCATCACTTCACTTTGGGATCTCTTTATTCATAAGTTATTGCAATACAAGATACAATATGACTCAAGGTTTATCTATCTACATTATGTAGAACTATTTACAAGTTTATATTTAATTTAACTGAATGTGATGAACTTAACCTAACTTAAAACTACTTAACCTATTGAACAAAATGTTTTGGTTTACTTAACAAAGATTTCCTGATATTTTATTCTTCTTGCGCATCTTCAGTCGTCATTCTATATTCTCTCTCCTGGGAGTATATATCTCCTCTCCTTACCCCCTAACAAAGGTAGTGGAAGTTGGTGCGTATTTTTTATCAGTTGACAGTGGTGATTTGTAGCGCTTTCAAAGTATTTATTGTTCAGTTTGTTGATATGTTCTGTCAATGATTCAATTTCCATGTCTCTCCTGATATCAACATTTCTTATAAACCAGGGGGCCCCAGTAATTATCCTCAGGCATTTACTTTGGAAGGATTCGAGTTTTTGCATTTGATTTTCCGTGATTGTGGACCATGTAGGTGAGCCATAGGTCAAGATTGGTCTAATCATCATTTTATATATGCTTAGTTTTAATCTTAGGTCCAATTTCCTTCTGCTGTTGATTATTGGGTACAGCTTTCTTAGTTGTCCCATTGCTTTTCCTCTAGTTTGTCACATTATGATGCCACTTCATCTTTTTGTCAAATATGAGTCCTAGGTAGATTACTTTATTTTGCCATTCTACAGGTGTTCCCTCGACTTTGACGGGTTTCGGAAGTTTTTTCCTCCTGGGATCCATTATGATTGCTTGTGTTTTTTGTGGGTTTATTTTGATCCTCCATTGATTCATCCATTCTGTGATTTCGTCTGTGTGTTTCTGTAACTTTTTCGTGATTGCTTCTACTTTTGCTGAGGTGGCCATAATTGCAGTGTCATCTGCAAATAAAGCAAGTTGTGTTTCATCATTCTTCGGTATATCAGCCGTATATATATTGAATAAGGTTGGTGAGAGTGCAGAACCTTGTGGGACACCTGTTGACATTGTTCCCGTTCTGGATCTTATTCCCTCGTATTTAATTCGGAATGTCCTGTTTGTTAAAAATGAATCTGTTATTTTGGTCAGGTGTTCTGGGATTGATGCCCTCTTCATTTTAACGATGAGTGCTTTGTGCCATACTTTATCGAAGGCTTTAGAAATATCAAAAAGTATGGCCCCTGTTTTTCTTCCTTTGCCGAAACCTCTCCTTATTGTATTGGCGATCCTGGTAGTTTGGTGAATTGTTGATTTATTTTTCCTGAAACCCATTTGTTCTTCTGGGATGATGTTATTTTCTTCCAGATAGTAGGTTATTTCCTCCTGTATGATTTTATCGGCGATTTTGCTCAAATGACTTGTCAGGCTGATAGGTCTTAGATTTTCAGGCTTGTTAGCTGGTTTACCCGCTTTTTTAATAACGATGACATCAGCATTTTTCCACATTGTTGGGTAATGTTGCAGATTCATTATTGCTTGTATTATTTTCCTTATTTCTTCTATCTTGTTTTTTGGTAACTTTTTCAGCTCCATGTTCGTTATTTTATCTGGACCGGGTGCTTTTTTCACTTTTGAGTATTTTATTATTTGTAAAATGGTCTCAGTTTGGATTTCTGTTATTTTTTCCCCTTCTTGTGTCGGTCTTTCCGAATTATATTCTTTCTCAATTTGATCCATCTGTCTTTGGCTTGGTGTTGGTGTGCCATTTTCGGAAAACTGTTCCTCGTAAAATTCTACCAGTAAATTTATATTTTCTGTTAGATCCGTAGCTGTTTTATTATTGTAAGTGATTTGTGAGAGTTTAGTTTTGGCTGGTTTTGTGATTCTACTAGACATTTTCCAAACTGACTCCTTCATATCATTAATTTCTTCTAACTGTTTTTGCCAGTTATTATTATTAAGCTCGTTCAATTTTCCTTGGATTTTCCTGGTTAGTCTGTTGGCCTGATTTTTAATTTTTGGATCCCCTGATTCTTTGGCTTTTTTAAGAAGTTTATTTCTTTTTCTAATTTCTCCCTTAATTATCGGAGGTAACGTTAGAAATTTCCTAGCTTTATATTCTTTTGTTGTTGTGGCCTCCATGGACGCTTTTCTTATTTCTTCTGTTAATTTAACAACAGCTTGATCTAACTCTTCTATTGTTTCCATGTTGTTGATCGAGTTTTGTTTTTCTAATATTTTGTTTTACTGTACCCAGTTTGTGAATGAATGTGTCACATAGTTGGAGTTTTTGTGTTTTGGATCGCCCAAGTCCAAAATCACTGGTAGATGGTCAGATCCTAAGTCATCTATAACTTGTATATTCATTTGGACTGTTATTCCTTGTATCAAGAAGAAGTCTAGAATTTCTGCATTACCGTTATTTCCCCAGGGAATCCTTGTCGCCTCATCAGGGGCCAATCTCAGAAAAGGGGGATTGATTACCACCCTCTCCACGATTTTTCCCTTTTGATTGGACGTTCGGTTTCCCCAGATTTTATTTTTTGCATTGAAATCTCCTCCTGCAATTGTAGCTTTCTTCCATTTAAATAGCTTTTCCACATTTTCCTCGTTGATGTCCTTGTTTGGACTTATATATGTTGATGTAAAAACTATTTTCTCACCTGTTCCCATTGGCACTAGTATTGTTGTTGTTTCTATGGGTTCGTTTTTCATTGTTTTTAGTTGCATGTGTTTTATAGATTTTTTGATCAAAATCATTGTACCTCCTGCTGGACCATTCTTTCTGTCATCTCTATACGAGCTATAGTTGGGTATGTTGAAGCGAATCATGGGTTTAAGGAACGTTTCTTGAATAAGAGCGATGTCTATTTCATACTCCTCCATTAATCTTTGAAGATCTCTTGTTTTATGTTGGATACTATTTGCATTCCATGTGACTATCCTCATAAATTTTGGACCTTTATTTTCTGCCATTCACTCTTTTTGTTTTAAATACGGGCCTCTTTGTTCTTGTTTGTAGATTTGAGATTGAATTTTTCATTTCTTTCATCTGTTCCATTATGAGGAATAGTGTAGAATCAATGCTGTTATTACTAGTTTGTTGCGTCTGTAGATGATTGGTTGCATTTGTTGGTTGTGATTGGCTTTCTGTACTTTGCGATTGTGATTGTATTTCTTCAATATTTCTCCACGGGTTCTTTTTCGTGGTTGTAGTTTGTGGTTTGTTGTTCGGGTGCGCAGGACAACCCTTGAATGAAGCCGGGTGTTGCCCCTCACAGTTTGCACATTTTGGTTTTTGGTTCACACTTTTTGTGCAATTTGCAGTTAGATGATCACCAATGCATTTTACACATTTCGGGGGGACGTGGCAATGGAAGGAGGCGTGTCCGAATTGCTGACACCTATGACACTGTTGTGTTTGATTTTTCTTCCGTTGAGCCTCAAATTTGACCGAGAGAAGTAAAATTTCGTTTTCATTATAAATTTCCTTTGATTTCTCATTCCTTGGTAATAGTATTAGTACCAATGGCATTGGAATTTTGTTTCTGTCTTTATCTATCCTAAACCATCTATTTATTTTAATCGGTTCATAGCCTTTTTCTTTTAATGCTTCCTCAATTTCGTCTGTGTTGATATTTGTTGGAACACCACGTGCCACTACTTGGTATAGCTTTTCCTCTTTTAGTTGATATGTATAATATGGTATATTATGCTTTGTCATGTAGGCAGTCATTTTTCGGTGATTTTCGACGCTTTCTACAATGAATCTGATTCCTTCTTTAACCATTTTGGCAGAAGTAAAGTTAATTTTGTTTTCTTTCATCGCCGCCGTGATTCGATTGTATTTTTCAGTGTTTGTCATAATAATAGGTGGTGGTCTTTCTGGCTTTTTGGTTATTTCCTTCTCCTCTATGTCAGAAGCAGCTGAAGAATCCGCATCAATAATTGACTCTGATGACGAAGAGTTGATGATTCTAGGCCTTTTATTGGGTCTTTTTATTTTCCTGTTTACTTCAGGATTCTCTGTTTCCATGTTTTCTTCCTGATTCATTTGTTCCATGTGATTGAATTCTTGATCTGGGTCATTTTGCAAGCTTTCAAATCTGTTGCTAGTTGTAATACGATTGTTTATTTGTTGTTTGGATGACTTACTTGCGATTTGTTTCCCTTTTGGTTTTTTTGATTCATTTTTTGCGTCTTCCGATTTATTCAGGTCAACTAGATTGAGTATTGTCTTTGTCATCCCTTCGTTCTGAGTCTTCCAAAATTCTTGGATTTCATTTTGTTGTTTATGAAGGTCCTCGATAGTTTTTTTTTCAGCATAATTATTATGTTGATCAACTCCTCATTGTTTTTGTTTTTCAGATCATTCTCACTTATGTCACTGGGCGCACTCATTTCGGTGTCTTTGAAAACCCGCACTATACCGTCACTTTGCACTGATAACTGATATTATCCTTTTCGGTCACTACGGTTTTATCGCGATTTGTTACTTTGCATCATCAGAGACTGGGAAATTGGATTATATTGACTAATTTTGGAAGTGGTAGCATGGTTTGGCTCGCGCCATCTCATGGTGATAATGTGAGACGGATTGCCCCCACTGCCCTCTCAATAGGTGTGTTTGTTATTTGTGTGTAATCCAGATTGATTTTTGTTAACTGATGGCTACCAGTGTAAAGAAAATTCACTAAAGGCGTTAATACGTTTAGTGAAGATATTCTATCCTGAAAAACAGACAAACATTTCCCAAAGTCACACTGAGTGTTGCAGTGTAGAAAAGTGTAAAAAAGTGTGCACCAGTGGAACATAACAGACACACCTAATGTGTTATGCACTTTTTCTCTTAAATCGATTGAAAAAAATTGTCACAGTATGAGATAAAAGTAATTTACGTCTCTAAGGCGGTAAATAACTTTAAATTACGAGTCGAGATGTTTATGGACGAGGCGACGAAGGAGCCGAGTCTGGAATTTCTAGACGAGTAGTTTAATGACATTTAACGGCTGTGTATCCTACATTGTTTTGTTTCATACTGTGATATTTTTTTATCGCTTTAAAACGTTTCTTGTCAAATCATACACTAGAGTGGCAGGCCGCCTCACATATTTACCATGAGATGGCGCCAGCCAATCCATGTCACCACTTGGGTGATGAATGGGTTAATTATATGCTACCAACATCCTATGTCAAGTAATTGATTAAAATCATGAGATAGCGCTAGCCAAGCCATTCTACCAATGCAATTTCACAGCCTTTGATGATGTCGGTTTTGGATTAGTCAAGTAATTTTTCTTTTCAGTCTCTGATGATGAAAAGTGTCATTTAACGGACTGGTTTTGGGCCCGGTAAATGATACTTTACGGTACAGTATGAAATAAAACATTGTACTATCAAAGCCGTAAAATGTCATTTAACTACCCGTCTACAAAATCTCCTTCGTCACCTCGTCCATAAACATCTTGACTTGTAATTTAAAAAGTCATTTATCGGCTTGGTAACGTAGATCACTATTGCGGTGCAGTGGAATTCAAAACATCATTAAATTGGCATCTGACACAATTCCCTAGAAAATCCCACCTCAATAATTACCAAAAGATGCAAATTGCACTCTACTCGATGAAGCCATCGCTCCTGATACCCTAATCAATATCCGCTTATTCATCACGCATTAGCCTAATGGATTGACTAACGACATGATCATCAGATCCAGCACAAAAAACATTAATTGGCACTAAGCCAATTAATGCAGACTCTTTTCGAACCTTGCACCTTTTTCCAACAAGGAACTCAACATTCCACATGCCAGTTGTAATGCCAAGCTACATTGACATGTGCTATATTTAAGTCAGTTGAGTGAAAAATTAATTTCTGTGACCTACGCAACTCGATTGATTGAAATTGGTGTTAAATTGACGCACTATTTGGTTTGGTTATTTTAATTGGTGCTACATTTTAATGTATGATTGAGATGGATTTATGTTGCTGGATCTATTTTGAGGTTTCAAGTTGAATGCCAACGTGCTGTGGAGTTGAAATACACAAATTATTTGAGATCACTTTCTAGGAATCAACTATAAACAATTCATACTAATCAAAATGTGAATCAAAACTGTTAAATCAGATGCACGATGCCCACTCATATTAGACAAACAAGGAAATGGTTTTTTGTCTAGAAATTTGATCAACACGGAACTAACTGACACAGTGCAGTCTATGTTTGCAGTATGTTTGATAAGCATATTGGGGAATATCAGTTTCAAATAACTCTTATCGATCGTTTCGTAATATGTGAGTCGTGCAAGTGTGAACTGCATAATCGGACTGCGATCATGAGCACGAAAAATGAGTGTTACGTTCACTCACTCGTTGCTGTGAGACTGCAGAAAAAAATTAAGCTGTAAATGGGAAATACATGCATTTTTGAATGAACTGAAAGTTTATAAACGTATTCTACCGAATATTTGAAAGACATCAGCGAAAAAAAAATCAAAATACATACCCAAAAATATACTAAATACTTATTTTGATCGAGCGGAAATCACTATTTCGCTACATGACTGAAATGGGGTGTCGCTTAAATATTGCGATGTGACGTCATTCTCTTGCTATAAATTCGTCCTTTAGAGCCGCGAACGCGGCGAACCATTTCTAATGTCTAAAGAGCCCAATTTGAGGCGAGACAAAAACTACCTTAATCAAACCTAACGGACACGATTAGATTGTGGTTAGGTTGGGTTAGTTTTTCAATGTGTCAATTTCATTTCTAGGGTGAAGATCCATATCACGAAGTGCGTGTGTACCATGTTCTTTACAATTATTTGTCTTAATTCTTGACGTCCTTTGAAGAGATAATATATTAAAGCTCTTCAAAATGGTTCTACTGACCGAAACATGTTAGGCTGTAATCAAAAAATGAAATATTTTGTGAAGATAAGGACTTTCCTTCCCACACATTTCGTGGGTTAGTTTTTCTCTGGTGAAAACGCCGAAATTCGACTAAAATAATATTCAAAACTCAGAAGTAATCTGAAAAAATAAACCTTTTCACCTCAAATGCCTGAGTCGTCAGTTGCAATTAGGGTTTTAGACATAAGTCTCATTTTCATTTATCAATAATTTCAGCCGGTTGAACTGGTTTGGCGTTGACGGTGCGTTTTTTCCACTTGTTCTTGTTTTATGTGAGCGTAGACGTGTTGGACAATGGAACTGGGTTTTAACAGAGTGAAAATTTGCCCAAAATGAAAACGAACGCACTCATTTCATTTTTAAAACAAAATTATGGCATCAATACTCTCTAATCTTAATACTTTAATATTTAATACATTTCCAAAAATACGCGAATTATCCATTATAACAAACTTTTTTTAACAGTCATTTTCTCACAGTTTACTGCTTTAAAAACCATTTCTTGCTCGGATGAATGATAGAAAATGAAAATCAACTTCACCCAGTAAGTGATGAATGCTTTATACGGGGTGTTTCAGAGATATGTTGACAAACTTTAAGGGGTTATAAACATAAATTAACATAAAAATAAAACTTTAAGGGGTTATACCTTACACAAAAATATAACGATAGAACCCAACTTGCCTCTTTCGAACAGGTGTCGAAATTGATATTTAATTTGTGATTTTTTCAAATAACTTTCGAAGTAACCAAGTTATTTTAGTAAAATTTGGTATATGAGGATGAGGATTATTGTTTGACATGCGAAATTCAAATCTATCCTCATAAGGCTCTTACTTGTAGGGGGCGCCAGTTACACACCTGTCCACTCATTCAAATACCTAGTCATAACTTTTTTTGTATGCACTTGTACTTTCTTGTTTTGTCGATTTTTTTTTCCGTCATATTTAGGTAGGTACATAAGAAAGGTATTCTTTGTAAGAGTGACTCTAGGAGTAACCTTTTTCAAAATATTTGCACTTAATGTAATCCATGCAATATGATTTTATGGAAAAATTTTTAAACGTAGGTGGCTTCAAAAACGGCGTCCGTCATCATGGTAACTTTGACAGGTGTTTTCAATATTCAATCTTTCCTATGGAAAAAAAATGAAAAACGAAAATGCAAAATACAAAATTACAAATAACTAAATAACCATGATTACGCCGTTTTCACCTATGTCTATTTTCAAAATTTTCCACTCAAAACCACATTCCATGGATTACTTTGAGTTATGACTATTTCAATGAGGTGTGTGTGTGTGTGGCGTCCCCTACAAGTGGGAGCCATATCAACGTTAGATTCGAATTTTGCATGTCAAACAATCCTCATATACCTAATTACATCAGAATACCTTGATAACTTCAAAAGTTATAAAAAACAAAATCAAAAAAAAAATTTAACTTCGACACTCTTTATCTCTTTTAATATCAATTTTCGAACCAAACAATTTGGGGTCTATCGTAATATTTTTACGTAAGGTATAACTCCTTCAAGTTTGGCAACATGTTTCTGGAACACTTTGTATGAAAATGAAAATCTGTAGGTTTATCCTCTCATAACTCAAAAACCGCAAAAAAAAGTTGAATGAAAATTTGCTTTATCAGTTCAATAAGGGAATAGCCCAAGGGCATGGTTTCATCCGTCAACTCATAGCTGATTTTGCGAAAATAAAATTCATATTAAAATTTTTGATCAAAGATGACATTGGTCAGCATTAACCATTTTCTTTCATTTATTGATAATGACAGTATTTTTTTCATTTGACCTTGAGCATGTTCTATTCGTACGTACAAAACATAACGCAGCGTTCACATCATTAAATAAAATATTGCGTTGTGAATGAGAAACGGTAAGTAGAATAGTAATATTGTATCAGGTAAATGTTTAAGAATCAATTATTATTTAATTTTGTAATATAACCTTTTGTTTTATGAAAAATATTGAATCGGAAGTTTGTTATTTTATATCAAGTTACAGGCGAGTGGAGTCACGGGTTTTCAAGATTGTTATAAAATAATTTAAAAAAATCCACTGTTTTGTGTCCAATGGAGTTATTTTTTGTTGGAGGGGAGTGTGGTTTGCGGCGTTTGAATAAAAACATTGAATTGAGATTCACTATCAAATCTCACATCCCTCAACAACGGGAAATAGAATTCGACATGTGACACCATTCATAGAACCCACAGGTTACCAAAGGTCAGTGTTTAAACGATCTTAATGAGGTGCACGAATTACGCTCGCCAATTTATTTAAGCTAATTTTAGCTTTTAATTTCTTCGTACGTCTGACTTGTTAATTATTAGGTCAAATGCCATACACACTGAGGCGAAAAATCGCGTTTTCAAAATAATCGAGCATTTAATACAACGAATGCTATACAGAACATCCGGTGCGATTCTATTAATAAACGAAAACTGTTTAGAAACATTTCTAATCAAAGCAATTCGGAATGGTTAGTATTCTGATGTACCTGATGCGCAATTTTTGGAAATTTTTGCGTCGGGATTCTCGGCTTTTGGGTACGGCTTATCTTAACAGTTTATATGAGCGCGTTATTCTGAGTATTGATGGGTAAATATTGGATAGTTGATTGGATTAGGGGAATTGTACTGGGAAAAATTGCCGTATTTACAACGGGGGATTTATATGTGCCAATCGAGTTGAGAATAAAATTATTACACAAGTCTCTTGATACTACTCCCAGTAGTTGTGATGATAAATGAGTGGAAGTTTTTTGGACATATTATGCTTGTTTACATACGTTGATCAATTGTTTATTTTATAGTATTGTAGTAATTGTAATGGGAAGTCCGTCCACCTGAGCACTCGGAGTGACGTCATAAGAGACGAGTGAGGTCAGACGTTTACTGTTATCTGTCAGAGAGTTCTACGTTATACCGGAAACGTCTATGAATGGGGACAGTTCGGAGCATTTCCAGAGGATTCCACGTAACAGTATGATTTTGTTATCATGAAAGTGTTAACTTCGCGCAATCTGAAATCTGAGAGAGTACGTTATGATGCTATACGATGGTTCCAACATTTATAGTTTCGTTAATACACACACCTCCAAAAGTGTTGCAACCCCCATGTTTTCTCCCCATTTCTACAGATAATAAAAATCTGGTCACATAAGGGTAAGTAAGTACTTTATTCTTTTTCCCAGTTCAAGTGCTCAGACTTTTTTTTGTTCAAGTCATTGTGACTTTTCGAGAAAAAAAAAACACTATTGCCGGTTTTTCAAAGTTGTTTCAGAAAAAAATGGATAACTCCATTTGAAAGAGGGTCAGAAATTATACTCATCCTGAAAATTACACTAGGATTGAGCTTTTGATAGACTAGTGATACAAATTAAAAGCTGTAAAAAATTACCTAAAATTGGCAGTTTTGGCTAAAAGCTTAAGAATTGTATCATTTTTAGCAACTTTAAAACAGCATATCTAGGCTATAAAATAATTGTCAATCATAGTGTAATTTTCGGGATCGGTATAATTTTTGCCCCTCTTTCGAATAGTGTTAACCATTTTTTTTCTAAAACCACTTTGAAAAAAAAAAGGCTTTTTTTTTCTTCCAAAGGTCAAAAAGGCACACTGACTTTTCAACAAAAAAAAAAGTCTGAGCACCTGAACTGGGAAAAAGAATAGAGTACTTGTTTCTGTGACCAGATTTTTAATATATTATCTAGAAATGGGGAAAAGACATTGGGGGATGCAAAATTTTTGGATGTGTGTGTATCAAATTCCAAATATACAGGCTGTTTCATAATTGTATGCTTAACCTTACCCTTGGGTGAATTTATCAACATTACTATGGATATATAGACACACACTGTATACAAATTTGATGACTAGCCAAACCGGATTGTTAATTTTATTGACCAGACATTTCAATAAAAACAAATCATAACTACACGGTTTCCAAAACAAAATATTTATCTGTTGGATAGCTATTATAAAGATTTGAAGATCAAATTAGATCGAAAAGTTTTGAGGGCTTTGAGTTGAGATGTCCAATCAAATTTCGTATGCAATTTTTCATGAATATGGTAGATGTGATGAGATGTTCAATGTAATTTCGTTGGTTCAATTTGGCATCCAAAATAATTGAATGTTTCAAGTTTTATGGATCCATACAATCTATAAAATTTATGCACAATTCTACAATCTAAAATAAATGAAATGAAACATCAAAATTCATAAAACGAGTTGGCGGTCTTGATTTTGACATCCTTGAAATTTTTGCGGGGGTTCAAGATTACTCAATAAAGATGTTTTGACATTTGGTATGATCCTTGCATTCGGAATATTGTATAAATTAAATAAAAAAATGAGTATGACTATAAAAACTATTATTGTTGTTGATGCTAGGCTACAAGCGTGATCTACACAATATGTATAGTACAGTTAATCCGTGCATTTCCTGAGAATTTTGGGAAATACGCAAAAAGTTTTTTTTCACTTGTGGAGGGGGTCCTCAATAACTTGACTCTGAGTTTTCGGGAAAATCGAAGGTGAGCTTACCCCGCCATCTTGAAAATAAGGGCACGTGTGTTTTCTAGGCTACTTTTAGACTGACGATAAAATATCATAGAACCAAAGTTGTTCAGAATTACATAACGGAAACTTTTTATTTGAAACTAAAATAAATTATAAAAAATCTGCAGGATGATTCCTTAATATGGCATGTGAAAAAAATCGTACATGACGAAAACAGTGCAGAATCACATTCCCATCAACTTTTTTCCATTTATTTTAATGGTTGCTGGAAATTTTATTCTGTACAACCTTCGTTCTGTACGATTTATTTTAACCAACAAATCACCCTGTAGATTTTTTAAAACTGATTTTAGAAAAAAAAGTTAGGGAAGTTATTGAGAATGAAAATTCGAACAATTTTTGTTCTATGATATTTTATCGTTGGTCTGAAATCGGAACGGAGAAAGTTCCTCATTTTCAAGATGGCGGGGTGAGCTCACCTTCGATTTTCCCGAAAACTCTGAGTTGAGCTACCGAGAGCCACCCAAACATCTTCAGAACAAACTTTTGCGTATTTCCTGAAATTCTCAGATGACCCTATTTTAAGCAAGGTCGGATTTACTGTACTACGCCTCAATAAGAAAAGGAAAAACATACAAATTACGAAAATCCCTTGAAAGTACGTTCAGTAGACCCCCGATTATCCGAAATAATGTGGACCGGGCCGATTTTGGATAATCGAAATTTCGGATATGCGGAGATTGAGGAAAATCATCAACTATGTACATGTTTTTTTTTGTAGAGGAAACATTTTTATTCATTCAATTTTCATTCAAAAAATACACAACAAAACAACTATACAGGGTGTCCCGGAACAACGTCAGGAAACAGGGGGAGATTGCATGTGACAGATAAAAATGTTGGTATTTGATTCATAAAGCGAAATTTCGAAATCTCAATATTTTTCGAGTTACCGGCACTCAAAGATCATTTTCTTTTTCCAGTTATTGATGTATTTCGGACATTTTTTACCGAATAACAATGAAATGTGGTAGAAAGTTTCAACTTTTTTATCTGTAACGTTCAGTGGAAAACAATGTTTCTCTAAATGGCGCTTCACCTGAAATCCAAATTTCATATTTCGAATCTTTTTCTTTTGACAAATTACTCAAAAACAAATACGTCGTTTTAAAGATTGGGAAAGATCAGACCAAAAATGTGTTTTCTTGTACGAGTCGATAAGTCTCACCGTTTGGCCGCAAATCGACATTAAAATAACTCATTTCAAAAATAGTTACTTTCTATGAAATGATAACAAGGAAAATACAATACAAGAACAACATAAAACAACAAAAACAATACAAAAAAACAACCATCAACAGAAACAATAACAAAAACAACAACAAAACCATGAAAAAACGAATTCTTGTTTTTTGTTGATTTTGAGTTGTTTTTGTGCTGTTTTTTGTTGTTCTTGTTGTATTTGTTGTTATTATGTTATTTTGTGTTGTTATTGTGTTGTATTTTTTTTGTAATCATGTCATTCATAGCAAATTATTTTTCACATGAGTTAGTTTAATGTCGTTTTGCGGCCAAACGGTGAGACCTATCGACTCGTACAAGGAGCATATTTTTTGTCTAATCTTTCCCAACCTCTAGAACAACGTATTTGTTTCTAGAAAATCTGTCGAAACAACAAAGATATGCGAAATATATGTATTTCAGGTCAAGCGCCCTCTAGGGACAAAGTAGAGAATAATTTTTTCCACCGAACGTTACAGATAAACAAGCTGAAACTTTGTACCATGTTTATTTCTGATTCGATAAGAAATGTCCAAAATATGTCAATAACTTGAAAAAAAAAATTATCGTTGAATGCCGATTACTCGAAAAATATTGGGATTTTTGTTACATGACTTACCACCATTATTTTATCACATACAATCACTTCCCTAAGTTTCCTGACGTTGTTCCGGGACACCCTGTATAAGTTTAGTATTTGGAGATTTCAAAAATTCCTACCACTTCTGAAGATTTTCGAAAGAAAAACGAGTTTTTGCCAATATGTCTCTATTATTTCCAGAGTTTGTTTGAAAATAAATTACACTTTCTCAGTGCCACTTTTTCTTCTC
Source organism: Orchestes rusci (assembly GCA_958502075.1). NCBI lineage: Eukaryota > Metazoa > Arthropoda > Insecta > Coleoptera > Curculionidae > Orchestes > Orchestes rusci. Next base: position 14,963,784 of record OY293311.1, read on the forward strand.
TACAAGATGACGGTATAATATTTATAATCTCTCGTTTCGGCTTTGACCGGCCATCATTAACTTGATTTTTTTAAATTGTCCTGGATTTTTTACTTTATTTTTAGTTATCTTTTGACGTCCTTAAGGCATTCAGGTGTAGCGCAATGGGTTGCCTTAGCAACCTCAATATTTTCAATTATTATTTATTCACCCATTATCGATATTGTCCATATTATGTTGTTTAAATGGAAATATTTTTGAACACTTGCGCGAAAATTGATTTGGTTTTTTATACGTTGATTATTTTATTTCCCAAGTATTTGTAGATTTAACTGAATGTTATCAAATTTATCGTCAATGGAATGTAATTTCTATTTTAAATTAATCAATTAGTTTTGTTTAGTTGTGCAAGTTTTCTCTTAAGGATAACATGTCGAATAAAGATGTATTTATGACTGACTGTGCCGACAAAACGAAAAAAGATATTACAATTTTGGATAATCCGGTTCATAGGTCGTTTCGGATAATGCGGGTTTCGCATAATCGGGTTTCAGATAATCGGGAGTTTACTGTATAACAGATGCGAAGAAATCATTTTAATAACGTTTTTTTTCCATTTCAGTTTCCTATTTCACAATTATTATCCAGTTTGAAAAAAATACGTTTCAAAAAAGCAAAATCACTCGAATCAGTTTAAAATAATATATTTGGATACTAAGAAATAAAGCAAAAAGTCGGAAAAATACATTTCACAAACCAAAAGAAAATAAATAAGTGGATAATATTTTTTAATATACAGGGTGTTTGATGATTGAATGCTGATACTAAAGGGTGAAAATCCTTGGATGTTTTTAAGACAAAAAATTCATGTGAACATGGGTCCGCGAGAGAGATACAGGGTGTTGAAATTGAAAAAGAATCATTACTTTGATACTATTCCAGATATCTTTTTGAAATTTGGTACACGTCTTCTATGCATAAATATGCATGGGAATGTTAGAGAGGGCGTCACTGATTTGAAAATATTAGAAGACACAGCAGGATGTCAATGCAATTGAGTAGATTTTATTTTTTTAAGCGAAAACCATGCGCCGGACGGGAAAAAGTCAAGAGAAAAAATTGGCTCAGAAATAAATAGAGATTTTAAAAATAATTTTTATTTTGAAAGGAAGCAGTGGCGTACAGATTTTTCCCCAAAAATATTGAGTGGAAAACCCGTACGAACGCCACTGGTTAAAATAATAAAATTGTTTGTACATCACAAAATGCAATAATGCATTTTACATACATAGAGGACGTGTAACAAATTTCATAAAGATATCTGGAATAGTATCAAAGTAATTATAAAAAAAATATATTTATTTAAAATTTCAACACCCTGTATCTTGAAAGTTAGGCTCTTGCGAACCTATGTCCATATGAAATTTTTGTCTTAAAATCATTCAAGGATTATCACCCTTCAGGATCGGCATTCAATTAAGAAACACCCTGTATAAATAATTATATTATTATTAGAGTTATCCTCACCCACTCAATTTGCTTGAAAATCCAATACAATAATAGATATATTATTTCAAAGAAAAAAGAATAGATACATATCAATAAATTAGTCTAATGTTAGACAGCAGGATACCATGGATTATAATGATAAATAGATGTCCGGGAACGCAAAATGTTAGATTAACATTCTAATTGATCAAGGTTGATCAAAACAACGCCAAAAATACAAATGAAGAATGGTCAATTGGATCAGACCAATAAATCCAATATCCAAAACGATAAGGAGCATCAAAATAATACAATGGACTAGAGGAAACCTGCTAGCAAACCAAAATATCGAACCAGAACCATCTCCCCCCACCAATACCTACGAAAACTCAAATCCACATCCACATAAAAATGCGATTTATCTCCACACACAATACACACGTGCCAAAAATAACACTCCCGAAAAATCTCGTCGCTCCCGGAATTCAGACAGGATCCGTCGCGACGATCGACTGAAACGGTCGCGGATCCCGCAGGAGACGAGCGAATGAAAGTGCGCGCGCGGGCGAGGGGGCGGGCAAGCAGATCGAACTGAATTTTTGGCAGAAAAAGATTGGCAAAAATGTTATCGAGCGAATGTCGGTGTTTGCTGTTTTTGTAGCTTGTCTGGTAGCCGATGAGAAATAGTATTGTTGACATGGATTTGTTGTTTCAATGTCAAAATCATTGGTATACTTGATTAAATTGTTTGTTTCAGGTGTTTGGAGATTTCTATTGAATTTAATGGTTGCACATCAATGTAAAGGGTTTCCCATTTTGAGTACTTTTGCGGGATATCTCCGTTATTTTAATAGATAGAAAGTTGCGGTTTTCGCGACAGTGTGCTACTTTTCTGAAAGAAGAAGGATGCCGTTGACAAAATTGCCATAGCCCGTTTAGTTTTTAAGATACAAGGCTAAATTGAAAATGTTCCATTTCAATGTACCCCTCGTATCTAAACTATCAGATAACTTATGAAAACCTTAGAACTGTTCCTAAAATGACTTTTCCCGTAGAACTCAATTCTACCTTTGGAATTTTTATACAGGGTCAGGTCAAAAAGGTATCGGGCCCTACTTTATTTTTTTAAGTGCATCACCCTGTATATCTATGAGCTTTAAAACTTGTCTTTTTTTACTTTTTCAGATAAACAGGGTTATTCACGTTATTCGACACGAAACATTATGGCCGAAGTATATGATTGTGAAAAAGTTTTTTTTTCTGGATGGATAGAGGGTCCCTATCCATCCAGAAAAAAAAAACTTTTTCAAAATCATATACTTCGGCCATAATGTTTCGTGTCGAATAACGTGAATAACCCTGTATATCTGAAAAAGTAAAAAAAAAACAAGACAAGACAAAAGTTTTTTTTTTCTGGATGGATAGGGACTCTTTAAGGCTACATTTTAAAAATATTTTCACGTTGTACAGGGTGTCCCCAAAACACGAAACGCATCAAAGTTGTATTTTTTTAAATGGAACCCCCTGTATATTAATTGATATTCCAATTCTTCCTTCAATTTTGAACAAAAATTGTGATACAACTAATGTTCCTAAATTCAACCGTTATCGAGATATCGCGTTTTAAAAATGGCATTTTTGCAACTTTGACATGCTATAAAATTCAAACTATTCAAGTTAGAGGAAAATGGTTTGCCCTTTCCTATCTTGACTTTTCAAGAGCTCTTCTGTCATTTGGATAGAAGGTATCGTCAACTGTCAACTTTTTTCGGCACATTTTGACATTTTTTCACAAGAATGAATTTAATCTCCTTGAATAGCTCTTGAAAAGTTAAGATAGGAATGTGCAATCCATTTTTCTCTAACTTGAATAGTTTGAGTTTTATAGCATGTCAAAGTGGCAAAAATGCCATTTTTAAAACGCGATATCTCGATAACGGTTGAATTTAGGAACATTAGTTGTATCACAATTTTTGTTCAAAATTGAAGGAAGAATTGGAATATCAATTAATATACAGGGGGTTCCATTTAAAAAAATACAACTTTGATGCGTTTCGTGTTTTGGGGACACCCTGTACAACGTGAAAATATTTTTAAAATGTAGCCTTAAAGGGTCCCTATCCATCCAGAAAAAAAAAACTTTTTCAAAATCATATACTTCGGCCATAATGTTTCGTGTCGAATAACGTGAATAACCCTGTATATAACGGTAATGCACTTTTGGCAACAAACAAAAATAGATGTCAAATATTATTTGTCTCATTGTTTTTATTATTTTTTCTTTTTTTCAATAATGTTTTTTTTTGTTTTTTTATGTTTGCTACAAACTTGCTGTTATTAAAAAACTCTATGAGTATTTTTATACAAGATTATTTGTTTATTATTGTTATTCATGACCTACTATTAAATTGTGTATTTAATTTTAGAAAATTGTCATTTATTTGGGTGTTTATGCATACTGTGTCCTCACTGTATATTATTTATTTCTGAAAAAGTAAAAAAAAACAAATTTTATACCCTGTACAAGGTGTTTCATTTAAAAAAATTGAGTAGGGTCCGATAACATTTTGACCTGACCCTGTTTAATAATTTCGAAATTCCGAAGGCAGAATTGAGTTCTACGGGAAAAGTAATATAAGAAATAGTTTTCACATTTTCCATTAGTTTCCTGATAGTTAAGATACGAGGTTACATTAATGCAACATTTTCAATATAGCCCGGTATCTTAAGAACCAAAAGGGCAAAGAAAATTTTGTTAAGGGAATCTTATGTTTTACAAGAAAGTAGCACACTGTTTCGAAAACCGCAATTTTCTATCTATAGAAATAACGGAGATAGGTATCCTGCAAAAGTACCCAAAATGGGACACCCTGTACAATATGCTTTTTCTATGTTAGATTTCAACCCAATATTCATTATTTCAATATAAATTCTAAATAGATGTATTTTGCATCGTCGTTGATTTGAATTTCAATCTAATTTTAATAATTCAATCTCATTTGAATATCATCATAACAAAAGCTGTGATTTCAAATTCAATGAAAATCATAAATGAATGAAATCAAATGAAAAGAATTTGTATAAGTCTCCGTATTATTTGCAAGATGAATTCCGGAGAGATAAAGATTTTTTTCTTTTTTTTTGCTTATCAAGTTTTCCTTTTTTTAACCTTTTTTGGACTTCATTTTTGAAAAGATTATGTATGAAGAATTGTATTCCCACATTCCGTCCTTCTATTTTTTGTATATTCTGTGTGCCTTTCCCTATCTGGAAAGGTTTTTTAATGATGAGATTTTTTTTTAAATTGTGGACTCTTGTATGTCCGCCATAAATTTTGGTGCATATGGTATTTTTTTATTATTCATATTTTTTTTAAACTTTCTTCGGGGATTTTTGTGCATGTTCGATAACTTAAAAATCAATTTTGACACACATGTCATGAGTTCATCGGTTTAGCGAGAATTTGAAAAAACACAAATGATTTTGATGCCAAAGAGGTTAATTTGACACCTGCCGATTTTAAAGTGAATCAGAAAAAAAAATAAACTCATATTTTACCCTTTTCATTAAAATGGAAATCTCAAATGATTTTATTCTAAAATAAACTTCAATCAACTAGAGTACATCGGTTTGATATTAAATCAGTCGATTTTTTTTTGAGAATAAAACATTCAAGGGATATAAATTAAAAACTCCTAACTGTACCCATGTCTTTTTTTCCACCGTAGGCGTAGATACGATTTTATAGAATCATTATTTTCAAGATTCAACTGTATGCGAACTATAGTCTATATTCGTTAATAATTACTTATTTTTCTGATCGCCAGAAAACGGACATGGGTACAGTTAGGGACAATACCACGCGGCATTTTTTGATTCATATCCCTACGCTGTTTTATTTCATAAGAAATTCGACTGATTTAACATAAAATGTATGTATGAAGTTAGTAAATTTTAGAATAAAATCATCATTTTCGATTCTCATATTAATGGAAGGGGTAAAATATGAGTTTAAAATGTTTCTATCTGATTTGCTCCAAAATCGGCATGTAGAATCCTTTGTGGATTCTAAACAACTTTTCCTAATATCTTGTCTAACCCAAACTGATCTATTTTTTGACACCAAAATGAACTTTATTATGTAATACGTATGAGTCGAGAAATGGACCTGGGCTGGAGTTATGTCCCTGATGATAATTTTTTGTCTCTTTCCAAAACTCTTAGTGAAAAATGACGAAATTTCACACATTTACTGAAAAGTGCGAGACATATTTAGAGTCCCAATTTTTTATCGTGTGAAATTTACAGAACGGAGGCATAAAATATGAAAATATTAAGATTTTTATTTGAAAATTGTATTACATTAATTCATCAAATTCGATAATCTAGATACAACATTTTATTGTTTTTGATCGTAGAATGTGTAGAGTTTTGGACCGACCCGTATAATATTTTAAATCATTCAGTCCACTCAAATAAGTTGTTTTGCCGGTGAGCTTTCTGGAATGTTTTGAAATGTTATAAATCTATGACAATTATCATGGGAATATTCTGCATTTCAAAGTATTTCATCGTGAATTCTATCTGCAGGTTTTATTAATGTTTGCACATAAAAATCGCTACATTATTTATTTTCAACCTGGGCTTTGAAATTTCCATGCGTATTCACTAATTTGATAAAATCAATTTTATAATGGAAATATAGAGCATCCATATTAACATGATTAAATGTGGATATAAAATACCATGAACATTGTTATCGATTCAAGTTTACGTCGTTTATGGTATATTGACAGAAAAAAGAAAAATAAGTGAGAATTCACAACCCCCATATGCACCGTAAAAATCTAATCCGGATGAAGTCTTTATCGCGATTATCTTCCATACCACCCAATGGAAAATAATCGCGATGAAGTCTTCATCCGGATTAGATTTCTACGGTGCATATGGGGGTTACTGCAGACCTAAATTTAAATTTTCTATGTAATGAAAATGCCTTTGTCAACAAAATCAGTTCAAGGCTGACAGCAGTGACAGCCACGGTTCCTTTGAACCTTCTTTTTTTTGAAAATGTTTATGTATGTTATTTCAACTCATTTGTGATGAGATCTATACAATCCAACCGTCCATGAAGAAGCTCCACAAACACAGCAGTTTTTTGGCATGAATGCAACACAATATCTTCAGCTCGGTAACAAATAGAATTATTTTCAACTGGAAAATTACACTGTCACTGTGACGCATCCATCAACGTCATGGAAACGCATTTCAAATAGTATCCGTTGTTGCCGTTGTGATAAAAATTCCTTTTATTAACTTC